>OY728134.1:405387575-406602666 GCA_963277665.1 Viscum album
GGAAAAATAAAGGTTAGTAAGGATCACCTAGATTTCAATCCAAGTCTTTTTAGTGCCACATATACATTCCTAAACACCAATAATGGGCATCCATATATATTATAATTAATATTATTAATTATAATACATTATTTATAAACCTTTCAAAAATAAATAAGGAAAGTTATGGATTTTCAAGGAGGGATAGATCACTATTGAAAAGAAAGACTGTGGAAAATGGAAATATTGGAAGAATTTTTAAGTAATTAAGGATATTGAAGGTTTGAATATGGGACAAAGAAGAAGTTAAATAAGGATATATAATAAAGGAAGGACACTAAAGAAAAATAAAACCCCTATAAATTTGGACACTCACTATTACAGTTATTATTTTCCTTATTTTCATTTTTTAATTTTTGTTTTTCTACAGAAATTTTTATTCTTCTTCATGAAACACTACTACCTATCAGGTGGAGGGGTCATAATGGTGGTGATAAAGGAAGGTAAGGCTGTTCATATGTAATGATGGAGTCTCTAAATTCATTTTAATGAAACTTTTATTTTATTAACTAATCTCAATACTCAAAAATATTTTATATTATTTAATACAATCATGCTTGATTTAATAGTACTCTTTATTTATTACCTTGTTCAATGATCATCCATATCCCTCTAGTTAGATTAATCTATATAAGTTATAATTGACAAGTATGAGTGTTCAAATTATTATTGATTTTAGACTAATGTGTGATGGTCATGGAAAATTCTTGGGTGACTTAGGAAAAACAAAACCTAATTGGGTATTACCAGAGTAAACTAATAGTTATTTGATGTATATCTTTACACTCAAAGAAGGAGGGTAGGCCAAGAAAAAATTTATGTTAAGTTTATCCCCAAAAAATTCATTCCACCTAGTGTGAAAGGTAAAACAATTATAGAGCCTTCCATTATCTAGTTAATTTGTAAAAAATTCAATAACTTGAAGTTTATAATATCAATATAAGTGAATAGATGACCTTTACCCAATAAATTCTCATAATATTTATTTATAATCACTTTGAACCAAATTTTTTAAATCATTTTTGTTCTTTATGTTTAAATTTTTCTTCAAAACTTTCCAAACCAGAAAACCCCTTTTGGTTTTAAGTGAAAACTAGTTTTGATCACCCCCCCCCACCCCCAACCCCATCTCTATGGTACCCTACATTTCCAAAAAATACTACACTCCTAACCTAGTAAAAATATATTTTTTAGACCCTATGACATGTGATATCAAAACATAGCATTATAGTCGGGGAGGTGATACTAAGTACTAACTTAAAATTTCATGACTAGATCTTAAATTGGATAATTGGTCTCTTTTAATCCTGAGATAGAGATAACCCTACAAGCAAGACATAAATTTTTAAACTTATAAAATAAATTTGAATATATTCACATGAATGACTTAGGTGATACTTTTAGTGTTCAACTTGATCCTAACACCATTATATAAAAACCCAATCAAACTTTGAGAGTTATTTTTTCCCTCAGTTTAGGAATAAAAAATCATATTTCATTCCTTCTTTATAGAATTATTTCTAATTAAAAATTGGTATAATTCAATTATTTTCCAAGTTTCATGGTTTTAAAGACCCCAACCCTAGTAACCTAGATCCAGTGGTTACTTTATTACATCGGTACAATATTAAATTGATCACATCCCAAAGGACTAAATAGTTTAGTATACTTAGTAAAATAGATACATACATGATTCCCATATTATATTGTAAATATAATAACATATCATAAGAAATAATATTTTACCCATGATATCATTTATAATATTCTACATTATATCATGGGAGAATGAAAATAAATAAAGGGTGACATAAAATGATCAGTAAGGGTTACATATAGTGGAATATACTATGAGTGTATAATGAATAAATAACATATCATAGTGTATAATAAAGATACAATCCATTCAATCAATTACTTGATTTAAGTGAGAATCCATGGTTAATATTAATATAGAAAAAACATGGATAATTAAATCTAAATTCTTAATAAAAGGAATGTATAATTTTATACATTCATGATCAAAGAATATCAACCAAGAAATCATGAATCATACCATAAATAGCTCTCAAATAAAAAATTATTAGTCATTCAATCAAACAATACTTTATCATTCAGTCAACGTCACTCAACCAAGAAGTCATCATTGTATGGGTAGGCATACACAAAATGAACAACTATTATATTGTGACCATACATCCTCATTATCAATTCATCAAGGGTCTATCTATAATTAGGATCCACCCATCACTTTCACGTCATATGCATTCCTTAAATTTTTAAAGATCAATAAAATACATTCTCAAAATGAAATATAAATCAACAATTATACATATTTGATCAAGAATAAAAAAATATAAATACTTAATCATCATAGAACATCCTAGAAAGAATAAATATGGTATAATGTTATCATAACCCTAATAACATCAATGGGTATTTTCATATTTGAAAGTATATTTAAAAGATCATTAGAACATTTCTTGAGGAAAAATACCTTTTTCACTTTGAAATCACTCATTAAAATATAAAAACTTCCAAAATATTAAGGAAAAAAATTAATTTTAAAATAACCTTGGAAACTTTTAAATGAAACTTCAAAACATTTATTGGTCATGATGGTGGGAAATTCTATCCATGTTGTGTATGTTAAAACAAATTAATCTTTTAAATTTTCGATAAAAGTCAAAAGTAATCCATTCGGAAAATGATAAGAAGATACCAATTAAACCATTTTTAAAAAAATTAAATCCTGGGTAAAAATGACTTTAAAAAATAATATTATAATATCAAAAACATTCTTGAAAATATTTTACCGAAATACATACATTGAAGGAAATTTAGTTTTTGTTGAAGAGAAAAATAAAGTTGATTTTTTTTTAAAAATTTTATTTGGTATCCTGAATTATTAAAGAAAGTAAAATTAATTACAAAAATTTTATCACTATAAATAAATATAGGAGAATAAAATTTATGATTTTAATGAAATATAGATCATAAAATTTCATCATTTTAAATTTAATCATAAACAATCTCGGTAAATAATGAGATTGTAACAAAAATCCCTAAGCACTTTGGTAACTTTTTAATTAAAACAACATAAAAGAGTGAACATTATATGGATATAAAAATCCTTATAATTTTCATGAGAATAATAATAAAAATACATTCATGGGTAGTACATAAAACACATAAAAGAAACAAGTGATTAATATGGCATATGCCTCACAGAAATAAAAGTGATACAAAAAACTCTTACCTCAGATATGACTTGCTTTGTAAGTTCTTTTATCCTCCTATATAATAAATTTAAATTTACTATATTTCTATAAAATAACTATATAAATACTTATAATATCATATATTATCCACTTACAATATTTTGATAGTTTTTTATTAATAATTATTTATTAAAATCGACATTTCTAAGTGTTAACAGTTTCATTTTTATAGTTATAATTTTGATTTGGTAGTTATGATACTTGTAATTTGATCATGGTTAAATAATATCAATAATTTTATTCATGATATAAATATAATATATATTAATTATATATATATATATATATATAGACTCATCAATAAAAGGTAGATATAGAAAAATAAATTACATTGTTTATGGCGATGGTGGGTTGTACGTACGCATGAATGTTTTTAATTTTCAACTAATAGAAAAAAATAGATATAAATAAAAATTAACCTTTAATGAATAATTATTATATCATATATGTCATATATATTTTTTAAATCTATCATTATTACCATCCATATAAATTGTAATTGAAAAACGAATTACATCACTTCGAGGAGGTAGTAGTCCACACATTTTCAGGAGCAACATTATCATTTTCCAATGGATAGAAAGTTAAGATGGTAGATAGAATATTATAATTAAATAATCATAATTATATCATGTATAAACATTTAACCCATCATAATAATCATCCATAAAATATGGTGATAGAAAATAAATTATATCATTATATGGAGGTGATAGTCCACACGTACGCATGAGTGATACTTTCACTTATTATTTACTGGAATAGAGGGTAGATATCAGTGGTTACACCTGTAGAAAAATGGTCTTTAATGTCGGTTTTTTTTAATTTTGACGTCGGTTTTTAACTGACCTTGAAGCTGCCGACATAAAAAATATGAATTTTTAAGTCAGTTTTTTAAAACCGATGCCAAAAATTAATTACATTTGTTTTTTAGCATCAATTTTATAAAAAAAACACCAAAAAAATCAATCTGTGTCATTTTTGGCATTGGTTTCTTTAAAACCTGATTCCAAAAAGTTAAAAAAAAAGTTTCGGCATCAGTTTTTAAAAAAAAAAATCGATGCCATAAATGAAAAATATATATTTTTGGCATCGGTTTTTACAAAAACAGACTTCAAAACAGAACATTTTCTTCTTAGATGTTTTAGATCATTTCCTAAGCTTCGTTTTGATAGGTCGTGGAGCAAAATAGAGTTACGGATCAAAATTTAGGGTCGTCGTAAGTTGGACTTGTCAATGTTTCGATTGGTACAACTCGTTTCAAATAAATTTTGATAAACATAAATTAAAATTGCATAAAACAAATGAAAATGGCGATCGATAATTAAATTTACACCATAGTTGGTAAATCTCATTATAATGTTCTATATTTGTAACACAACTATAATAATAAATCATTACTATATGCAAACTAATAGAGTCATTTTGAAATAAAGGAAAAGAATAACAATGAAAATAAATGATTAGAATAGGTACCGTGTTTAAATTTACGATTGAATCTGCATTGCAAACATGATTGAATTGAAGAAGATGAAAATGTTGAAGGAAGGATAAAATGGAATTATATATAGTAAATGAAAATATTTTCGATAGCGTTGTATGGAAATGTAGGAATTATTTTAAAAAGTTAAACGCGCGTTGTGAAAAAAATTGAAATTTTGATCTCACGTATTGGCAAATACTCTTTGGCATCGTTTTTGTAGAAAATCGACGTCAAAAATGCCAATAGATATCCATTTTTTCATCAGTTTTGAAATAAACGGATGCTAAAATGTAAAAATGAAATTATTTTTTGTGTTGGTTCTTTTAAAAATGGATTCCAAGAAGTAAAAAAAAATATTTTTGACGTCTGTTTTTAAAAAACCGATGCTAAAATTTAAAAGAAAACACTTTTTCACGTCGTTTTTTTTTCAAAACCGATGCCAAAAATGAAAAAAAAAATTACAATGTTTTAGATAATTTCTTAAGCTATGGTTTTACTAGTCGTGGAGAAAAAGTGGAGTTACGGATTAAAAATTATGGTCTTTGAAATATGGACTTCTGTAAGACTTCTATTAGATAAGACCAACTTCTGACAACCATAACTTTTAAACT
Organism: Viscum album; assembly: GCA_963277665.1. Taxonomy (NCBI): domain Eukaryota; kingdom Viridiplantae; phylum Streptophyta; class Magnoliopsida; order Santalales; family Viscaceae; genus Viscum; species Viscum album. The sequence goes on from OY728134.1 coordinate 405,392,990, forward strand.
GTAACTTTGTTTTTGCTCCACGAATTGTCAAATTAAATCTTAGGAAATAATCTAAAACTTAGTAAATAAAACTCTAATTTATGGAAACGGTTTTTATAAAAACCGACCCCAAAAATATATATTTTAAATTTTTTGAGTCGGTTTTTTTCAAAACTGACGCCAAAATTTTTTTTTTTTAATTTTTGGCATTGGTTTTTAAAAAAACGGATGCTAAAATATAAAATAAAACACTTTTTCGTGTCGTTTTTTTTTTCAAAATCGACGCCAAAAATGAAAAAAAAATTACAATGCTTTAGATAATTTATTAAGTTTCTATTTGACTAGTTGTGGAGCTAAAATGGAGTTACAGATAAAAATTTATGGTCTTTGAAAGATGGACTTCTTTAAGACTTCTATTAGAGAAGATCAATTTCCAACAATCATAACTTTTAATTCGTAGCTCCGTTTTTGCTTCACGACCTGTCAAATTGAATCTTAAGAACTAATCTAAAAGTAAGTAAAAAATATAATTTTTGGCGTCGGTTTTTGTAAAAACCGAAGCCAAAAATATATTTTTTAAATTTTTCACGTCGGTTTTTAAATAAACCGAAGCCAAAATTTAGAAGAAACACTTTTTCACATCTGTTTTTTTCAAAACCGATTCCAAAAATGAAAAAATAAGTTACAATGTTTTAAATAATTTTGTAAGTTTCTATTTTAATGGTCGTGGAGCTAAAATGGAGTTACAGATTAAAAGTTATGGTCTTTGAAAGATGTACTTCTTTAAGAATTCTATCAGAGAAGATCAACTTCCGACAACCATAACTTTTAATCTGTATCTCTATTTTTTCTCCACGACCTGTCAAATTGAAGCTTAGGATATAATCTAAAACTTATTAAAACAAATCTAATTTTTTGCGTCGGTTTTCGTAAAAAACAAAGCCAAAAATATATTTTTAAAATTTTTCATGTTGGTTTTTAAAAAAACCGATGTCCAAACAATTTTTTTCTTTTTGGCGTCGGTTTTTTAAAAAACCGACGCCAAAAGTTCTCTGGAAAAAATATATTACGGAAGTTTATATAAAACTGACATCAAATTAACGACATTAATAACCATTTTTCTACTAGTGTTCCATATGTAAAGACTCGTATTTTTTCATGAATTTTTTTATATTGAATTATCATGAGTCTGTGAAAATTAACAGAGCATGATTCTGAGACTCGATGTGCCTAGAAATAATTTATGAAATTCTTTTAAGGTATGTTCAGTAAATGCATGGGCGGCGTTTTCTATCATTTTAACTGGTGCTCGGATTAAAAATATGAGGGCACTGTTGAATCCGCAGCACAAAGATTCACTTAAGGGAGGCTTCACTTCGATCGCAGTAGGTTGGGTGAAAATGTTAATTTTGTGGACTTTTGAAAAAAAAAATTAATAAAATAACATGTTATGTTATTTTATTTTTCTTTTTCTTTTTCCTCCAACGGACAAGTGGTGTGGTAGGACCAATGACATGTCAAGCCATTAATTGTCTTGAATCCTCAATATTTGTAACTATACCATTGGAATTAGGAAGGTTTATTAATAAATGAACCTCATAAATTCCCAATGGCGTACCCACCTCTTCCCCCTCCTATTTATATAGAGCTTAGGGAGGGGTATTGGCCTGGCTTCACCAAGTGATGAAGTTTTGGTAAAGTACTATGACACCAACCACTTAGAGGATAGAAATGGTTCTAGAAAGTGGTGACGAGCACCACCGAATCACGAACTGACGAACACCAACTCTTCCTCAGATTTGGAGGTTTTCCAATGGTCTTTAGGTAGGGTTTATTTATTGTCTAAATTCAAGAGTTTTTGAATCATTATACTACCCTCTTGATATCAAGATAACAGAGAGAGTGCAAGCCAAAAAACAAAGGCCTAAACCCTTTATTACTTGTTTTACCAATGTGTTCTTCGCATGATTTTTTTCGTATTGTAAGGATTTCAGAACAGAGAGACAAGTAGAAAAGATGGTGTTTCGAAAGGTCGTTTGGAACCTCCAGATGGAAAGACAAGCCACCAGAGCTCACCTGGTGACTCATAGAAGACCGTCAGCAACCGGTGCCGATGGGGGGAGGTGATGGAGGTGGCCATCACTGGCTCGCCACAGAGGAGGCGACGCGCCGTCACGCGCCATAGGAGGAAGAGGATGCAGCTTTTCAATCACAGCAGTCGAGCAGGGCGGCCGGCACCGGCCAGACGCGGAGGCGATGTGGCACGTCGTTGTGCACCGTTGGAGATGGTCATGGCTCGAAGCCATAGCGGTGGTGGGACCCGCCTCCTGTGGTTCCCACGGTGATCGAGCAGTGCCACGTGGAACCACCACTTCACAAACCGAATGGCTACGACTGTTTGGGAAAACTGGGGGGCGGCACTCCCCCCCCCCCCCCCCGCTCCAGCTAGGGTGGACCCCAGCTAGCGGGTCGCGCCCTCCACGTATCGGGCCGCACCCCCCTTGTGGGTCGGTTCATGCCCACTACAGGTCAAGCCAGACCGCGGCCCAGTGGGCCAAGATTGTCGTGGCCCCGTCCAGCCAGGCCAGACCCAGACCGGGTCGGACCATTCCTGGACCCTTCTAGGCTCAGTTTTTCTAAAAGAGCCATAACTTGTGAACTGAGTGTCCATTTGAAAAACCATATATAGTGCTGAGATCCTTGGAGAGAGACGGTCCTTTTCGTATACTCTACTTGAATTTTGGAGGAAGTTGGAGTACATTTGGATTGGATTGAACCCAAATCAAATTCATCCCTCAAAATTAAAATGTCAATAACTTATAGACCAGGCATCTGATTGACACGTCGTCTGTCACATAGGAAACCTTAAGACATCGCGGTCCTTTGGGATACTTCTTTATGGAATGTCGTGGTGTTTGAGGTGTGACTGATGTCTTGAGGAGTGAATCCTCCTAGAATCAATCATGCTTAGTGTGGGAATCTGGTAGTTGGTTGTAACATGAAGAAAGAACATCGATTCTGTGTGGGTCAGCATCTATCGATCCTGTGTGGGTCAACACTAAGAGATCCTCTATGGGTCAGTATCTCTCAATCCTATATGGGTCAGTGCCAAACGTTCTTATGTGGGTCATCATCTATCAATCTTGTGTGCGCCACCAACAGAGCCTCTCAACATAGTAAGATAATCCAACAATACGTCTAATCATTTGTACTTATGTACTTGAGTTATATACCTGGTATGAGATGAGTATTTTACCTTTGTGGTGTTACCTTTGTGTTACTTTTACCTTTGTGATGTTACCTTTGTGGTGTTACCCTTTTGGTACTCTTACATTCGTGGTGTTATGTTCATGGTGTTACCTTTGTGGTGTTATCTTTGTGGTATTCTTGTAACACCCTGAGATTTTATGAAAAATATTCTTTTTAATTTCATTGATGTCTTCTGTTGTACGCTACACCAAGATTATATTTCTCTATATGCAACACCGTATTATCTTGCAGTATATGCAACCCTGACTTGCCTTACATTACACGCAATAGCAACCTTCCTCGATAGCGTGTGTTGTACGCAATATCGGGTTTCACTAAACAACGATATATGGTTATAATATTATTATGAACTAGCCATTATGAATAGTATTAATTAAATTTTGAATTTTATAACATTATTATTCATCTTACACATTTTCTAGAACATGGTATAAGAACAAAATAAATTTTTCAGGTAAAAGAATTATTTTTCAAAAAATGCAGTTTTGCCGCCTTTTGATGGCGCACCCATTTTAAATTTAATTTTTGACATGTTTATAAGTTCAATTTTACAAAATTAAATTATTCTTTGGAATCAGGATATAAAATTTTACCTTGGATAAATTTTTCATATTATTCTGATAACTTTCATATTTTAATGAATAGTATAAACACGCTATATTTTAATTAAAAACTACTTTTTTCATCGTAATAATTTATGTGGTTAAATTATAATATTGAATGGTTTTAAAGTAAAAATATAATATATTTTTACCATTTAATTTAATGTATGTCATTATCATTGATTTTACCTTGAATTCGTAGGTTAAATCAATTCAATCTTTTGCAATGTTTTAAACAAAAATCTTGTTTTCTTTTGAAAACGGGATTAATTTTAATTTAATTTCTGCAACTTCTGTGTATTGAATTTGGAAAAATGGATTCCATATTTATAATCAGTGGGTCCAAATTATTTTAATATACTGCTTTTTATTTTTGGGCATTATGAATAGTAACTACAGTAAATTTTATTTACCATAGTAAAAGGTAAATCGGGTAATTAAGGGTAAATATAATATTATAAAATTACCCTAACACTTATCTTAATACAATTGGATGATTATATTTCTTCCTAAGTCATATTTGGGTCAAAATGGAATCCATTAGAACCCACTTGGAGGTGATTAAGACCTTTAGTTTATTTTATTTAAAGAAAAGTGAAATATGTCTCACTCAACTTTAATAAATAAAGTATTTTTAATTCAAGTTTATACAGAATATAAATTCGGTTATAAAAACTCATTTGAAATATAAATTTTTTTTCTTTATCATGGTAATTTATTTGTAATTTTTAAGAGTTATTTATTTACCTTATTATCTTATACATTAATGATGCAGAAATTATTTATTTAGTGAAAAATCAATAATATAGTTTTTATTGAAATAGTAATACATATCAAAAGGCTCCAAAATCTACACAAAACTTATTATTAGTGTATATATAAACCCTAATAATCCACTGGCCTAATTTTTGACAATTTGGATCCTTATTAAGGCGATTATGACACTTATAATATTTTATTTTAAATGATTCCAAAGTTGTCACCTTCATAATTTAATAAAGATAACAATTTACATGTTGTTATTTTAAGATGATAAATTCGAGTAAAATTATTATTATAAAATCTTTGATATTTATCTTCATAAAAGGATTTTATTTTTAATTTTTATGCAGCAAATAAGTATATTAAATAATTATACAAATATGTTGTACTAATTATTTTATTAAGATATATACCAAATAAATGTTTTTAAAATATTAAAATAAATATTATATGAATTATTTAGTGTACTCGACTAATTTTCTAGATTACTATGACATTTTTTGAACCTATTAAATATTTTATTTTTAATATATCATTTGTGTGGATTTAATTTAAATTCAAATAAATGGATAGTGTCAAAATTGACACTATTGTTATTTTATAAAAATAACATATTATTAAATTGTATAAAAATCACAAAAATATTTAAAAATTATAAATTTAAATTTATATAGTCTAAAATGTCAAAAATTATGTAATTATGGATAATTCACAGCACATAAGTAATTATTTATAACAATTTAAAATTTAGAATCTTATTACCACAAATAAAATTTAATAGATTAAATAAGGATAAATCATTTGATAATGTTTAAAATAAATTCCCTACATGTCTAAATTGTATTGTTTGATGAGATTACAACCATATATCATCTAATATTCAAATTGTGTCATTTTTTGAGGTTTTATGAGGGGTTTGAATTTATATTAAACTAATATATTTGAGGATTCCAAAGGTGCCCCTCTCCTCCATTATAAAAGGGCACCTCCTCCCTCTCCTCCCTATAAAACTTTGAGCCTTCAATATCGGCCAAAACCTGCCCATTTCACTTCCCCACTTCCTTAGAAACCTACTAGAGGTACTGGTCTTCTCAAAAGACCAACTCTAGTGCCCTAAGAGAAAGTTTAAAGGAGGCACTTCGAGAAAGAGGTAATACCTTCTACCGTTTTCTTCAAGTTCCATTCTTCTTCTACTCCCTATTCTTTAGTTGTTTAATTATGAAGTAATAACATCAGTATCCCTCATATACTTATATGTTATTATAAATATGAAACAACCCTATTTCACCTTCTATCTATCCTACGGAAAACAAAATCACTGCGCGTGCGTACGTACGGAATACCCTCTCCACACCGTGGTGTAATCTGTTTTTCCACCAACACCTTACATGGATAGGTATAATGGTGTAAAGAATAACTATATATGGTTATTATAACATCATAATAATTCGGATATATTATACCATCCACTCTAATTCTATAATTATGGAAACGATATCATCGCTCGTGCGTACGTACGGACTACCGTCTCCACGACGCAATGAGATTCATTCTCCATGTTAACCATACATGAATGATCATAAAGTTTATATAATTAATAATAATAAAATATATGAAATAATAATGCTACTGGATTTATCTATATATATATATATTTATGTCATCTATTTAGTTTCATTCAATTCAATAAGGAAACGAAAACAGCGTTCATGCGTACGTACGGCCTACCGTCTCCATGAACGATGTATTTCATTACTTTTATCGATCTATAATATATATGTATATGATGAATATAAATCATGTTTTACATTCTGGAATTATTTAAATCAAGATATAAGTAATAATATCAAGAACGACAAGTCGAAACACATAAGATAAATGAAACGACTTTACCCAAAACGCTACATTAACATGGAATTAACAAAAAAACAGGTAATATAAAGTCATAAGTGAAACATATATGATATCATAACAATGAATATGATTATGTAATAAGTCAATGACATTATTTAAATCATTATACAGGAGGTTAGAATCCATACGAAGCATATCGGACCTAAGGTAAGGGATAATTTTGCAAATCTCATTTTTATCCAAGATTGTTTATTCGTAAGTATTTACTGGGGTTATTTATGTCATTCATGTCCATGTTTTATAAAAGTGTTTTCATGTATGTTTAAAGCCCTTTTTAACCATTTTTTAATTTTACTGCATGGTATGTAATGAATCTTTCTTTTTTACCATATGAGGTACTTTTTGATTTTTCCAACAAAAGTACGAGGAGAATGTTATTTTTAACTTATACGGCATGAAAGGATTTTTACAGTTTTAAAATGCCTTATTTTCATGAAGCTTCCTCAAAATTATTTCATGACTATTTTCAACAAAATACTTTTCTTTTAAAAATGCATGACATTTTGTGAAAAGAAAATGATTTTAAAGAAGAAAGGATATTTTCCTCAAGAATTCATTTCAAGTGTTTTATCAAAACCATTTTCCATCTAAAATGACATTATTTCATATGTGTATGTTTCAAGTATAATGTATCTATGATTTACATGGTTTCACTTTTCTTATTATGAAATGATATCCATATGTTTTATATGGATTAGTTTATGACGGGATGATGTTTATGAAACCCATTTTTTATTCTTTGGGTTATGATGAATGATTTATGTTTATGTTGTGGCACAAGTAAGAATGATTTCATTATGAGATGGGTGGGACCTATATCTCCCTCCAATGCATTGGGTAAAGATTTATATCTCATGATATATACATGGATGGAATGGTAAGTTAATCTGGTTCAGTGTTACAGGACTGAAATGAGGAGTGAACTCCATTCAGAAAGGGACTTTGTCCACTAAGATGGTCTTGGCAGCAATGCCTTGGCTACTATGGAAATCATAACATGTGTTGAATGGTTTCCACAATTACATGTTTTATTCCCATTATATTTTATCATGGTTGATGTTCCATTATGATATATTCCTTACGTACTTCCACGATTTATGTCTTTTCTCAAGATTTTGATGTTTAAATTTCATGTTCAAGTTTTTACTTCCAAATGTTTATGGATTGTTTTATGTTATCTATGTTTGCCCTTACTGAGCATTTGAGCTCACCCTTTATATGTTTTCTTTTCCCCAAGATTTAGAGAAAGGTTTTAGTTAAGAAAACAAAAGGGGAAGATCTTTATGGGAGATGTTGAAGATCTTTCACTATGATTAGAAGATTATGTTCTGAGTTTCCAAAGACACTAAACTATTACGGTCCTTGAGTGTTGGTTCTTATTATGTATTAATTCTTCCGCAAAAGTAATGTAATGTTCATGTACGTCAATCTTTGGATCTCTATAGTTGGTATCAGAGGAAAGGTTTAGTCAACCTTTGGAAACTAGGATGCGAAAATGTTAGTGAGATCCCTAGAGATATTTCTAAGGTATGTCTAGGGATGGCCCTAAGGATAAGTATACGTATAGCATATAGTCCTAGAACTACGGTAACAATCATAGAATTCAACCTAAGATGTTACATATTTATGGTACTTCCCCTTTACTATTCTTTTTTGTTGAGCATGATTTTTTCCTCTCACACTATTCTTTTTGGGTTTTAGAAAATGGATGGAAACAGGAAGATTCATGATAATGGAGGATATAACAGACAATGGAATGATATTCTTCATGAGCAACCAAATGAAATGGGATTTGGAAGTCCAAACATCATTATTATGCCTAATCAGCAATCTCATAATATGATCAATAATCTCAACTTTGGTAAGTTTACTGACTCAGATAATAAGAGAAAGATGGAGTTTCATGATGATCATAGAGGAAAGAAAGTTCAATTTTCCTCATGTAAATCATGTGGGAAGAGGCATCGGGGAGATTGTTTCAAAGGAACTGGAAGATGATTTGGGTGTGGAAAAGAAGGACACAAAGCTAGTAAGTGCAAAGTAAAATGTTCAGTTAACACCATGGACAAGGATAATGGTATTGCTACGACATCAACAATGATTAGGTGTTTTAAATGTGGAACGTATGGGCATTATGCAAACCAATGCCCTAAGGGAAAATCTCATGAAGAGAATCAGCATGGTCATATGGGTAGTATTTATGTGAATGATGATGACGAGACTACAAATGATATATGATATGAAAGAAGTGTTGGAGCCCAGTCATTTACTTAAGATGGTAGTGGAATGATTGTATGTTTATCAAGAGTTATGTTGTATAGTTAATGGTACTATGGAATAAAGAATCATCTAAGGATTGTTACACTATTGTTTTTTCTAAAGTATTTGAAAGTATATGTTGAATGGTACTGGTAACCATGAAAGGTTATTCAGATATTTTTGGAAAGTAGATGATATGCGCATAATGAAGGGATAAGAAGATAATGATATGCTTGATTGTATTCATGATCTCATGACTAGTATAAGGACTAAGTGATATTATGGTTTGAGTATATAGAATTTTTGGGATTTTGGTATATGGAAAGAGTTACCTTTTGACTGTATTCATGTTTTAACTAAGGTTCTATGGTAATTTATGTTTCAAGAGAATATATGACTAAGGTATTCATGTGTTTGGAATACAACCAACAAGATATATCTTATGATATATGTGGGATAAATGCTTGTATTCACATTCTTGGTAGATAACCTTTCTAGTAATTGTTTTCTTTATACTATGAGCTTGGACCGAAGTATTTTAGATAAGCCTAGAGATTGGAATGGATTATGTTATACATAAGTTAGTATTGTTTAAGGATAGAACTTTTTTTGATATTATTGATGGGATTTTATAGTAATGTAGTTTTAGAAAAAGGACAACTTGCAGGACGAGCGACAGCCCATCGCGTCGGACAAGGCTGTGGGAATTGAACCCACAACTGAAGTGAGACTGGCCTTTATCACCTACCACTGGCCTACAGGAAGTCCCTAGTTAGTGGAAAGTAGTTTTATTTTATTAAGCAGTATGATAAATAATGTCTAAGTCCATTTTTGGAACCATATACGATTAATCTCACCATAAGATGGACTTATAACTTTTGCTAACATTTTCAAATAGATGGAATGACCCATCATTATATCACATGATCTGCTAATGCTTCACGAATAACAAATTCAACTTCATTTCTTTAATAGATTAAGTGGAAATTGTTTAATTCACGAACAACATTGAGATTGTACCAAAATCATGTAAGTATTTCTTTTAATTCATCAACTTTAGGGAAATGATCTTGAAAACCAAAAATGTTGTCCTATTGCCCTTATATCCGATGAATCAGATGGTACCTTAGATCATCACAAATCTATGGCTTTGTGATTATTGAATTTTTTATAGCCATGTCCTCTACCACTCTCCATCAGAACTTGATGGTTAGATTTTTCTTCCATATCCATATTTTCTCCTATGTTCTCCTACGTGGAAACCCAGTGATGAGTTAATTTGGGTAACCAATATGTTTCATACTTCACTTTTTAAAATGAAGTTTTTGTATTCAATTTCATGATGTGGGTTTCTATTAAAACTTTCGAGTAGTAAACCATTTATAACTCCGACGAATTTCGAGGGAGAAATTCATTTTAAGGGGGGTAGAATGTAACACCCCTAGATTTTATGAAAAATATTCTTTTTAATTTCATTGATGTCTTCTGTTGTACGCTACACCAAGATTATCTTGATCTATACACAACACGGTATTAGCTTTCAGTATATGTAACCCTGACTTGGCTTACATTACACGCAATCGCGACCTTCCTCGATAGCGTTTGTTGTACGCAATACCGGGTTTCACTAAACAACGATATATGGTTATAATATTATTATGAACTAGCCGTTATGAATAGTATTAATTAAATTTTGAATTTTATAACATTATTATTCATCTTACACATTTTCTAGAACATGGTATAAGAACAAAATAAATTTTTTGGGTAAAAGAAGTATTTTTCAAAAAATGCAGTTTTGCCGCCTTTTGATGGCGCACCCATTTTAAATTTAATTTTTGACATGTTTATAATTTAAATTTTACAAAATTAAATTATTCTTTGGAATCAGGATATAAAATTTTACCTTGGATAAATTTTTCATATTATTTTGATAACTTTCATATTTTAATGAATAGTATAAACACTCTATATTTTAATTAAAAACATCTTTTTTCATCGTAATAATTTATGTGGTTAAATTATAATATTGAATGGTTTTAAAGTACAAATAGAATATATTTTTACCATTTAATTTAATGTATGTCATTAGCATTTATTTTACCTTGAATTCGTAGGTTAAATCAATTCAATCTTTTGCAATGTTTTAAACAAAAACCTATTTTCTTTTGAAAACGGGATTAATTTTAATTTAATTTCTGCAACTTCTATGTATTGAATTTGGAAAAATGGATTCCATATTTGGAATCAGTGGGTCCAAATTATATTAATATAATCTTTTTTATTTTTGGGCATTATGAATAGTAACTACGGTAAATTTTATTTACCATAGTAAAAGGTAAATCGGGTAATTAAGGGTAAATATAATATTATAAAATTACCCTAACGCTTATCTTAATACAATTGGATGATTATATTTCTTCCTAAGTCATATTTGGGTCAAAATGGAATCCATTAGAACCCACTTGGAGGTGATTAAGACCTTTAGTTTATTTTATTTAAAGGAAAGTGAAATATGTCTCACTCAACTTTAATAATTAAAGTATTTTTAATTAAATTTTATACAGAATATAAATTCAGTTATAAATACTCATTTGAAATATAAATTTTTTTTCTTTATCATGGTAATTTATTTGTAATTTTTAAGAGTTATTTAATTACCTTATTATCTTATACATTAATGATGCATAAATTATTTATTTAGTGAAAAATCAATAATATATTTTTTATTGAAATAGTAATACATATCAAAAGGCTCCAAAATCTGCACAAAACTTATTATTAGTGTATATATAAACCCTAATAATCCACTGACCGAATTTTTGACCATTTGGATCATTTTTAAGGTGATTATGACTCTTATAATATTTTATTTTAAATGATTCCAAAGTTGTCACCTTCATAATTTAATAAAGATAACAATTTACATGTTGTTATTTTAATATGATAAATTCGAGTAAAATTATTATTATAAAATCTTTGATATTTATCTTCATCATAGGATTTTATTTTTAATTTTTATGAAGCAAATAAGTATATTAAATAATTATACAAAAATGTTGTACAAATTATTTTATTAAGATATATAACAAATAAATGTTTTTAAAAATATTAAAATAAATATTATATGAATTATTTAATGTACTCGACTAATTTTCTAGATTAATATGACATGTTTGGAACCTATTAAATATTTTAGTTTGAATATATCATTTGTGTGGGTTTAATTTAAATTCAAATAAATGGATAGTGTCAAAATTGACACTATTGTTATTTTATAAAAATAACATATTATTAAATTGTATAAAAATCACAAAAATATTTAAAAATTATAAATTTAAATTTATATAGTCTAAAATTTCATATATTATCTAATTATGGATAATTCACAGAACATAAGTAATTATTTATAACAATTTAAAATTTAGAATCTTATTACCACAAATAAAATTTAATAGATTAAATAAGGATAAATCAAGTTGATAATGTTTAAAATAAATTCCCTACATGTCTAAATTGTATTGGTTGATGATATTACAACCATATATCATCTAATATTCAAATTTTGTCATTTGTTGAGGTTTTTATGATGGGTTTGAATTTATATTAAACTAATATATTTGAGGATTCCAAAGGTGCCCCTCTCCTCCCTTATAAAAGGGCGCCTCCTCCCTCTACTCCTTACACCACTTTGAGCCTTCAATCTCGGCCAAACCCAGACCATTTCACTTCCCCACTTCCTTATAAACCTACTAGAGGTATTTGTCTTCTCAAAAGACCAACTCTAGTGCCCTAAGAGAATGTTTAAAGGAGGCACTTCGAGAAAGAGGTAATACCTTCTACCGTTTTCTTCAAGTTCCATTCTTCTTATACTCCCTATTCTTTAGTTGTTTCATTATGAAGTAATAACATAAGTATCCCTCATATACTGATATGTTATTATAAATATGAAACAACCCTATTTCATCATCTATCCATCCTACAGAAAACAAAATCATCGCGCGTGCGTACGTACGAAATACCCTCTCCACGCCGGGGTGTAATCTGTTTTTCCACCAACACCTTACATGGATAGGTATAATGGTGTAAATAATAACTATATATGGTTATTATAACATCATACTCATTCTGGTATATTATACCATTCACTCCAATTCTATAATTAGGGGAACGATATCATCGCTCGTGCGTACGTACGGACTACCATCTCCACGACGCGATGAGATTCATTCTCCATGTTAACCATACATGAATGATCATAAAGTTTATATAATTAATAATAATGAAATATATTAAATAATAATACTACTGGATTTATCTATATATATATATATGTATGTCATCTATTTAGTTTCATTCAATTCAATAAGGAAACAAAAACAGCGTTCATGGATACGTACGGCCTACCGTCTCCATGAACGGTGTATTTCATTCCTTTTATCAATCTATAATATATATGTATATGATGAATATAAATCATGTTTTACATTCTGGAATTATGCAAATCAAGATATAAGTAATAATATCAAGAACGAAAAGTCGAAACACATACGATAAATGAAACGACTTTACCCAAAACGCTACATTAACATGGAATTTACAAATAATAGGTAATATAAAGTCATAAGTGAAATATATATGATATAATAACAATGAATATGATTATGTAATAAGTCAATGACATTATTTAAATCATTATACAGGAGGTTCTAATCCATACGAATCATATCGGACCTAAGGTAAGGGATAATTTTGCAAATCTCATTTTTATCCGAGATTGTTTATTCGTAAATATTTACTGGGGTTAATTATGTCATCCATGTCCATGTTTTATAAAAGTGTTTTCATGTATGTTTAAAGTACTTTTTAACCATTTTTCACTTTTACTACATGGTATGTAAGGAATCTTTCTTTTTTACCATAAGAGGTACTTTTTGACTTTTCTGACAAAAGTACAAGGAGAATGTTATTTTTAACTTATACGGCATGAAAGGATTTTTACGGTTTTAAAATGCCTTATTTTCATGAAGCTTCCTCAAAATTATTTCATGACTATTTTCAACAAAATCCTTTTCTTTTAAAAATTCATGACATTTTGTGAAAAGAAAATGATTTTAAAGAAGAAAGGATATTGTCCTCAAGAATTCATTTCAAGTGTTTTATCCAAACCATTTTCCATCTAAAATGACATAATTTAATATGTGTATGTTTCAAGTATAATGTCTCTATGATTTACATGGTTTAACTTTTCTTATTATGAAATTATATCCATATGTTTTATATGGATTAGTTTATGATGTGATGATGTTTATGAAACCCATTTTTTATTCTTTGGGTTATGATGAATGATTTATGTTTATGTTGTGGCACAAGTAAGAATGATTTCATTATGAGATGGGTGGGACCTATATCTCCCTCCAATGCATTGGGTAAAGATTTATATCTCATGAGATATACATGGATGGAATGGTATGTTAATCTGGTTCAGTGTTACAGGACTGAAACGAGGAGTGAACTCGATTCAGAAAGGGACTTTGTCCACTAAGATGGTCTTGGAAGCAATGCCTTAGCTACTATGGAAATCATAACATGTGCTGAATGGTTTCCAAAATTACATGTTGTATTCCCATTATATTTTATCATGGTTGATGTTCCATTATGATATATGCCTTACGTACTTCCACGATTTATGTCTTTTCTCAAGATTTTGATGTTAAAATTTCATGTTCAAGTTTTTGATTCCAAATGTTTATGGATTGTTTTATGTTATCTATGTTTTCCCTTACTGAGCATTTGAGCTCACCCTTTATATGTTTTCTTTTCCCCAGGATTTAAAGAAAGATTTTTCATAAGAAAACAAAAGGGGAAGATATTTATGGGAGATGTTGAAGATCTTTCACCATGATTAGAAGATTATGTTCCGAGTTTCCAAAGACACTAAACTATTAAGGTCCTTGAGTGTTGGTTCTTATTATGTATTAAGTATTCCGAAAAAGTAATGTAATGTTCATGTACATCAAGCTTTGGGTCTCTACAATTATCACCTTCATGGTGTTACCTTCGTGGTGTTACCTTCATGGTTTTAACTTTGTGGTATTCTTCCCTTGTGGATCAGTTGTGAAAATGGCTTAAAACTTAGAGTCCTAAGTTTCCTCATGAATGAGACGAGTATCTTTTGATAAGTTAGGTATATGTATGGGAATATACCTATGTAGATTTGATGACTACTACTTTGTGCTTTGTGATTGAGGTCTTTATTTGTGGTTATTCATTTGTGGAGCTCTGGGAGACCTTTGGGGGTCTCAGGGTCCCTACTGAGCATTGTTATACTCACCCCTGCATGGGCTATGCCTGCACCTTGTTGTGTCTTGTGCAGACGACAGACAGCATTGATCGATGCTGAGGGAGCCAGGACTAGACGGTGCTCATAGGTTGACCGTTTGACATGATGTGATGTAGTGACTACTGATTGTGAGTTGTACCTATCCTTCTGGTAGGATCCTCGGTGGACGTTCCAAGAATTGTTTTCACTTTCATTTGTACTTGTACTTTCCAATTAGGTTTATATTCCTTCCCCTTTACTTTCAGTACACTTTTTACTACAGTAGTTTACTTCATGATTACTTTTTTTGTGTTCTTAGATTGCGTGTTTGTGTAGGTTTAAAGGCAATTCCTTCCTGTTATAGGGATACGCCTTTCCAGTGATAGTCGCCAGCCCTGGCCTATGGAAGGTGGGATTGGGGTAGTCACGGCATGGGCCTCGAGGGACGGGTCATGAAATTGGTGGTTCCATAATCGTAATAAAATTTTAGTATATTGAGGATAATTAATTTATTATTCTATAATTAGTATTATACATTTAGAGTAGGTGGAATAATAAATAAATTGAAAGGGGTTGGGTAAGACAATTACATATTATTTGGTAGGCCTTCTTTAGATCCCTTCTTAAGGACTCTTTGATTTGTATGTTAAGAATAAAAACAATTATAATTCATGTCTAGGGAATTTAGGAATATAATTAGATAGGTTCTAATCAATCTAGATGGATCAAGGAGGTGTAAATAGAGGATATAAGGGGGTATCCTTTTATAAGGTGGGAAGGACACAGTTGGAATTACTTAAAATATTTAAATATAATTAATGTATTTCTCAAGTATAATGCTTAAAAATAGACATTAATTCAAATACAAAAATTTATATGGTCCAAATATCATCATAAAATTAAATTTATATAGTTTTTTTGTCATTTTAAACTTTATCTTTTGGTTTAACTCTGTCATTAACCAATTTTAACCTTAACTATGATAACAACTTTTTAAATCTTAAAGGGTTATAATTTTTCTAATAAGTTAACAATTATCTCATTGACATTAAAGGGGTGAAATATTTTACCATGTATCATCCTAGTTGTAATCTTTCAATATTTTTATAATTTCTGAGTAATTAAATAAAAAATTATTTAACATAAAATATCATTAATTTCATTTTTGACATTATTCATTTAATTTGACTTTAAATACATGAATATGGTAATTTAATTTGAATATAAAACATTCACACAACTTAATATGTTATATTAATCTATTAAATTAGTGTAATATAATGATTCTCCCATATTTTATTACTTTTAATATTTTTAAAATCATTCTTTTATTTTTCTATTAATTGAATAAATATGGTGTTGACATTACGTAAGCTTTTAAAGTAATTATTAAATCAAAAAAATTATAAATTAATTACCATGAGAAAAAAATTATTATTTCAAATAAATATATATAACTGAACTTATCCTCTTTTTATCCTTATGAAAAAAAATTAGAGACATTGAAGTCAAGAGAGTGACATTTTGGAATTTTCTTTAATTAAAATAATATAAATTTCATTATCAAGGGAAAATGGAACCAGAATTCAATATATTAAAATTATATATATATATATATATATATAATAATTTATTCTATAAAATTTAATAAAGAAATGTTTTGGGTTGATTTTGAGACCTTATCTCATGGTTTTAACCATGTTTTACCCATTTTACCCTAACTGAGGTGACAAAATTTACCATAGTCATTGTTCATAATGAAAAAAAATAAAAGGGACCTATTTACCAAATTGGAACATCATGATTAAAAATATGGTATCAATTTTTCAATATTCAGTCGATATAATTATAATTAATTAATTTTATTATAAATTCATAAAACACAATGAAAAATGGTTTTTAGAAAAATGTATTTTTAAGCATAAAAATTAAATTATATCAAAATCATGAATATTACAGATTCAAATGGAACTAATTTGACTGTTCTAAATCAAATAGATCATATTTCACTTTTAAAAAAATCAAAAATATAATGGGGCATTTAAATTACTTAATATAATGAAAATAAAATACAGTATCATAAAAGTCTATATTTTTCACCATTCACTAAAAAATTAATAATTTTAGAAAAATATAAAAATTTCACCATAAGTTAATTTAGATAATATGAATTAAAAAATTATTAATTTTTATCAAATTTATTTTCTAAGATTTTTATAAATTAATTATAATATTCACACACAAAATTAAATAAAAACCATTTTTTAAGAAAAACTATTTTTGAAACATATAATAACTTTACTAAAAATTGAGTACATGTATATTAGGAATTAAATAATATATTTGAAATTGGTAAAACATTTATATATATATATATATCATAATGTGATTAATCATATTCTTACTTATTAATTTAATAGCTAGGTTATAAATGTATATTATATTATGGTTCATTCAGACTCAGGGTTTCGTATATCGCATGCTATCGAAGAAATCAAATTTATTAATATATCATAAAATCTCATGGTGTTACATTATAACCCCTTAAATAAATTTCACCATCCTAATTTTTATAATGGAAAAAAAATATTTAAAATTTTAAAATAACTTTGTTGAAAACCCATACCGTACAAAGGGATAATAAAACCTCCTTTAAAAAGGGAATGTGGGAAAAGTAAAGGCTACCTGAAATATTGCATATTCAGGTTCCCAGATAAGGTGAACATTGTTGTGAAGTTAAAATATATATATGGAGGAGAAAAATAATATCCAAGTACTAATATAGAGTGATAGAAAACATAGTAATGGGAAAGTTAATGATCATAAAACCATAAATCATGGATTGGTTAAAAGACCACAAATTTATTAGAAATTAAGTTAAATGAATAAAAATTTTATTTCAAGATATTTTTCCTATATTATTTTATGCATCATCTAAAAATTCATAAATCATAAAAACTAAATAAAACCCAAAAATTATAATTATTTAAATTCTATATTTAATTATAACAACCATGGTTTCAATTAGGTGATAGTTTCTCATCTAAACAGAAACTGATTGATAACTAGATTCAAACTAGGTTTCTTGATTAATAATTCTTTACTCGTAAAGTCGAGGGATGATTCTATATCCATGAAAAGAGTGTTTAGATTTATAATTAAATAAATCATGATTTTAATATACCTATTATTAAAACTTAGGGGATTTCAACTTCAGTTGTAATAATTGAATAAGATTAACTTTCTCCCCATGAATTCTTCTTTGGTAAGTTCCCTTGATGCTTGGGATATTGGTTTGAATGTTGACCCATCCTTATACATTTGAATTATTATAAATAATTGGTTATTTCTTTTCCTTCCATTCAATATCCTTAAGACCCCTTTGTCCAAACTTGAAAAAACCTCTTGTTCCCAATAAGAAAGTACCTGGGTGTTTCTTTCCACAATTATCACATGTGGGATGTTCCATCCTTTTTTTCCTTTACCTAATTTATTTTTTCTTAGAACTTATTCATCCTCTTATTCTCTTGATTTCATTTGAAAATATATGACCTAGATAATTATTTCTCTATTATAATGTCACTTGATACTATATCATCATATGATAAAATCGTTTGAGAGAGTAGTTCCCTTTAGAGGCTTTGATTATTCTCATCAAATAAATTCTCAATCTTACTTTCTAGATTATGTATGCAGTCCATATAATGTCTAACTAATCATGTAAAGTTTTCCTCATACTCAACAACACTTTCCTCTTCATTCTATCTTAGATTTAGGAATTCCCTTTCCATATCAACTCATTGTTCATGGGGAAAATTATTTCTCAAATAATAACACTTTAGATTTAGGAATTAATACACTATTAAACTAACAATGGATTATTAGTTCTAAAAAAATATGAGGGATTATATTTCATGAATTGATCCAATATAGCTAAATCACATAGTGGAATAACATGTTGTTCAGTATAGGAAAGGTTATTCATCATTACCTGAGTCAATTACCCTAATATAGCTATGATCTTCTCAATTACAACACTAGTTATATTTTCTTTCTCAACAAGAAAATACCTACATTGACTATGGGTTTTGATTCAATTTCTTTTTTTAGGAATCATCACTAAATAATGGCACACACTAAGTTGGTTCATAATCATCGTGACTATTGAGCCATAATTAAAAATCCCTATATGGTAAAAATTATCAATTACTATAAGGGATTATCATAATTATCATATTTTCTATTTTCTTTTATAATCTAGTTCCCACAGTTTCTACTAAACTTCCTCTGATACCAACTATAAAGACAACAACCCTAGTAGCGTATATTCAGTGGTTACTTTTTTAAATTATCACTAGATACAAGTGAACGCATCCCAAAGTAGTGAATATTTTATTAGTCTTTGTAAACTAGATACACACATTATTACCATATTATATTTTAAATATAAAAACATATCCTAAGAAACCTTATTTCATCCACGATATCATTCATAATATCCTTATTTATATCCTAGGGAAATGTAAGAAAGTAATGGGTAAGATCAAATACACAATAAGGGTTAGGTACAGTGGTAACTATATTGAGTAAATAAGTAATAATTAACTTGGTAGAGTGAATAATCAAAACATGTGTAATTCAATCAATAAAATGAGTTCAATGATATTACATGGCTAATATCAATATAGAAAATACATGGATAATGAAAATGGAATTCTTAATAAAGGGAATTTATAATTTTCGACATTTATTATCAAGTCCTATCAACTAATAAATCATGAATCTTACCATAAATGCCTATCAACCAAGACATTGTCATTCAATCATGGCCTCTCAAAAAATACAATATCTTTCATTCAAGCCCACTCAACCAATACAACACCAAAAGCACAACTATTATGAGATGATCTTATAGCCTAAGCCTATATATCATGCCAACCTATTTTGTATCATGATAAAAATTGATGAATCAAGGGGGTATCTATAACTGGTCCCCATAATTCACTTTCACATCCTATACATTCCTTATATTTTTTATAATTAATATAATTCAGTCTCAAAATTCTTTATAAATCAATAATTGTCTGTATTAAATCAAGAATACAGACCATCAATACTTCATTATCATAGACCATCCAAAATAATAATAAAGATGGTATCATTATATCATTTCCCTAGTAACATAAATTGGTGTTTTCATAATTAAAAATACCTTTAAAAGATCACTAGAACATTTCTTGAATAATATATCCTTTTCACTTTTATATCACTTATTAAAATATAAAAAATTCCCAAATATTAAATAAAACATTTTCATTGAAAATAACCCTGGAAACATATAAATTAAGCTTCAAAACATTTATATTTCATGATAGTAAGAAATTTTTTTCATGCTGTGTATATTAAAACAAATAATCATTTCACTTTGTTTTGTAAAAAATAAAAAAATAACTCATTCAGAAAATGATAACAAGATTCCATTTAAACCATTTGAAAAAAAATAAATCATGTATAAAAATTAATTTAAAGAATAATGGTAGAATATTAAAAACATTATTGAAAATATTTTTAGAATACATGAACATATAATAAAAATGATTTTTTACTGAATAGAAAAATAAAGTTAACTTTCTTTAAAAATATTATTTTGTTCTATTAAGTACTTTAAGAGAGGAAAATGAAAGTAAAAAATGTAATATTCAACAATAAA
Organism: Viscum album; assembly: GCA_963277665.1. Taxonomy (NCBI): domain Eukaryota; kingdom Viridiplantae; phylum Streptophyta; class Magnoliopsida; order Santalales; family Viscaceae; genus Viscum; species Viscum album. The sequence goes on from OY728134.1 coordinate 405,413,808, forward strand.
TTGATTGTAAGAAAATTTATGAGTTTCTTGATAAATAGATCATAAAATTTCATCATTGGAAACTTAATCCTAAACAGTCTTGGTAAATGGTGAGATTGTAACATAAATCTCTCACTACTTTGGTAAATTTTGAATCGAAACCTTCTGAAAGAGTTAACCTTATATGGATATATAAATAACCTTAATTTTCATTATAATAATCATTAAATGAATTTATGTTCAATATATACACCACATAAATGAAATTGGTGGTGAATATAGAAAGTGTCTCATAGAAATAAAAGTGTGATGAAAATATCTTACCTCATAACTGGATTGATTTGTAAGTTTTTTTACCCTAATTTATAATCAATTTAAATTTATTAAAACTCTATATAATAACTTTATATATAATTATAATATATTATATTATCCATTTATAACATTTAAAAACTCATTTATTAATAATTATTTATTGAAATCGTTATTTCTAAGTGTTGAATGTTTTGTTTTTTTCAAGAGAATTTTGGTTTAGTAGTTATAGTCCTTGAACTTTGATCATGGTTCCATAAAATACATAATTTTATTAATTATTTAAATATTATATATATTCATTATAATTATATATATATTCTTCCAAAAAAGTTAGATATAGAAAAATGAGTTACACCATTTATAGAGATGATAGGTCATATGTACGCATGAATGTGGTTTCCACCTTTTAAAAGATAGAAAGAGTGGAATAAAAAATAATTCACATTTATAGAATCATTATTATATCATATATATTCATTAATTATATACTTATTACCAATCATGTCAAGCAGAATAAAAAAAATCACAACGCTTCGTAGAGGTGGTAGTCTACACGTACACATGAGCAACATTATCATTTTCCAATAGATAGGAAGGTAATATGGTAGATATAATTTTAGAATTAAAAAAAAACTTAATTATATCATATATTACATATATAAACATTAAACCCATCATAATAACCATCCATGAAAATGTTTATGGAAAATGAATTGTATCTCTATATGGAGGAGGTAGTCTACATATACGCATGAGTGATACATTCGTATCGAGGGTGGATATTAGTGGACCCATAATCATAATAACATTTCATTATATTTTAGATAGTTAATATTTTATTTTATTATTAACACTATAGATTTATAGGAGGTATAAGGAGAAATAAATTGAAATATATCAGGTAAGATAATTATAAATTCTATAGTAAGCCTTCTTTGGATCCCTTATTAAGGACACATTGATTATAATTTTAATAAAATAAATTACTTATACTTCATATATATGGAATTTTAGAAGGAATTGGGTGGTGTTTTTTTTATCTAGATGGCTCAAGGAGTTTTAAAGAAAGGATAGAAGGTGTGTCCTTTTATAAGTGGGGAAGAACACACTTGAAATTACATCAAATATTTAAATATAATAAATGAATTTTAGAATTATAATGCATAAAAATTCCATGAATTTGAAAAAAATAAGATAGTGTTGAAATATCATCATAAAATGAAATTTATATAGGTTTTGGTGCCATTTTAAACCTTATCTTTGGGTTTAAACCCTTCATTAACCAATTTTAACCTTAACTACGGTAACGATTTTTTATTCTCAAAAGGTTTTAATTTTGCTTATAAGTTAAAGATTAACTCATAAATGGAAAAGGGGTCATATTTTAGACAATTTTTTATCCTAATTTTTATATTTTAATATTTTTATGACTTTTAAATAATTTAATAAAAAATTATTTAACATAAAATATCATTGATGTTATTTTTGACACAGTTTATTTCATTTGAATTTAAAGACATTAATATGGTATTGTGATTAGAATATAAACCTTTAACATAATCCAAATATTTAAAAAACATCTATGAATTTTTTGGAACATAATAATTCACCCATATTTTATTACTTTTAATATTTTTAAAATAATTTATTTTATTTTTCTATTAATTGAATAAATATTGTGTCAGTATTTCATAAGAATTTAAGGTGATTATTCAACCAATAAAAATTATAAATAAATTATAATTATACAAAATAATTATTATTTCATATAAACAATCATAACTAAACATATCCTCTTTTTATCCTTATGAAAAAATATTAGAGAAATGTAATGTCATGGATCTGGGTGTCGCCCAAAGGTGCTCTGAACCCAATTGGTCACATGACCTCAAGCACATTTACCCAAATGCCAAAGGCTGCTGACTAGCAATGAGGGAAAAGGTAAAATATTGGGGAAAATACACCCTCATTGGCAGAGTATACACAATGTAAAAAACAAATTGTAAATAATAGCGGAAGCAATAATTCCAAACAAGAATAATCAGCGGAAGATTAAAAGTAAAATCAACTGAAGCCATGTCTTATATAAAATAATGAATGTCATATGTGTTTAGGAAAATAGTCAAACATGTCACAATTTTGGAAATACAATACAATCCAATAATAAATAAAAACAAGTAAACTCCAACAGCATCACAAGCCTTATCTTGGTCTCATGCTCTCCAGCTCTAACAACAATCAAGTTCCTGATGAAGAAGAGAACTTTCTCATATCTATACCTACAACCATATAATCTTTTTGGGTCCTAAAGCATGACCCAAATAGGGTGTGATAAAAATCCCAGTAGGTAACCCCCAAAAGATACTTTCACTAAGATGATTACTAAGAAACAACTGAATTCTTGGGTTTTCAAAAGTCTATTATTCAAAAATAGATTGAAAATATTCCTAGAGAAAAAATTCAAAAACATATTCTTGGGTTATTTTCTTATGATAACTATTTTATACTATAGGTTGAAAATCAATTTTAGAAATAACATCTGAGGATTTAGGTTGGGGTTGTTTGAAAATAATTATATTGGTTTCCTCAAATTTAATATGTACTATTTCCTTAATAGTGCTTCTATTTTTATCAAAAAAAATATAAGTCTTAGAAGTAGTGGAATAACCTAAAAATATTCTTTCAACATATTTTGGTGAAAATTTATGTAAATTATATTTAGTATTTAGAATGAATACTTTGAAACCAAAAACATTGATGCACGAAACTTTTGGTTTCTTACTATCCACAACTCATAAGAAGTTTTATCAATAATAAGTATAATTAAAACATGATTTATAGTTAAACAAGAATAACTAACCACTTTATCCCAAAATTGTTTAACAAATTAGTATTCACTTAGCATGGTTCTAGTTATTTCTTAAATAATTCTATTTCTTATTTTAATTGCACCATTTTTTTGTGGGGTTCTAAGTGATGAAAATTTATGTTCAATACCTTTCTTATTATAAAAAGTTTCAAAATAATAATTTTCAAATTCTCCACCATGATCACTATGAATAGTTATCAAGGAGAGTTTTTTGACATTTTGAACTCTGGCTACAAAAAAAATAAAATAACAAAAGGCTTTATATTTTCTTGTTATAAAATAGACCCCATGTGTATCTAGTGTAATCATCAACTAATACATATAAATAATATTTCTCACCAATACTTCTAGTTTTTATAGGAACAAATAATTTCATGTGCACTAACTGTAAAAAATAAAAAGTTAAGACATCACTAATAGATTTAAAATTTGACTTATATTTAGTACCATATTGACAAGGGTCGAAAAATTTTGAAGTATTAAACCTAAGTTCTGGTAAGTACTTAATAATTTCTTTCTTGGTAAACTTAACTAATTTTCTAAGGTTACTATTTTCTAACCTTCTATTCCATAACAAATATTGATCTTACATTTCACTAAGTAAAGGTAGGTCTTTGATCCTAAGGTATTCTAAGTTTAGTGTGTAAAAATTCTCATGTCGATTGGAAGAAAGAATAAATTCATCCTTTAAACTATGTATAGTACATTTAACATTCCTAAAATTCACAAGGTAACCTTTATCATATAACTCATCATCATCAAGTATATTTTTATTAAGAGGCCACCAAAAAGGGACTACAAGCACCATGGAAACTCGCAAAGTCCTGAAATAATAGAGTCTAAGGGCACCCCTCTAATCAATTTGACCCCCTCATGTTTAAGGGATGTTACATTATGAAGGAAAAAAAGTATTAGGACCAAGAACCTCAAGGGAGGAAAGGCGTTCTAACCTTTATCATATTACTAACTTATACTTAAAAGATTGTTCTTAAATTCAACAAATAAAACATTTTATATTAAAACCTTTACAAAAAGTACAATGTTACCTATACCAATGATTTATCCTTGAGAATTATCTCTGAAAATTACTTTTCCACCTTTTATCTTGATAATACTATTAAATAAATATTTATTTCCAATCATGTGTCTAGAGAAACTACTATCTATATAAAAAATATTCTTATTTTTTGTATAATATTTATTTTCTTGAAAATAAAGAAATTAGTTTTTGAAAACCCAAACATTCTTGGGTCTAGCATTATTAGAAAATAATATTTTAGGAATCTGCATTTGAGAAACATAACTTCATTGATAAAATGTCATTTACTTAGAAAAATAATCTTTATGAAAACCAAGAGACTGAACATTATTTAAAGAATACTTTTCTTTTAATTTCTACCACTTTATAATTTTGTAAAAAATGGTTCACTTTTAGTAACAAAATAGTTATTACTAAAAAAGGTTTTTTATTTGTAAAACCCATTCCATAATTATTACCATGAGGCATAATTTGTTGATTCATTTTGTCAAAGTTTTCCTTGCTAGTGGTAAACTTGAACAGAAGTTTCTTCTAACTATAAATTTTATATTTTAGTTTGGCAACTAAATTTTTAACCTCAGTAGTATTGGTTTTAGAACTATGTTTTACTTGTAAATAATTTTTCTCAAAAATAGATTTATCAAGTTCTTTTGAAAAATATTATTTTTTAGAATTATCCTTATCAATATATTTAGAAAGATATGATATTTCATTAGTTAAAATAGTTATTCTTAAATCTAAATTAATAAGTTTTTCTTTAGAATTATCAAGTTTTTTTCAAACTTTATAATTTTCATTCTCGATTAATTTTTAAAATCTCAATACATCTTTGTAACTAGGTAATTTATTATTTTCTTCTACTAAGTAAGATTATTCATCAGAAGATAGAGAATTTTTATCATCAATATAATTTTCATTTAAATAAATATTTTTAAGGGATTAGTTATTATGTACCTTAGACATTAAACATTTATTTACCATAGGTACTTTAGTAAAAAGACTAATATTCCTATATCTGTAACTTTCATTATCTGGAGAATTGTCTGAAAAAAATTCACTATCAGCACTCCCAGTGTCATAATATTTTTAAATTTTCATTCCTTTTGACTTATAATACTTCATGGAATTTCTAATTGAATTTATTTTCTTATCTATACATTTGATCTTAGGATAATCAGGTTGTATATGTCTTGCCTTCTTGCATTCATAACAAGTAACTTCAGAGTCTTTTTTCCATTTTTATCCTTATGACTCTTTTTATATTTGTATTGAAATTTCTTCTTACACAATATCATTTTCATACTTATATCATGATTATCCAATTAATTCTCTAAATGTTTTGATGTACTAGGATCATATTTAACAACAGCTTTTTTCTTTTTCTAAGATTTCAAAACATTCTCTGTTTTCTTAACTTTAGTAGGTATAGTAGATGTTGTTTCAAAAGAAAAACCTCCATTTTTATTTTTAGCCTTTTCAGCATATCTCTTAAATATTCCTTCATATTTTATGAGGGTACCAATTAGATCATCAAGAGTAATATTAGCAATCCTCCATGTTCCATCCACAGTGGTTCTTTTAGATTATCACTCATTAGGAATTATATCAATAATACTTTCAACAAAAATATCATCATTAAGACATTTATCTCTAATATACTATAAACTATTGATGATATTCATAAACCTTTGGTACATCTTGGTAACTTCCTAATCTAGTAGAAAATCAAAAGCCTAATAATCATCATGAATCATAGCTCTTCTTGTTTCAGTAACTTTTGAAGTACCAAAATGTGTTACTTAAAATTTACTCTAAAAACTATTTGCAGCTTCACAAGATGATATCTGACTATATAATTACACATCATATAACATAATAAAGTATTTATGAACTTGTAGTTCAACTGATATTTTATCTTCTCAACGTTAATAAAAGCATAAACTTACTTATCAAGAACCTTATACTTCCCAGTAAGCATTAAGAAATTATCAACTCTAATTTTGATCACAAAATTTTTCATTTTATCTCTAAAATACTTAGTCATTCCCATAAAAAATTTGTGGTTGACTCAGATTTAGATTATCAAGAGATCCAAAATTCATACCTTTCATCTTATCTAAATTAAATGATTTTTTCACTAAAACATGTTTGTATATAATACATTATAAACAATAAGTTTACAATAAACTTAATAAACATTCAATTGATAAAGAAAGTAAAAACCTCTATAATTATAAGCAGTTGTACCTGATCTGATAACAATTTTTTGATAAAAAGAGTAACTAATATGGTTATTATTACATGAGGGGTGAATTATAGTTAAAAAAAACATTAAACTAAACCAAAACACAATACCTCATTAAGTAAAAAGATCAGACTCATATATCATCTCATGATCAGAGTGTTAGAATCAGAACTAGAAATCATCTGATTATATAATATTATGTTTTAGTCATTATCAAATATACGCTAATAAAAAAATGATAATAATGACTTGTTAAACAAAATTTCTATCGTAATATGCACAATATAATAAATAATTTTAAAAACAAGATATAAAATAGCAATTAAAAGTAATAATTATGTATAATATATTTTAAAATAATTCACTCTTTTAACCTTAAGAGTAAAGGTATTCAACAACCCTAACTAAAGGTATACACAGTTTTATTCTTACTATAAATTCTATTTTCCTTAAAATGAAATCTATCAATATGATGATTGGATGCTCTATCAACCTATCATTGGAATCCCTCAATACAATGATCAAACTATGTATTCCTAGCCCTAGAATCCATCAATCCAATTGATCGGATTAAATATCTACTGATCCCTATAATCCCTTGATCATTGCAATGAACAAACATAGAATACAAAAAAAATGTTCTAAAGGAAACAACCCTGACAATTATTCCTTAGTACAACAACTCTCTAAAGTATTACTAAGACAAATAATGTTATGTTCATGATAATAGATATTTATAAGACTTGAGTTGGGAAATGTATCAACTCCCAAATCTTCAAATGACTAGTTATTTATAGGAAAAACTCTCAATGGTCATATTTCTAATTTATTTGCAACAAACTCAGATAGCTTGAACTTGACATCTCATCTATAACCGAATGTCCAACATCATTTTATTTATCACCATTACAATGCTAAATTGTATTCCTTATGATAGAAAAAAAATTTATATATTCGGATTATAAACTTATGATAGTAAAATAGAATTACTTATCATTTTTCAATATGATAAACCTTATAAGGATCAGTCTGATGTATTGGTACTAGTATTAGTCTGATGTTAATGACTTCTACTAGTACAAAAGACAAGGAAAATGTCTAACTACCCGTCAGAATAATGACTAGTTTGATGAATCAGACTCCTAATTGATCTAATAGATTATATTGAAGAATGATAAGTTCATATTCATAATACATTAGAAATACTTATATGTACAATATAAATTAAATTTTTCTACAAAACATACTAAAAAACTTGGGAAATAAAAAATTACTAAACATAGTTTTAAGAGAGTGATTTTGATTTCCAAAACTAGAGGAATGGAAAAGTAATAAGTAAAACTTCTGACTCAACAATAGTCAAAAGTACCTCTCTACATTCAAGATAATAACTGAAGTAAAAAACATAATGTAAATGTATTAAAGGAAATAGGGAGAATATATACTTTTTATATATGAAATATTAAATTTGTGTATTTTCCTATAAAAACTCAAAGGTGAAAAGCTCTATAAATGGAATAAAGGAATAAATAGTGGAATCCATTTGTATATGAAACTAAAAATAATTCATTATGATTCAGAATATATTCAACCCTCTTCTCAATAAAACCCAAAAAACCTTAAGAAACATAAAAAAAACTAAAAAATACCTCATGATATGCACAAATATGTAACTCATTGGGGGATATGAATAAATTAATCAAGCTTATGGTAACACTTTTATAAACTCATAATAAGAAAATATTTTCTTAAAATTCACACTTAAGTGTTGAGTGAAATAATTTTGGAAAGGTGGGTATAAATGAGAATGAGAGGATGGAATTATTTTAAGATAATTTACTAAAATTGATAAATAATATATAACTAATAAAATTAATTAGTAATGATAAGATTGAGAATCATGGTGTTCAAAAAGAAACTCACATTGTCTAGTATTTAAATTTTTCTTGGGTTATATTCTTAAATTTCACTTGTTCAAGTGTCTAAGGGTTAATTGTGGGGGAATTAACAAGGTAAATTAATTTATTAAATTTTGGTTATAGTCAATTAATTTTATTCCCCATATTCATTAATTCATTTAGTTTTAAAAAAAATTGAATAAATGTGTTCATCCATTATATTTTATGAATATTGTGTAAAATGGAAAAATTCAGAATTTAATTTACTTGATATTTTTTAGAGTAAAATGAATGTATTTCTACAAATTATTATTTATCTTTATGTTTTGAAGGTTTGGATCATATATCAGGACATTCAATTTCATGATTAATAAGGAAATTTTTAAAGAAAATGGATATTCTTGAAGTATTGTTATGGATGTATCCCTGAAGATTTATTAAATAAAGGAATTTTGAATTGATCCTAGAATTAGGGGTGGTGCTCATAATTATGAATTACTCATATTTCATATTTATAGGAGTTTATGAGATGATCCATGAAAAATAGAAGAAGCTGGGATGATTTATGTTTTGCGAGCCAATTCCAGTCTGTATGAATGATTGTCTTCATAAGTATAAATCTTGACATTTAACCTTGAGTCTCAATAAGAATAATTCCTATAAGGATGAAGATCCCTACAAAAAATATTACTTTATGAAATTTTGTACTCTTTAAGGATGATATTAAGCTATCTAATATTGATTTCACCCCTACATAAGAATGAAATCCCTCATTTTAATCATTATTATGTAACTCTGTAAGGATCATCTTTCCATCATAGGGATCGTAGTAAGCATTATTTCCCCACTGCATAAGCATCATTCATTTTCATATTTCAAAAAAAATTAAGGTTCATAAGGGTCATCTAGATTTCAATTTGATGATTTTTATAACCACATCGACATTGATGCACACCAATAACAGGAATCCATGTGGATTATAATGAAGATTATTAATCATGATACATTATTGTTATACCACTTGAAAACAAATAATGAAAGAAATAGATTTTCAAGGAGGTTCAGACTATGGATGAAAAAAGAATACCAAGAAAAAAGTTAATATTGGAAGAAACAAATAAGGGGAAAGGATTTCTATGGTTTTACCATGGGATAAATAAGAAAGAAATCAAGTATATATAATAAGGTAATGAGGCTAAAGGATAAGAGAACCCCTATGGAGTTGGATGACACAGCTGCTGTTACAATTTTCCTTTTTTCATTATTTTAATTTTTTTCTATAAAATGTATTCTTATTCTTCATACACAAATTCTAAATATCGGGTGGAGGGTTAATTCCTACGGTGATCGAAGAAAGGAAATTTTTACATTCTATAATGCCCGATTCAATGAAGTCCTATCAATAAAAATCTTTATTTTATGAAAGGGTGTCAGTATTAAACAACTGTTTATATTATTGAATACTATAAAGTTTATTTTTTTCACATTGTTTATTTCCTTAGTCATTTTTCATCCATCTACCTCCATTCATTTTAATCTATATATGATGGAATAGATAATAATGAGTCATGAAATTCTTGGTGATTATTGTCTCATGTCTTAAGGCAATAGAACTTTATTAGGTGACCTAGGATACACAAAACCTGATTGGGTCTTTCCTGAGTAAACTAAGAGTGTGATTCTTTATAACATTACACATAAAGAAGGAGGTTAGGTAAAATATATTTTTATATTAGGTTTATCCACACTAAATTTATTCCACCTAGGGTGAAAGGTAAAACAATTTTGGAGCCTTCTATTCTCTAGTTAATTAAGAAAAGAGATGATTCCTTAAAATATATGATATAATTATAGGTGGATATCCAACCCTGGCATAATCACTTCTCATAAATTTTATTTCTAATCAATTTTCACAAAATGGATTTAAATATTTTTTTCATTCTATTTAAATTTGTTTTCAAAAACAGCCAAAATAAAAAACACTTTTTTATTTTAAGTAGAAACTAATTTTTTAAAACCCCTTTTTAGAGAAAACATTAAGGTTTTACTAATAATAAATTCTTAACCTGGGAAAATAAATAGATTTTTTACTCTAAACATTATTTTCATCTTCAAAAGATGATATCTGACTGTATAATTACACATCATAGAACATAATAAATTATTTCTGAATTTTTATTTCAACTGATATTTTAGATTCTCAACATTAATAAAAGCATAAAATTCCCTATCAAGAATCTTATACTTCCCATTAAGCATTAAGAAATTATAAACTCCAATTTTGATCACAAAATTTTTCATTCTATCTCTCAAATACTCAGTCATTCCCATAAAAAATTTGTGGTTGACTCAGATTTAGATTATCAAGAGATCCAAAATTCATACCTTTAATCTTATATAAAATAAATGCTTTTTTTACTAAAATATTTTAGTATATAATACTTTATAAACAATAAGTTTACAATAAACTTAATAAACATTCAATTGATAAAGAAATTAAAAAACCTCTATCATTATAAGCAGTTTTACCTGATCTGATACCAATTTTTGGATCAATAGAGTAACTAATACTGTTATTATTACATGAGGGGTGAATTATAGTTTAAAAACAATAAAATAAACCAAAACATAATACCTCATTAAGTAAAATGATTATTCTCATATATTGTCTAATGATCATAGTGTTAGAATTAAAACTAGAAATCATCTGATTATATCATATTATGTTTTAATCATTATCAAATATACTCTAATAAAACAAATGATAATAAAGATTTTTAAAACAAAATTTATATCGTAATATGAATAGTAGAATAAATAATTGTAAAAACAAGTTATAAAATAGCTATTAAAAGTAAGAATGATGTACAATATATATTAAAATAATTAATTCTTTTAACATTAAGAGTAAAGGTATTCAAAAACCCTAACTAAAGGTATACACAGTTTTATTCTTACTATAAATTCAATTTTCCTTACAATGAAATCCATCAATATGATGATTGGATGCTCTATCAACCTATCATTGGAATCCCTCAATGCAATGATCAAACTTTGTATTCATAGCCTCAGAATCCATCAATCTAATTGATCGGATTCAATATCTACTAATACCCAGAATCCCTTGATCATTGCAATGAACAAACATAGAATACAAAATAAAATGTTCTAAAGGAAACAACCCTGAAAATTATTCCTTCGTACAACAACTCAATAAATTATTACTAAGACAAATAATTTTCTATTCATGCTAATAGATATTTAGAATAATTGAGTTGTGAAATGTATCAACTACCAAATCTTCAAATGACTAGTTATTTATAGGAAAAACTCTCAATGGTCATATTTGTGAGTTAGTTGCAAGAAACTTAGATACCTTGAACTTGACATCTCATTTGTAACTGAATGTCCAACGTCATTTTGTTTATCACCATTACAATGTTAAATTGTATTCTTTATGATATAAACAAAATCTATATATTCGGATTATAAACTTATGATAGTACTATAGAATTCCTTATCATTTTTCAATATGATAAACCTTATAAGGATCGGTCTGATGTATTGGTACTAGTATTAGTCTGATGTTCATGACTTCTACTGGTACAAAAGACAAGACAAAGGTCTAACCACTGGTCAGAATAATGACTAGTTTGATGAATCAGACTCATCATTGATCTGATAGATCATGTTGAATAATGATAAGTTCGTATTCATAATACATTAGAAATACTTATATGTATGATATAAATTAATTTTTTCTACAAAACATACTAAAGCACTTAAGAAATAAAAAATTATTAAACATAGTTTTAAGAGATTAATTTTGATTTCCAAAACTAAAGGAATGGAAATTTAATAAGTAAAACTTCTGACTCAACAATAGTCAAAAGTACCTCTCTACATTCAAGATAATAACTAAAGTAAAAAAACAACTTAATGGAAATTTATTAAAGGAAATAGGGAGAATATATACTTTTTATAGATGAAATGTTAAATTTGTATATTTTCTTATAAAAACTCAAAGGTAAAAATCTCTATCAATGGAATAAAGGAATAAATAGTGGAATCCATTTGTATAGGAAACTAAAAATCATTCATTATGATTCAGAATAGATCCAAACCTCTTCTAAATAGAACCCACCAAACCTTAAGAAACATAAAAAACCTAAAACATACCTCATGATATGCACAAATATGTAACTCATTAGGGGATATGAATAAATTAATCAAGCTTATGGTAACACTTTTATGAACTCAGAATAAAAAAAATTCTTAAAATTTACACTTAAGTGTTGAGTGAAATAATTTTGTAAAGGTGGGTATAAATGAGAATGAGAGGATGTAATTAGTGTAATATAATTGACATAAATTGATAAATAATATGTAACTAATAAAATTAATGAGTAATGATAATATTGAGAATCAAGGTGTTTAAAAAAAACTCACATTGGCTAGTATTTAAATTTTTCTTGAGTTATATTCTTAAATTTAACATGTTCAAGTGTCCAAGGGTTAATTGTGGTGGAATTAACAAGGTCAATTAATTTATTACATTTTAGTGATAATAAATTAATTTTTTCCCCATGTTCATTAAATAATTTAGTTTTAAGAATTTTTGGAATTAATGTGTTTATCTATTATATTTTATGAATATTGTGTAAAATCGAAAAATTGGGAATTTAATTTACTTGATATTTTTTAGAGAAAAATGAATGGATTTATACTAATTATTATTTATCTTTATTGTTTTGAAGGTTTGGATCATATATTGGGACATTCAATTTCATGGTTAATAAGGAAATTTTTAATGAAAACAGATATTCTTGAATGATTGTTATGGATGTAACCCCTAAGATTTATTAAATAAAGAAATATCGAATAGATCCTAGAATTAGGGGTGGTTCTCATAATTATTAATTACTCATATTTCTGCTTTATAGTATTTTATGATATGATCCATGAAGACTAAAAGAAGCTTGGATGATTTATGGTTTGCGAGCCAATTCTAGTATGTAAGAATGATTATCTTCATAAGGATAAATCTTGACGTTTAATCTTGAGTCTCAATAAGAATCATTCCAATAAGGATGAGGATCCCTATAAACAATATTAATTTATGAAATTTTGTACAATTTAAGGATGATATTAAGCTATGTAATCTTGATTTCACCCCTACATAATAATGAAATCCATCATTTTAATCATTATTATGTCACTCAGTAAGGATCATCTTTCCATCATAGGGATCGTAGTAAGCATCATTTTCCCACTGTATAAGAATCATTCATTTTCATATTTCAAAAAAAAAGTAAGGTTCATAAGGGTCATCTATATTTCAAGTTGATGATTTTTATAACCACGTCGACATTGATGCACACCTAAAACGGGAATCCAAGTGGATTATAATGAAGATTATTAATCATGATACATGATTGTTAGACCACTTGAAAACAAATAATGAAAGAAATAGATTTTCAAGGAGTGTTAGACTATGGATGAAAAAAGAATACCAAGAAAAAAGGTAAGATTGGAAATAAAAATAAGGGGGAAGGATTTGTATGGTTTTACCATGGGATAAAGAAGAAGGAAATCAAGTATATATAAGAAGGTAAGGAGGATAAAGGATAAGAGAACCCATGTGGAGTTGGATGACACTACTGCTGTTACTATTTTCCTTTTTTCATTATTTTAATTTTTTTCTATCAAATGTATTATTATTCTTCATACATAAATTCTATATCTCAGATGGAGGTTTAATTCCTATGATGAACGAAGAAGGGAATTTTTTTCATCTATAATGCCCGAGTCTATGAATTCCTATCAATAAAACTCTTTCTTTTATTAAAGGGTGTCAGTATTCAACAACTGTTTATATTATTGAATATAATAAAGTTTGTTTTTTTCACATTGTTTAGTTCCTTAGTCATTTTTCATCCATGTCCCTTCATTCATTTTAATCTATATATGATGGAATTTGTAAGAATGAGTCATGAAATTCTTGGTGATTTTTGGATCATGTCTTAAGGCAATAGAACTTTCTTAGGTGACCTAGGATACACAAAACCTAATTGGGTCTTGCCTCAGTAAACTAAGAGTGTGATTATTTATAACATTACATACAAAGTAGGAGGGTAGGTCAAATATATTTTTCTATTAGGTTTATCCACACTAAATTTATTCAACCTAGGGTGAAAGGTAAAACGATTTTAGAGCCTTCTATTCTCTAGCTAATTAAGAAAAGAGATGATGCCTTAAAATATATGATAGAATTACAAGTGGATATCCAACCTTGGACTAATCAATTCTCATAAATTTTATTTCCAATCAATTTTCACAAAATGGATTTAAATATTTTTTTCATTCTATTTAAATTTGTTTTCAAAAAAACCAAACTAAAAAGCCCTTTTTTATTTTAAGTAGAAACTAATTTTTCAAAAACCCCTTTTTAGAGAAAACATTAGGGTTTTACTAATAATAAATTCTTAAACTGGGAAAACACATAGATTTTTTACTCTAACGCTATTTGCAGCTTCATAAGATGATATCTGACTGTATAATTACACATCATAGAACATAATAAAGTATTTCTGAATTTATAGTTTAACTGATATTTTAGCTTCTCAGCATTAATAAAAGAATAAACTTCCTTATCAAGAACCTTATACTTCCCAGTAAGCATTAAGAAATTATTAACTCAAATTTTGATCAAAAAAAAATCATTCGATCTCTCAAATACTCAGTTATTCTTATAAAAAATTTGTGGTTGACTCAGATTTAGATTATCAAGAGATCCAAAATTCATACCTTTAATATTATATAATATAAATTCATTTTTTACTAAAACATCTTAGTATATAATACATTATAAACAATAAGTTTACAATAAACTTAATAAACATTCAATTGATAAAGAAAGTAAAAAACCTATATAATTATAAGCAGTTGTACCTAATCTGATACCATTTTTTGGATCAAAATAGTAACTTTTATGGTTATTATTACATGAGGGGTGAATTATAGTTTAAAAACATTAAAATAAACCAAAACACAATACTCATTAAGTAAAAAGATCAGACTCATATATCATCTGATGATCAGAGTGTCAGAATCAGAACTAGAAATCACCTGATTATATCATATTATGTTTTAATCATTATCAAATATACACTAATAAAACAAATTATAATAAATATTTGTAAAACAAAATTTCTATTATAATATGAAAAATGGAATAAATCATTGTAAAAACAAGATATAAAATAGATAGTAAAAGTAAGAATAATGTATAATATATATTAAAATAATTCACTCTTTTAACCTTGAGAGTAAAGGTATTAAACAACCCTAACTAAAGGTATACACAGTTTTATTCTTACTGTAAATTCTATTTTCCTTAAAATGAAATCCATCAATATGATGATTGGATGCTCTATCAACCTATCATTGGAATCCATCAATGCAATGATCAAACTCTGTATTCCTAGCCCTGTAATCCATCGATCCAATTGATCAAATTCAACATCTACTGATCCCTAGAATCCCTTGATCATTATAATGAACAAACATAGAATACAAAATAAAATGGTCTAAACGAAACAACCCTGGAAATTATTCCTTAGTACAACAACTATATAAAGTATTACTAAGACAAATAATGTTATGTTCTTGCTAATAGATCATTATAAGACTTTAGTTGTGAAATGTATCAGCTCCCAAATCTTCAAATGACTAGTTATTTATAGGAAAAAATCTCAATGGTCATATTTCTGAGTTAGTTGCAACAAACTCAGATATCTTGAACTTGACATCTCATCTGTAACTGAATGTCCAACGTCATTTTTTTTATATCCATTACAATGCTAAATTGTATTCCTTATGATAGAAACAAAATCTATATATTCGGATTATAAACTTATGATAGTGCTATAGAATTAATTATCATTTTTCAATATGATAAACCTTAAAAGGATCAGTCTGATGTATTGGTACTAGTATTAGTCTGATGTTAATGACTTCTACTGGTACAAAAGACAAGACAAAGGTCTAACCACTGGTCAGAATAATGACTAGTTTGATGAATCAGACTCATCATTGATCTGATAGATCATGTTGAATAATGATAAGTTCATATTAATAATACATTATAAATACTTATATGTACGATATAAATTAATTTTTTCTACAAAACATACTAAAATACATGGGAAATAAAAAATTACTAAACATATTTTTAAGAGAGTGATTTTGATTTCCAAAACTAAATGAATGGAAAAGTAATAAGTAACACTTCTGACTCAATAATAGTCAAAAGTACCTCTCTACATTCAAGATATTAACTAAAGTAAAAAAACAATTTAATGGAAATGTATTAAAGGAAATAGGGATAATATATACTTTTTATAGATAAAATGTTAAATTTGTGGATTGTTCTATAAAAACTCAAAGGTGAAAAGCTCTATCAGTGGAATAAAGGAATAAATAGTGGAATCCATTTGTATAGGAAACTAAAAATCATTCATTATGATTCAGAATAGATCCAAACCTCTTATCAATAGAACCCACCAAACCTTAAGAAACATAAAAAACCTAAAAAATACCTCATGATATGCACAAATATGTAACTCATTGGGGGATATGAATAAATTAACCAAGATTATGGTAACACTTTTATGAACTCGGAATAAGAAAATATTTTCTTAAAATTTACACTCAAGTGTTGAGTGAAATAATTTTGGAAAGGTGGGTATAAATGAGAATGAGAGGATGTAATTAGTGTAAGATAATTGAATTAAATTGATAAATAATATGTAACTAATAAAATTAATGATTAATGATAAGATTTAGAATCATGGTGTTTAAAAAGAAACTCACATTAGATAGTATTTAAATTTTTCTTGGGTTATATTCTTAAATTTCACTTGTTTAAGTGTCCAAGGGTTAATTTTGGGGGAATTAACAAGGTCAATTAATTTATTACATTTTGGTTATAGTCAATTAATTTTATTCCCCATGTTCATTAATTCATTTAGTTTTAAGAATTTTTGGAATTAATTTGTTTATCCATTATATTTTATGAATACTGTGTAAAATGGAAAAATTGGGAATTTAATTTACTTGATATTTTTTATAGTAATATGAATGGATTTATACTAATTATTATTTATCTTTATGTTTTAAAGGTTTGGATTATATATTGGGACATTCAATTTCATGATTAATAAGGAAATTTTTAAAGAAAACAGATATTCTTGAACGATTGTTATGGATGTATCCCCTAAGATTTATTAAATAAAGAAATGTCGAATAGATCCTAGAATTAGGGGTGGTTCTCCTAATTATGAATTACTTATATTTCAGCTTTATAGTAGTTTATGAGATGATCCATGAAGACTAAAAGAAGCTCGTATGAATTCTGGTTTGTGATCCAATTCTAGTCTGTAAGAATGATTGTCTTCATAAGGATCAATCTTGATGTTTAAGCTTGAGTCTCAATAAGAATCATTCCTATAAGGATTATGATCCATATAAACAATATTACTTTATGACATTTTGTACTCTTTAAGGATGATATTAAGCTATATAATCTTGATTTTACCCCTACATAAGAATGAAATCCATCATTTTAATCATTATTATGTCACTCTATAAGGATCATCTTTCCATCATAGGGATCCTAGTAAGCATTATTTACCCACTGCAAAAGCATCATTCCTTTTAATATTTCAAAAAAAATTGAGGTTCATAAGGGTCATCTAGATTTGAAGTTGATTATTTTTATAACCACATCGACATTGATGCACACCTATAATGGGAATCCATGTGGATTGTAATGAAGATTATTAATCATGATACATGATTGTTAAACAAATTGGAAACAAATAAGGAAAGAAATAGATTTTCAAAGAGGGTCAGACTATGGATGAAAAAATAATACCAAGAAAAAAGGTATGATTGAAAAAAAAAATAAGGGGAAAGGATTTCTATGGTTTTACCATGGGATAAAGAAGAAGGAAATCAAGTATCTATAAGAAGGTAAGGAGGCTAAAGGATAAGAGAACCCCTATGGAGTTGGATGACACTGTTGCTGTTACTAATTTTCTTTTTTAATTATTTTAATTTTTTCTATAAAATGTATTATTATTTTTCATACATAAATTCTACATCTTGGATGGAGGGTTAATTCCTACGGTGACCGAAGAAGGGAATTGTTTCCATCTATAATGCCTGACTATATGAATTCCTATCAATAAAAATATTTCTTTTATTAAAGGGTGTTAGTATTCAATAACTTTTTATATTATTGAATACTATAAAGTTTTTTTTCACATTGTTTATTTCCTTACTCATTTTCCATCCATCTCACTCCATTCATTTTAATCTATATATGATGGAATAGATAATAATGAGTCATGAAATTCTTGGTGATTGTTGGCTCATGTCTGAAGGCAATAGAACATTATTAGGTGACCTAGGATATACAAAACCTGATTGGGTCTTGCTTGAGTAAAATAAGAGTGTGATTCTTTATAACATTACACAAAAAGAAGGAGGTTAAGTCAAATATATTTTTCTATTAGGTTTATCCACACTAAATTTATTCCACTTAGGGCGAAAGGTAAAACGATTTTGGAGCCTTCTATTCTCTAGTTAATTAAGAAAAGAGATGATACCTTAAAATATACGATAGAATTACAAGTGGATATCCAACCCTCGCCTAATCAATTATTATAAATTTTATTTCTAATCAATTTTCACATAATAGATTTAAATATTTTTTCATTCGATTTATATTTTTTTTCAAAAACAGCCAAACTAAAAAACCTTTTTTATTTTAAGTAGAAACTAATTTTTTAAAACCCCTTTTTAGAGAAAAAATTAGAGTTTTATTAATAATAAATTCTTCACCTAGGAAAATACATAGATTTTTTACTCTAAACACTATTTGCAGCTTCACAAGATGATATTTGACTGTATAATTACACATTATAGAATATAATAAAGTATTTCATAATTTGTAGATCAACTGATATTTTAGATTCTTAGTATTAATAAAAGCATAAACTTCCTTATCAAGAACCTTATACTTCCCAGTGAGCATTAAGAAATTATCAACTCCAATTTTGATCACAAAATTTTTCATTCTATCTATCAAATACTCTGTCATTCCCATAAAAAATTTGTGGTTCACTCAGATATAGATTATCAATAGATCCAAAATTCATACCTTTTATATTATATAAAATGAATTCTTTTTTTACTAAAACAAGTTAGTATATAATACTTTATAAACAATGAGTTTACAATAAACTTAATAAACATTGAATTGATAAAGAAAGTAAAAAACCTCTATAATTATAAGCAGTTGTACCTGATCTGATACCAATTTTCGGATCAAAAGAGTAACTAATATGGTTATTATTACATGAGGGATCAATTATAGTTTTAAAAACATTAAACTAAACCAAAACACAATACCTCATTAAGTAAAAAGATCAAAATCATATATCATCTAATGATTAGAGTGTCACAATCAGAACTATAAAACATCTGATTATATCATATTATGTTTTAATCATTATCAAATATAGGCTAATAAAACAAATGATAATAAATATTTGTAAAACAAAATTTCTATCGTAATATGCACAATGGAATAAATAATTATAAAAAAATATATAAAATGTCTAGTAAAAGTAAGAATGATGTACAATATATATTAAAATAATTCACTCTTTTAACCTTAAGAGTAAAGGTATTCAACAACCCTAACTAAAGGTATACACCATTTTATTCTTACTGTAAATTATATTTTCCTTACAATGAAATCCATCAATATGATGATTGGATTCTCTATCAACCTATCATTGGAATCCCTCAATGCAATGATCAAACTCTGTATTCATAGCCCCAGAATCCATCGATCCAATTGATCAGATTCAACATATACTGATCCCCAAAATCCCTTGATCATTGCAATGAACGAACATAGAATACAAAATAAAATTTTCTAAAGGAAACAACCCTGACAATTATTCCTTAGTACAAAAACTCTCTAAAGTATTACTAAGAAAAATAAAGTTCTATTTAAGCTAATAGATTTTTATAAGAATTCATTTTTGAAATGTATGAGCTCCTAAATCTTCAAATGACAAGTTATTTATAGGAAAAACTCTTAATGGTCATATTTTTGAGTTAGTTACAACAAACTCAGATAGCTTGAACTTGACATCTTATATGTAACTGAATGTACAACGTCATTTTTTTATCACCATTACAATGCTAAATCATATTACTTATGATAGAAACAAAATCTATATATTCGGATTATAAACTTATGACAGTACAATAGAATTTTTTATTATTTTTCAATATGATAAACCTTATAAGGATTGTCCTGATGTATTGGTACTAGTATTAGTCTGATTTTCATGACTTCTGTTGGTGCAAAATACAAGACAAATGTCTAACCACTGGTCAGAATAATGACTAGTTTGATGACTCAGACTCATCATTGATCTGATAGATCATGTTGAATAATGATAAGATCATATTCATAATACATTAGGAATACGTATATGTATGATATAAATTAATTTTTCTACAAAACATACTAAAACACTTGGGAAATAAAAAATTACTAAACATAGTTTTAAGAGAGTGATTTTGATTTCCAAAACTAAAGGAATGGAAAAGTAATAAGTAAAACTTCTGACTCAACAATAGTCAAAACTACCTCTCTACATTCAAGATAATAACTGAAGTAAAAAAAATAACTTAATAGAAATGTATTAAAGTAAATAGGGATAATATGTACTTTTTATAGATGAAATGTTCAATTTGTGGATTTTTTTATAAAAACTCAGAGGTGAAAATATCTATCAATGGAATAAAGGAATAAATAGTGTAATCTATTTTTATAGGAAACTAAAAATCATTCATTATGATTTAGAATAGATCCAAACCTCTTCTCAATAGAACCCACCAAACCTTAAGAAACACAAAAAACCTAAAACATACCTCATGATATGCACAAATATGTAACTCATTGGGGGATATGAATAAATTTATCAAGCTTATGGTAACACTTTTATGAACTCAGAATAAAAAAAATATTTTATTAAAAATCACACTTAAGTGTTGGGTGAAATAATTTTGGAAAGGTGGTTATATATTAGAATGAGAGGATGGAATTAGTGTAAGATAATTGACTCAAATTGATAAATAATATGTAACTAATAAAATTAATGAGTAATGATAAGATTTATAATCTTGGTGTTTAAAAAAAACTCACATTAGCTAGTATTTAAATTTTTCTTTGGTTATATTCTTAAATTTCACTTGTTCATGTGTCCAAGGGTTAATTGTGGGGGAATTAACAAGTTCAATTAATTTATTACATTTTTGTGATAGTCAATTCATTTTGTTCCCCATATTCATTAATTCATTTAGTTTCAATAATTTTTGGAATTAATGTGTTTATCTATTTTATTTTATGAATATTGTGTAAAATGGAAAAATTGGTAATTTAATTTACTTGATATTTTTTGAGTAAAATGAATGGATTTACACTAATTATTATTTATCTTTATGTTTTGATGGTTTGGATCATATATTGGGACATTCAATTTCATGATTAATACGGATATTTTTAAAGAAAATAGATATTCTTGAAGGATTGTTATGGATGTATCCCCCAAGATTTATTAAATAAAAGAATGTTGAATGGATCTCAGAATTAGGGCAGTGATCATAATTATGAATTACTCATATTTTAGCTTTATAGGAGTTTATGAGATGATCCATGAAGACTAGAAGAAGCTCGAATGAAATCTGGTTTGTGATCCAATTCTAATCTGTAATAATGATTGTCTTCATAAGGATCAATCTTGACGTTTAAGCTTGAGACTCAATAAAAATAATTCCTATAAGAAAGAGGATCCCTATAAAAAATATTACTTTATAAAATTTTGTACTCTTTAAGGATGATATTAAGCTTTTTAATCTTGATTTCACCCCTATATAAGAATGAAATTGTTGACGCTCCTTTCATCACAGAATCTAAAGATGGGAAAAGGGAATATCTGAGCTCAAAGTGATTTCAACCTTTGAAGAAAACATCAAAAATCGACAAAGGCATGAACACAGGATCAAAAGCAATTGCACCGTGCAAGTTTTACCACTGTCGCGCAAGTACACTTGCGCGACGGTCTTGGTCGCGCAGGTGACTTGCGCGACCTAAATGGTAACCGCCCGGTAACCGCCCAGGGTCTTCTTTTGCCTATAAATAGACCCTGTGGGCCCCCCATTCGAGAGGATCTTTTTCCAGAAACTCGGATTGAAGCTCCCGACTCCCAAGTCTCTTCTCAAAGCTTTCGGAACACTTCTAAGGTAATTTCTTGCCTAGAATGGAAGATCTAAAGAGAAGAAGGAAGGCCTAAGTGTTGAAACTTATCAAACACTTGTGCGCCGACTTATTTCCTTCAATATAAATTGCGCGTCCCTTTTCTGGAAGAACCTCAAGAAAATTCTAAAGGGTTTAACAAAGAGTCGCTCAAGTATTTCAATACTGGTTGAAAATCGCGCAAGTACACCATGTGCCGCGCAAGTATACTTGCGCGACCAATACTTGCGCGCCGCCGCAGGACTTGCGCGCCTTTCAAGACTTGCGCGCCCCTACCTTTTTGGGTGCCCATCTTGCCCATTTTACCCTTTTTAAGCCATTGCACCTTTCCTATTCAAGATTCAGTCTTCAAGATACTCTTCAAATCCATTTATGGCATGATTTCTTGATTTGACATCCTTGTCTGAAAGGAATTTTGTGAAATATCTCTCAAAATCTAGTGATTTAAACATCTTTATGTCACCAAAGATTGAGAGTTCATTCATTCAACCTCATCCTTTAAGATGAGAGAATCCTTAACCTGGGTCTCCTTTTCAGGAATAATCCCCAGTTATAAGTTCTTTAATCTGGGCATCCTCCTTAGGAGTAAGCCCCAAATTCTTAAAGTTCCCAAACATGGGCATCCTCCTCAGGAGTAAGCCCCAAACTTTAAATCCTTAACTTGGGCATCCTCCTTAGGAATAAGCCCCAAATCCCTAAATATGGGCATCCTCTTCAGGATTAAGCCCCAAACCTTAATCCCTAACCTGGGTCTCCTTTTTAGGAATAAGACTCAGTCATAACCTGGGCCTCCTTTTTTAGGAGTAAGTCCCAGTCATAATCTTGGGCTTCATTTTCAGGAGTAAGCCCCAAGTCCCCTTAAAATTCTCTTAATCAGTCATAATTTACCTTTGATTTGGGTTTCCTTTTCAGGAATAAAACCCAATCATAAGTCCCCTCCTAACTTGGGCATCCTCCTTAGGAGTAAACCCCAAGATTAGAGTATTCAAATCTCCATAAAGCACATATACCTTTATGGACCCTGTTCCTGGATTTTCTCCTTAAAAGTAAATCCTAAACCTTCATCTATTTTGGGCAGTCATACATACATAAGCCCCAAACAATTTCTTATGATTGCATCTTTCATGGCACAATTGTCTAATTTTTACCAATACCTCTTGTTTCTCACACCGAGCATGACTCACGTGAGCTTAGAGTGTAAAAGTAATTATGACATTCTTCTTTGAGCCATCAATCATAAACATCATACTCCATTTCTCGAACTACGTGGGTTCTGATTCCTTTTCCAAAACAAAGGATACGTAGGTAGCCCATTTATGGGTTCGATCCCAACTTTGAAATAATCTCTGTCCTTCTGAATGACGATAAACTTCAAGTGCCCCACTGAGTGGCTTTAAAACCAGCCTGGTCATCATAAATGACCAAGAGACTTTTATATAAATGTTTTGAAGGATACCATTGACCAAGAATCTCTAAACAGATATAGATGATTCTCTATTGATGAAGAACCTCGAATACATATAAAATATTCTCTAAATTTCTTGCATATTTAATCATTGATTGTTAAAACTAAAGGAAAGATCATTTTATACTTGGTAATGTAATAAGGATTCACGAACATAACTTAAATCTATAAAGAGAGTCCCGGAGTAGACAAAAATTCCCCTCAAAAAGGTGTGATG
Organism: Viscum album; assembly: GCA_963277665.1. Lineage (NCBI taxonomy): Eukaryota > Viridiplantae > Streptophyta > Magnoliopsida > Santalales > Viscaceae > Viscum > Viscum album. Next base: position 405,438,239 of record OY728134.1, read on the forward strand.
AGTCCGACCTCCCATCCTCTCGACCAATGAAAATTCCTAAGCCTCATTAGCCCACAATCTAATGAGTGCCTACCTTTGGAAAGTAGGTCCAAACGGATGTGGAATCATTGGATGTTTCCGGTTCTACGAACAAACCCGTTAGAAACTGATCGGAACGTTTGAATCTCCCGTCCAGGAGGTCATCCCCGGATTCCGTGCGAAACAAAAATGGTGAACCCGACGTGAATCCTTAACCAAGTTAAAGTGATGTTTTTCTTATTTGTTAGGCCCATTGGGCCAACAAATCAATCATTGACATATGCTCATCCAAAAGATGCAGTGGCCGGATTCATCTTGATTACGTCTGTTATATGGAATGGGCACTCTTTTCTCAATATCTTCTGCAAATTGGCTTTCCTTAAATTCACCCATGTGAATACTGCTGCTGTGAACACCTCTACAGTGAGGTCTGTTGCTGTAAAAACCAATGCTGCTACTCCTACTGGAACGTCGTCCGCTCTGAGGATGACATCACCAACTCAGCGTCTTCAATGCTGGGTTTCTAATGCAATGGTTAAGGAGTACCGTCGCAACGGTACTATCCCAACTCTGTAGGCCTCTCGTCAAGCCCTCCAAGTTAACAACTCTACCTGGTCATCCGGACAACGGCGGCCAGCAATCAAAAAGCAGGCGGTGCTGACTACCGTCTCCAACCGTTTCGGGTCGTTATCCCCGGAACGCAATTTCCATTCACTCCCTTACTCTGAGGAAGTGAATGAGCAGGTCCCTCAGGGCCTTAGTTCAAAAAGACAGGAGTCCTTCTCGAGGGCTCCCATCAACAATCGCCGCCAGACTCGTGCGGTAGTGCGCCCTCAACATGATGAGGGTACCGACTCCAGGCATTCAGCTCAGGTTCCTCGAACCCGAGCAGGCAAGATGAACCACCAGAGACGGAATCCGGTTAACAATAGGCAGGTTTTCATCCCTGCCATCTCCGGAGAAGTCCACCAACCTAACTTGGTGGCAAATAACGAGCAGGCACAATCACCTGTTCGTTTTAATTCCGATGTCTAGCAGACTCGTCTGGCAGCATCAAGCCTATCCCGCCAGGCAATTCCGGCGGAGTACCATAGGCAGGAACATACACCTGCTTATGCATCATCAGTTAGTCAGCAAACTCGTCTGAATACATATGATGGATCTCGTCAACCGCGTTTGGCGAAGTGTAAACAGCAGGCACATACACCTACTAATACTAATCAAGCCTACCAACAGTCTCTCTTGGTAGCGCACGGAGAAGTCAGTCGGAAAGTCCCGACGACAAACAGGAGGCAGACTCAACTCTCTGCCTCCACACTTGAGTACTGTCAGGATTCACTGACAGGAAAAGGAGGATAGGAGTAGGCACATACACCTACTCCAAGCCCGGAATGGACGTATATCCCCGTTCCGGCGGCTGAAGTCACCAAACATATTTTGTCAATGGTGAAAGAGCAGAAGCAAATTCCTGCTCATATTTTGGGTAAGCCTTTGATTACGTGTGCGCACACCTTCTTCATTTAGGTCTGTGTGCGTAACTTCTTGAGCAGGAACCTCTTCGTCTGATCCCTCTGATTGAGCCTCATCTGGTGAATCAGTAGCAATGGCATTGATGACATTAATGGATGTATATTGCATGGAATCCTTTCTATCAGCATTTCTGTGATATTGTCTTCTTCTATGTCCATGATGAGACATGGCATTCCGTTGACTTGATCCCTCAGGAATTTCTTGGAGAACCGTCACTTGGAGAGAATCTCCTGATAGCTTGGCTCTTCGTTCCTCTTGAGGCTTATTCCCTAATCGAGAGAATACTGACTTTCTCTGAGGGAGGGATTGAGGATTTGAAAAAGTCCCCAGTCCGGTGGACTGGGGATGTTCCTGCTTTCTGAGGGGGGACTTTTGTTGACGCTCCTTTCGTCACAGAATCCAAAGATCGGAAAAGGGGAATATCTGAGCTCAAAGTGATTCATCCTTTGAAGAAACATCAAAAATCGACAAAGGGATGAACAAGTAGAACATTTCCCATAGGTCGCGCAAGTTCCCTCATGGTCGCGCAAGTACACTTGCGCGCTTCCTAGTGGTCGTGCAAGTACTTGCGCGCTGCCTAGTGGTCGTGCAAGTCTACTTGCGCGACCTAAGTGATAACCGCTCGGTAACCACCCAAGGCCTTCTTTTGCCTATAAATAGACCCTGTGGGCCCCCCATTCGAGAGGATCTTTTTCCAGAAACTCGGATTGAAGCTCCCGACGCCCAAGTCTCTTCTCAAAGCATCCGGAACACTTCTAAGGTAATTTCTTACCTAGAATGGAAGATCTAAAGAGAAGAAGGAAGGCCTAAGTGTTGAAGCTTATCAAACACTTGCGCGCCGACTTATTTCCTTCAATATAACTTGCGCATCCCTTTTCTGGAAGAACCTCAAGAAAATTCTAAAGGGTTTAACAAAGAGTCACTCAAGTATTTCAATACTGGTTGAAAATCGCGCAAGTACACCATGTGTCGCGCAAGTATACTTGCGCGACCAATACTTGCGCGCCGCCGCAGGACTTGCGCGCCTTTCAAGACTTGCGCGCCCCTAACTTTTTGGGTGCCCATCTTGCCCATTTTACCCTTCTTAAGCCATTTCACCTTTCCTATTCAAGATTCAGTCTTCAAGATACTCTTCAAAGCCATTTATGGCATGATTTCTTGATTTGACATCCTTGTCTAAAAGGAATTCTGTGAAATATCTCTCAAAACCTAGTGATTTAAACATCTTTATGTCACCAAAAATTGAGAGTTCATTCATTCAACCTCATCCTTTAAGATGAGAGAATCCTTAACCTGGGTCTCCTTTTCAGGAATAATCCCCAGTTATAAGTTCTTTAATCTGGGCATCCTCCTTAGGAGTAAGCCTCAAATTCTTAAAGTTCCCAAATCTGGGCATCCTCCTTAGGAGTAAGCCCCAAATTCTTAAAGTTCCCAAACATGGGCATCCTCCTCAGGAGTAAGCCCCAAACTTTAAATCCTTAACTTGGGCATCCTCCTTAGGAATAAGCCCCAAATCCCTAAATATGGGCATCCTCTTCAGGAGTAAGCCCCAAACCAAGTCCCCTAACCTAGGTCTCCTTTTTTAGGAATAAGACTCAGTCATAACCTGGGCCTCCTTTTTTTAGGATTAAGTCCTAGTCATAATCTTGGGTTTCCTTTTCAGGAGTAATCCCCAAGTCCCCTTAAAATTCTCTTAACCAGTCATAATTTACCTTTGATTTGGGTTTCCTTTTCAGGAATAAAACCCAATCATAAGTCCCCTCCTAACTTGGGCATCCTCCTTAGGAGTAAACCCCAAGATTAGAGTATTCAAATCTCCATAAATAACATATACCTTTATGGACCCTGTTCCTGGATTTTCTCCTTAAAAGTAAATCCTAAACCTTCATCTATTTTTGGGCAGTCATACATACATAAGCCCCAAACAATTTCTTATGATTGCATCTTTCATGGCACAATTGTCTAATTTTTACCAATACCTCTTGTTTCTCACACCGAGCATGACTCACGTGAGCTTAGAGTGTAAAAGTAATTATGACATTCTTCTTTGATCCATCAATCATAAACATCATACTCCATTTCTCGAACTACGTGGGTTCTGATTCTTTTTCCAAAACAAAGGATACGTAGGTAGCCCATTTATGGGTTCGATCCCAACTTTGAAATAATCTCTGTCCTTCTGAATGACGATAAACATCAAGTGCCCCACTGAGTGGCTTTAAAACTAGCCTGGTCATCATAATGACCAAGAGACTTTTATATAAATGTTTTGAAGGATACCATTGACCAAGAATCTCTAAACAGATATAGATGATTCTCTATTGATGAAGAACCTCGAATACATATAAAAGATTCTCTAAATTTCTTGCATATTTAATCATTGATTGTTAAAACTAAAGGAAAGATCATTTTATACTTGGTAATGTAATAAGGATTCACGAACATAACTTAAATCTATAAAGAGAGTCCCGGAGTAGACAATAATTCTCCTCAAAAAGGTGTGATGAGTCCGACCTCCCATCCTCTCGACCAATGCAAATTCCTAATCCTCATTAGTCCACAAGCTAATGAGCGCCTACCTTTGGAAAGTAGGTCCAAACGGATGTGGAATCATTGGATGTTTCCGGTTCTACGAACAAACCCGTTAGAAACCGATAGGAACGTTTGAATCTCCCGTCCAGGAGGTCATCCCCGGATTCCGTGCGAAACAAAAATGGTGAACCCGACGTGAATCCTTAACCAAGTTAAAGTGATGTTTTTCTTATTTGTTAGGCCCCTTGGGCCAACAAATCAATCATTGACATATGCTCATCCAAAAGATGCAGTGGCCGGATTCATCTTGATTATGTCTGTTATATGGAATAGGCACTCTTTTCTCAAGATCTTCTGCAAATTGGCTTTCCTTAAATTCACCCCTGTGAATACTGCTGCTGTGAACACCTCTACTGTGAGGTCTGCTGCTGTAAAAACCAATGCTGCTACTCCTGCTGGAACGTCGTCCGCTCTGAGGATGACATCACCAACTCAGCGTCTTCAACGCTGGGTTTCTAATGCACTGGTTAAGGAGTACTATCGCAACGGTAATATCCCAACTCTGGAGGCCGCTCGTCAAGCCCTCCAAGTTAACAACTCTACCTGGTCATCCGGACAACGGCGGCCAGCAATCAAGAAGCAGGCGGAGCTGACTACCGTCTCCAACCGTTTCGGGTCGTTATCCCCGGAATGCAATTTCCATTCACTCCCTTACTCTGAGAAAGTGAATGAGCAGGTCCCTCAGGGCCTTAGTTCAAAAAGACAGGAGTCCTTCTCGAGGGCTCCCATCAACAATCGCCGCCAGACTCGTGCGGTAGTGCGCCCTCAACATGATGAGGGTACCGACTCCAGGCATTCAGCTCAGGTTCCTCGAACCCGAGCAGGTAAGATGAACCGCCAGAGACGGAATCCGGTTAACAATAGGCAGGTTGTCATCCCTGCCATCTCCGGAGAAGTCCACCAACCTAACTTGGTGGCAAATAACGGGCAGGCACAATCACCTGTTCGTTTTAATTCCGCTGTCCAGCATACTCGTCTGGCAGCATCAAGCCTATATTGCCAGGCAATTCCGGCGGAGTACCATAGGTAGGAACATACACCTGCTTATGCATCATCAGTTAGTCAGCAGACTCGTCTGACTACATATGATGGATCTCGTCAACCGCGTTTGGCGAAGTGTAAACAGCAGGCACATACACCTGCTAATACTAATCAAGCCTACCAACGGTCTCGCTTGGTAGCGCACGGAGAAGTCAGTCGGAAAGTCCCGACGACAAACAGGAGGCAGACTCAACTCTCTGCCTCCACACTTGAGTACTGTCAGGATTCACTGACAGGAAAAGGAGGACAGGAGCAGGCACATACACCTACTCCAAGCCCGGAATGGACGTATATCCCCGTTCCGGCGGCTGAAGTCACCAAACATATTTTTTCAATGGTGAAAGAGCAGAAGCAAATTCTTGCTCATATTCTGGATGCTTGCCAGGATATCATAACAACTTCAGCATCATCACAGGGACAGACACATAAATCTATCCCTAGCAGTGGAGTGATACATCAACGATTCACTCTGGAACAGACACACACATCTGTTCCATTCCAAGAGGTTTATGGGGCATACTCCCCCATATCATACGGACAACCAAGTCAGGCACATACACCTGATTTGAGTGGAGATCGTCAGCCTAACCTGACCATCTTTCCTGATCAGGCACATACACCTGCTCAGAGCAATCACTTTCGTCATCAAGTGGTTTCTAAAGCGAGTAAGAAGGCATCTAAGAAGAAGATCCGTCCAGCACAGTCAGGAGATCAAAGGTCAATCTGTAACCAAGCCTTGCTCGATGCTGGAGTTCTTGAAGCCCTCAGACATTTATCTGTCGGAATTCAAGATTCTACTCCCTCAGTTCCCAATAACGGGAACATTAATTCTGAAGGTCTTCAACAGACACTTCCTCATGAAGACTTGCTTCATGAAAATTCGGTCAATCTTGAAGTTTCTTCTTCAGATGAGAGCCACAGGAACCCTCTGTGTGGTCAGAAGACCAAGGAGCAAGAGATTTCATCTTTTGTTGTAACCCATCATGACGGTCCTCCTCATGGTGATGAACTTCGCTGCGAAAGTCCTCTCCGTAGTAGTGATTCACATTGCCTGGAAAATACTCCAGTAGACAATGTAGTACCGAGAAAGCCATCTTATCTTGAGGCACTTGCAAACGTAAAACCAGTCATGTCTGATGCTTTACTATCGGCAGGTGAAACTCTTTCTCCATCAGAAGATAGCCTGGGGTTCAGGTTATTCTCCGAACCATCCCTGGGTCATTCATCTTCCAGCATGAATAGTGATATCTCTACCAATCTTGTTGAATCCGATGAAGCAACAAGAGAATACCAACTCTGGTCCAAACAGGTAGAAGAATCTTCATTTAATGATAAAGAGGAAATGCTGAACATGAGGAAAAAACTGGAAAAAGGTGAAGTACCAGTCATGTTTTGGCCTTTGGCTGACTCCCAGTACGACATTCCAAAGATGTTGACAGATGATGGAATCCATGATATTCGTCTCAACATATGGAAGACTCTTTGTCAATTGAAGAAGAAAGTATTATCTTATGGTGATTATGAAAATCATATTAAGATAATAGAAGGGTTACAATGCCAGATTGATTTGGAATCTCTATCAATCTCTCAGTATCCAAAGGCTGAAAAGCAACAGAGAACCCTTCAACGTTCATGCCTTGGCGCACTAAGAAAATTGCGTCAGTTAATTGCTAATGCTCCATCTGACGTTCATATCAGAGGATGGGGTGTTCACGGAGCACTACATTTCACAGTGCTTTCCGGTCAGCAAAGCCCACCGAAAATGGTCTCATGCAATGTTATTGCCCATGGCCGGCCACAGTCAATGGGATTTGTTCATAATCAAAAGCTTGCTCAAGAACAGGCTTCAACTAGTTCCTCTCAAAATCAAGTATATAGAGAACAAGTTTTTGAATTTCTCCTATATCAAGCAGGCGAGAATATTGCACAAGCCTCTCGTCTGGAGCAAACACGTCATCAAATGACAGAAGTTTCGGAAATCATCCAACGGTCTGTTGAACCAGGTGATAAAAGTGGATACAGGTTAATGCATCCAGCTAATTTCCGAACTAAGATTCACAAGATCAAGAGAGATTTTAAGAAGATCTCAGACATAGCATGTCAAGAGACACCCCAGCTTGCCAGACTGGGGACTTCTCTAACCCAACCCTCAGAGTCAAGAAATGGGATTCGAGGAGTTGAGCGGAAGCAGCAGGAACATCCCCAGTCCACCGAACTGGGGACTTTTTCAAATCCTCAATCCCTCCCTCAGAGAAATTCAGTATTCTCTCGATTAGGGAATAAGCCTCAAGAGGAACGAAGAGCCAAGCTATCAGGAGATTCTCTCCAAGTGACGGTTCTCCAAGAAATTCCTGAGGGATCAAGTCAACGGAATGCCATGTCTCATCATGGACATAGAAGAAGACAATATCACAGAAATGCTGATAGAAAGGATTCCATGAAATATGCATCCATTAATGTCATCAATGCCGTTGCTACTGATTCACCAGATGAGGCTCAATCAGAGGGATCAGACGAAGAGGATCCTGCTCAAGAAGTTGCGCACACAGACCTAAATGAAGAAGGTGTGCGCACACGTAATCAAAGGCTTACCCAAAATCTGGGTATTCCTTCAAGTAACCCACTTCCCCCTCTCCGAAAAGGATCCAATAAGGGGAAAGGAAAGAATCAGGTTACTTATCACCCTTCCTCTGAAGGAGGTCAATCGCTCTCATTAGAGCAAAGGTTTTCACAACAGGAGGAAGAAATGAAAGAATTAAGAAGATTGAATGCAGAACTACTTCAGAGTAGTCTTCTTCTTAAGAATGCTGAAGTCCGACAGCCGAAGGAATTTGTTGTAACTACTGAGATGGATCAAGAATATCCTCCTTTATCAGTACACCCACAGAGGTCTAATCCTACGGGTCAAACGCAACAACGGTTGGCAACACTACCATCAGTTGCAGCACCAGCCACCACGTCTTTCCAAGCTCCATTTATTGCACCTACCCAAAACTAAGTTCAACCTGATGTTTCTCAAAAGTTAATAACTACTATTGAGTCATTAACAGCTCGGTTAGAAACTATGGAAGGGAAACGGGCGCAAGTTCAACCTGAAAAGAAAGTTTACCCTGAATGGGTAGATTCAATTTCTCCTCCATCCAGTTTTGGAAACCCTATTTTCCCTACTTTAAATGGATCAGGCGACCCTGAACAACATTTGACGCATTACGTGTCTTGTTGTGATCCTATGATGGGAACTCCAGAGCAGCAAGAAGCAGTGAAACTCAGATGCTTCGTGCGAACCCTGCAAGGACCAGCTTTTGTCTGGTATACAAGCTTGCAATCCCGGTCAGTCATCGGATGGGAGGATCTTCGTCAAAAATCCCTTCTTCAGTTTAGCTCAACTTTGCCAAAAACGACAGTTTTCGATCTTACAAACTGCAAGCAAAGGGAAAATGAAAGAGTCTCTGATTTCATTGCTCGTTGGAAGGGATTAACATATTCCTTGAGTTTAGCACTCCCTCAGGAGGAACTGTTGCCAATCTGTGTGGCAAATTTGCGTGACAAATTACGCACGCCATTGATCCCAGTGAAACACACAAGAGGGTTTCGAGACCTTACTTCAATCGCTCAGCAGATTGAAGATTCCCTTATACAGGCTAAGGTTAAATCTCGTGTAATTCCATCAGCTCCAGGAAGAAGAATGGGTAAAGCAGAAACTGATACAGTTATGCTTAAACAAGCACCTGTACCTATATCTACTTCAAAACCTTCATCTTCTCGGAGGACTCCACCTCCTGAACGCCAACAACAAAGGCTGTTTCGTCCAAATGATCAAAAAGATCAACGATGAAAACAATTTGAGGATATGAAGAGTAAAACATACTCTTTCCGAAGTGATCAAGTTCCTGGTTACTTCATTTCAGCTCTGGAAAATAATTTGGTTCAATTACCAGTGCCCAAGAGGCCGAACAAGGAAGGAAATGAAGACCGTCCCAATTATTGTCCCTTTCATCAAATGTTGGGACATCCCATCCAGGAGTGTTTTGTCTTTAAAGACCTCCTGCAAAAGATGGTCGACTTGGGACAAGTCAAATTGAAGGGTTCTTCAGCTCATGTAGCGTGTATTACCGCTACAGATCCAGAGGAAGGAGGCGAGTGGCAGGAAGTCAAAAGCAAAACTGCGAAAATATATGATGATTGGATGGTCAGAAAGACAATCAATCGGACCCATTCCATTTTGCGAACACAATTGAAGAAGCCAATTGTGTCTCCTACAAAAGCCGCAGTAAAGCCTCCATCAAAAGACAAATCCTCAAAAGGGCAGCGCAATTCAAAGAAGAAAGAGGAATTAGGAGAAGATGAGTATGTATCAAAGCCTAAATTGTCTTTGACTCTGTCAGATTTCATGCCATCTACTTCGAAGAAACGGGAACCGCCCCACCAAACGGCACAGCCTAAACAGGCTAACCAGGCGGAGTCTTTATCATATGAAGAGTTAATCTTTGGTTTTGTTAATATGATTCAATTAACAGATTCATATTCCAGTCTTGATGAGCCTAAATTCCCTTTATCAAATAAGGGAATCCGAAGAGGTTCTAGAGGTTCAGGATACAGGGGAAGATGTGGATCTTTCCGAAGCCACTACTCTAATTTTACCCCTACTAGCATCGTATATGCAGCAGAAACTCGTGGTAGAGCCCTTCAGCGAGCTCAAAAAGAACAAGCAAGTTCTTCTGCCAATGGCCAACTCAGTTTTGGCACAGTTATTTTGGAAGACCGATTAAAGGTTCCATCTTCTTTATCTCAGCAAGTAAATGGATCTAATCAGTCTAATCTTCCAAAACCAAGGATGTTGCCAACTTCAATACAAGATGCATCAGCTTCCAAAGCATCTGCTTCCAAGGTACCTGCTAAACCGCATATTCCTATTGGGAAACGCAGACCTCTAGATCAAAAGTATGATATATTGAAACACTTGTCCCAAGTACCAGCCAAGTTATCAATTTTGGATGCTTTGAATCTGTCAAAAGATCTTCGGGAAGCACTCATCGAAGCTTTGTTAAGTCCTCAGGAGTTTGAAGCTGAAATTGCTGCAGCTGAAATCTATCACGTAGAGAATAATCCTGCAGAATTCCATGCAGTGATATCTTTTACTGATAAAGATGAAGATGATGTTGTGCATGGGCACATAAAACCTTTGTACTTATCTGGCAAAGTCAATGGCATAGATGTTCGAAGAGCTTTCATTGACAATGGTTCAGGAGTCAACCTCATGCCCATTCGTACACTTCGTCGATTGGGCCTCACGAAATCTGATTTATCTCCTTCTACCATGATGTTGCAAGGATATGATAAAAATGAACAAGAACCACTGGGAGAAGTTACACTCAGAACTCAGTTTGGAGATCTTGTTTCCAATTCGGATTTCATGATTGTTGATCAAGACTCAGCTTTCAATATCTTGCTTGGAAGACCTTAGCTACATCAGCATGCAGCTATTCCGTCATCATACCATCAATGTCTCAAATACTGTTTCGATGGTCAAGTTGGAACATTGTATGGTGATAAGGCCTCGTTCAAGACATGTGAATCTCAATACATTGAGGCGGAATTTTATCACATGAAGGGAAGAGAAAAATCTACAATGAAGGAAATTACCAAAGTTAATGCTCCATATGGTTTGGAGAAAGTTCCAATAAATCCATTTTCACATGTGAGTACAGATTATGTATTACCTATTAGTCAAATTGACAAAATAGGTTCAAATCAAAATACTCTTATGGAAAGATCCATAATGTCAATTACGGCAATCGAGCCAGACAACATGGGAGAAATTGGTAACTTACCAAGTAGTGATGAAAGCATAAGTGGTGACGTTTTCATTTCATCTATTGAAATCCAACAAGTCTATACTTCGCTAATCAGGTCAGAAGAAGTTATAGCAACACCAGAGGTGAATATTGATGTCGATTCTCAATCCATCATCTCCTCTTTATTTCCCAAAGAAGACCATTTATCATCAATAGGGTCGGAAATGGAAGCTTCTTCTTCAAAATGTGAAAATTTTGACATCTCTTATGATCATGAGAATTTAGTTTTTTCATCTACTTTGCAAGTAGAAACGGAAGAAATAACACATGATGAAGAGGAAGAGGAAGATCTTAGAGATGCTCCTCCAGCATTTGAAGAGGGTATCTCTACCACTGTGGATGAACTCAGAGAAGTAAATCTGGGTACAGAGAAAGATCCACGCCCCACTTTAATTAGTGCGGCCATGACCCTTGAAGAGCAAGAGATGTATATTTCTTTTCTAAAGAAAAATAAAGATATTTTTGCTTGGAATTATACAGTGATGCCTGGTATTGATCCTGATGTTGCCACCCATCATTTGGGTTTGCCAAAAGAACATCGAGGATTCAAGCAAGCCGCGAGTAGAACACACCCAACCTATGCTTCCAAAATTGAGGCTAAAGTGGATAAGCTTATCAAAGATAACTTCGTCAAAGAAGTTCAATATCCCAAGTGGTTGGCTAATATTGTCCCTGTAAAGAAAAAGAACGGACAAATTAGGGTTTGCATCGATTTCAGAGATCTTAATCGGTATTGTCCTAAAGATGATTTCCCAGTTCCGATTACAGAACTCTTAATTGATGCGACGGCTGGCTATGAAGTACTTTCTTTCATGGATGGATATTCTGGATATAATCAGATCTGAATGGCCCCAGAAGATGAGGAATATACAGCCTTCAGAGCTCCTCAAGGTGTGTTTTGTTACCGGGTGATGCCCTTTGGTTTAAAGAATGCAGGTGCAACATATCAACGCGCCATGCATCGTATCTTCAAACCTTTTTTAGGGAAGTTTGTTGAATGCTATGTAGATGATTTGGTGGTTAAATCCAAACAATGTTCTAATCACTTGGCTGATTTTAAAGTCATATTCCACAAGCTTCGACAACATAATTTGAAGATGAACCCCTTAAAATGTGCTTTTGGGGTAACCTCAGGAAAATTCCTCGGCTTTGTTGTACGCCATCGTGGTATTGAAGTCGATCCTGAGAAGACTAAATCAATCCTTGGTATGTCACCTCCTCAGAAGTTGAAAGAATTAAGAGGACTTCAAGGACACTTAGCCTATATTCGGCGTTTCATCGCCAATTTGGCAGGCAAAAGTTTACCCTTTACCAAATTATTGAAGAAAGGAGTCACTTACCAGTGGACTGAAGAATGTCAAGAAGCATTTGATGTTCTCAAGAAATACCTCTTGAATCCACCAGTACTCATGCCACCTGTTGAGGGTAGACCTCTTATCCTCTATGTTACAGCTTTAGAGCGATCATTGGGTGCCTTTCTCGCTCAAAAGAATGATGCTGGGAATGAAAATAGTCTCTACTATCTCAGTAGAACTATGCTTGAAGCAGAAACACGGTATTCAAGTATTGAAAAGTGCTGCCTAGCATTAATCTTTGCATTTCAGAAACTGAGACACTACCTGCAACATCACGAGGTCCAATTGGTATCTCGTAATAATCCGCTCAAATTCATCCTTAGTCGTCCAATGCTTACAGGACGTCTGGAAAGGTGGGAGGTTATTCTATAGCATTTCGACATTCAGTATGTGTCTCAAAAGGCAATTAAGGGCCAAGCTCTGGCTGATTTCCTGGCTGAACATCCTTCAGTGGAAGACACGTATTCAGATATCGAATTCCCTGATGAGGAAGTTTTCTCTATTCAAGAGAGTCCTCAAACATGGGAAATGTATTTTGATGGTGCTTCTAGAAGTCCAACATGGAAGAAAATAGAAAATCCTAAATTCAACAAAGTTGGTTTAGGAATTGTGCTCATTTCTCCAGATAAGGCAGTGTTACCTTATTCCTTTTTTTTGTGGGAAGGTGGTACCAATAATGAAGCTGAATACCAAGCTCTCATTACAGGCTTAGAGTTAGAGCTTCAAGTATAAGTGAATCACTTAAAGGTGAAAGGTGATTCAGACCTGGTAATCAAACAAGTCAATGGGGATTATGCCATCAGAAAAGAAGAATTAATCCCTTTGTATGATTACGTCGGAGAGTTAATGTCGGAATTACCTTCAGAACCGACGTTTTCTTATGTCCCAAGATCACAAAATGCTCAAGCTGATGCACTGTCTAATATAGCCACAGCTTTAGCAGATCCAAATCGGGACGAGACAACCATCTGTATTGCCCACCGTCGTGCAATTTCACCTTATGTTCAAGTCAGAACAGAGGAAATTAATGAAATTAGTCCCATTCCTGAACCGTATGGTCATACTACAGGATGGATGTCACCTATCAGGGAATACCTTCAAAATGGAACACTTCCACCTGATAGAGCCGAGAAAGAACAAATCCGGCAACGTGTGGTCAATTTTACTCTTTATGATAGCCCAAACCACCTCGAGAAAATTCTCTACAAACGTGGTTTTGATGGAGTTCTCTTCAGATGTATTGATGGTGAAGAGACAATGACTGTCATAAAAGAAGTGCATGCAGGAGTCTGTGGTGCCCACCAGTCTGGACATAGACTGTCTGATCAAATTCGAAGGCTTGGATACTTTTGGCCTTCAATGATACAAGATTGTGTTAATTTCACAAAGAAGTGTCATTCAGGCCAAGTATATGCCAACTTCATTCATCAACCTCCAGAGTTGCTTCATACAGCTAAATACTCATGGCCATTTTCCACATGGGGAATGGATGTGGTGGGACCTTACCCTTCAGCTATGGCCAAGCAGTTTAAGTACATTCTTACTGCTACTGATTTCTTTTCCAAATGGGAAGAGGCCGTACCTCTCAAAGAAGTCAGTTCTAAATGCATTGTTAGCTTCATCAAGTCTAACATCATTACTAGATTTGGTGTCCCTCATACCATATTGACGGATAACGACACCAACTTCTGTTCTTCTGAGGTAAAGAAATTGTATCAATAATACAACATTAAGTCCAACCATTCATCTCGATATCATGCGGAGGCTAATGGCCAGATAGAAGCCTTCAACAAGACTCTTTCAAATATACTGCAAAAGATGGTGGATAAGGATAAGAGGTCATGGCCTGATAAACTGTTTCATGCTTTATGGGCTTATAGGACTACCACTCGCAATGCAACGCGGTCTACTCCATATTCATTAGTATATGGAACAGAAGCAGTCTTGCCAATTGAAGTTCAATTGCCCTCACTCAGAATAGCCATTTGTGATCAGTTATCTACAGATGAGCAATCCAAAAAATGGTTGGATGAATTGGAACAGTTAGATGAGAAAAGATTGTGCACTTTGCACCACTTGGAAATCTATCAGAATCGAATAGCACGAGCTTTTAACAAAAAAGTTCATCTTCGTTCATTCATTCAGGGAGAATTGGTATTGGTTCTCAGAGCACCAATGATACCAGGAAAGAAGCCTCCCATGCTTGAACCAAAATGGGAAGGACCTTATTCAATACATAAGGTCTACTCCAATGGAGCGTATTCTCTAATCTCAATGGATGGAGAACACATCACGACTCCAACTAATGCCAGATTTCTGAAGAAGTATTTTGTATAAACACAAAATATTGTTCCCAGAGCCAAAACAGTTACATTGGTTCATGATATGTCCTACATGACACTAAACTGTATTATGTCCGAGATGACATTAAACTATATTTTTTGTCCGAGATGACATTAAACTATATTATGTCCCTGCAACATGACACTAAACTGTGCAACACCAATAGTCCTAACTGCAAGACTTTAAACTGCATAGTCCCTGATTATGTCCTACATGACACTAAACTGTATTATGTCTGAGATGACATTAAACTGTATTTTTTGTCCGAGATGACATTAAACTATATTTTTTGTCCGAGATGACATTAAACTATATTATGTCCCTGCAACATGACACTAAACTGTGCAGCACCAATAGTCCTAACTGCAAGACTTTAAACTGCATAGTCCCTGATTATGTCCTACATGACACTAAACTGTATTATGTCCGAGATGACATTAAACTATATTTTTTGTCCGAGATGACATTAAACTATATTATGTCCCTGCAACATGACACTAAACTGTGCAGCACCAATAGTCCTCACTGCAAGACTTTAAACTGCATAGTCCCTGATTATGTCCTACATGACACTAAACTGTATTATGTCCGAGATGACATTAAACTATATTTTTTGTCCGAGATGACATTAAACTATATTATGTCCCTGCAACATGACACTAAACTGTGCAGCACCAATAGTCCTAACTGCAAGACTTTAAACTGCATAGTCCCTGATTATGTCCTACATGACACTAAACTGTATTATGTCCGAGATGACATTAAACTATATTTTTTGTCCGAGATGACATTAAACTATATTATGTCCCTGCAACATGACACTAAACTGTGCAGCACCAATAGTCCTAACTGCAAGACTTTAAACTGAATAGTCCCTGATTATGTCCTACATGACACTAAACTGTATTATGTCCGAGATGACATTAAACTATATTTTTTGTCCGAGATGACATTAAACTATATTATGTCCCTGCAACATGACACTAAACTGTGCAGCACCAATAGTCCTAACTGCAAGACTTTAAACTGCATAGTCCCTGATTATGTCCTACATGACACTAAACTGTATTATGTCCGAGATGACATTAAACTATATTATGTCCTATCTACATGACATTAAACTGTACAGAAGGTTCATATTTTGTGTCCGAGATGACATTAAACTATATTTTTTGTCCGAGATGACATTAAACTATATTATTTCCTATCTACATGACATTAAACTGTACAGAAGGTTCATATTTTGTGTCTGAGATGACATTAAACTATATTTTTTGTCCGAGATGACATTAAACTATATTATGTCCCTGAAACATGACATTAAACTGTACAGAAGTTCCATATTTTGTCCGAGATGACATTAAACTATATTGTGTCCTAGCAACATGACATTAAACTGTGTGGCACTTCTAACGTACAGCATGACGATAAACTGTAAAAAGTCCCCAGAACTGATATCCTCATATTGGTTTACCTTAGTCCTAGCTACATGACTTTAAACTGTACAGCACCAGTTCGTCCTTGCTATATGACGTTAAACTATACAGCAATGGTCCAGTATGACTTTAAACTGCAACTTCGTCCCACACGACATTAAACTGTGAAAAAATTCCCTAAACCGTTCAGTATGACCTTAAACTGCATCATCCCTGGTCCATGTATATGACCATAAACTATTTGCAAATCCCTTATGTCCAGCAAGACGTTAAACTGTGACGTCCTAAACTACATGACGCTAAACTGTATAAAAATCCCTCACATCCGGAAAGACGTTAAACTATATAATCATCAAAGGTCCAGCATGACATTAAACTGCACCATCCACGGTCCATGCATATGACCTTAAACTATTCACACTTTCGTCCAAAATGACATAAATGGTGTGTTATTTTGTCCTTACGGCATGACATTAAACTGCACAGTCCCCCTTTCTTCCAATATGATGTCAAACTATTTTATCCCCATCGTCCTAACTACATGACGCTAAACTGTACAGAAAATCCTTGATAGGTCCTACATGACATTAAACTGTATTTTGTCCCTGCTACATGACACTAAACTGTGCAGCAACAATAGTCCTAACTGCAAGACTTCAAACTGCATAGTCCCTTTTTTATGTCCTACATGACATTAAACTGTGCATCGTTAAGGTTGTTATTACCTCTTGTTTCTCACACCGAGTATGACTCACGTGAGCTTAGAGCAAACATCAACCATAACATTCCCTTTGGGCCACTAACCATGTGTAAGTCCCAACAATATTTTTTATTAGATCATTGTCCACAAGAACAACTTGATCATTAATTCATTCTTTAATTGAACTACACAGACTTTGATCCTCGCCCTCCAGGCTGGGTATGTAGGCAACCTCCCAGGGTTCAAGCCCAAAAATAATCTCTTCACATCGGTTCACCACCATCTCATATGATGTTGATTCGTGAAACCGCCCCTAGAATCAATATTTTTTACATTGATTCACTTTCGTCCTTGTTATATGACGTTAAACTATACAACACTTTTGTCCGGTACGACAATAAACTACAATATTCTTTGATTTCCTCATTTGAGAGAGAACTATTATTGACATTTCAATCATGGTTTTTTTAAAAGACTACATGCATACATGGTAATGCCTAAACTTTTTATCTTAGGTTAAACCATCATTGCACTAAAGTCCCCTTTCACCCTTCACATATACGAACCAAATTTGTACAAAGGGTAGTTCTAGAACTACGTGGACTTGATTCCCATCCTTATGGGATACGTAGGAACATTCGAGTGTCCCTCGAATCCAGTCCCAAGTCTTTTGGGCCTAACCCCAAATTTTACTTTCAGTCCCTTGGCTGAAAAGTCCTCATGAAAACACACATTGTGTATTCATTATTATGGTCCGAATTCTATGACCCTAAACTAAGATCACTCATACTTTCGTCCTGCACGACGTTAAACTGCATTTCAAGAACTACGTATGGCTTGATTCTCATTCTTATGAGATACGTAGTGAAGTCCAAGTTTCAATTCAGGACCCAGCCACAACATGATTATGGTTATCATTGACCTATGTATCTCTATATACATTGGACAATACCCATCTTTATGTGTTATAATCCTAACCTTAAATATTTTCAGATCTTCATAACCCTTTTCATGACTTCTAATCACAAAAATGTCAAACTTCTGAGAATTCTTTTGCCTGACTATGCAGCACGTGCCCATAGGTGGCCTTGCATAAACAGTCCACATAACAGACTTGTCAGCCAAAAGATGCTATTCATTTGACCATGCAGCTAATGCCCATAGGTGGCCCTGCATATTTCAACCCCCTAACGGGTTTTGTTAAATAATAGTAACTTCATTCTTGGGAAGAATGCATCTTTTGTCCTTATTTGTCTTAAACGACAGTATGTAGGGATCCGCAAAAATAGCCATCCTTAACATATTTGTCCCATATCCTTTTTCATGATCTGAAAGTATTCAAGTCTATGGTTTATTCTTCTTCCCTACGTTTGGGTCAGACCTTCGTAGGAGTGATATTCATCCAGTTCTTCGATATTCTTGTTCGGAAATATCTTCTCCATATTCAAGTACCCCTTTCCATACAACAAACTCTATACTTTAGAAAATTTGAATCTCCATAAACTTTCACTGGCTTTTAGCACTAGGAAAGTAAATTTCTAAGAGTTCTTTTGCCTGACTATGCAGCACGTGCCCATAGGTGGCCTTGCATAAACAGTCCACATAACAGACTTGTCAGCCAAAAGATGCTATTTATTTGACCATGCAGCCAATGCCCATAGGTGGCCCTGCATATTTCAACCCCCTAATGGGTTTTGTTAAATAATAGTAACTTCATTCTTGGAAACTACTTCTTCTAATGCCTTTTAGCTCTTTTTCATATCATTCCTCAGATTCAAATATTCTTAAGCCATAGTTTACATTTTTTCCCTCATACTTGAGTATGGTAATATGTTTTCAGATAAATTTTCAAGGAATTGAATCCATTTTTATCCATTTTGGTCAAAGCTATTTCGACCTTAAACATTAGCCCCTTTATGTCCGGCGTGCATGACTTTAAACTGCCCACACAAAAGACAAAGGAACTCTGAATAAAAGTCAAGTTCCAGCTCACTAAACATACATTCTGTATGATTTAGGTAATATTGAGTAATTAAAAAAAAGATTCAAAGTTTGTAGGGTTATTTGTAATAATCCTAGTAAAAATCAAACTATGCTTACTAGGCCCATTGGCTTAAGTAAATTTGAAGCAGGTAAGGAAAGAATGCAGGTACAAATGATTGAAGATGAAAGTGTTTTTCATTGATACACAAGAGTTAGAAGGACATCCATAGACTGGAGTCTCTTCTCTTTTTCAAGAATTACAAGAGGCTTTCAACATAACACTTCATTTGATTTACGGCATCCCGAGCTTCATCAGCAACCACCGGGAATTCTTTCATTCAACTGGATACAATAAGAGATGTAGTGATACTAGCTCTTCTTGGAACAATTGTAAAAGGATATTCTTGAGTGCGGTTTGAGAAAATTTTCTGCTGATCAAACAGTGACTTTGTTTCTGTCCAAGAGACTTGGAAGATGGATACATGGATTTGAGAATGGAGCATTGGAAGTAAAGAGCCATTTGGAGAGAGTACTCTTTTCAGATATTTCTCTAATGCCATGTTTTTCTTCTCTCCACCAACTGGTAGTGGAAAACATTTCAGCCCATGGGTTTGCCATTTTCATATCTGCAAGGAAATGGCATAGAGGAAGAACTTGATAGTTCACACCATTGTTGTTTCTCTTAATGCACAGCATAACCGAAATAGAGAAGTAGCAGTGCAGATGCATCTCAGGGGTATAATTGTTTGCATTTGGAACATTGACTCCTTGCAGATGACCATGACCACACAGAGGCAGATGGATGCTCTGTGGAAAATTAGGATGATATTTCTTCAAGTACTTAGCCAAATCTGGGAGAGTGCTGTTGCAGATATCATAGTAATCATGGCCAATGATGTTCATCATGTCATCAATCCGCTTGCTAGCCAGTTCATCAACCGTTCCAATTTCCTTGGGAACCACTGAATCTGCACAAAAGATGAATAAACTAACTCTTAAATGGGTTTATTTTTCATAAAATTTGTGAAGAAATTTGAAAAAATGGCTAAGGCATTTAAGTCGCGCAAGTCTAAACATGGCGCGCAAGTATTCGTGTGTCGTGCTAGTTTTTGACGCGCAAGTATAAACCGTGCAAGTACAATTACCTTTACAGTAGCGCGACATCAAGGAAAACACTGGAAAAGAGACTTGCGCGGTCAAGGTGACCTGCGCGGCGAGAGCTCGAGAAGGTATGAAGTCCGGAAATCCGGATACTTGTACGGAGGTGAGGCCGTGTATTTATAGGCCAGGAAGCCTATCTGCGCGCTGCACCCAGAGCGCTTAAGGCCTGCGCGACGCAAACTTGCGCGCCGCCCTCTACGCCCTGAAGACTTGCGCGCCTCCCTTTTCCTTTGGAGGGATTCGATTTCCTCAGAGTCAAATCCTCATTTCTCTCCGGATCCAACTCTGAGGGGGGACTTTTGTTGACGCTCCTTTCATAACAGAATCTAAAGATAGGAAAAGGGAATATCTGAGCTCAAAGTGATTTCAACCTTTGAAGAAAACATCAAAAATCGACAAAGGCATGAACACAGGATAAAAAGCAAATGCACCGCGCAAGTTTTACCACTGTCACGCAAGTACACTTGCGCGACGGTCTTGGTCGCGCAGGTGACTTGCGCGACCTAAATGGTAACCGCCCGGTAACCGTCCAGGGTCTTCTTTTGCCTATAAATAGACCTTGTGGGCCCCCCATTCGAGAGGATCTTTTTCCAGAAACTCGGATTGAAGATCTCGATGCCCAAGTCTCTTCTCAAAGCTTCCGGAACACTTCTAAGGTAATTTCTTACCTAGAATGGAAGATCTAAAGAGAATAAGGAAGGCCTAAGTGTTGAAACTTATCAAACACTTGCGCACCGACTTATTTCCTTCAATATAACTTGCGCGTCCCTTTTCTGGAAGAACCTCAAGAAAATTCTAAAGGGTTTAACAAAGAGTCGCTCAAGTATTTCAATACTGGTTGAAAATCGTGCAAGTACACCATGTTCCGCGCAAGTATACTTGCGCGACCAATACTTGCGCGCCGCCGCAGGACTTGCGCGCCTTTCAAGACTTGCGCGCCCCTACCTTTTTGGGTGCCCATCTTGCCCATTTTACCCTTCTTAAGCCATTTCACCTTTTCTATTCAATATTCAGTCTTCAAGATACTCTTCAAAGCCATTTATGGCATGATTTCTTGATTTGACATCCTTGTCTGAAAGGAATTCTGTGAAATATCTCTCAAAACCTAGTGATTTAAACATCTTTATGTCACCAAAGATTGAGAGTTCATTCATTCAACCTCATCCTTTAAGATGAGAGAATCCTTAACCTGGGTCTCCTTTTCAGGAATAATCCCCATTTATAAGTTCTTTAATCTGGGCATCCTCCTTAGGAGTAAGCCCCAAATTCTTAAAGTTCCCAAACATGGGCATCCTCCTCAGGAGTAAGCCCCAAACTTTAAATCCTTAACTTGGGCATCCTCCTTAGGAATAAGCCCCAAATCCCTAAATATGGGCATCCTCTTCAGGAGTAAGCCCCAAACCTTAATCCCTAACCCGGGTCTCCTTTTTAGGAATAAGACTTATTCATAACCTGGGCCTCCTTTTTTAGGAGTAAGTTCCAGTCATAATCTTGGGCTTCATTTTCAGGAGTAAGCCCCAAGTCCCCTTAAAATTCTCTTAATCAGTCATAATTTACCTTTGATTTGGGTTTCCTTTTCAGGAATAAAACCCAATCATAAGTCCCCTCCTAACTTGGGCATCCTCCTTAGGAGTAAACCCCAAGATTAGAGTATTCAAATCTCCATAAAGCACATATACCTTTATGGACCCTGTTCCTGGATTTTCTCCTTAAAAGTAAATCCTAAACCTTCATCTATTTTGGGAAGTCATACATACATAAGCCCCAAACAATTTCTTATGATTGCATCTTTCATGGCACAATTGTCTAATTTTTACCAATACCTCTTGTTTCTCACACCGAGCATGACTCACGTGAGCTTAGAGTGTAAAAGTAATTATGAAATTCTTCTTTGAGCCATCAATCATAAACATCATACTCCATTTCTCGAACTACGTGGGTTCTGATTCCTTTTCCAAAACAAAGGATACGTAGGTAGCCCATTTATGGGTTCGATCCCAACTTTGAAATAATCTATGTCCTTCTGAATGACGATAAACTTCAAGTGCCCAACTGAGTGGCTTTAAAACCAGCCTGGTCATCATAAATGACCAAGAGACTTTTATATAAATGTTTTGAAGGATACCATTGACCAAGAATCTCTAAACATATATAGATGATTCTCTATTGATGAAGAACCTCGAATACATATAAAAGGTTCTCTAAATTTCTTGCATATTTAATCATTGATTGTTAAAACTAAAGGAAAGATCATTTTATACTTGGTAATGTAATAAGGATTCACGAACATAACTTAAATCTATAAAGAGAGTCCCAGAGTAGACAATAATTCCCCTCAAAAAGGTGTGATGAGTCCGACCTCCCATCCTCTCGACCAATGCAAATTCCTAAGCCTCATTATCCCACAAGCTAATGAGCGCCTACCTTTGGAAAGTAGGTCCAAACGGATGTGGAATCATTGGATGTTTCTGGTTCTACGAACAAACCCGTTAGAAACCGATCGGAACGTTTGAATCTCCCGTCCAGGAGGTCATCCCCGGATTCCGTGCGAAACAGAAATCCATCATTTTAATCATTATTATGTCACTCTATAAGGATCATCTTTCCATCATAGAGATTATCGTAAGCATTATTTTCCAACTGCATAAGCATCATTAATTTTCATATTTCAAAAAAAAGTAAGGTTCATAAGGGTCATCTAGATTTCAATTTGATGATTTTTATAACCACATCTACATTGATGCACACCTATAATGGGAATCCATGTCGATTATAATGAATATTATTAATCATGATACATGATTGTTAAACCACTTTAAAACAAATAATAAAAGAAATAGATTTTCAAGGAGGGTCAGACTATGGATGAAAAAATAATACCAAGAAAAAAGGTAATATTGGAAAAAAATAAGTGGAAAGGATTTCTATGGTTTTACCATGGGTTAAAGAAGAAGGAAATAAAGTATTTATAAGAAGGTAAGGAGGCTAAAGGATAAGAGAACCCCTGTGGAGTTGGATGACACTATTGTTGTTACTATTTTCCTTTTTTCATTATTTTTATTTTTTTATATCAAATGTATTCTTATTCTTCATACATAAATTCTACATCTCAGATTGAGGGTTAATTCCTATGGTGATCGAAGAAGGGAATTTTTTCCATCTATAATGTCAGAGTCTATGAATTCCTATCAATAAAACTCTTTATTTTATTAAAAGTTTTCAGTATTCAAAAACTATTTATATAATTGAATACTATAAAGTTTTTTTTTCACATTATTTATTTCCTTAGTTATTTTTCATTCATCTCCCTACATTCATTTTAATCTATATATGATGGAATGGATAAGAATGATTCATGAAATTCTTGGTGATTTTTGGATCATGTCTTAAGGCAATAGAACATTCTTAGGTGGCCTAGGATACACAAAACCTAATTGGGTCTTGCTTGAGTAAACTAAGATTGTGATTATTTATAACATTACACACAAAGAAAGAGGGTAGGTCAAATATATTTTTCTATTAGGTTTATCCACACTAAATTTATTCTACCTAGGGTGAAAGGTAAAACAATTTTGGAGCCTTCTATTCTCCAGTTAATTAAGAAAAGAGATGATACCTTAAAATATATGATAGAATTACAAGTGTATATCCAACCCTGGACTAATCACTTCTCATAAATTTTATTTCTAATCAATTTTCACAAAATGGATTTAAATATTTTTTTCATTATATTTAAATTTTTTTCAAAAACAACCATACTAAAAAACCCTTTTTATTTTAAGTAGAAACTAATTTTGTAAAACCCCTTTTTAGAGAAAACATTAGAGTTTTACTAATAATAAATTCTTAAACTAAGAAAATACATATATTTTTTACACCCTTATAAAGGTTTTGATTGTATCCCTTTACTATCCACCAATAAATCACTCATCTATGTCAAGTAATGATTTTTTATTTTACAAGTTATGGAAGATTGAGTTTAATTTGATCTCACCAAAGCTATAAAACATGGAGATGAACTTGAAGATTATCATCTTATCACAACTATCAAAGAAAGTTATATACTTTTAGAGACCAAATATAAGGAGGGGGAACTTTTTTTGAAGAAGTAGATATCACCATACAAAATATAAAGAAAGAATAAATTTGTGTGGCTATAAAACCACTTTCATGGGATTATTTTCTAGAATTGGTTTAGTTGATCATGAAAGATACAAAGTTGGAGCTAAAACAAATACCAAGTAATCTTAGATATTAATTCTTAAGGGAAGGTGATTCATTTTCAATAATTTTTAATTCATCCCTCTTAAGAGAAGAAAAAAAAATTACTCAAAGTGTTAAAACAAATAAGATGAGTTATTTCATGGAGAATTGTTGAAATTAAAGGAATCAACCCCTAAATTTTTACACACAAGGAGAGGTTGGAAGAATGGAAGAAGACAAAACACCAATCCCAAAGAAGTTTGACTACTCTTATAAAGGAATTGGTGAAGAAGGATGTGAAAAAATTGCTCAATGTTGGTATCAATCATCCCATTTTAGGCAATTATTGGGTGAGTCCACTTCATATTCTCTTTAAAAGGGAGGTATGGTAATCATAAAAAAGGATGATGAGTTTATTTACATAATAATAGTGATAGGGGAGATTTTTTATCGATTATCAGAATCTCAATTATTTTATAAGGAAGTTTTATTTTTCTCTCACACTCATTGGTCAAATATTGTAGAGTATTATTGAGAATAAATATCATTTCTTATTATATGATTATTACGAGTATAATTAAATTCCCATGGAATCCAAGGACCAATAAAATACCATATTTACATGCCCCAGTGAAACTATTGAATATTGAAACATGTCCTTTGGAATGTGTAATACATATACTTGTTTTTATTGATGTATGACACATATTTATCATAGGATAGAGGAAGAGTTCCTATAAGTATTCATGGATTATTTTTTAGTCTATGAGATATAATTTGAATTATTGTTTAAAAATATCAACTTAGTGAAAGAAAATATTGAATATAAATTCCATGTAATTAATTGGGAAAAATTATAGTTCATGGTAGCAGATGGAATCATTCTAGGACACCAAATATCAACAAAAATGAATTGAAGTTGATCCTATCAAAATCAAGGTGATTAAGGAGTTTCAAGAGACAAAAAATTGTAAGAGGAATCTATATCTTTCTAGTATATGTTGTTTTTTACCAAATATTTATCAAATATTTCTCACAAATAATTGAACCCCTCACTCGCCTCTTAGTAAAGGATATGGAATACATTTTTTATGAAAATTTAAAAGAATCATTCAAGGAGTTAAAGTTAGGGTTGATTAATTAACTTATCATGATACCACCTAATTTTGAAGAGACTTCTTAGTTTATGTGTGGTCCAAGTTATTAGGTGGTAGTATTTGTTCTTAGTAAAAGGGTGGGTGGAATTTTTTGGCCAATTTACAGTGTTATAAGGACCTTGATTGAAGCTCTACTTAATTACACAACTATAGAGAAGGATTTGATTTTGGTTTACTTTTATTTAATCGAGTTTAGACCCTACCTTATTCTCTCTAAAGTGGTGGTTTACACTAATCATATAGTGTTTAAATATTTATTAACAAATAAGGATATCAAACCCCATTTAATCTTGTTAGTTATTTTAATGTAATTGTTTGATTTTAAAATTAATGATTATAAGAGTTTGGATAACATATTTTTTGGACATCCTTTGAGTGTATATTTCCCCCACTTGATTGGAGAACTAGAATTAGATATTTGTGATGATTTATCATATGAACATATTTTTTTAATAGAGCTCACAACATGACCTTGGTTCACTAATATCATGAACTACCTGGGGAATAGAAAAAATTATCCTTAGTTTTCATTCCAATAGAAGAAAAGGTTTTCAGCTAAAGTTCACTACTATTTTTGGGATGATCCACTAATATTCAAATAGTGTGGTGATAGGATAATTCGAACATGTTTTCCTAATAGTGAAATTGAAAGTGTGTTGGATTTTTCTCAGTCCTTGTCAATTAGAGGTTTACATAGATTAGAAAAATCCATGGATAAAATTATACAAATCATATTTTTCTATCCATGACTACATAGAGATGAAAGAATCTTTGTGGCATTATGTGACCATTGTTAATGCATTATAAGCACTAGAAATAGGGGTGAAATTACACAACACCTAATTATTAAAGTTGAATTATCTGATTTATGTGGAGTCAACTTCAGGGGTATTTCCCTGAATCATTTATATATATTTACATTTTGGTGTGTAAAAATTATTTAAAAAAGTGGGTTAAATTTTAATCCACCATTTACAACATGATGAAGGTAGTCACCAAATTCGTAAAGAATATATTTTCTATATTTGGAGCATTGGAGCTTCCAATTAGTAATCAGAGAACACATTTTTACAACCACATATTGTAAGAAATTATAAATAAATATGGATTTAGTTACAACATGAGTACCTCATATCATCTTAAAAATAGGTGTACTAGTATAACTTTCAAAAAGGGAGCTAAAGAAGGTTTTTTAAAAGACAGTAAACTCAAGTCGCAAGGATTGGTAGAGATAGCTCAATAATGCTTTGTGGGATTATTAAACAAATTACAAGATGTTTTTTGTAATGTCACTATTCTTTTTAGTGTATAGGAAACCATTCCACCTTCTAGTGGAGCTCATCCAGAAATCATATTGGGTGATAAAATTTGTTAGTTAGAAAGAGGATGAAGCTGGAAGAAAGAGATTATTGTGGATATATTAATGTGAAGAGATATAGAGGGATATGTATATGAATGGTGAAATTTATAAATAAAAGATGATTTAATGTAATTAATGACACATTATAATGAATAAACTACACTCAGTATATAGATTAATTTTATTTAACTCATTATTTTGATTGTTTCCAAGTAATACTATGTGAAGATATTCGAGTTTTTTTGTGATCATACAAGTGTATCCACATAAAGATATGGGGATTAAAAATTATGAAGGGGTGCTCTTAAAAGTGAATGGACATTGTATCAAGTCATGAATAGAAAACTCTCAAGTGGGGAGTTTCCTTCTACTCAATTTTGTATGTGGATAACATGAATTCCTAGCATTCGACATTAAATGAAGTGTTGACTGGGAGGTATCCCAAGTAAGTTTTCTATTTCATTATTAACTATATATTTTTAGTTCATAGATTAGATGTCTTTAGTATAGTAAAATAATTATTAGAGTCTTTGAATTTTTCTCTCCCAAATCCCCATTAGGCATCTCAACTCTTCCATTAAAAGGATTGTTGGCGCCAAAATATGGCCCGAAAGAAAGGAGCAAAAAGGAATGCAGGCGCGATGCCTCGCGAAGCCCCGACGCGAAGCATTCACGCGAATCCCCGTCGTGAAGCGCCCCGACCCTCGCGGCCTCGCGAAGTTCCAGAGGCGGTGATCCTTCGCGAATGCATTTGACGTTCGCGAGCCGCCGCGAAGCTCCAGAGGCGGTGATTCTTCGCGAACGCATTTGAAATTCGCGAGCCGCCGCAAAGCTCCAGAGGCAGTGATTCTTCGCGAACGCATTTGACGTTCGCGAGCAGCCACGAAGCTCCAGAGGCGGTGATGCTCCCGAACGCGTTTGACGTTCGCGAGCCGCCACGAAGCAACAGAGGCGGCGCGTGAGTTCTGCTTCGCGGCGCCCCTTCCCTATAAATACTGAACTCCCCCTGAGTCCCCGGGACGGACAATCCAACCTTTCGGCTTCTCCTCTCCCGAATCGCGAATCACTCTTTGCCCCGAGAATCATGAGCTCTGCGAGGTATTCCTACTTCACGATACGACTCTTCTTTGTCTCGTTTTGAGCCCCTCTTCCGATAGGGATGCCCTTCGCGAAGCTCAAGGGCATTCGCAAAGGAAGGGGATTCCCAAGGGAACTCGGGCAGCCGCGGAGCACTTGTGCTTCGCGAAACACCCAACCCATATGAGTGATCCCTATGCTAAGGCAGGATCACTCTACATCACGAAGCACACTGCTTTGCAGGACCGTGCTTCACGAGGCACCCCTCCTTCGCGAGGCAGTGCTCTGTTCCACTTCGTGAAGCACCTCCCATTCACACCCATGCCCCGTGCTAAGGCCAAGGCACTCCACTTCGCGAAGCACACTCCTTTGCTTAGTGATTCCTCTTCCCGTGCGACCCTCCAGGTTTGCACGATGTGATTTTAAAGTCCCACGGACAATTCCACCCATAGCGTTGCTTCGCCTAATGCTTCTTCGCATAGGCACGCTAACGGCTATTTCTCCTTCGCATAGCCACGCTAACGTGGACCCTTTGATGGTTCGTCCCACAACCCCCCTTGACCATGGCCTTACTAGTACTTTCCCTCCCCCAAGGACCAGAGGGTACCGGTTATGTAAGTCCTAAGGGTGTGGAGTGAACCCACCTCGTCCGAGCTGCAGGACGTTAAACTGCCAAGCACCGCGTCCTCAACACATGACGTTAAACTGTGATCTGAACTCGTGTCTCTCATGAAGGGTCCCCCCAGCTCGAACATTCTTTACACCACTCGTCTCCATGGGAATGGAATCACCCATCCACAAGGGGTGATATACTCCTTTTCGGAGTGGCGTATGTTCGTAGGAGAAGGGAGACCCTAGTTCCCCAACAGATGGCTGCACCTCTGCATCTCCGTACTTCCCCGCCACCAAGGTCAATGGAGGGCGTGATATGGGACGAGGCACCTCCCATCATTGGACCAAGGTCCATCTTTCTCGCGCTTTGTCGCACCATGGGCCTCCATCCTGGAGTAAGTCCCAGCACCATGGGCCGCCTAACGCGTAAGCCCCTCTTCGCTTCTCACGGACGCATCCTTCGCGACGTGATCGTCAGGTCCTTGCAACCTCTTGTTTCTCACACCGAGCATGACTCACGTGGGCTTAGAGTGAGCACCGACCCTGACCCCATCCCATTTGAACTACGAGGACTTTGATCCATGCCAAGGAATGGTACGTATGAAGCCTCCCTGAGGTTCAAGCCCACCCGTCATTTCACGTCGGGTCCCATTCCCGTCCAGCATGACGTTAAACTGCATTCTGGTCCAATGGAAAGCCGTTGCGACTCATTCCATAGCGAACTACGAGGACTTTGATCCATGTCAAGGCATGATACGTAGGAAGCCTCCCTGAGGTTCAAGCCCACCCGTCCTTTCACGTCGGGTCCCATTCCCGTCCAGCACGACGTTAAACTGCATTCCGGTCCAATGGCAAGCCGTTGCGACTCATCCCATTTGAACTACGAGGACTTTGATCCATGTCAAGGCATGGTACGTAGGAAACTTTTCCAAGGTTCAAGCCCACCACTAGTGGACTCACGGGTCTACTTTCACGTCGGGTCACACCTACGTCCAGCACGACGTTAAACTGCAATTCCAGTTCGACGGCAAGCCGTTGTGACTAACCCGAACTACGAGGTCTTTGATCCATGTCAAGGTGTGGTGCGTAGGAAGCCTCCACGAGGTTCAAGCCCACCCATCATCCAATTTATGTCGAGTTCTACCTACGTCCAGCATGACGTTAAACTACAATTCCAGTTCGACGGCAAGCCGTTGTGACTAACCCGAACTACGAGGTCTTTGATCCATGTCAAGGCATGGTACGTAGGAACCCTCTACATGGTTCAAACCCACCATCCGGTCGTTCCGACCTCATTCACGTCGGTTCACCCCCGTACCGCATGATGTTAAACTGTATTCCACCTGAACTACGTGGTCTTTGATCCATGTCAAGGCATGGTACGTAGGAAACCTTCTCGAGGTTCAAGCCCAACAATCATTGGCCCAAACCGTCTCCTTGTCGGTGTGCCAAACTCCCATCTCCCATTGGACCAAGGTCCCTCGTTTATGTCGGTTCGCCGACACCCATCGCCCGTCGTTCTATCACGACAGGGTTCACTATTGTCCCGCATGACGTTAAACTGTATTCCATCAATCCTCAGAACTACGTGGCCTTTGATCCATGTCAAGGCATGATACGTAGGAAGCCTCCCTGGGGTTCAAGCCCATCTCTCATCGGACCAAGGTCCACATTCACGTCGGTTCTCCCACAAAGCCCATCGGGCCAAGGTCCACCCTCATGCCGGTTTACCGGCACTGTCCCGAACTACGCGTACTTTGATTCCCTACCACGGGGATACGTAGGAAGCCTCTTCAAGGCTCAAGCCCGACTCCACCGTCGCCCCCTGCGATAGTCCCATTTCACTCCCCTCCGCTCCATTCACCCGTTATCCACCCCGATCCTCGCCCGGACCGTCGTATCCCAGTGAGACCATGTCGTTACACCCTTCACAGCCGCCTATGGGCTGGCCCTGGTATCGGCATCCCTTCAAGAGAAATCCCTCAATCCGGTCTATCCTAGCTAATGCTCTGATCGGGATGACCCGTCCCCGCTGGACGTTAAACTCGCGGCATACCCTGTGTTAAACACGGGTAGCTGAGGAAAACCTTAGATATGTGCCTATGGCATATAATTCCCCACGTTCGATGTGGGATGCCTCGGGCTTCCATTCCCTCGAGAAGCCCTGTGACCAGGGACAACAGATAGACATGCCAGGCGCCCCAGCATCCAGACACGCTACTGATGCCTCAACGTGACTACTCCCCTGACTAAAGGTTACTGCCCTGACCGGACCCTTTGGAATGTCCCGACAGAAGCATTGTAATTAACCGGTGTCCATGGAAACATGGAACTGGGAAGAGTTTCACGAACTACGTATTAAATCTATGAGGGAGACCCGGACTAGGTAATGAGCTCTAAGGAGGAATCCACGGAGGGGAGAACCGACATCCCATCATCCCATTTCGATCAAGGAGCAGACGTACCTGAACAAGGAATGAATGCCGCCCGCCTTTGGAAAGCGGGAATGCGGGGCAACGAAGCTGTGCGTCCTCCTCCGCGGACGGACGGATGCGCGCGCGCCCCGGTGAAAGCGTCGGAAACAGAAATGGTGAACCCGACGTGAAATTCTTCTCCTTAGTATGGAGATTAGTAGCGTTCGAGACACTGGTAGATTGACGTGTCGCCGGATCCAGATATCTGGCGCCTGGTCCCGCCAAGCAAATAGCGGACCTGTCGTGAAACTCACTGGAAGTCGGGGCAGTAGAACGTGGGGCACTTCGTTCTGTAGCGTGTTGGTGTGGATCCTTCTTACAAACATGGAGAATGGAAGGACGTTGGGGCACTGGATGTCAGTCCTCTTCCTCTCAGTGCTGATGAGTTGATCCCTTCCTTTCTCAGGAACCAGGTTGCTGTTACAGAGACGCGATCATCGCCCGCTAGCCTACGCAGGGGCAGGGGCAACATCGCCACGGCCACCCCACATGGCGCCGCTACTGCCACGACGGCTACCACATCGCAGAATACGGGTCGCCCACGTCCCCTTTCCCCATCGGAGGTCATCCAGCGAAGGGTGATCAACAACCTCGTGCACAGGTACGAGGAGGAAGGAGTCATCCCAACTAGGGATATGGCCCGCCTGGACCTGGAGGCGTCCAGGCCTCACCGTCAACGCCGCCCTAACAGGCCGCACAGGGAGCCCCTGCTCCCCACCCCAACGTTCAACCGTTTCGGGAACCTGTCCCCGGAACGCCTTGATGACTCCTCGCCTTACGCCGAAGAGGCGGGCGCCGTCCGGCTCAGCCCACACAGGGTCCCGACCCAATGGCTCCAGGTGAGAGCTCCCGCCCGGCCGCGTCAGCGCCGCCGTCCGGCTCCGCAAGAAGAGCAGGCAGGCCATGCCCCTGCACCACCTGCACCAGCTCGCCTGACCCGACATCAGCGTCGGGCCTGGGCCGAGGACGCTCGCCTAGGCGCGTCGACGTCGACAACTACAGTGGCCCGAGCCACCGCCGACGTACATCATGAATCCCCCGCATACACTGAGCAGGGGAACTCTTTTACCCAACCAGGATCGAGACCCCAACCGCCCCACGGGCAGGCTGGGTTGACTCTCCGGGTTGCCGGCCCAAGTGGTGATCGCCGCGAGCTAACCCGCGGTGATGTCACCCCGTATGGAGGTCCTCCCCGTACCACTACTCCGCAGAGCTCGGGCCTTCTCTGCTCCGAATTTCGTCATGGAGGCATGCCTCGTGCTACCCCCATTCCGAAGGAAGACCTGCCCCGCGGCAGTGACGTTCAGCGCGGAAATCTTTCCCGCGCCCACTATACAGGGTATGGAGTCCATCCTCCTGCCCCTGACCACCGATCTAAAGGAGTTGTCCCTCCGGTCCTTCTCCAATGTGGGAGCCCTCCCTATGTCCTCTATGCAACCGGCGAAGGTCCTCCTCGCCCCAGCAACTCGAGGAGTGAAGGTCGGCCTCGCTCCGCCCGCAACGACCGTGGAGGTCCTCCCTGTGCTCCTGCCAATTCCAACAGAGGCCCCGCCTGCATGGGTGCTGTTCATGGAGGTCCTCCCCATGTACCTTTCGACATTTTCCTCGGTGCCCCTCGCACCTCGGCCATCTTGAGTGGGGGCCCTCCCCGCCACGGCGTCAGCGCCTCCCCGGGATTCCATGATAGGGATCAACCCTGCCCCGAAGAGCCACCCCGGGGCAGGAGAGCAGGTCGTCGCCGCCACAAGAAGAGTCCTAGGAAAGCCCGGGTGGAGATCAAACCCGCTCGTTTCTCCGACTCTGAGGCAGAATGCGACTCAGCCATGGAGGCTTCTCCCCGCTCCTCCATATCAAGGACTGGGGTAGGAACTAGACGAGTTAGCCTCATTCTCCCGGAACATGAGGTCCACTGGATTCCCATCTCCCTCCACAGGTACATCCAGGAGGAAGAGATTCTGGGAACTCCGCAGGTCTCGACTGCGCAATCGCTACCATCATCACCAGAAGCGCCCTCTACCTCTACCAGAGATCACGGGGAGCTATTTTGGGGGCCAATGGCGGTAGAGAGACAACATGACCAGGCGCCGGTAGCCGCAACTCCTATGCCGGAAGATGTGGCTATCAGTCCGTCGTACCGTGACATCGTGGCCAGGTCACCTTGCTCTTCGTAGGATGGCCCGGAGTTCGGCGTCCAATCAGCTCGGTCGTCGTATTCTCCGCCGCCAAGCTTACTATCCCAGAGGTCCGCCTCGGTACCGCTACTGATCCCTCAGCCGCCCCCGGTTGACGAGTGGGGCAACACAGGGCCATATCCTGAGTCCGAGCCCAGGAGCTTATGGAGTATTCTTGCAGCAGATTACTTCCCGGAGAAGTTTTGGCCGACGGCAGCGCTGAATTTTCGCGTACCGGGGTCTCTTACCCCTGAGGAAGTGGGGTGTTTTTGTCAAACCCTGTGGGTGATGCACTTCCGCCTCCATTACGAACGGGTAGTGTACCTCAGAAGTTAGGAGCACTTCGAAGAAATCGGTGAGCAGTTCCGCCTGATCGATGCAGTCGTGCTTCTTGTGGCCCAACACCCTGAGTCGCCAGGCCTCCAGAGCGCCCTTCAACGGAAATGAATTCAGAGTTTTAAAGCACTCCACAGAATTGTCAGGGAAGCCACCGCCCATGTGCAAGTTCGTGGTTGGGGACACTATGCCGCTCTCCTCTTCGACCATATCTGACGGCAGCCCGATTCTCTATGCGACATCGAGGACATGCCCCCGAGAGGCGTTGCGGTCCACATGACCAACATCGTGGACAAGGAAGACGAGCTCGAACTTCTTGATGGAGACCTACCCCTTGAGGGTGGGTCGTCATTGCTGGAC
Organism: Viscum album; assembly: GCA_963277665.1. NCBI lineage: Eukaryota > Viridiplantae > Streptophyta > Magnoliopsida > Santalales > Viscaceae > Viscum > Viscum album. The sequence goes on from OY728134.1 coordinate 405,472,003, forward strand.
CCATCAGGGAGAGTTACCCGTCAGTAGAGGAACCTGCTAGGCCTCCCCGTACCCACCGAGTTGCTGATACTCAGTCGAAACACCGGCAAGGGTAAGGAGCATGTCGGAACTGTCAAGCACTCCGACTCGTCCGCCTCTGTGTAGAAAATGGACGAAGATCCCGAAAAGGCCGCGTTACGCCAGCAGCTTGCCGAGCAGAAGAGGCTGGTTGACGAACTTTTGGCTGAGTGCGCAGCAGAGCGGCGACCCGACTATGGTGATCCCAGGCCGGGGTAGCAGGGGCAGGAACAATTCCCCCCCCCCGGTGAGATGCCTTCGGGAAACCCTGATCATGCTACTACCGCAGACAGGGCAGAAGTTGGGACGTATGGCAAGAGGGCGCGATACGTTTCGCCAACCCCCCCTGAGCGATGGGGCAACCCGAAGAATCCAGTTCGGGTTCCACCAGTCACCCCGCAGGTTGTCCAGCCAGTTGACCCACGAGCGGCCGAAGCCGTCTACCGTGTTGAAGAACCTGCCAATGCACTTGTGGTTAGGGATCCCCGTCAAGACAGGGACCCCCACCCGGATGATCTTATTGTGGCACTCACATCCCGCCTTGAAGCGTTAGAAACGCGGCAGTTGGCGGTCCCACCGGATGGCAAGCCTTATCCCGCATGGGTGGATGATATGCCTGCACCTCCAGGTTTTGGGAACCCCACATTCTCGCCCTACAACGGGACAGGGGACCCGCCTCAGCACTTGGCTCATTTCTCTTCCAGGAGTGGCCCCATGCTGGGGACCCCGGCTCAGCAAGAAGCCGCCAAACTCCGATGTTTCGTACAGACATTGGAAGGTCCGGCATTCATTTGGTACAGCCAGCTCCCTATCAGATCGGTGACCGGTTGTGAGGATCTCCGCCGACAGTTCCTGTACCAGTTCAGCTCCACCACGCGGAAGACCAGCATTGCGGACCTCTTCAAGTGCAAGCAGAGGCCGGATGAGCGGGTTGATGATTTCATCGCCCGGTGGAAAGGACTTATGTATTCCCTCGATATGCCACTGACTCAGGAGAAATTACTGACGATGTGTGTGGGGAATGTAAAGACAGAGCTGGTACCCTCTCTGATCACCCAGAACTACCCTGGAGGGTTCATGGATTTCTCAGATAAGGCTCAGCGCCTCGAGGAAGCCCTGCAACAGGCTAGTCAGGCACGTTTGTTGCCCCCCATGATACCAGCTAGGAGGGCCGCCAGGGCTGAACCTGTCGCGGTGGCCCAAATAGAAGCCCCGAGGCAGCTGGAGTTGCTGCCGACGGCACCACCCCCACAACCCCGCAGAGGTCCTCCACCTCAAGAATAGGTTCCTGCCCAGCAGCGACCGCCTCAGAACCGACAGGTTCCCCCGCGCAATGCGCCACCGCCACCTAGGCGGGACAATCCGGCGCTGCCTCCTCGGCAGACCCCTCCAACCCCTCATCAGGGCCAGGCCCCCAGGGACCCCTATCCGGAAAGAAGGCACCAGACTTATTCATTTAACGAAAATCAGGTCCCTAGCTATTTCCGAAGTGCTCTAGAGCAAGGGATTGTGCGCTTGCCCGAGTGCAGAAGGTCGGCAGAGGCAAATCTCACCGATCACCCCAACTACTGCCCTTATCATCGGATTCTGGGGAACACCCTCAAGCAATGCTATGTGTTCAAAGACTGGCTTCAAGACCAGGTTAACAACAACATATTCAAGTTGGGCCCGGCACCAGCACAAGTGGCGGGTGTCTTTGCAGGATCAGAGATCGTCAGCGACAGCGAAAGCGAGTGGCAGAAGGTCCCCAACTGCGGATCCCGGAAATACGATGACTGGATGGCTTGGAAAACTGTCATCCATGCCCACGGTATCATCCGGGCACACCTGAAGCAGTTTGAGCCTTCAGAAGAAGCAGTCGGTGCCTCTGCATCATCTTCACAGTCGACCTCTTCCCAAAAGGGCAAGCAGCGGCGACGCAAGAAGAAGCAACGCGCACCCCCGGTGTCGTCGTCATCCCGCACTCTTGGCGATTTTATGCCCCCTGAAATGGGGATTCCTCCCAGAATCTGCCCAGTGGCGGATGACTCCTCGAGCGACAGTCAAGGGTACGTTTCGGTTAACACCGTGGAGCTGGTAAATCCCTATATGACCCCCGATGAAGGGGAACGCCAGGCAAACCTCCCCAACGTTCCCAGCCGACGTCAACGTCAGCGGAATCGCAATCGTGCCGGTCATCGAGGTACGTCATCAGGAACTTTTGGCCAAGTCGTGCATTCTACTAAAACCAGGCAGCAGGCTCAGCGCATATCTCAGCACGCGCAACCCCATCTAACTCCCTCGGCTCTACCTCCACCGCCATTTGTGCTATTGGATTGGGGAGAGCTGCCTCGTTCGTATGACAGTCAGTCTTGCCCGGCTATAGGCTAGCCTCTGATATCCAATCCTAGTCCGGCGGCTATCCCCCAGGCTTCTACTAGCAGGCGGCAGGATGTACCCAGTACTAGCCGATCGTCGGTCCAACCGGCAGGACTCGTTGTGCCTCCAAGTAACGAGCGACCTCCTATAAGCAGAGGTTCGCGCTTGGCACGAAAGTATGATATCCTGAGGCACCTGGCCGGAATTCTGGCGAGGCTCTCCATCCTTGAGGCCCTTCGCCTATCATCCGAAATGCGCGAGGCACTTGCTGAGGCCTTAAGGATCCCCCTCTAGTTTGAGACGGAGGTAGCAGCTGCAGAAGCCTTCCATACCGAGGCGATTGAAAACACCGAGTGTCAGGCGGTTATCTCATTTTCTGGTGGAGATGAGGACCCTCCTATACAGGGGCACATTCTCCCGTTGTACATCACTGGACATTTTAATGGCGTGGAAATCCACCGTTGTCTCGTTGACACAGGTTCTGGAATCAATCTAATTTCGACCCAGACATTGTGAAAGTTGGGTCTGTCTGAAGGTGATTTGACTCCCTCTGACCTCAGGATCCAGGGGTACGACAGGACTGATCAAACTCCAGTCGGTAAGATCCACCTGAAGACTCAATTCGGTGGATTAGTTGCCAGCACCGAGTTCATGGTCGTCTCTCAGGACACCGCCTACAACGCGTTGATGGGTAGGCCATGGCTCCATCTGCATGCAGCGGTCCCTTCGTCGTATCACCAGTTCCTCAAGTACTCCCTCAACGGTCGAGTAGGCGTGCTCTAAGGAGATGCGTCCCCTTTTTCTTCTTGTGAGGCCCACTATCTGGATGCGGGTTATTACAAAAGTAAGGGTAAACAAATCTTGGTAAGTGAGGATGGACCCGCCCCAGTCACAGGTGATCCTTGGGCAAGCATGGATGACGCCTACATCCTTCCAATCCACCGGTTGGAGGCCACGACCCCTGACATGGGGCAATGTTTTGTTGTTTTGGGTACGCAAGGAAGGCATGTTCCCGTGTCCAAGCGACGGCGGAAAATCACCTCGTACTCCTACACCAACTAGGCTCAGGTCATCCAGGAACCTCCTACCCCTGTACGGTACAGGGACGTCAAGATTATGATGACAGCGGTACGCCATACATGTCTCTTCCGTCGGGCTAGAATCCACCGACTTAGGCTGACACGCCACCACTGCTTTGATATTATCAAACGTGGCCCCTTAGGCCGAAGTCCAGATGGGATAGGATCGAATGCCTTCATTGCTACGGTCTCGATGGCAAGTGAGTCTCCCGATGTGATGACCGCTGCTACCCAAGCCGGCACCAGCTGCCTCTCGGATCTTGATAACCCAGAAGTACCTCCAGTCGCGGGAAGCCCCCCCACGGGTGGGGAGGAAGACCTGGAGGATGCTCCCCCTGCCTTTGAAGAAGGCGTCTCCACCACGGTTGATGAACTGGTACAGGTGAACCTTGGTAGCGAGGCATATCCGAAACCCACATTGATCAGTGCAGCCATGTCCCTCAAGGAGCGGCAGCAGTACGTAGACTTCCTCAAACAACACCGTGATGTGTTTGCCTGGAGTTACAACGAGATGCCAGGACTAGATCCCCAAGTAGCTGTTCACCGTCTGGGCCTCCCCGCAAAACATCGTGGGTTTAAGAAGCCTCCCAGGAAGATGCACCCTTCGCATGGTGCTATGGTTGAGGCTGAAGTTGATAAGCTAATCAAATCAAACTTCGTTAAGGAGGTCCAGTACCCCAAGTGGCTTGCCAACATTGTTCCAGTCAGGAAGAAGAATGGGCAAATCAGAGTCTGTATCGACTTCCGTGATCTTAATCGCCACTGCCCAAAGGATGACTTCCCGCTCTCAGTGACAGAGTTATTGATTGACGCCACAGCCAGGTTCCAAGCCCTATCTTTCATGGATGGATACTCTGGGTACAACCAGATCCGAATGGCCCCCGAAGACGAGGATTCAACTGCCTTCAGGGCTCTAGAAGGTACATTCTGCTACCAGGTTATGCCATTCGGTTTGAAGAATGCAGGTGCCACTTATCAGAGGGCCATGCATTGCATATTCAAACCAATCCTCGGGACATTGGTGGAATGCTACGTGGAAGACCTCGTAATCAAATCATGTCAGCGCCAGGACTATCTCAAAGACCTCAAGAAAGTGTTTGGTTTCCTCTGTTCCCATCACCTAAAGATGAACCCGCTGAAGTGTGCCTTCGGGGTCACCTCTGGAAAGTTCCTGGGCTTTGTTATCAGATACCGAGGTATCGAGATCGACCCGGAGAAGATCAAGGCCATCAGCCAAATGCCTCCCCCGAGCAACATTCGGGAGCTTTGAGGCCTGCAAGGCCACTTAGCCTATATACGCCGATTCATCGCGAATCTGGCTGGCAAGTGTAAGCCCTTTTCCCGGCTCATGAAGAAAGGCGCCGCCTACGAATGGGATGAGGAGTGTCAGACCGCCTTTGAGGAAATCAAGCAGTATCTGCTCCAACCTCCGGTCTTGATGCCACCCGTCTCCGGAAATCCGCTGGTCCTTTATGTGACCGCCCTGGAGAAATCCCTCAGTGCACTGCTCGCCCAGAAGAATAACGAGGGTACTGAGAACAGTCTCTACTATCTCAGTCGCATGCTTCTCGATACAGAGGTAAGATACTCCCCTATCGAAAAGAGCTGCCTTGCGCTCGTATTCACCATGCAAAAGTTGCGACATTACCTGCAGCACCATGAGGTGCAATTGGTCTCCTGGGTAGACCCACTGAAGTACATCCTGAACCTCCCTATGCTGACTGGTCGACTCGCACGGTGGGCGGTGATTCTCCAGCTGTTTGATATCAGGTTCGTACCTCAGAAGGCCATTAAGGGACAGGCGTTGGCAGAATTTTTAGCTGCCCATCCAACCTCCACGGATCAATCCCTGGACCTGGATTTCCCGGACGAGACGATCCTCTCGGTCGATCATGCTGTCCCGTGTTGGAAAATGCATTTCGACGGCGCCTCCCGGAGCCCCACCGGTAGGAGGCTCAACGATCCCAAGCTCAACAGAGTGGGCCTGGATATTTTCTTCATCACCCCGGCACAGGTCATCCTGCCATACTCGTTCCTGCTATCAGAAGGTTGTACGAACAACGATGCAGAGTACCAGGCTCTCATTACTGGCCTCGAGTTGGCCCTTGAGATCCATGTTCCCCATCTACATGTGAAGGGAGATTCTGAGCTGGTAATCAAATAGGTTAATGGTGACTACATCGTCAGGAAGCCGGAGCTTGCACCGTTTATGGAGTACACCCTCCGCCTAATGGCCCAATTCTCTTCTCGACCAGAGGTCACCCATGTCCCATGGTCGTAGAACGGCCAAGCGGACGCCCTGGCTGGCTTGGCCGCATCGCTCGCAGAACCCGAGCAAGATGATTTGATCATACATGTGGCACACCGGAGAGTTATTGCTCCCATCACCCAAGAGGACAATGATGGCCTGCGGGTAAGTCATCTCACTGCCGTACCCTCTACGTTAGGGGTCCGGGGCTCGTCAGACGCAGTGATTGAAGCCACTCCCGACTGGAGGGCACCTTTTGTCGAGTATCTCCAAAATGGTCACCTCCTGGACGACCGGGCCGAGCGCGAGCGAATCCGACGCCGCGTGCTGCAATTTACCCTCCAGAGTGGCCCCAGTCTTGAACAGATTCTTTATAAGCGGAGTTTCGATGGTGTCCCCCTCCGTTGCATCCAAGGAGTAGAGATACCTCAAGTTATGCAAGAGGTTCACGCCGGTTCCTGTGGCGCCCATCAAGCTGGGCCAAAGCTGTCCCATCAAATCCGGAGGTTAGGGTACTTCTGGCCCTCTATGATCCACGATTGCATTGGGTATGCCAAGAGATGCCACGCGTGCCAAGTACACGCCAACTTCTTGCATTGGCCGTCGGAGCCCCTCCACCCCACCAAGTACTCTTGGCTATTTCCGGTATGGGGGCTTGATGTAGTGGGACCATATCCACCGGCAACATCCCACCAGTGTAGGTTCATCCTGACTGCTACATATTTCTTCTCCAAGTGAGCAGAGGTAGTTCCGCTCAAAGAGGTTAAGGCCCGTTCCATCGTTGACTTCATGAGCTCCAACATTATCCACCGGTTTGGGGTCCCTCACGCCGTTCTCACCGATAACGGCACCAACTTCCGAGCGGCTGAATTAAAGAAATTGTATGCCAAGTACAACATCCGGTCGAACCATACCTCCCGCTACCACACGCAGGCGAATGGACAGATCAAGGCGTTCAACAAGACCCTCTCTAACATTCTGTAGAAGATGGTTGGCCAGAACAAGAAAATTTGGCCGGACAAGCTCCCCAACGCCCTCTGGGCTTACCAGACGACGACTCGTAACCCCACCCAGGTGACCCCATATTCCCTGGTGTATGGAGCTGAAGCCGTCCTACCCATTGAGATCCAACTGTCGTCGCTACGCACTGCAGTTTATGATCACCAAACACCAGATGAGGTAGCCGAGATCCATCTAGCTGAATTGGAAGCACTGGACGAGAACCAACTTCATGCCCTATACAATCTGGAAAGGCATCAGGACAAGATAACGAGGGCCTTCGACAAGAAGGTTCGTCTCCGCTCTTTTCTACAGGGCGACCTGGTACTGGCCCTTCGAGCGCCAATGATTCCCGGTAGGAAACCGCCCAAATTAGAACCCAAATGGGAAGGGCCTTATATCATCCATAAGGTTTACCCCAATGGAGCATACTCCTTGGTGACCACAGATGGAGAGCGTATAACCCCTCCCACCAATGCCAAATTCCTCAAGCGATACTTTGCCTAGGGAAAAAGTGGTCATGCACGACCCTAAACTGCGAGAGGGTCCTGCACGACCCTAAACTGCGACATGGTCCCGCATGACCTTAAATTGCATCCCCATCCTTACTGCAAGACGTTAAACTGCAAGCCAGTCAGGCCTTCCTGACCGAGGCTTAGCCTCAGGCCCCTTGGCCTCCTTGGTCCCGCACGACCCTAAACTGCATCTCCGTCCTCACTGCAAGACGTTAAACTGCAAGCCAGTCAGGCCTTCCTGGCCGAGGCTCAGCCTCAGGCCCCTTGGCCTCCTTGGGCCCCTGGCCCCCGTCTTCACCGCGAGACGTTAAACCGCAAGCTGGTCAGGTCTCCCTGACCGCGGTCTAGCCCCAGGCCCCCTTCGTTTTTCCCCAACTTACCCTCTTACGGGATCGTACGGTGTGGTGTAGGACAACATCCTCATTCACGTCGTATTACTTGCCGCACCGTACACATCCCCGAATGAGATGCCCCTCGTCCCGGATGACGTTAAACTGCATGTCAAGAACTACGTGTGGCTTGATTCCCATCTTCATGGGATATGTAGGAACGCTCGGACGCCTCGTCTTGAGCCCATCCCCAAGCATTTCTCTTCCACTATCCCCCCTGGGGGTAGTTTCCTTGGAGAATCTTTGTGCAGCAGGAGTAGGTTTTTTTAGCCCCATTCATACAACCCCGTTTGCACAAGGATTTTAAGGGTCACACCATGTACCCACTCTCGTTCTTCTATCCTCCCACGTCCTCACCGCACGACGCTAAACTGCATGGCCTTCAAGAACTACGTATGGCTTGATTCTCATCTTCATGGGATACGTAGGAACGCCCGGGCATTTCGTCCGTTGGCCCAGCCCAAAAGCCAAGATCTTCCCCTCCGGTTAGGATATGGCAGGGCGCACACTTTTTCCCCAATTCACATCGATCAAGGCTCGACCCAATTGCACATCCCCCCTGGATATGTTTTCCTCTTTCATGGATGGATACAACTATGTTTCATCCACTCCTTGACTGGGATTCCATCGTCTTTCACACCCAGAGGGACCCCCAAGAACAGCCTGGATACAACATCCAAGGGCTCTCCTACCGTTACGGGCCAACGCCCCCGAGGGTTTTCAAGCAACAAGCCAATACAAGTCCCGCGTTGCGAATTTGGTCAGCGGTCGACGCTCACTTGTTGCTCCCATATCAGGTTACCATAGGAACGCTGTGTTTCGAACATGGTCAACAGTGTCCTGGATCTTCGGGTCCACCCCGAGATGTCCCAGCCATCGAGTGTAGTGATTCATTCTTCCCCATCCCGAGGTGACAAACTTCCCCTGGGGCGGTGCTTGCAATCGGGCCCACGACCCTAATTCCCCATAGGGGTATACGGTGTGGTGTAGGACTACGTCCTCATTCACGTCGGGATCACGTACCATGCCGTACGCCCTCCCTTACGAGGCCCTGCCTTAGGCCCCTTGGCCTCCTCGGGCCCATGGCCCCCCATCCTTACTGCAAGACGTTAAACTGCAACCCAGTCAGGCCTTCCTGACTGACGCCTGACCATAGGCCCCTTGGCCTTCTCGGGCCCCTCCGCCCAATCTTTCACCCGGGGAGTACGGTGTGGTGTGGGACTATGTCCTCATTCACATCGGGATCATGTACCATGCCGTACGCCTTCCCTTTCGAGGCCCAGCTCAGGCCCCTTGGCCTTCTCGGGTCCCCGACCCCCGTCCTCATGTAAGACGTTAAACTGCAAACCAGTCAGGTCTTCCTGAATGATGCCTGACCTTAGGCCCCAATGCCTTCTCGGGCCCCTCGGCCCAGGTCCCCTCTTACCCGGGGTGTACAGTGTGGTGTAGGACTACGTCCTCATTCACGTCGGGATCATGTACCATGTCGTACGCCTTCCCTTCTGAGGCCCAGCCTCAGGCCCCTTGGCCTCCTCGGGTCCCCAACCCTTGTCCTCTTTGCAAGACGTTAAACTGCAAACCAGTCAGGCCTTCCTGTCTGATGCCCAGCCTCAGGCCCCTTGGCCTTCTCGGGTCCCCGACCCTCGTCCTCATTGCAAGACATTAAACTGCAAGTAGGTCAGGCCTTCCTGACCAATGCCTAACTATCAGGCCCTTTGGCCTTTCCGGGCCCCGGCCCAGGTCCTCTCTTATAGGAGCGTATGGTGTGGCGTGAGATTATTTTCTCATTCACGGCGGTTTATTCGCCATACCGTACACCTCCCTTATTTGGAGGTATATTACTCCCATTCTCGTCCCGTATGACGTTAAACTACATTTAGAGAACTACGTGTGGCTTGATTCCCATCCTTATGGGATACGTAGGACCACCTGAACGTCTAGGCTTCGGTTCCAGCCCCATCCCTCGGGAATCTTCATCCCATCTTGGCCCCTTGGCCTACCCTTCCTTCATTAGAGGATTATATGGTGCGGTGTGGGATTATATCCTCATTCACATCAGTCTCATAATGACCACGCCATGTACCTCTCCCTACTGAGCTGTTTCGTCGATCCCTTTTCGGCGGTTCACCAATGTGCCTAAGAGTACTCTGGTTTATTACCTGGAATGCCAAACTTTACTCGGACACGTCCGCACCCGCTTTCCAGGCTTTGTGCATCCCTGCATCAGGGCTTCCGTCATCTTCCACACCCGAAGGGACCCCCAAGAACGGCCTGGATACTACGTCCAAGGGCTCTCCTACCGTTACGGGCCAACGCCCCCGAGAGTTTTGGACAAAAAATCGATAAAATCCCGCGTTGCGAATATGGTCAGCGGTCGATGCTCGTTTGTTGTTCCCACATCAGGCTAATGCGATGGATGCTGCGTTTCCACCATGGTTAATAGTTTTCCTCTCTCGCCACGCCAACCCATTAGGCCCAAAATGTCGGGTGCACAATTCACACCCTTTATCACTTCACCGTGTCCAAGTAGAGTCTCGGAACCCTTGGTACTTTTCCTCCGTGCACGTCTGCACGTTGGGGGAACAATCCGTGTCGAATATGTCCTTTGGGACTCTCCACCAACTCCCATTCGACTCACCCCAAGTATTGTGATGAGGATACCCCCCTTGTTTCCCACACCGAGTTTAGCTCACGTGGGATTAGGGATCGGGTTGACATCTGTGCTTACTCGGGAAGTTGTCACCATTAATGGTCCGAGCTGTAAGACCAGAAACTAATATTCTCATCTAGAACTATGTTCAGCGTGATTCCCATCCTAATGGGATACGTAGGAATGCCCAGGCCTCCTGCCTCTGGGCCCAGCTTGAGTTTAGCAAATTCCCCTCTCTGGTCCTGCCTTCAGGACCCCGATTACGGGACCGCGTGGCGTGGTGCAGGATTATGTCCTCATTCACGTCAGGTTTGCAATAGATGCACCACGCACGCCCCCATTCTGAGGTTCATTCCTCCTATTCCTTGTCCCGCATGACATTAAAAGGCACCCTTCAGAACTACATGTGGCTTGATTCCCATCCTCATGGGATACGTAGGACCACCTGAATGTCTAGGCTTCGGTTCCAGCCCCCATCTCTTGGTTACCCTCAAGTTGAGTCTCTTGACCCCTTGAAGTGGTTCACCCATGTGTTAAGAGTACTCTGGTCTAGGGCCAAGAGTGTCAGATTCAACTTGATCAAGTTCCTTCCACTTGTCAAGCTTCGTGTTCCCCTCCATTCGGGCTTTCATAACCTTTCACACCCGGAGGGACCCCCAATAACGGCCTGGATACTACGCCCAAGGGCTCTCCTACCGTTACGGGCCAACGCCCCCGAGGGTTTTGGACAACAAGTCGATAGAATCCCACATTGCGAATATGGTCAGCGGTCGATGCTCATTTGTTTGTCCCCATTTCAGGCTAACGCGACAGGATGCTGTGTTGCGAACATGGTCAGCAGTAATCTTCTGTCGTCACGCCAGCCCCTTCGGTCCTCGAATGTTGGTTGCATGATTCACATCATCTTCCACCTCATCATGTCCAGGTAGAATCTTGACACTTTTGGTGCTATCCCTCAGTGCACCTTTGCATGTCAGGGAGATAAAACTGCAATATGGCGTCCTTCAGGGCTCCCATGGTTCGTGGTCCTATCATACGACCCTAAACTGTGACATTATCGTCCTGGCTACACGACGAAAAACAGCACTGCATTGTGGTGACCTCGTTGTAGAGGACATCACGTTGGGTATTGGTCACGTGCCATTCCATTTGTCAACGCCCATCACGGCTTGATCCTTGTGGCGACATCACGACCTACTATTCTAGGTCTGTCGCTTCACAAAAAAAACCATTCACCTTAAAGGACAAACAAGATTTATCAAATTCTACTTCTTTTAGTGCAAGGGTCATGCCCACAATTCCCTTTTCCCCTGGCACTGGTACCTTACCGTGCCACCCTCCAGAACTACATATGGCTTGATTCTCATCCTTATGAGATACGTAGGAGCGCCCGGAGACTTTCCCGCGGGCCCAGCCTAGCCTTCGTGTTCGGTCCCTCGACTCGAGCACTTCCCCAGAGAATGCATGGTAAGTAGGGATTAGGTCCTCATTCACATCAGGTTTTGTAACTAGCTTTCCATGTATCCCCTACCCCCCTTACCCATCCATGGTCTGAGTTCTACGACCCTAAACTAAGATCTCCCTATGGGAAAGGAATATGCTCCCCCTGTCTAATACGTCTCGTTGCCATATTTAGATGTGTTTCGACAAAGAGTCCGAAGTGTGGGATTTTCATGGGGACATTCCCCTCATCCCATGACCAAGCTTCGTGAGCTCGCTATTTGGATCCTCATCCTCTTCCACATCCAAAAGGACCCTCGGACGACATGGATACTAGGCTTAAGGGCTCTCCATGAATGCTGTACCTAAGGGCCCTCCAATCATTTCAGGCCAACGTCCCTACGGATATTTGACAGCATTTGCGACATCGTCCCGTGTTTCGAACATGGTCAACGGTCAACCCTCATTTGTCTGTCCCCATTCTAGGCCAATGTGACAGGATGCTGTGTTGCGAACATGGTCAGCAGTTATCCTCCATCATCATGCCGCCATCATCGTGGTCTGAATCGCAAGCGCTATGATTCATACATTTCCACTTCCTTATGTTCAAGTGGAATTCCATCATACTCGGCTCTTCCTCTTCGCGCATCTAGGTGCACTAAATGATCGTGTTAGTGTCACTAGGCTGGTATACACCGAGCGTCCCTTTGCCCTAACCTGCCCCTTTCTGTGTCAGGAAATTCCCACCACTACTGCTTGTTTCCCACACCGAGCACGACTCACGTGGGCTTAGTAGTTTTGGCAGGATGTGTACCAACACAGCCAGGCTTCTCATCGTCCCACATGACGTTAAACTGCGCTCCAAGAACTACATGTGGCTTGAGTACCATCCTCATGGGGTACGTAGGAACGCCCGACCACTCTGCTTCGGGCCCATCCTAATCCTCACTCTTGGTCCCTCAATCTGAAGAGTTTCCTCCAGGGGTATGTGGAATGATTTGGACTCCAAGTCCTCATTCACGTCGGTTTCATATATATCGCGCTACACGCTCTCTGGGATCTTTTCTTTTGCTCCACGTCCTATTGAATGACGTTGCAGGGGTCTGTTGTGTCCTTAATGCATGACACTAAACTGCGGTGCTACCCTGAACAAGTTCAGGATGCCCCAAGATCCCATTGGGAAGTGACAGATCCCCTCTCCAGAGAGGTCCTGTCCCAAAGAAGGACTGATCCATGATCAGACCGATGCGCCCACCTGGTGTGCTCCCACCACAGTGGTGTAACTACCGAAGTGTTGGATTCTGTTCGTACAAACCATCACTCCATATTCCACGCTTTGTGTGCCCCTTATTCGGACCCTTGTCCCCATTTAATGTCTGAAGGAACCCCCTAACGGCCTGGTCTTATGCCGTATTGGCTCACCTACCGTCCTGGGCCAACGTTCTAGAAGACGGGTCATGCCTGGAAGGACCCCCTAACAGTATGGATATCTGACCTATGGTCCGCCGACTGTCCTGGGCCAACGTCCTGAAGGATTGATCAACAACATTTGTGACAAGGTCCCGTGTTTCGAACATGGTCAACGGTCGACCCTCACTTGTTATCCCCATTACAGGCTAACGCAGTAAGGATACCGCTTCTCCTCCGAGGTTAACGGTTGTCCCTTATTGTCACGCCATCCCCACAACATTCTGAATCTTGGGTATCGTGATTCACACTCCCCATTTTCATCTATTTGGACCGATTTCAGCGCCCCTGGCGTTGCCCCATTCGTGCATAAGAGCACGCTGAAGAAACGGTAATTCGGCTATCCTGGAAGTTCCTCCTCCGATCAAGCCTCCCCCACCATTCGGGAATCTGGACTGGCTTGGGGAATTGTCACCGAACGTCCCGAAAACATTGTAGGGATGTAACAAGGCAATTCAAACAGTGGAAATCGTGCGCGCTACAACATTCAAAACAAAGAAGAAGAAAATTGAAGCACGAAAGTACCAATAAAAGGGTTTTGGGTTTGTTACAATACTCGAGGGTTGACTTCCCCCATGGACGGGTTGACCCCGTCAAAAGAGCGTTGCAGCTCCGCCACCCGTTGACTTGCGGCATCCAAGGCTTGCTGCCGCTGAATCAGCTCCCGCTCCTCCTCAGCAGCGGTGGGGCGCAGTTCATCAGTTCTGGCTTTGGCCCTCTCTACGTTAGCTTGAACGGAAGCCATATTTTCAGAGGTCTGCCTCATGTGCTCTTCTACCTCTGCCAGCTGGGTCTTCAACCATGAGACCAGCTCAGATTGTGCATCAAAAGAGGCTGAAAGCTCGTCTGCCCGGGTCTGCATTTGTTGGACCTTGCCTTCAGCGTCCTGAAGCTTCTTGATGTTGGTCGCCTTCCTCTGCTGCCAGCCCACGCTGAGCCCCCAATCATGCTCCCGGATCTTCTCAGCCATAATATCTCGGATGAGTGCGTGAGGACGTTGGGAATCCACTCCCCCAGCACACAGTTCACGCAATCACGAGCGGAGTCTACCCATTTCGGCCATCCATTGCGCTTGGGGAGTGTCCTTGATAAAGCGCATGATCAGCTTCCACGACCGGCGGCAGACTATGCTGCTGTCTTCCTCGTCGGAGGCCATTTCGTCCCAGTCTGCGCGATCGACAGGCTCATACGCGGGATACGCCCGCAAGAAATCCTCGGCAGGATCTACATCTGGTGTTGAATCCGGTACGACACCTGACGCCGAAGCAGGCACGACAGGACTGGGACCAACCGGTTGATCCTCTTCCTTGGAGTCCACCTCAATGACTTCGGGTACGGCCCCGCTGGTGGTCCCGCCAGTGATGGTGTGCGTCACAGCTTGAGGAGATGGGGGGACTATCGCCACCATCACCGGCATGCCCCTAGGAGGGATACCACCAGACATCCCGACCAGTCTTGCTGCAGCAGCCCACGCCAGTCAAAGAACTACACGATAGAGAGGGACGCAAACGTTAGCTGACATGGCCTACATGTGACAACGAGGGGACCGGTAAAGGAGACTTACGGAGATCGACCTCTTGGCCCTGCTCTTGAGCTGGTGCTGATGGGATCCCAGGACGAGGCCCTCCGTATACTATTGGAAGGTCTGAAAATTCCGTAGGAGCCACCACGGGTACTCTGGTCCCACCAGACGTAGAGCTGGACGCAGCCATGGGCGCGGGTTCTGAAGGTCCCGCATCCTCACCCGCCAAGTGGCGAGAACGAGGCCTGCGAACAAGTTCCTCGTGCATGGCCCAAACATTGGTGAGAAGTCCATGGTGACCCAAGAACGGATCGTAAGGAGAGAAGTTCGGAATGCAACCTCGAGAGCCTCCGCGAAGTCGTCGGATTCTGAGCCTCGGCCTCCGACCTCACCCTCCTCCAACGGGCTCCCTCCTCCAGCCTCATCCTCCCGAGAGGAGTCATCTGATTCCCCTGACAAGGGGAAGCGCTCCCTCAGATCGGCAGCCGATAACTGTGGAGGGACCGTTTGATTCAACAGTACCCTCACCCGGTCTGTCATTGGGCGAGGGACACCTCTGGAGTGGACATAATCCTCCAGCTCGTCCAGGTACTATTCTGCCTCCACCAGAGACGCCATGAATCCAGCCCGAACTGGGCCTATGCCCGGTAATTCCATCTCGAGGCGGTTCAGGTGGGCCCACATCTCGGGTGGACTGAGGAATTTCCGGTTGACATCCCAAATGTCCCAAGCTTCCGGGAAGACAGCATCCTCTGCCATGTCAATATGACGCAGATGCTTCCCCGGAGCCTGAGTGGATATCCTACGAAATCCCCTCGGTGGTCGCCCCTCCGAATGGCCCTGATCTTCTGGAATCACCGGATCCACCGCAGCTGCCATATCCTCGGCCGGTGCAGGTCTCGCCGCCATGACATCCCCGCTACCGCGAGCGGCCCTGGCTGCCCTCCGACCCCGACCCCGAGATAGAGGAGGTCCACCGTCACCGACCCGGATAGTTGATTTCTTCAGCATCTCCCCTGGGTAAGCAGCCTCCCAACTGATGGCGTACTCCTTCACCAATCCGAAAGCAGTGGTGGATGGTGGCAAGGCAATCCGCATCTTCCCATATTCCCGTGTGAACATGAGCCACAGTTGCCTCATCACACACGGGTGCTCCTTGTGACGCACCTCCCAGTAGACCTACGGGGTCAACCACTAGAGGCACCGGAACTACCTCGCAAACCGATGCGGGGTGTACGGTTCGCAGAGTGGCTCACGATCTATCAGTGCCACCAAAACTCCGCCCCGGAAGGCCAGGAGGTAAGCCCTATGTTCTTCTGTTCCCCGTCCGTCATCAGTAAGTATCCCCGTTGGCAAGGGGAAGGGGTGGAAATTCAACTCGACCGCCCTCCACACCCGATTCAGTACCATCAGAACAGCCAATTTGAACGGGAAGCTCCCGACCGCGTTCAGGATGGAGGGACGGAAGTTCGATCCCGGTGACGAAATGGGGTTTGGATATTCGTAAATCCCCCTGATATGCGCTGCGATCCACCCATACAAGAGTTGGAAGGGCCCGCATATCCTTGGCGGCTTCCTGCCCTCACTAACATGCCGCAGCATTCTGTACAATTTGGTGATCATCGGGATCCCCAGATTGATTCGTTGCCCCATGGCCAACATCGACGCCATGATAAACGAGCTGGGCCGGACCCCCATGCTTGTATCTCTCACCGGTAGGATCCAGCCACAGATGAGAGCCGCGATGAACACCGCCAGCCTGACTATCGGCTGTTGTTCAGTGCTGACACTGAAACCCCAAGTCTTCCATTGGCTGTCCTCCAAGACCCGCCAGTACGAGTGCCCCTTGCCCCGTTGGGCCACTCTCGGACAAGTTTGAGGCCTCGGAGGGAAATCTCGATTCTCTGGGAAGTTCAGGAAGCGTTTGAACCATCTCCTAAAATGGACATCCCTCACTGCTTCTTTGTCCTCTCCAGGGACAAGTGTCATCAGCGCCGACGCCAGTCGCGGCATTTGCTCTATATCCTCCCATGCACTGATGATGGGGAGGAATTCGTCATACATGGCCCCCAAGATCGGGACCCCAGAAATCTGGTGGACATCCCACAGGCTGATGCCCACCTCCCCGTGATGCAGGTGGAAAGTGTTGGTCCTGGATGACCATCTTCTCAGCAATTCCGGCATCAATTGCTTTGGTTGGTAAATGTGGAATTGGGAGGCCCACGCTGCCTCATACAACCCCACTCTCCTCAGCTCGGCCCCGAACTCCTTGCATGAGGTGCCTACCCAGTAGGCCCAGGCCCAATCATCGGTAAAGTTGCCGCCCAGCCGCAGGTCCCACTCATCGGACCATCCTTTATTCGAATCCTGCAAAGCCGCCTTCAGTATGGTGCGGTAGAGAGGAGGGGACGTCTCCGGTTGCAGTGGCCTCCCGTCAATGTCGTTCACATGGTTGTAGAGACAGTCATCAGTGACGGGTGTGAATTTCTCTTGTGTGTGACCATCGGCCGCCCTGAACCATTGGTGTTGGCATGGTATGCTCCTGAACCAGCAAGCTGGCTCATCCCTACTCGCCTCAGGGATAAAGACGCCATCCCTCAGCACGAAGCCATACAGTGGCAGTTTCTTGCATTGCGGATAGTCCTTCTGACCCTCTGATAGCAGCTCTGTCAAAGAAGGATGGTCTGAGTGGCTTCGAACCATCTCCCCCAGGCCTGGACGGTTGGCCATCTCATCCCGACGAGCAGCATCCTCCAATACCCCCAATACAGCCTCTTGATGGGCCATTTTTATCTCTGGCCCTCAGAAAAGAATTTTTTCAGCTGGATCGCGAAGATCGATCGTGAAGCTAAATCGCGAAGATCGGTCGCAGGAGCAAGTCGCGAAGCCTGGCCAAGGCCGACAAGTAGATGTTCGCTTGGCGCAGACGCGGAGTCGGAGACCCGTGGTTCGCCACGAAGCTCGATTCGCGGAGGGCTGTCGCGGAGTACGCGGAGCTTCGTGAAGTCAAGAGCACAAAAAGACAAAGAAGGCACGTGAAGACAAAAGAGGTCGACCCCCCTATTTATAGGCGGCGACCCCAGAGCATCGCGGCGCGTCCCCCGCGCGGAGCATCGTGGCGCATGATCCACGGCCCCAGTCAGCATCGCGGGCCCCCTTCGCGGAGCGAAATCGCGAACGTCCAACAATTTTGGCGATTTTCCCTCAGACTTTGACCCTTGCCCTCTGCGGCTCCAAGTCTGAGGGGGGGAATTTGTTGGCGCCAAAATATGGCCTGAAATAAAGGAGCAAAAAGGAATGCAGGCACGCTACCTCGCGAAGCCCCGACGCGAAGCATTCATGCGACGCCCCGTCGCGAAGCGCCCCGACCCTCATGGACTTGCGAAGTTCCAGAGGCGGTGATCCTTCGCGAACGCATTTGACATTCGCGAGCCGCCACGAAGCTCCAGAGGCGGTGATTCTTCGCGAACACATTTGACGTTCGCGAGCCTCCGCGAAGCTCCAGAGGCGGTGATTATTTGTGAATGCATTTGACGTTCGCGAGCAGCCGTGAAGCTCCAGAGGCGGTGATGCTCTGCGAACGCGTTTGACGTTCGCGAGCCGCCGCGAAGCAACAGAGGCGGTGCGCGAGTTGTGCTTCGCGGCGCCCCTTCCCTATAAATACTGAACTCCCCCTGAGTCCCCGGGACGGACAATCCGACCTTTCGGCTTCTCCTCTCCTGAATCGCGAATCACTCTTTTCCCCGGGAATCATGAGCTCCGCGAGGTATTCCTACTTCGCGAGACGACTCTGCTTTGTCTCGTTTTGAGCCCCTCTTCCGAGAGGGATGCCCTTCGTGAAGCTCAAGGGAATTCGTGAAGGAAGGGGATTCCCAAGGGAACCCAGGCAGCCACGGAGCACTTGTGCTTTGCGAAACACCCAACCCATACGAGTGATCCCTATGCTAAGGCAGGATCACTCCACATCACGAAGCACACTGCTTTGCAGGACCGTGCTTCGCGAGGCACCCCTCCTTCGTGAGGCAGTGCTCTGTTCCACTTCGCGAAGCACCTCCCATTCACACCCATGCCCCGTGCTAAGGCCAAGGCACTCCACTTTGCGAAGCACACTCCTTTGCTTAGCGATTCCTCTTCCCGTGTGACCCTCCAGGTTTGCACGATGTGATTTCAAATTCCCACGGACAATTCCACCCGTAGCGTTGCTTCGCCTAATGCTTCTTCGCATAGGCACGCTAACGGCTATTGCTCCTTCGCATAGACATGCTAACGTGGACCCTTTGATGGTTCGTCCCACAACCCCCCTTGACCATGGCCTTACTGGTACCTTCCCTCCCCCAAGGACCATAGGGTACCGGTTATGTAAGTCCTAAGGGTGTGGAGTGAACCCACCTCGTCCGAGCTGCAGGACGTTAAACTGCCAAGCACCGCGTCCTCAACACATGACGTTAAACTGTGATCCGACCTCGTGTCTCTCACGAAGGGTCCCCCCAGCTCGAAAATTATTTACACCACTCGTCTCCACGGGAATGGAATCACCCATCCACAAGGGGTGATATTCTCCTTTTCGGAGTGGCGTATGTTCGTAGGAGAAGGGCGACCCTAGTTCCCCAACGGATGGCTGCACCTCTGCATCTCCGTACTTCCCCACCACCAAGGTCAGTGGAGGGCATGATATGGGACGAGGCACCTCCCATCATTGGAACAAGGTCCATCTTTCTCGCACTTTTTCGCACCATGGGCCTCCATCCTGGAGTAAGTCCCAGCACCATGGGCCGACTAACGCGTAAGCCCCTCTTCGCTTCTCACGGACGCATCCTTCGCGACGTGATCGTCAGGTCCTTGCAACCTCTTGTTTCTCACACCGAGCATGACTCACGTGGGCTTAGAGTGAGCACCGACCCTGAACCCATCCCATTTGAACTACGAGGACTTTGATCCATGCCAAGGCATGGTACGTAGGAAGCCTCCCTGAGGTTCAAGTCCACCCGTCATTTCACATCGGGTCCCATTCTCGTCCAGCATGACGTTAAACTGCATTCCGGTCCAATGGAAAGCCATTGCGACTCATTCCATAGCGAACTACAAGGACTTTGATCCATGTCAAGGCATGATACGTAGGAAGCCTCCCGGAGGTTCAAGCCCACCCGTCCTTTCACGTCGGGTCCCATTCCCGTCCAGCACGACGTTAAACTGCATTCCGGTCCAATGGCAAGCCGTTGCAACTCATCCCATTTGAACTACAAGGACTTTGATCCATGTCAAGGCATGGTACGTAGGAAACCTTTCCAAGGTTCAAGCCCACCACTAGTGGACTCATGGGTCTACTTTCACGTCAGGTCACACCTACGTACAGCATGATGTTAAACTCCAATTCCAATTCGACGGCAAGCCGTTGTGACTAACCCAAACTACGAGGTCTTTGATCCATGTCAAGGCGTGGTGCGTAGGAAGCCTCCACGAGGTTCAAGCCCACCCATCATCCAATTTACGTCGAGTTCTACCTACATCCAGCACGACGTTAAACTGCAATTCCAGTTCGACGGCAAGCCTTTGTGACTAACCCAAACTACGAGGTATTTGATCCATGTCAAGGCATGGTACGTAGGAAGCCTCTACGAGGTTCAAACCCACCATCCATTCGTTCCGACCTCATTCACGTCGGTTCACCCCCGTCCCGCATGACGTTAAACTATATTCCACCTGAACTACATGGTCTTTGATCCATGTCAAGGCATGGTACGTAGGAAACCTTCTCGAGGTTCAAGCCCAACAATCATTGGCCCAAACCGTCTCCTTGTCGGTGTGTCAAACTCCCATCTCCCATTGGACCAAGGTCCCTCATTTACGTTGGTTCGCCGACACCCATCGCCCGTCGTTCTATCACAACAGGGTTCACTATTGTCCTGCATGACGTTAAACTGTATTCCATCAATCCTCTGAACTACGTGGTCTTTGATCCATGTCAAGGCATGATACGTAGGAAGCCTCCCTGGGGTTCAAGCCCATCTCTCATCGGACCAAGGTCCACATTCATGTCGGTTCGCCGACAAAGACCATCGGGCCAAGGTCCACCCTCATGCCGGTTTACCGGCACTGTCCCGAACTACACGGACTTTGATTCCCTGCCACGGGGATACGTAGGAAGTCTCTTCAAGGCTCAAGCCCAACTCCACCGTCTCCCCCTGCGATAGTCCCATTTCACTCCCCTCTGCTCCATTCACCCATTATCCACCCTGATCCTCGCCCAGACCGTCGTATCCCGGTGAGACCATGTCGTTACACCCTTCACAGCCGCCTATGGGCTGGCCCCGGTATCGGCATCCCTTCAAGAGAAATCCCTCAATCCGATCTATCCTAGCTAATGCTCTGATCGGGCTGACCCGTCCCCGCTGGACGTTAAACTCGCGGCATACCCTGTGTTAAACATGGGAAGCTAAGGAAAACCTCAGATATGTGCCTATGGAATATAATTCCCCGCGTTCGATGTGGGATGCCTCGGGCTTCCATGCCCTCGAGAAGCCCTGTGACCAGGGACAACAGATAGACATGCCAGGCGCCCCAGCATCCAGACACGCTACTGATGCCTCAACGTGACTACTCCCCTGACTGAAGGTTGCTGCCCTGACCGGACCCTTTGGAATGTCCCGACAGAAGCAGTGTAATTAACCGGCGTTCATGGAAACATGGAACTGGGAAGAGTTTCATGAAATACGTATTAAATCTATGAGGGAGACCCGGACTAGGTAATGAGCTCCAAGGAGGAATCCACGGAGGGAAGAACCGACATCCCATCATTCTGTTTCGATCAAGGAGTAGACGTACCTGAACAAGGAACGAATGTCGCCTGCCTTTGGAAAGCGGGAATGCGGGGCAACGAAGCCGCGCATCCTCCTCCGTGGATGGACGGATGCGCGCGCGCCCCGGCAGAAGCATCGGAAACAAGGATGAAGAAAAAAAATCAATTGTGTCAAGGAAGTGGAATAAATTGGAAAGAGGATAGAGAACATTTTCTATGTTAGGATATTACATGGCATAAGGAAGAAGGTTGCACCACAAAATATGGGGAACATGGATTTTAAAAATGTAAATTTTGGAAATTATTGATACCCTACACTATAATTAATATGCCACACTGTAATGGACGATTAAGGAAGAATTGAGAAAATATATAATTTTAAATATTTTGGGAATGTCACATGTTAGTACTACATAACAGGTGTTCAACATCAGAAAAAAATAATAATTTATTATTCTATAAGCCTCATGTCATATCACAAAGGTCACACCATGGGAAACACCCTAAATATTATAAAAAACAAAAATAAGAATTCCTATAAATTTTAGAACCTACACACCACAGCTGATGAACCATACTGTAAAGAGTTGTCATGGGGGATGAAGGAAAGTTATGATGTGACAAGGTATGATAAAATGAAAAACCACTAGTGGTTAGAATTCAAAAACTGAGAATCTAAAAATGTTAAAGGTTCCATGATGTAGTGATTTGGGCTACACTATAACTTGTTAAAAATCTATGAATATACAACCAAAAATGTAACTTCATGTCATGACTATTCACCTTTATTATTCCAAATCTCTCACATGTCAACCTATCAAGACCATGAATGTCCTTTATCAAGTTACTTTTGGATTTTTTTTAATCACCTTTTATCTCCCTTATCAATTTCTTTTCAATATCAAGAAATTTCCACATCTTCTCATCACCTCATTTCCAAAACCATCACCCCAACCCCTATTATCCCCTGAACCATTACCACTCCACAAAAATCCATCCAACACCCATTTAAAACTACTTCTATAATAATCATAAATTATTCCATAGTCTCCACTATGGTTCATTTAAATCATGAAACATCTCCATCCACTCCCTAAAATTCATCTCCATGACTATCTACCCAAAATCCTCCTCCCAAATCAAAAAAATATCCTAAAACCAAACCACCTCCCAAAACCAAACCTATACCAAAGTGAAAATCCCCACTATAAAAACAACCATATTCCTACTATAATAAAACACCTACCCCCTTACCTAAATCCATGCCCATTCAAACATCATTTTTATCCCCTACCTCTTCCCATTCAAAATCTCCATCCCCTGCCTCAAGCCATTCCTCCTCCTCTTAAGAAGTCCAATCCTTCTATCACTAATTTCTTTTCTTCACCAATGATACCCATTGATTATATATAGAGAAATTATATTTAAAACCTTTTAAAACAAATAAGATACTTGATTTATAGGTGATTTGGTGGATAATAATGGAGTTCAATGTCTTGGAGTCCCTCAAATATATTCATTTTTAACAT
The DNA here is from genome assembly GCA_963277665.1 of Viscum album. Lineage (NCBI taxonomy): Eukaryota > Viridiplantae > Streptophyta > Magnoliopsida > Santalales > Viscaceae > Viscum > Viscum album. Next base: position 405,495,052 of record OY728134.1, read on the forward strand.
ATCATTCATATTTGAAATTATGATTTTATAGAGTTGAAACTTGACATTTTGATGAATTTGTTGATGGGAGTGGAGTAAATTACATTTATATTAGGTGGGTAGGAATGGAAGATGATTTTTGATGAATTTTGAGTGAGAATCGGAGTCTATAATGTTTATTTTTTTCATACATAACCTATATAGATTTAGATCTTGATCCCAATCGAACTGATTTGTAGGAAAAATAGGGTCACTTGGATATATATATTTTAATAATACATAAGGATATGAATAAAAATAATACTAAAATAAATATGACCCTTCTTAGGATTATTCATAGGAATATCACCCATGATTAGCTGGTAAAGGGTGGTTTATAGGGATATGTAAGCTAACGGGGTTGATTTTTTTCTCAATACAGAGATTAAAGAAATTTAATTTAGTAAGATAGTTCACAATTTACATTAAAGGGTAAAAACAAAGAAAAAAATGAATTATCATAGGTGGAAACTTTATCACCAATTTTTCGAAGCACTTTGATGTTTATATTTCATACCAACCACTTGCCTCTCTTAGAAAGAAACAATTTATCGATTTACATTTTCTAGAAGATATAGGAGTGTTAAAGAAATATGTTGATAATTATATTTGGTCTAAAGAGTATTAATTGTATTATAATATGGAATAGGGTGATAATAGTTACCCCTAGGCGACCACAAGACTTAGAGTACCTTCAAATAGATTAACTACAACACTAGATCAACCACCGAAATGATATGTTCCACAAGTGGAATTGAATCAATGATTTTGTAAGGTATTTGAGTTTATATTTACCATTTATTGCTATATTTTTTAGATTATTAGACTCATATTTGAGTAATTACCTATAAAACTTTATTAATCATCACATTTTCCTCGCCTGTATCATCCACTTGAGGTAAAACCTTTCATATTTTCACCCACACCTAGTTTCGATCATACTTGCTCATCCCTATTCATCACTTTGAGGATACCACCTCTAGTGCCCTATGAGTTCACATATTATAGTACTCCCCATAAAACACCTCCTTTGAATGATTAGGTTTCTCGGGCTAATCTTATCACCCACCACCAGTTAAAAATTGATGCCTAGTATAATTGTAAGGAGAATATGCTAGATGCACCACTTGTAACCCCATTAATAGACCTCTTAGAACACCAGACAATCTCCCTCTTGGTCATGGAGATGTCTCTGGACCCAGATATGGCCCTTACTTAACCATAGTTGGACCTAACTAATATTAATCCCTATACATTAGTTTTTTCAATAGTATAGGGTACCCATTAGGTTGGACTTCTTTTGATTCCCTAATTGAAAACACTTTTATTTTGTAGCCATATTCCACCTTAGTTGCCTCACCATCAATATTAGTATAGCATTATTAGAATTATGGGGAGACTAGGGAGTATATTGAAGAGTCTTAGGACATCCCCCTACCCTTGTACTTTTAGTTGTAATACTTTTCATTTTCTCTCATGTTTTTATCCAGTCCATGAATTTTATTTCTTTTTCATATGTTATTCTAGAATAATTCTTGTATCACCCTAATGATTGTATATGGTACATCTTTTGAGAATCACTTTTCCTTAATATTTTATTTGATACATTTTTTTTACACTAATATGAAAACAAGTGCAGTATTTTGACTCATCAACCTAGGAATACAATACTCTATCATGGAAAGATATCAATGACATCAACTATATCTGACTATCTAGGAATATTGGTTTCATATTTCAAATAAAACCCCTTTTATTTCTTATCTTTTTGATTCATTACTTTGTTCAATTTCATTTTTCATTTCCCATGCCTCCCTCGCATCTTGTTTTAAACATTGTGGACAATTTTGATTCCAGTGTGGGGGATAGATCCCTAGAACCCATTTGAATTTTTTCCCATTAACTATGCTAGGAGTCTTCATTGATTAGGGAAATAATTTTGAAATACTAAAAACAATCATGGATAATAGTCATAAATATTTAATAGATGAGTAAAATTTATTGATAGTTTTATATCTATTACAATTTTGAGTTGTTTTGAAAATGATTATTGATTTTACTCTAATTCTTGGTTTTTATTTATATAAATTTACATTCAGTATGTTTATCATGTTTGTTCATTCCACGACTTGATTATCTAATACAATTTTGAATTCTAATTAATGATAATTACTCTAAAACAATTTTATATACTCTACATTATACCCTCCTTTCTTGATAGATTCTTTGTATTTTCATCACTATCTGAACTTTCTTATTTTTCACATTGAAAAAATGATTCTTCTAAACCATATCAAAATGATTGAGGCCATAGATTGAAATTTTTAAGTCCCTATGATCATGATACATAACCATACATTTTATCCTTTAACAAGTATTAGATGCCATAGATTCCCTTATAGGTGGCCATATTACAACTTTAATTCCCCTTCTTACCCTAACACTTGAGTATGATTGTATGATATTCAATAAAGATATAGGAGGGTATTGTTAATCCCATGGTATACTAGTAATTATTTTACTAAAATGGGAAGTGGGTTGATCTCTTTATTTTTATAAGAAAAATGGTACATTCACTAGTTTTTTATTATGCTTACATTAATTCCTCTACATCTTAAAAAATACAAAGGAGGAAAAGTGAGAAAAGGGAATACCTTGAATTAACCCATGACTTTACACCTTCCCCTTTCTTATACTAACTATCAAAAATTGTTTCAGCATGAGATTTATGATGGGGATAGACATGTTAGTCTGATTTGACTTCTATGGGTGTGAGAACTATTCTTACTCAATTTCCTTTAAAATGAGAGAAGGAAAAATTCTGAATGAGGAAATTAATCACTACTTGGAAGATAAAATTATACCTTAATGGGTATGAGTATAAAGAAGGTATATAGAATTCATGGTGAATAAGAAGGGGAGATATTTTTATAGAGATTAATTGAGATGATTCATTGTACTTTATATTCTATCCTCTTTTTTAAGCCAGGTTTCTATATTTTTACAACATTACCCACCCACCTTAATATATAGAGACATTTTGAACCTTAATAAAAATTCATATTGATTAATGTGATCTAATTTTTATATCAAGATTGAGATAACTTTCAAACCTATGGATAGAGTTAATTTACTCGAGATTAAGCATAAATCTAAGAAAATACCCCTTATGGGATGAGTGAATTAATTTTTAGGATAAGTAAATCATAAATGGAATGGTTAATTATGAGATGTTGAACAATGTGAATGAAATGGGAGAAAAATATTAAAATAGTGTGAGGTATGCGGAATTATTTAAACACTATTTATTGTATGGGTTATGTTATTTTAAAAAACATCACTTATGGCATTTTTTATAAATATCATTGGTTGAGTATTTCCCTTATTAAGACTTAATTCCACTTTGATTTCATGTTGAGTTTTTTCTTTAGGATAATCACATGTTCAAGTGTGGGGGAGTTTGATTAGTAAAAAATATACATATGATTTGGCCCCAATTTGAGTGTTTTTATTGATCAAATATCACCTCAAGTTTGTGTTTTTCAATAATTTGTGGAAAATTTAATATTGAATATGGATTCTAGATGTTTTGAATTTTTTTTAAGGAAAATGACCAAATCACACCACAAACCATTGAATCATGGAAGTATTTAAATGTGAGGCACTTAGAGGAGCTAAGATGGTGGGAAAAAATACGGTTCAAAACATGTCATCACACTAAAATTACCCAAATGGAATATTGAATTAAAGTTGCATATAATTAACTATGGATCACTAAAGGAGTGATGTATCATGATTAAAGGGTTCACATTGAAAAAATTTCTATGTAATATTAAACAAAGTATATTTTTTGAGTGAATCAAAATTTCAAAGAATAGGATGCGTGTCACGACCTGTCCTCGGGGCCCATGTCGTGACTACCCCAAACTCGTCTTCCATAGGCCAGGGGATGGCGACTAGCACCAAAGGCGTAAATCTCGATAAAATGGAAGGCATTGCCTTTATATAGGAAAACAAACACCACAGAGTATGCAAGCTAAAGTAAACACTAAGTAAACTGAGTACAAAAGTAAGTGCTGAAAAGTAAATGGGCCAGAATACAAACCCAATTGAAAGTACAGTACAACTGAGAAAAGAAAGTACAACAGCTGAAAATTAAAACAGCAACCACCAAGTCGTCCTCTGGAATTCCCACCTGAAGGGTGGGTACAGATATTCTCGTCGACTCCTCGGGTTCGTCCGTCCGCTCCACGTACGTCCCGCCTAATAGTCCACCTCCGGGTACCATCCAGCTCTACGAGCCTCAACCACGATCAGTGTTATCCATCATCTGCAACCAACACAACGTAATGCAGACATAGCCCGTGCAGGGGTGAGTATATGATACTCAGTAGGGACCCTAAGACCCCCGAAGGTCTCCTAGAATCCACAAAGGAAATATACAAGCACGAAGTATCAACCAACTATACTTAGGTATATGCCCATACATATATCTAAGTCATCAATTCCAGTTCAGCTCTAAATCATGAGCCTAAGTACAACCCAGTCCACATAGGAAAGTACAACCCAATCCACACAGGAAATCACAACCCAATCCACACAGGATAGAAAGTCAATCATATCTAAGATAATGATTGAAATTCAAGACTCAGCTCACACAGGTATACTACTCATGAAGAGGGGTAGAGATGATATATGTAGCCTCTGAATCATCTCCCCTGCCGAACCCACATAGGATCCAAATACAGAAGTCATTGCTGCCGAACCCACGTAGGATCCTAGTACAGTAACCATCGCTGCCAAACCCACATAGGATCCAAGTATAGTTTTCATCGCTGCTGAACCCACGGAGGATCCAAGTACAGTCATCCTCACTGCCGAACCCACGTAGGATCCAAGTACAGTCGCCATCGTCATCACAGTCGTAGCCAGCTCTAGGGTTCCTGAACATAGTACACTCGATTCTGGGAGGGTCCGCTCCTTGAGTCAAAAGGGGTGGATACATCAACCATCACGAATACTAGAGTTAATCTATCCCATAGTTCTGTCCCACGTCATAGGGGAAAACCAAGAAAAATGTGTCCAAGTCACGGTGAACAAGAAAACCAAGCCATTTTCCTAAAGTACATGGTGTGTAGGTAAGTAATACATGTCGTGTCATCAGACACCAGGTACTTCCCGTGTAAAACAGCCCGTATCATGGGGCTGGTCATGTAGAAAGTAAGTATACAGCGTGTTTTATGGTTACACGCCGTGTCTTCAGTCCCTGGGTATTGTTCGTGTACCACATCTCGTGTCTAAGGGTTGTTCGTGTAAAAAGTAAGTACACGGCGTGTGGTATGGTTACACGCTGTGTCCAAACTTCCGAGGTCAGCTCCGTGTATGATGGTCATGCCTGGACATGTGGTGGAGTACCTACCCATGTACTCCACCCCGTGTCCGTGTATTCCTAGAATACACGCCGATTAATCATGAAGCCACTTCTTCCAAGGTGAAGGTAGTACACGTTGTGCCTCTTGGCCGTGTGATTCTGCCCATGTCTGTGTATCTCCCGGATTACACGCCAAGCCTCGCGAAGCCGCTTCTGCCTTTCAATAAAGATAATACATGTCGTTCCTCATGGCCGTGTATATCTATTTGTGTCCGTGTATTTACCTTGAATACACACCATGTCCATCGAAGTCTCCTCTATCAAACTGTGTGGACAGTATATGCCATGTGACCGGTGTCACACGTCGTGTGTCACTTCATCTGATGTCTGCTACTTCTGCCGCTGAACGCTTGTACTACACAGCGTGTGCTTTGGAAGGACACGTCGTGTATTCTGGAATTTTCCAGAAATGACGCCTCTGGACAGCACGCCTCCCAAGGCATATGTCCTTTGTTCCGATGATACTTTTGCTACAAAACTCCCATTACTAGGTCGTCCTGATGTTCTGAGGCCGTTTCTGATGTTTCCGGGCATCCGATCGGCTCTAAAAAATTTCCTTGATTCACCGCTCAAGAACAGTTGGAGAACACCATACAACAAGAACAACGGAGGAATCGGACTGTGTTAGTTTGGTCTGGTTCCGTCTGCATTAGTTTGATAGAAAAAGTTTTAGAGAGAACCAATAACAAGGAAGGGAAAACAACGTTTCTCATTCATAAACACACCCCTACCTCGAATGAAGTTTGCGGTTGTCAAGCGCCGCAGACGTTGGCGTCGTTTCCATCGTCATCGGCGTCTCCTCCCCTATCACGAAGGAAGAAGAGGATGTAGAAAACCAGAACCGCCGAGTGGATGTTCTTTGTCGGAGAATTAGTATTCTTCGTCAAAGTGGATAATTTCTTCGCCAAAGAAGATGAAGTTCTTCAAAAAGATAAAAGAGATCTCTCTCCCCAAATTCTCTCACACAACCAAGAACTAACTAAATAAAATAAGGCCTTCCCTTATTTTATTATTTTTTCATGCAATTCAAAAACTCAAAATTCAAACAAAAACACTTCATTAATTAAACTTGAGTTGTCTAATTAATTAAGTGTTATGTTGGAAAGAATTGAAGTGGGGAAGGTGAGGAGAGGATAAGTCACCCACTTAATGGGGGAGTTAGAGGAGGTTTAAGGAATGTGAAGGGGTGGGGTTTGTGTGGGACCCACCTCCCAAATATCCTAACATGGGAAGTTAGGGTCTTGTGGGTGCCACCCCAACTACCCCATGTAGGATTTAACCATCCTAAGATAAGAATAAAATTTGTACCACACATTTTATTCACTTTTTATTTAATCCCCTATTTTTAAACAACTCCTCTCAAGAAAACGCATCCTCGATAAAGGTCCTATTAAGCAAAATCTGGCGTTGTGAGTTCATCGGTGCCCTCGGATTTCAATTCCGAGCACCGGTTCAAAAGATAGAAAAACCCGCTCGTTCGTTCACTAAACGTACCCGAGCTAAACTTTGGAAATTGATTCCGGGCACACCGGGCCTCAGAATCAAGTTCTGTCAGAAACTACGTACTCGTAAAATCCCAAAGAATTTAAGAAAAAAATTTCCTTGAAATTTACAGGTCTTTACATTACTCCCACCTTAGGGCTTTATGTCCCCATAAAGATATAGCAAAAACTAGGGGAACAAATGAGGGTACTGAGCACGCATCTGGGCCTCCCGCTCCCATGTGCTCTCCTAGAGGTTCCCATACTGCCACCTGATGCACACTAGAGGAATCGACCATCCACATAGGGACTTCTCCTGTCAATCCTCGATCTCCACTGGGACCTTCGCAAAAGTCACCCCATCATCGATGTCCAGCTCCCCATGATCGACGATATGCATCGAGCCATGCACGTATCTCCTCAGCTGAGTATGTGGAAGACGTCGTGCACCCAATGCAACTGAGGTGGAAGAGCCAGGCGATAAGCTACCTCACCTATCCTGTTGAGAACCTGTAATGGTCTGATGAAGCGCGGAGATAACTTGCCACCCCAGCCAAATCTCAGTAATCCACGTCGAGGTGAGACCTGTAAGAAAACGCGGTCGCCATCCTCGAACTCTAGTGGTCTCCACCTCCTGTCAGCATAGGACTTCTGTCGGGTTTAGGCAGTCCTCATCAACTCCTGGATGATCTGCACCTTCTCCGTCGTGGCCTAGACCATCTCTGGTCCTATAAGTGCTGACTCCCTAGGGTCTGTCCAGCATAGAGGTGATCTGCAAGGTCGGTCGTACAATGCATCGTATGGTGCCATCCCGATGGTGGAGTGGTAGATGTTGTTGTACGCAAACTCCACCAATGGTAGGTGATCCTCCCAGCTACGACCAAAGTCAAGGACACATGCACGGAGAATTTCCTCGAGAGTCTGAATGGTCCTCTCCATCTGACCATCCGTATGTGGGTGAAAGGCGATGCTCAGGTGTAGCTGCGTCCCAAATTCCTCCTATAACCCCTTCCAAATCCAGGAAGTAAATAAAGAATCTCTATCGGAGACGATAGTCGATGGAACACCATGAATCCATTATATCTTCTAAACATAGAGGCATCTCAAGCTCTCCACTGAGCCCTGCTCTCTGATGGGTAAGAAGTGGCCCGATTTGGTGAGTCGGTCTACGATCACCCACATGGAGTCATGTCCTTTGGAAGTATGTGAATGTTCTGTCATGAAATCCATAGATATCCCATCCCACTTCCACTCTGGGACCTCCACGGGTTGTACCAAGCCTGCTAATACCTGGTGCTCTGCCTTCATCTGCTGGCAGGTGAGCCATCGCGAAACGAACTCTACCACACTTCATACTCGGCCACCAGTGCTGTCATCTAAGATCCCAGTACATCTTTGCTACTCTAGGATGTACTGCTAGAGGGAAAGTGTGAAACTCCCTTAGCACCTCCTCCCGTAATGCAACCGGTACCATGGTATGTCCTCTGAAAAGGATGATGTGCTCTCCTCCTAAAGAAAATCCATCAGGTGCATGTCCTATGGATATCTGTGCACGTCGCGTCTCATATTCAACGTCCCCACGTTGTGCCTCTCTGACCCGATGAAGTAGTGGAGGAGTGACTGTGAGGGACTGTATAAAGGCTTCCCCATCTCTATCCATAAAGGATATCTGCAACATGGCTAGCTGCTCCTTCGCCTCTCCAAGTAGCTAGATGCCCGACCTCTTACTGAGATCATCAGCTACTACATTCCCCTTCCCAGGAGTATAGACTATCTCAAATTCATAGTCTTGGAGGAACTCGAGCCATCGCCGCTGTCTCAGGTTCAGTTCCTTCTGTGAGAAGATATACCTGAGACTCTGGTGGTTAGAGTAGACTGTAAAGCACTCACCCATCAGATAGTGCTGCCATATCTTTAAGGAGAAGACCATTGCTGCTAACTCCAGGTCATGGGTTGCATAGTTCTTCTCATGCTGCCTCAACTGTCATGATCCATAGGCGATCACTTCCCGCTCCTACATCAGTACACACCCGAGTACATTCCCTAATGCGTCGTAGTAAACTATGTACCCTACGCCCTCCTCTAGTAGCCTCAAGATGGGTGCACTGGTAAATCTCTGTCTCAGCTCCTGGAAGCTTTGCTGACATCTATCTGACCATACGAAGGGTTTCCCCTTCTTCATCAAAGCCGAAAGTGGTGCTGTAACTCTGGAGAAGTCTAGAAAAAATCTCTGATAGTACCCAATCAGACCTAGGAAACTCCGTACCTCTGTCACACTCCTAGGTGGCTCCCATGCTAGCACTGCCTCGATCTTTGCAGGGTCCACCACAACTCCTGCCTCAGAGATAACGTGTCCCAAGAATTGGACCTCTCAAATCTAGAACTGACACTTAGAGAGCTTACCATAAAGCTTGTTTTGTATGAGTGTATCCAGTACAACACGCAAATGGTAGGTGTGCTCCTCCTCAGTGGTCGAGTAAATCAATATTCCATCGATGAAGACTACGACAAATCGATCAAGGTAAGGCTGGAAGATCCAGTTCATGAGACTCATGAACACTCCTGGAGCGTTGGTTACACCGAAAGGCATAACCAAGAACTCATAGTGTCCATACCGACACCTGAAGGCTATCTTCTACACATCATCATCTCGAACTCTGAGCTGATGATAGTCTGACCTGAGGTCTATCTTCAAGAACCAGCGTGCTCCCTTGAGCTAATTGAAGATTTCATCTATCCTTGGAAGTGGATACTTGTTCTTCACAGTCACCTGGTTCAGGAGATGGTAGTCGACACAAAGTCTCAAGCTCTCGTCTGCCTTCTTGGCGAACAAAATCGGGGAAGCCCAGGGTGAAACACTGGGTCGAATGAATCCCTTTCCCTGCAAGTCCTCCAACTGTACCCGTAGATCACGAAGCTCAGCAGGAGCCATCCGATATGCTGGTGTAGATATCGGTGTTGTCCCGGGGTACAGATCAATATAGAAGTCTACCTCTCTACAAGGAGGTAGTCCTGGAACGTCTTCAGGAAAAACCTCTGCATACTAATCCACCACTACAGGAAAAATTGGACTCCGCACATGAATTGCTCCTAGCATGAGACTAGCCAACTGATGAGTAATCGATTGTCCTCTCCTCTTTGTGAGTCCATCCTGCGCTGCAAAGGTTCCCTTCTCTCCGGTGAAGGTGAACCTGCTCCCATCGGTGTGAACACATCGCACCTTGCGCCTAATACAGTCGATCTAAGCATGGACTGTAGATAACCAATCCATGCCCAAGATGACGTCGTAAGGCCTCGATGCCGCTACAAGAAGATCCCAGCCGAATATCTCGCCTCCTAGGTAAGCTCACACTGTCGGCACCAGTGCATAATCGTCGAGTCTACTCCCATAGGATTCTCTAGCCATAAGGATCGAGCCAACGGATCCATCGGAATCTCCAAGCTCCGAACAATGGCAACGGCAATGAAATAATGACTCGCTCCTGTGTCTATAAGAACTGCAGCAAGGGTGGAGTAGACACAGATAGTACCTCGAATCATCTCAAGTGCGTCGTGGTCATAGGCCTCCACTGCCTGAAGCTGAGCATATCTCTCTCTTCTAGCTCACTGTGGTCGGGGTGGACCTCCTGGTGGTGGTGGTGGTAGAGCCTCAAAGTGCTTCCCACCACCCGTTGCCCGGCTAGCTCCTCTTCCTCATCCGTCTTCTCCCTGCGGACCACCACGATCGAACCTCTGCCTCTGCCTAGGTGGTCCCTCAACTGTCTTATGCTCCTCTGCATAGCGGGTCGAACACTCCCGAGCCATGTGTCCATGTCCGCCGCATGCATAGCATTGTATGCCTCTCGTATGACTGGCTCTACTACATGTGCTCGCACATCTGAACTAGTGTCCTGAGGTCGTCCACCTGATGGCCTGGTCCACTTGGACCTCTGTGATGTATGTCTACTATCAACTATAGAAGACTCCGCTATGTGCCTCCTTGCGGTAGGTCTCGCTGCTGGTGAAGGCTCAGTAAAAAATCTCTCCACGAGAAGGGATCGCTCTAGTAATTTCGCCTGCGTCGGAATACTGAGGGAGATAATCGATGCCTTGATCTCATGCCTCAGTCCCCGATCGAAGGTCTAGGCCCAGAATAATGGGTCACGTACCATGTTCGTGGAGTAGCGCAAGAGATCAATAAATCTTGCCAAGTACTAGGCTATTGACATGTTGCCCTGCCGCAGCTGTAGTAACTCCTGGACGTGCACCGCACGGAGGGTGGCTGGAACGAACTCCGAGCGGAAAAGACTCTCGAAGTCTGACCAAATAAGAGATGCCTCGTCGTGCACCTAGAGCATCAGTCTCCACCATCTACCTGCTACCGCATGCAGGAGACTCGCCGCAAGGATCACCATGAGATCTGCTGGTGTCCCTACCAATCTGAAGACTCGAACAACAGCCTCCAGCCAACCCTCAGCTACCTGAGGGTCTGTCTCTCCGTGGAACCTGGGAGGCCTCTAACGCTGAAACTCATGCAGTGCACTCAGGTGACGTGCACCCTCAGCTTCTGGGGCTGGTGGCATCGGTGGCTCGACAGGTAGAGGTACCGTCGATGTCTTCGCTATAATGGGGCTCTACACCGAGGCCTCGTCGCTCGGTGGGTTGCCATCTCGCACAAAGCTCAGAACCCTAGCTGGCTGCCATCGTGGGGCCATCCTAAAAAGAAACATGTACGCCACAGTCAATACAGTATACCCAGTGAGCTGACACATTGTAATCACAATGAAAACTTTTGAAACATTCATGCAATCAATGTTTTCATGCATTGAGTTAGAAATCAGAAGTCAGGGTCCTGGTGTATGGATACTTCGGTCGCCGCACCAACACTGGACTCCCTGGACTGATAACCACACTCAATATCCTAAACACTATTGCTTCACATAGAAGAAATTATCAGAGTCTTGAGTTCTGCAGTAGAACTGACTCCTCTAATACCAATTTGTCATGACCCGTCCTCGGGGCCTGTGCCATGACTACCCCAATCCCGCCTTCCATAGGCCAGGGGCTGGCGACTAGCACCAAAGATGTAAATCCCGATAAAAAGGAAGGCATTTCCTTTATATAGGAAAACAAACACCACAAAGTATGCAAGCTGAATTAAACACTAAGTAAACTGAGTACAAAAGTAAGTGCTGGAAATTAAATGGGCCAGAATACAAACCCAACTGAAAGTACAGTGCAACTGAGAAAAGAAAGTACAAAATCTAAAAAGTAAAACAGAAACCACCAAGTCGTCCTCCAGAATTCCCACCTGAAGGGTGGGTACAGATAGTCTCGTTGGCTCCTTGGGTCCGTCTGTCCGCTCCGTGTACGTCCCACCTGATAGTCCACCTCCCAGTACCATCCCGCTCCACGAGCCTCAACCACAATCAGCATTGTCCATCATCTGCAACCAACACAACTTAGTGCGGGCATAGCCCATGCAGGGGTGAGTATACGATACTCAGTAGGGACCCCGAGACCCTTGAAGGTCTCCCAGAATCCAAAAAGGATAAACCAAAAAGGAAAGATATAAACACGAAGTATCAACCAAATCTACTTAGGTATATGCCCATACATATACCTAAGTCATCAATTCCAATTCGACTCTAACTCACGAGCCCAAGTACAACCCAGTCCATGCAGGAAAGTACAACCCAATCCACACAGGAAAGCACAACTCAATCCACACAGGATAGCAAGTCAATCATATCGAAGATAATGATTGAAAGTCAAGACTCAGATCACACAGGTATACTACTCACAAATAGGGGTGGAGATGATATATGTAGCCTCTGAATCATCTCCCCTACCAAACCCACGTAGGAACCAAATACAAAAGTCATCGCTACTGAACCCACGTAGGATCCTAGTACAGTAACCATCATTGCCGAACCCACGTAGGATCCAAGTACATTCGTCATCGCTATAAAATCCATGAAGGATCCAAGTACAGTCGTCCTCATTTCTGAACCCACATAGGATCCAAGTACAGTCTCCATCATCGTCACAGTCGCAGCAAGCTTTAGGGTTCCCACACAAAGCACACACGATTCTGAGAGGGTACACTCCTTGAGTCAAAATGGGTGGATACATCAACCGTTACGAAGACAATAGTTAATGTATCCCGTAGTTCCATCCCACGTCATAGGGGAAAACAAAGAAAAACGTGCCCAAGTCACGGAGAACAAGACAACCAAGCCATTTTCCTAAAGTACACGGCATGTAGGTAAGTGATACACGACGTGTCATTTGACACAGGGTACTGCCCGTGTGAAATGGCCCATGTCATGGGGATGGTCCTATAAAAAGTAAGTACATGGCATGTGGTATGGTTACATGTCGTGTCTTCAGTCCCCGGGTACTGTTCGGGTACCACAGCCCGTGTCGAAGGGTTGTTCGTGTAAAAATTAAGTACAGGGTGTGTGGTATGGTTACACGCCATGTCCAAACTTCCGGCGTCGGCTCCGTGTACGCTGGCCATGCCTGGCCATGTGGTGGAGTACCTACCCGTGTACTTCACCCCGTGTCCATGTATTCCCGAAATACACGTTGAGTCATCACGAAGCCGCTTATGCCAAGGTGAAGGTGGTACACATCGTGCCTCTTGGCCGTGTGATTCTGCCTGTGTCTGTGTATCTCCTGGATTACACACCGAGCCTCGCGAATCCGCTTCTACCTTTCAATGAAGATAATACACGTCATGCCTCGTGTCCATGTATTTTTGTCTGTGTCCGTGTATTTTCCTTGAATACACACCATGTCCATCGCAGTCTCCTCTGTCAAACTATGTGGACAGTACATGCTGTGTGACCGGTGCCACACATCTTGTGTCACTTCTTCTAATTTCCGTTACTTCTACCACTGAACGCTTGTACTACACGGCGTGTACTTTAGAAGTACATGCCGTGTATTCTAGAATTTTCCAGAAACGATGCCTCTGGACAGCACGCCTCTCGAGGCATCCGTCCTTTGTTCGGATGATCCATTTTCTACAAAACTCTCGTTCCTAGGTCGTCCTGATTTTCCGAGGTTGTTTCCGATGTTTTTGGGCCTCCGATCAGCTCCGAAAACTTGTCTTGATTCACCGCTCAAGAACGGTTGGACAACACCATACAACAAGAATGGCGGAGGAATTGGACCATGTTAGTTTGGTCTGATTCCTTCCGCGTTAGTTTGATAGAAAAATATTTAGAGAGAACCAATAACATGGAAGGGAAAACAACGCTGCTCATTCATAAACACACCCCTACCTCAAAGGAAGTTTTTGGTTGTCAAGCTCCGCAGACGTTGGCGTCGTTTCCGTCATCGTCAGTGTCTCCTCCCCTGTCGCGAAGGAAGAAGAGGATGGAGAAAACTGGAACCTCCGAGTCGACGTTCTTCGTCGGAGAATTAGAATTCTTCATCGAAGTGGAGAAGTTCGTCACCGTAGAAGATGGATTTCTTCAAAAAGAGAAAAGATCTCTCTCTCCCCAAATTCTCTCACACAACCAAGAACTAACTAAATAAAATAAGGCCTTACCTTATTTTATTATTTTTCCATGCAATTAAAAAACTCAAAATTCAAACAAAAACACTTCATTAATTAAACTTGAGTTTTCTAATTAAATAGGTGTTATGCTGGCAAGAATTAAAGTGGGAAAGGTGAGGAGAGGAGAAGTCACCCACTTAATGGGGGAGTTAGAGGAGGTTTAAGGAATGTGAAGGGGTGGGGTTCGTGTGGTCCCCACCTCCTAAATATCCTAACATGGGTAGTTAGGGTCTTGTGGGTGCCACCCCAACTACCCCATGTAGGATTTAACCATCCTAAGATATAAATAAAATTTTTACCACACATTTTATTCACTTTTTATTTAATCCCCTATTTTTAAACAACTCCTCCTGAGCAAATGCATCCTTGATAAAGGTCCTCTTAAGAAAAATCTGGCACTGTGAGTTCATTGGTGCCCTCGAATTTCAATTCCGAGCATCGGTTCAAAAGATAGAAAAACCCGCTCGTTCGTTCACTAAACGTACCCGATCTAAACTTCGTAAATTGATTCCGGGCACACCGGGCCTTAGAATCAAGTGCCGTTAGAAACTGCGTACTCATAAAATCCCAAAGAATTTAAGAAAAAAATTTCCTTGAAATTTATGGGTCTTTACAATGTGGTATAAGGAAATGAAACATAGCATAGTGGATACTGCATAAGATTCACTTAGAGATACATACAATTTATCCTTAAGATAAGATAACATTTCACCATGAAGAGGTACCCTTTACTGCAATTCATCCTATGGGAGAATGAATTTTAGTTCCTTGTAGATTTATATAAATGGTGTGAAAATTAAAGGATGGCCCTTTGTGCTATGAGTAAATTAGATATGTCCCAATCTACCTTGCAGGGGAAAACCAAGATGTGAGATTGGAGTCCCTACATCATGTCCCTGAAATATTTCACTTTATTACAGCTATGTAAAAATTAATGAAATAATATAAAGTGGATAACATGACAAAATACACCCGCCATGATGTGGAGGGTCACAAAATGGTAGAATTGTCTGATTTTGGATACAAGTCCAACACACCTCAGCACAAATCCTGTATCACTTCCCATTCAAAGGTGCTTTAAATATGGTCAAACCATAAGTGAGAATATTAGGGGATCAAATATTGGTCTTTGGGATAATAAATATTTCAAAATAATATCTTTTTTATCCATTTTATAGCCACCTATTTTTATCATGATGTTGGTCAACATTTAGTGAGAAATTAAGAATTTTAATGTGTCACGCTGTCATAACTAAGGCTGTAATGTGCTGATTTATGTAACTATATATTTTTACTATTATTAAACTTTAAAAATATGATTTTTGAGGATAAATAATACTATATAAACTAGTATAAAAATGGTTTCTAAAGTCGGTTTTTTTTTAATTTTGACATCGGTTTTTAACCAATGTTGAAGCTGCCGACGTAAAAAAATATGACTTTTTACGTTAGTTTTTTAAAACCGACGCCAAAAATAAATTACAATTGTTTTTTATCATCAGTTTTATAAAAAAACGATGCCAAAAAAATAAATCCATGTCATTTTTTGTGTCGGTTTCATTAAATACCAACGCCAAAAAGTTAAAAAAAATATAGTTTCGGTATCGGTTTTTTTTAAAAATCGATGCCATAAATGATAAAAAATATTTTTGGCATCGGTTTTTATAAAAACAGATGCTAAAAAGTAACTTTTTGTTCTTCCATGTTTTAGAGAATTTTTTAAGATTCGATTTGATAGGTCGTGGAGAAAAAACAGAGTTACAGATCAAAAGTTATGGCTGTCGGAAGTTGGACTTGTTAATGTTTTGATTGGTACAACTCGTTTCAAATAAATTTTGATAAACATAAATTAAAATCACATACAATAAATGAAAATGGTGATCGATAATTAAATTTACACCACAGTTGGTAAATCTCATTTGAATGTTCTATATTTTTAACTCAACAATAATAATAAATCATCTCTATATGCGAACTAATAAAGCTGTTTTGAAATGAAGAAAAAGAATAACAACAAAAATAAATGATTAGAATAGGTACCATGTTTAAATTTATGATTGAATCCGCGTTGCAAACTTGATTAAATTGAAGCGGATGAAAATGTTGAATGAAGGATAAAATGTATTTATATATAGTAAATGCAAATATTTTTGATAGCGTTGTATAGAAATGTAGGCGGGATTTTAAAAAGTTAAATGCACATTGTGAAAAATTTGAAATTTTGATCTCGCGTATTGGCGAATACTTTTGGCATCGGTTTTGTAGAAAATCGACGCCAAAAATGCCAATATATATCCTTTTTTGCATCAGTTTTAAAATAAAACTACGCTAAAAATTAAAAATGAAATTATTTTTCACGTCATTTTTTTAAAAAACTGACACCAAAAGGTGAAAAAAAATTAACGTCGTTTTTTAAAAAAACCGATGCAAAAATTTTAAATAATACACTTTTTCGAGTCGATTTTTTTCAAAAAAGACACCAAAAATGAAAAAAAATACAATGTTTTAGATAATTTATTAATATTCGATTTGACTATTTGTGGATCTAAAATGGAGTTACGGATTAAAATTTATGGTCTTTGAAAGATGGACTTCTTTAAGACTTCTATTAGAGAAGATCAACTTCTGACAACCAAAACTTTTAATCCGTAACTCTGGTTTTGCTCCAAGACCTATCAAATTGAATCTTAGGAAATAATATAAAACTTGGTAAATAAAATTTTAATTTTTGGTGTCGGTTTCTATAAAAACCAACACCAAAAATATATTTTTTAAACTTTTTGAGTTGGTTTTTCTCAAAATCGACACCAAAAATATTTTTTTTTAATTTTTGGCGTCGTTTTTTTTCAAAACTGACACCAAGAATGAAAAAAAATTATAAAGTTTTAGATAATTTATTAAGCTTCGATTTGACTGGTTGTTGAGCTAAAATGGATTTAAGGATTAAAAGTTATGGTCTTTGAAATATGGACTTCTTTAAGACTTTTATTAGAGAATATCAATTTCCGAGAACCATAACTTTTAATCCGTAACTCCGTTTTTGATTCACAACCTGTCAAATTGAAGCTTAAAAAATAATCTAAAACTTAGTAAAAAATCTACTTTTTGGCGTCGGTTTTTGTAAAAACCGACGCCAAAAATATATTTTTAAAATTTTTCATGTCGGTTTTTAAATAAATCAACGCAAAAAATTATAATAAAACACTTTTTTGCATCCGTTTTTTTCAAAACCGACGCCAAAAATGAAAAAAATTACAATGTTTTAGATAATTTCTTAAGTTTCGATTTGACTAGTCATGGAGCTAAAACAGAGTTATGGATTAAAAGTTATGGTCTTTGAAAGATGGACTTCTTTAAGACTTATATTAGAGAATATCAACTTCTGACAACCATAACTTTTAATCCGTAACTCCATTTTTGCTCCACGACCTTTCAAATTAAAGATTTGGAAATAATATAAAACTTAGTAAAAAAATATAATTTTTGGCATTGGTTTTTATAAAAATCGAGGCCAAAAATATATTTTTAAAATTTTTCACGTCTTTTTTTAAATAAAACTGATGTCCAAACTATTTTTTTTCTTTTTTGGTGTCGGTTTTTAAAAAAAACTGATGCCAAAAATTCTCCAGAAAAATATATTATAGTAGTTTATATGAAACCAACGTTAAATTAATGAAATTAATAACCATTTTTCTACTAGTGATAGGGTATGCATATAAATAAAAACATTTGGGATCTGACTTAGACTTTCTTTTGATATCTTTGATGTGTTGATCCTATACTTGTGGATTAAAGATTAAAGTGTATTGTAGTTAATTGTTATTACCTTTATTCTATGCATACTTTTTAATTCCCTATAATGAGTGTGTTTCATATACCCCTAGAGGATACTTATTCATTCATGATGGTTGAATATTCCATCATGAGTGAGTAATTTCTTAAGGGATGGTGGATTGAGAGTAAGAAAATGATGCTTTAACATGAATTTTTAATTTATTTTTTGAATTTCATGTGTTAAGTTTAATATTATGGTGAGCCTAATTAAAACCTTATCCCTTATTTTCCTAGTGAGTGTGATAGTGATTAAGTAATTCACCCCAATGCAATAGAGATGTATAGGATTGTGAGATATGTCCTTTATTCTTATTTTCTTTTGAGATAGAACATAATTCACCTATGTTTTACTAGATTACCATGACTATAGGAATCCAATGGACTTAGTTAGTTTTAATTATTACTAGACTTTTATAATTAATTACACTGATAAGTATTTTTAATTAATCAACCATTTTAATTCACAATAAAATTGAATCATAGCTTTCTAAAAAACATCCTCATAAATTAATCCACCATCTCTATTTAATAATTATTATTTTTTAATTGTATTTAATTAGTTTATATGTAATAATTTTAAATTTTATTTTCTTCACCAGAACCAATTTTAAATATTTTATACTCAATTTTAATCAAACCAATAATCATGAACAATTAACTATGATGGGATCTAACTTTTTCACAATGTTTTTACCTCGAGACTTATAATTCCAATACTAAATTCTTAAAATTTTGGTAATTAGGGTGTTGTTTATATAAATTTATAAACATTTACCAATTTTATTGGGAGGTTTATATTCTTGGGGGAAAGTCAAAAATATTCTTTTATGGAAAAATTTTCAAAGACATAAAATACCATATATGATATGTAAACCATATTTTTTAGTTAAATATTCCCACCAAGGAAAAAAGTGTTATTTCCTAAACATAAAGGAGTCTATGTTTCTTATCATGATATTATTAAAAGAATATAGTGTCTAAGATGTTAGTGGGAATATTTTTAGACATTTATAAGTTCAAAATTTAAAAAATTAAGGATTATTCAAATCAAAATACAAAGTGAATGTCATTTGATATCCTAAAAGGTTTAGGGTGGGTTAGTAAAGGACTAGTGTAAATAGTTACATTAGTTACCAAAATATATCACGGAAGATTTTAAGGGGAATAGTTGTAAGAATTATGATTATGATGAAATTATAAAGACTACTAAGTATAAAACATAAGTAATTAGCATCATTAAGATATCGTGAACTCGTACTCTTAGATCTGGTGCTAAAATATCGTCCTTTACACACTAGATTTAATACCAACTGAATCACCCAAAACTTAACCACCCATAATTAAAATATAAATAAAAAATATTGAGTCACATGCATACCCAATACCTTTTAGTTTTATTATTTTAGAGAATTAGGAAAACCTTTTAACTAAAAAACCCATATCTTTCATATCAAATTGACATTTTCCCACTAAATCAAGGATTCCTTATTTTATGATAAGTATTTAACATCTCCATAAAAATTATACACACATGATAAACATCTAGACATATCATATTAAACAATATTCTTAATAACCTAAGTAAATGGAAACATAGGTAGGGTGAGATCAAACACTCAATAAGGTTAAACGTAAGTGATAACAATCAAAGATCATAAGTGAGCATAAAATAAACATGTAGGTATGTGAACATAATCGAGGTATAATGACATAACATAAAATAATAATATCCACTAAAACATATATCATAATTCATAAATCATAACATAAGGATTTTTTCATAAATAATTAGGTATCATTGGATCATGGAATCAAAAAAAGGTGGAAACAACATAAAACATGACATAATAAGAATAAGTCAAGGTTTATTTCCAAGACAAAATAATAAAGTGGAAGGAGTACCAAAATGGATTGTTTTTACCAGTTAGTTCCTTATATGTCATCTCATGAGATATAAAGCATTACCCAATACATTGGTGAATGTGTAGTTCTAGTCCCACCCATGACATCATAATATGTACATGCATGTGTGTTCCAGATAAGAAAAAAATCATAATTTCATTATAACATATTTAACCCATGATAAAGAAATAGGTTTTTGGGAATATTTCAAAAAAACGTGATCATATTATATCCATAGAAATAATATGGATGGTTCCATTATATCATACCTCTATGAAGCATAATAAATATTAAAGGAATTTTACATAGATGAAAAACCCCTTTTATAATAATATGGGTTACTTAACACTTTTTAATGGTATCATGTAAGAAGAGTTCAAGAATTGGATCATTCTATATTATAAGTTCAATATCCTAAAAAAATACATAAAAAGATAATTTATAGGGTAAAATATGAAACATAACTATAAAGGAGATAGATCTCTTAGATTTTGAGAGAGAAAAATATTTGAAAAAAATCATAAATATTTTGTAACATGGTTATAAAAACAAACTTATAAGTCTCTTAAAAATCCATTTCATGGTGGTGAAAAGTGGAAATTAAAAATAATAATTTTAAAATTATTTTTAATGTTGATATCGTGAAATTAAATGAAGTTAAAGATAATAAATATAGAGTGGAAGATAAAATTATACATAAGTGGAATGAAATCCATTTATTTATTATTCAAAAACATTGACCTTTATTTTTAGAATAAAAAATTCATAAAACAATGGGAATATAAATTAATTTAGAAAACCATGAAAAATTAGATATAAATATTCATTAGGAAAAATGTCCATAAAAGTGGGAAAAGGAATTCATATAGAAAATTTTAAAAATTATATTATTTTCACACTTTTGTAAAAGAAATTAAAAAATGAACTATGTAAAAAGATTAAGAATATTCCATTTAAAATTTTATAAAAAGTCAAATTTAATATAAAATGACCTTCATAAATCATTAAAGTGTCTGGAATAACATTTTTGATACATTATAAAGAATATAGACATAGAGGAGAAAGATTCTAGATCATAAAGATGAGATATGATTGGATACACTTATGAACAACCTTTCAGTAAAATTGTAAACCAAAGAGAAGTAAAATGGTAATAATACTTGAAAATATTATAAATAACTAGAGGATATTAAAATAGATATATATTTTTAAAGAGAGAAAAGATACAATTACCTCAAGTAAAAATTAGACATAAATAATCTTCAATTCAAATTGAGACTAGAAAATAAACCTTTATGAATAAATTAAGGTATGAAATATAAATAAATAAGGGGGAAAGGAGAGAGCCCATAAATTCAAGAAAAATGAAATTTAAACAATAATTCAAACATTCATTTACTTTAATTTGAGTTATAGAATATAGAATATGGAATTAAATAAAAATACTTGAAATGAGTGGATTCTTGGAAAGGAAAACCTTACTAATAAGAAAGAATGAAAAGTAAGACTATATCATGGAAGGAATTGTGTGAAATAGATGTAAATAAACATAAAAAATGTGGAAATAAATCATAAAAAATAATATATTATATTATAAATAATCTTATAATAATGTAATAAATAATGGAAGGATATAACTCAATCAAAGGAAATTTAGTTAAGAATACCCATACAGGTTCAGTAATTTATGAATCAAAAGAAAATAGAAATATATCATTAAATAAAATTTTAAATCACATAAAAAATATTTTATATATGATAAAATAATTTAATGTATAGTAATTACATTTTTTCAAAGAATAATAGGTGCCTAATTTAAAATATGTTGCAAGGAATGGAAAATGTGACAAATAACTCTTATCATGGATTCTCTCATACTAATACATACTTTAACTTCTTGTAAAACAAAATAATAAACATTAATAATATTTTTTAGAACCATATTCGTGTGTATTAAATTTTATATTAATCATTTATATTCATTTCTTACATATTTATTTTTTATTCTTAGTTTATATTGATCATCTGATTTTAGTAGTTTTAACCATTCTTTGTTCATTTTGGTATAATGTTTTTTGTTGTCACTCTATTTTCATAAGTTAATAATATAAAAAATATTAAATTTAATTTAATATAAGTTCTATAATGAGTTATGCTCTGAATCCTTTTTTTTATTTTCTAAATAAACCACTTTTTGGGTTAGTGGGAACCTCACAATCAAAATTCAAACAAAACAAACCATTCCAAATACCAAATTCAAATTTCAAACACATACACCAAAATGACATCACAAAAAAATAGATCCAACCACATACCACCTTCCAAGATTCAAATTTTCGAATTGAAAATATCAAACAAACCGCCATCACACTACCTAGTTCGGAAAAAGATAATGAATAGTGCAAGCAGATGGAACCTCGCAATAGAAACTCTTGAACATCTTCGAAGAACCTCGTTGTGTTGCCACTGTTTTCATCACCAAACAAGTACATGTTATAATTAATGGATGAGAATTATTATGAAATGAATTTATTATAATATCATTTTTAAATAATTATAATAATAATATATTTTATTAATTAATATTATAAAATTAAATTAGTAATAGTTATAAGAATAAGAAGATAAATGAAAATGAAGGATAAGAAGTCGTTACTTATAAAGAATAAATCACATCTTCTCTTGGAAACCTTCTTATTTTTGAAGGATTTGGAAAATATATAGGGATTATAATATATCAAACAAGATATAGGATTATTATATAAGTAAATATAATAGATTATAGGGAGGATTTATAATTTTATATGTGTATTTTAAGAGATGGTGATGGGGTCCTTTTATAAGTGAGAGGAGTGGCATTCTTATAAATACATATTACTTAATATAAAAAAACGAAGTACTTCTTCAAGTAAAGTGGATCCAAATTTAAAATATAATAAAGATAATATTATATTATTTATATAAATACCACATAAACTCATTTAAAGATAATTCTTTAGGACATTTTAGGTATTTACCCCTTAATTTAACACATTTACCATATTTTAGCCTTTACTGTGGTGACTAACTTATACCTGAGTAACTTATTTTTATGACCAAGAAGAAAATGGAACGTCTTAACTAATTTTTACATGATAATTTTGAATATGAAATCTATTTTATTATATTTAATTCCTAAATTTAATAAAATTTTATTCTAATATAATAAATGCACATGACATAAAAACGGTTTTTAGAAAGAAAAAAATAAGAGTATAAATGAATTTAGGAGAAATATTTTAAAAATTATTGATTCTAATTATATTTATTAGTTTATGATTAAAAAATTATATTTATGTTACTTTCAAACTAGTCCAAAACCAAATAGAATCATGTGAATACATAATTAAAGGAAAATGACCAAATATTGTTTTTTATTATAATAAAATATAACTATGGTTCCAAAATTTAATACATAGTTTTCTAAATTCAACATATAATTTTTAAATATATTATTTTACTTCTTAATGACATATTTGGTTGAGAAAATATTTTAATAAATTTTTAATTCATTCTTAAATTATGATGACATCATAAAAGTTATGATATTTATAAAAATAGTATTTTTTTCTATTCACTAAAAATAATCCTTTTTAGAATATTCCCAAAAATTGACCCTAAAATAATATTAACATGATGAATATAAAATTTTGTTAATTTAATAAAATTAAAATTCTATATTTTTGTAATTTAACTTTTAAATAAAAATATATATAATATACAACAAAAACAATGGTTTCAAACAAAACATTTTTGTTTAGCAATGAATAATTAAATTAATTCCATTTATAGTTGCTTAATTATTTATTAGTTGTTATTAATTTATTTTAGCAATTATTCCTTAAATTTCATCAATCTATTTTATTGGTATCATTCTTTAAAAACAAAAAATGAATATTTTATAAAAACAATTACTTTAAAATAAATAGTATTTTCAAAAAAGAATTTGTATATTTTTCCCTATTATAGAATCATTTATTTTGTTTCAAAATGAATTATTTATAATTAAGATATATACTTTTAACATATAAATAAACTTTATTTGTATTAACTGTATAATGAGAATTTTGAACATGTAAATTATTCTTAATGGATTTATACCATTTAAATTTGATTCATATATGATTTATTCCCTTTTCAAGTTCAACTATTTTAATTGAAAATATTTATAATTTATAGACATGTAGTTTCAATAATGAAAATGTGTCCTAAACTTAGAGTGTTACACTTTACCCCCTTTAAAATAATTTCTACCTTGCAATTCCATTACTCAGGAAACAAATGAAGGTATCCATTTGATAGACAAGGATAAAGATATAATATTCTAATGATATATTAACTTCACTATCTTCATAAAGACTAGTGAACTCATATTTTACCTCATAATAGACATATTTCAAGATTTTCATTTTTTATTACCATTTATTCCAAATATAATTCCTTAGTTGGTTATAGGAGTTTCTATAGACATACCTTTCATAGCATCATTTTCATGATCCTATACTCAACCAAATACTTAAACCAAAAAAAATATGATAATGTCCAATAAAATCATATTAATATTAAAATTCAATAATAATATGTCTTATCCAATTAAACCTTTATTTTAACCCATGATACATTGAGTTTAACTATGATACTTTTGGTTTTAACTATAACTCTTTTAGTTAAACTCAGGTTTCCATAAGTTTCATCCTTTTGGTACAAATAGCCTAATACTAAAAAATTACTAAACCTAAATTTACTAGGAAATTTCTTATTATATTCTAAGCCTAAAAATCAGGTAAACCTATGCTCTAAAAAATGAAATTACACTTTTATCCCAAAATAATATAAAATCACATATCAATAATATTGACTTAAACATCAATACTCCCAAAAATATATTAATATTTTCCCAAAATAACCTAAATACTTTTATCACCAAATCACTTTTTAACCATCAAGGTTATCTATACTCCTCAAATTATATTCCCAAAAATCAATTAACCCATTATCCCAATTAACCAAAATTACTTCAATATTGAATCACATATGAAACCAAAGTGTTATTTATACCTTAATCATATATTATTCCTAAAAACCAATAAACATATCAAAAATATCATTTATCACCTTAAAATACAATCACATAAGACAAAAAGATGATATTTATTCTTTTGAACTCATGATAAATCTTAAAATTATTAACTCATGATGGAATCCACAACTCTTAAAATATCCTCATCAAATAAAATCCTAACCTCTAAAGTTATTAAAACTCTTCTCTAATTCCAACTGATATGCCTAAAACCTATACTCCCAAATCCAATGCTGAAAACATATCCTTTACACACTGACTATGACACCAAATAAAGTTACCCCAACTTAACCATACATGATTTTAATATCGAAAACAAATATTGAGTCACTTATGAACTTTTAGATTTAGAGTTTTAGAGAATTAGAAAAAACCATTAACTAACAAAACCAATATATTTTCGATCAATTGCATATTTTCCCACTAAACCAAGGATTCCTTGTTTTATGATAAGTCTTCAATATATGAAATAAAATTTTCCACACATGATAAAAATCTAGAAATTTCATTTGTAGCATCTCGACCTAGATCACTCGATGAACAATAAATGGACCAACTTTCCACGTGACCTCAGTCAAGTCTCCCTGAATGATAGAAGTTTCTAACTAGAAATATTGATATAAGGAGGTACCATGGAGAGTTTATACCCCCTATATCAAAGTTCACAACAATGATAAAATAAAAAAAATAATTTTCCATAATAAACTAAAAATGTGAGTAGAAAATATTGCAGACTGGTGAATGAAATGTAGTGAAGGACCAAAAATTCATTCCTTACATACATATGACCACCCATTAGGCTGGTTAAATATAAATATCTAAATAAAAGAAAATAAATATATTGCATCCTTGAAAACTCTAATACATACCTCATCCCACACTCCTTATTCCATCTGAGTTGTTTCTCTTGACCATGCTAATATTGGGTATTGGCTTAACCTGTGCTTACAATGACCATGTGAAAGTTGGTTGGATACCCAAATGAAATATCGGTATGATTAGGGTGTGATTAAAAAACTCAGTAGGGAACCACTAATGTGTTATCCTTATAAACATCTTATTAAATGGTATGTTCATGTGATATTCCCAACTAAAATGAATAAATAACTACATAAATGTAAATAAGTGATACCTATTTTGGCCTGATGTCAGATGTCTCTGAGCACGTCACATAGATCGTGCCAAGATAGTATCCAGTGTTAATCCTTGGGTCCAAGATCCCAATCAACCATTCCAACTATGGATAGTTTTAGGGTGTCTATAATCATGTTCTGATGACTATGCCTATTAATTGGTCCCTTTAGATGATCTATAGGTTTTATTGGGTGATTCGTAGAGACTTGTGCATCTGGGGGAAACATACCTTCTCCCAGATCATTCCAAGATAATAGGCCTGCCAGGGGTAATATACTCATCCTCATGGAATTTAGTCATATCTAACTGAGGGTGATATACCCATCCCCATGTCACTGATCAACCACTTCAAGTGAAATACCATATGGGGGAAATATACCCACCCCTAGATCATACAAGATAACATACCTACCTAGGGTAACATACCCATCCCCATAGGATGCAGGCTCAGCCAGACATTGGTAATATACCCATCCCCATGGAATAAATCAACTAAACCTTCCTTGACCAGTGATGTAATGAAGATCACTCCATGATCATGTAACATAATTGTAACATCACAACTGCCCTAAGTGCACGAAGAAAGTTTCACAAAAAAAATAAGGACCAATCGTGCATAAGTTCATCATTTCCCCCAAGGCATCATAGGGGATGTATTATACTAGAAACATCTTAAGAGGTGGCACATGACCCATCTCGATGTTAGTTTTCATCCTAAGTCATACCCCTTTCTCAACTATCACAACTTGCCTAGGGAAATATCACTTATACCTATTTATATTGGATAGGAGATGATCTCCCATCCCTCACTTGTCTTGATTAACCCAATAACTCAAAGGAATTAAAGGGGCCTTCTGTCACGACCCCCTCCCTACAAAGTGTACCCCTCCTAGTTAAGCAATGTGAGAAAGGAGATAATGACCTCCGAGTCTCGCCTCCAATAGGCCTCGGGTTGGCGACTAGCACCGAGGGTATAGCAACACACAAATAGGATGCATTACCCTCTAGGAGAACACATGCAGAAGAGAGAGATAAAATATACACCAACCAACTCCAACTCAAAACTGAAATATAAAAGAAACCCAAGTACATATATGGAATGCCATGAAAAAATACCACAACTGAAAGGGAAAACTAAAAGTACCCAAAAGAAAGTACAAACAGCAGCGACCACAAGCCCGAACCGCTCCTACAACCCCAAGCTATTAGAAACCATCTTGATCTCCAGTCTGCTCTAAGTGACCTGAAAAATAGTTTATATACATAGGGTGAGTATAACAGTATACTCAGTAGGATCCTCCCCAAATCCTCTCATGCAAAAGTAAATAAATCATGCTAAATCAATGTGAACAACAGTGAAACTAACTCGTCACCTAAACAGGTATACTATGTTCCCAACCTCACCATGGCTACTCTCACCAAGTAACGCATACAAAAATATATCGTATATTAAATAATATCAAGGGTGACCCACTACTACTTCCCCACTGGTTTTCCTCTTTTCCCCAACGACATACATCCTGTGCATCTCTCCCCAAAGGCTTTCCCGTATAAACTTGGGCTAAGCTCCACAATCTGCACCATGTGCACCACAAAGGCTTTCCCGTAGACACCTAGGCTAAGCACCATGCCATCCTCACAAACAAAAGAAACTAGGTAGTTTCCAATATCCACCACAGCTCGCATATCATGTATTATACATCGGGTATTATACCTCAAGCCATTACATCCCATACACCGAGTAAGGATCCTCAAGTCATCATAGCCTATACATGTTACACCTATAGTAGTACATAGGATACTATATCCAGAATATATGTGTGTGAAATAACCACAAGACATTACATCCCTCTACACACATATATGGGGGAAACTAACCGATGTTCCAATGTCACTAGTATCTACCAAGAGAAGAGAGCGGGGATAAAGGGGGTAGTCAGCCATTCAACCTCCCATCAGAATGTTGGGGAAAACACCCCCACCAAGGCTCAAAATCCCTAGGGTGTCAGTTTCCCTTAACGATAGGGTGGATTAGCGTATAGAACACAAAAAGTACAGAATATATATAACTCATAACCACACTATGGGCAGAACCTAGTCTTAGACACAACTGCCGCTAATGTCTCTCAGACTCTGAGCCACCACTTCTAAGACTAGGTATACTATAAGCACACAACCATTTAAATGGATTTATTAGATTACTTCATCCCCTTTTTATCAATTTCACTATACGTTAATTAATTCTTCAAACATTAATTAACCAAGAACAATTCCACATTAAGTTCCATTAACATCACATCCAAAAAAACCGTTGTCCCTTCAAAGTTCTCGACCTCATCATTAAGTTTCATCAAACTCAAACCCCATGGGTTAAAATCATTTATCCAAACATTCATTACAGAATTACTTTCCCATTTTCCCAGGAATTCTATAAAAGTAACCTATGCTACTAAACACAAGGGGGCTCAACACGGTGAGTAGACATACTACCCATCGAGTCTTTGCCGCCTATAGAAATAGCATAGACCCATTCTCCCTTGAGAGGCTAAACACGGAAAGCACGTGGAATACCCTGCCTTTCTTCACCTCTTTCGAAAGAAGGGTAAGCAAGACCAGCTACCTTGAGCAATGGGGAAAGTAAAACAGATAAACAACCAAACAAAGCACCAAGCATCCTACAACCACATCCATCCCATTCCATCATCCCTAGTGTCCTCCCTGACACCCACATGCATAAACTGATGCATCCCTCCACTCTAGGCATCATCCGCTGCCACATCCACAAGGCCTCCCTGCCTCCACATATCACAACACCCCTATAGGGTCACATCACAACATAAGAAGCAGGAAAATGACACCACATCAAATGGGATTTTAGCCCCAATTCACAACAAGAGGGTAAATCAGAACCCTTCATGGAATTCAATAAAGTTACTTACTCCATCTTGAATTAACGCACTCAATTCTTTGGTTCCAACATCATGAATCAATTCAGTAAGCTATCACTGAAGATTAAACATGCTTACTATGCCAAATTTGATCAATATCAAATTACAAAAAGAACCAGGTCTGTTTTCATGACTCTTTATATTTATCCAACTGATTATCAATTGATTCTGGATTTACGTTCTTTGTCAATTTCCTCAAGAACAACATGCTTAACATGCAAGGCATATATATTACACTATCTAGTAAATAAGAGGCAATAACAAATGATCAAAGAAATTTCTTTATCTGGTTCAAATATATTTATTAGGTCAATTCCATTATCATTTAGTGGGATTCAACATGCTATCGATATCATTACACATACAAAAGAGAAGCAATGAATCCCCTACCTCAAAGGTTTTCAAGGAAAACCACAACGGTCGATGAACACCCAAGAAACCGGGTCGATTCTCCACAAATCCTCCTTATATCTCCTCTCCTAACACAACCAAGACCAAAACTCATCATAACCGACATCCACACACTTAGATATACCCATGAAGGGCATGGATCTAAGAAACCGAGATAAGGGGAGAAGTAGAACTAAGTAGATCTAAGAAAATCAAGCAGGAACGACCACATACCTCAAGAAATCGGCTCCAATTTGCCAAGGGAAGCCTCTGAATCACCTCCAAAATGCCTGGGAGAGATTCTCCTACCACCCAGGAAATGTAATCCTGATTTATGGCTGATTAGGGGCTTAAACAAGGTGATTAAAGGAAAAATGAGTTAGATCCACAATTTTAGGATCTAACTTTAAGTGCCCGCACGGTTAGTCCGCACGGTTTAACAAACTGTGCGCTAACTGTGTGTTAGATTCTACCTTGACAACCACTCCTCGCATGGTTAGACAAACCGTACGCTAACCGTGCGTTAGCCACTGCCTCCAAGACCGTCCTTGCATGGTTTGGCCGCACAGTTTAGGCAAACCGTGCGCCTCCCGTGAGAAAGATATAACCCTTTAGATTTCCTTAAAAAAACCACCCAGACACACACCAAGTCACCTTGACCTCCCGGAACACTTCTAACACCACATTTTTACAAAGTAATGGACCGCACAGGTCCGGGACATTACATCAGATACGTATCAAAACATTCTCGTCCTCGAGAATCCAAAACCCACCTAAAGAGAAAACGAAACAGGGTCTGAACAACCACCCACTGAGATACCTCTCAAAAGAGAGCAAGCCACCAAAGCAACAAAGGGAGCCATCTCATAAACATGAAAGTCTCATAACCATAAAAGTTACAACGATACATAAAAAGAGTCAAACATCAAATAACTCTAGGTACTGAGCATGTATCTGTGACTCGCGTTCCTAAGTACTCTCCTCCATGCCACCGTGTCGCCACAAGACAAACACCCGCGAAACACCTTCTCCTTTCGGTTTTGGATCTCCACAGATTGCTCCTAAAAGGTGGCATTATCATCAACATTGATCTCTCCCCAATCGATGATGTGGGAGTCATCCTACAGATAATGACGTAGCTGTGATACATGGAAAACATTATGTATCCGACTCATATGTGGGGGAAGTGCTACTCGATATGCCATAGCTCCAACATGAGCTAACACCTCGAAAGAACCAACAAACCGGGGAGAAAGCTTACTTTCATGGCCAAACCTGCACTTCCCACGATGGGGAGTCACCTTCCGAAACACATGATCCCCAATATTAAACTCTAAGGGTCTCCTTCTTTGATCGGCATAGGATTTCTAATGATCTTCTGCTTCCTTAATCCTCTCACGAATCACCTGAACCATCTCTATTGTATTCTTCACTAGTTTCGGTCCGAGAATTGATGACTCTATGACCCCAGTCCAGCACAATGGAGAACGGAAAATCCGTTCGTACAAGGCTTCAAACAGCGCCATACTGATGGTGGAGTGAAACTATTATTGTAAGTAAACTCCACCAAGGGTAAGTGCCTCATCCATGAGCCTCCAAAATCAAGAACACAAGAGCATAACATGTCTTCAAGATTCTGGATAGTTCGCTCTTTCTGACCATCCGTTTGAGGATGAAAAGTAGTGCTAAGGCACAGTTGAGAACCGAAAGCATGTTGGAGACCTCTCCACACCCTGGAGGTAAAATGAGGATCTCGGTCAGAAATGATCATCCAAGGGACTCCATGAAGTCTCACCACCTCCTCGAGATACTGCCTTGACAAAACTTCCATTGAGCCTGACTTCTTGATTGCTATAAAGTGGGATGATGTTGTTAAATGATCCACTACCACCCAAATAGAATCATGTCCTCCCGAAGCTCGAGTTAAACTAGTAACGAAGTCCATTGAGATGTCCTCCCACTTCCACTAATGAATCTCTAATGGCTGGAGAAGACCACCAGGAACACGGTGTTCAGCCTTCACCTTCTGGCAGACTAAACATCGAGACACAAACTCTGAAACCACATGTTTTATCCCAAGCCACCATAATTGACTCCTCAAGGATCGGTACATCTTCTTCACACCTGGATGCACCACTAAAGGAGAACTATGGAACTCTCTAAGGATTGTCTTGCGCATCACCAAGGGAACAAAAATCCTTCCATGATTCAACACTATGTGTTGTTCATCCTCAGACCAACCATTAGGGGCCTCACTAAAAACAACTAGGTCTCTCCAGAACTCCACCTCAAGATCCCCCAACTGGGATTCTTCCACCTTTTGCATCAGGGATGACTGCACCATCATCTAAAAAAGGCAACCTCTACCTCTGACTTCTCCCATATCAAGATGTAATGTTGACAGTTCTTCCATTACCCTCTAGAAATCACCAGATTCATGCACAGCATCACTACGTGACTTTTGGATCAGTGCATCAGCTACAACATTCTGTTTTCCAGGTGTATACGATATTTCAAAGTCGTATTCCTGTAAGAACTCCATCCACCGATGTTGTCGTAAGTTCAAGTCACGCTGGGAGAAAACATACCTCAAACTCTTATGATCAGTGAAAACCACAAAGCGCTCACCAATGAGGTAATATCTCCACAACTTCATAGAAAACACCACGGCTACCAACTCAAGGTCATGGGTGTCATAGTTGCATTCATGGGAACGCAACTGCCGAGACCCATAAGAAACAACTGACCTCTACTGCATAAGAACACATCCTAACCCCAGATGTGAAGCATCGCAGAAGACATCAAACTAAACTCCCTGAGATGGAAGACAAAGGACTGGAGCACTTACTAACTTATCCTTTAGATACTTAAAAGCTGCTTGACACAGATCAGTCCATATGAATATCTGATCATTCCTGGTCAAAGCTATCAAAGGAGTTGCAACTCTAGATAAATTGTCTACGAACTTCATGTACTATCCTGCGAGACCAAGGAAACTTCGCACCTCTGACACTGTCTTGGGAGCTGCCTAAGACACAACTTCTTTAATCTTCGATGGATCCATAGCTACTCCCTGTTGGGACATAACATGCCCCAAGAAACGGACTTCTCGGGCCCAAAACTCACATTTCAACAACTTCCAAAATAACTGATGTCGACAAAGAACTCCCAAAATGGCTCATAGATGCTCTGCATGCTCCTCTTCAGATATAGAGTACACAAGGATGTTGTCGATAAAAACTACAATGAACTTGTCCAAAAACTCACAGAATACAGCATTCATCAATCCCATGAATATAGCTGGAGCATTCATCACCCCAAACGGCATTACAACGAACTCATAATGCCCATGACGACAATGGAAAGCAATCTTCAGGATATCCTCATCCTTCACATGCATTTGATGATATCCTAACCGCAAGTTGATCTTTGAAAACCAACTTGCTCCCTTTAGTTGATTGAACAAATCATCAATCTGTGGAAGAGGATAGCAATTCTTTATTGTCACTTTGTTTAACCGGGGATAATCGACACACAACCGAAAACTGTCATCAGCCTTCTTTACGAACAAAACTGGTGCACCCCATGGTGGCACACTTGGTCGAAAAAAACTGCATTGCAACAGACCATAAAGCTAAATACATACCTCTTGTAACTAATAAGGGGTTATCATATATGGATACATAGATAAAGGAGACACTCCTGGCTATAGCTTGATCTCAAACTCGATCTCTCATCGAGGGGGTAATGCTACAACCTCTTCTGGAAAAACATCAGGGTACTCCTCTACGACCCTAGGAAATGCCAACTGTTGAACCTTTGAATAACTCACCATCATCTCATCTGCCATGGTTGATAAGGATGGAAGTCGCCTGTGACCCATCCGAGGATCTCGCTCACTAACAAACACCACTTGATCTCCATCTGGACCAATGAAGACAACCTTCTTCCTGAAGCAATCCACGATATCCTGCACCGAATACAACTAATCCATGCTAAGGATGACATCATATGGTTATATTCGTAAACATAGGAAATATCCCCAAGAGCGGTGATTCCCCAACACTAGCTCACAATCTTTAAATAATTCAAACAAGTCAGATCGACCTCTAACTGGCGTAGTCAACGCCAAGGGCACTGGAAGCCTCTCTACCTCAAGTCCCAATACATGGACAAGGGTAGGTGATATAAAGGATTTTGTTGCTCTTGAATCAAACAAGTCATAAACCAAGTTAGAAAACAAGAAAAGGGTACCTCGAATAATGTCTGGCTCGTCTGGAGCTGGCAATGCTAGAGCATGAAGCTGACCACGGCCTCCTCCACGGCCTCTCTAACCCTGATGATGACCACCACCATGGTCGCGCTCTACTCTCTGAGGACGGGGAGCGTCATGGGGATGTCCTCTGCCAACCCCATCTACCCTCTGCTAATCGAAAGCTGGTGCAACCTGCTGCTGCTGCCTTGGATGGAACTACCCCAACGGAGGAACCTGGAGCGGAGCGCCCGGTGCACGATGACTGGTCTGAAAGGTCAGGCACTCCCGCTGCTGATGACCATGACCACCACAATAAAAACAAGCGCCTGATCCCTTGTCATAGGCCTGAGAGTTGCTGCCTCCGGAGAAATGAGATGTGAAGGGCTGGGACCTACCCCCGGCTGAACAGAAACTCCTCTTCCCTAAAAACTGGGAACCCCGGACCGTAGCCTTGCTTCATGAGGAATCATTATGATTCCCCTCTCGTGATGATCCGGTCCTGGCCAAAGTCCTCTCAACAACCTCTTCCCTCTACAGCACCTCCATATATGTGTTTAACATAAATGGGGTGACCTGGTGCTGGATCTCTGGATGCAAATCCTCCTCAAAATGCCTTGCCCTGGCCTCCTCATCTGGTAGTAGGTCCGAAGCATATCGTAAGAGGTTCCAGAAACGGATTCCAAACTCTCAAACACTGGATCTCCCCTATCGAAGGGTAAGAAGATCCTGGTGACTAGACGCCTTCGCAGTTGAAGAAAGGAACTCGACTCTAAACTTGTCTCGGAACTCCTCCCATGAGATCGCTAACTCCTCATGATCCTTGAGGAACAAGAACCACAACTGCCTCACTGCTCAATGAAGCATCGTCACAGCCAAGGATACCCAGTGCTCCTTATGAGCACGGATCGAACAGAAGCCTATCTCGACCTCCTCCAACCAGTCTTCTATGACTGCATCTGAAATGGAGCCCTCATACTTCTGCATACTCTGGCACTGAAACTCTCAGAGTGTCTTCCTCCAAGTGTCATCGTCGTCAACCTCTACCCTGCGGAGACCTGCTGGAACAGCCTGCTGGACATCTTCTACGCAACCCTGATGAGGACGTCGACCAAGAGCCATACCTACAAAAAAAATTAAATCTCCTAATCCTAGAATATGGAAGACTCAACATTAATTAATTAATTTTTTTCTTTCATTCGTTTTAGGTTAACCTTTCCCAAGGTCTACCCATTCAAACACAGGCACAAGAATAATGATGCATGATCCTTTCCTAGGTATCTACCCCACAACCAGTATCACCCTGTTTAGTAGCCATTGTAAACTTAAAGGTTCGTACATCAAATCATAGGGGGCCCTAAACGCCTATGTCTCAGCCAGTCTCTAGTGTTTACCTCACTTTCTAAACATGAATGACACTGTTTCCCTACCAACCCATGCAACCTCACCTGTGCCTAACTCCAACTCCATCCTATCCCTCAACCAGACCTCTGATGCCACTCTGTCATGACCCCCTCCCCACAAAATGTACCCCTCCTGGGCCAGCAATGTGATAAGGGATATAATGACCCCCGAGTCCGGCCTCCAGTAGGCCCCGGGTTGGCGACTAGCACCAAGGGTATAGAAATACAAAAATGGGAGGCATTTCCTTCTAAGAGAACACATGAGGAAGAGAGAGATAAGATAGACACCAACCAAATCCAACTCAAATATGAAATATAAAATAAACCCAAGTACATATATGAAATTTCATGCAAAATTACCACAACTAAAAGGGAAAACTACAAGTACCCAAGAGAAAGTACAAATAGCAGTGACCACAAGCCCGAACAGCTCCTGCAACCCCAAGCTAGTAGAAACCAGGTTGATCTCCAACCTGCTACAAGTGACCTGAAAAACAGTTTATATACATAGGGTGAGTATAACATTATACTCAGTAGGATCCTCCCCAAAGCCTCTCATGCAAAAGTAAAGAAATCATGCTAAATCACAATGAACAACAGTGAAACTAACTCATCACCTAAACAGGTATACTATGTTCCCAACCTCACCATGGCTACTCTCACCAAGTAACGCATACAAGAATATATTGTATAGTAAAGAATATCAAGGGTTCCCCACTACTACTTCCCCACTGGTTTTCCGCTTTTCCCCAATGACATACATCCTCTGCATCTCTCTCCAAAGGCTTGCCCGTATAAACTTGGGCTAAGCTCCACAATCTGCACCACGTGCACCACAAAGGCTTGCCCACAGACACCTGGGCTAAGCACCATGCTATCCTCACAACCAAAAGTAACCAGGTAGTTTCCGGGAGCCACCACATCTCTCATAACATGTATCATACGTTAGGTATTATACCTCAAGCCATTACAGCCCATACACCGAGTAAGGATCCTCAAGCCATCACAGCCTATACACATTACACCTATAGTATTCCATAGGATACTATATCCATAATATATGTGTGTGAAATAACCACAATCCATTACATCCCTCTACACACATATATGGGGGAAACTAACCGTTGTGCCAATGGCACTAGTATCTACCAAGAGAAGAGAGAGAGGCTAAAGGGGGTAGTCATCCATTCAACATCCCATCAGAATGTTGGAAAAAACACCCCCCCCCCCCAGGGCTCAGAATCCCTGGGGTGTCAGTTTCCCTTACCGACAGGGTGGAGTAGCATATAGAACACAAAACGTAAAGAATATATGTAACTCACAACCACACTATGGGCATAACCTAGTCTTAGACACAACTGCCGCTAACATCTCTCAGACTCTGAGCCGCCACTTCTAAGACTAGGTATCCTATAAGCACAAAACCATTTAAAGATATTTATTAGATTACTTCATCCCCTTTTTATCAATTTCATTATATGTTAATTAATTCTTCAAACATTAATTAACCAAGAACAATTCCACATTAAGTTCTATTAACATCATGTCACACCCCGACCGCAGATACCCTTATCTTACTTTTTTTTTCTTTTTTTTTTCTTCTTGGTCTCGGTCTGAATTTTTTTTACGTTTATTTGTGTTGAAGGGTTTCGTGCTAGTGCGCGGTCATCGCATCGTTAGCGGTGACCGTGCGGTTGGCCCGGGTGACTACGGGTTCGCCCGATGTTTAAATTTGAGAATTTTATGTTGTCATTTTATTATTTTTATTTTTTTTCATCATTATTATTATAAAGTTTATTTGTTATTATTATTATAAATTTTTATTAATATTATTATTATAAAGTTTTATTAATATTATTATTATAAATTTTTATTATTTATTACGAAGATTAGATTTTATTCTTTTATTTAGTCTTCTATTATTATTATAAGTTTTATCATTATTATCATTAATGTTATAAAGTTTAATTATTTTTATTAAAAGGGTTTTATATCATTATTATTATGATGTTTTAGTATTATTATTAATATATTAAGGTTTGATGACTAAAAATATACTTACTATTATTATTATTATAAAGTTTTACTATTTTTATAATGTCTTATTATTATTATTAAGTTTTGGTTTTATTTATTTAATTAATTTATCATATTATTAGTATTATTATGATTTCCTTTTTCATTATTTATATATTATTATTATTATTAGTATTAGCATATATATATATATATATATATTATAAACCTAACCCTAACCTATCCCGTCCCTACCCAGCCGCCACTTTTTTCCCCCTTTTCTCTCTCCCCCGTTTCTCTCCCGCTCCCCTCCTGCCTCGCTCCGCCGCAGCGACTCTCCCCTCCCTGTTCTTTCCTGCACCGCCCAGCCCCCTTCTCCTGCCTCACTCAGCCGCCATCTCCTCTGCGCCGCCCTCTCCATCCCCTCTCCCTCACCGCGGCCTGCCCGCACCTTTCCCTCCTGCGGCTCTGCCCCGCAGCCCGCTCCCGGCCCCGTCCGGCGCTCCGCCTCCCCTCGCTGTCTACTGCCCAGCCGGCTCCACCCTCACCCATCCCCTTCTCCCGTTTCGGCCTCCTGCGTGATCCAGCTGCCCTTTTTCCTCCCTTGCGCTTCGCCGCTCCCCGCCTCCACTCATCCGAAGCTCTTCCCCGCAGCCGCCTCATGCGACCCTCCCTCGCCGCTGCCATGATGCCTAGCCGACCTCCTGTTTCACCTCCACCAGCCACGGTGACTCCCAGTCGGCTCTACACCAGCCGTGATCAGGTCTCGCGGCCAACGCCCCCCCCCCCCCTTGGAGCCGTTCGGTCTGCAACACGCACCCCAACCTCCGGCACCTCCGGCACCCGCGGCCTCGCGCCATCCTCCCTGCTCGCACCGCTCCGGCGCGCTCCCGCCTCCGCCTTGCGCCGAGCCCGTACCCAGCCTGCTTCCGCCTTTGCCCCATGTCCCGGCCTCCGCGCTGAAGACCCCCACGGCCTGCTCCCTCTCTCGCCGAACCGTCGCCGACCCGTCTCCCCCCCTATTCGTGAGTTTCCTTTTTTCTTTTATATATTTATTTATCTTTTGTTTTGTTATAATTATAATTATTACATTATTATTATTATTATTATTATTATTATATTATGTTTTTATATTATTATTAATATTAATAATATATTATTAATATTATGATTACTATATTATGTTGTTATTTTTATTATTATATTATGATATTATTACTATTTTCATTATTATTAAATTATCATTGTTATTATGCTATTGTTATTATATTATTATTATTAATATTATTATGTTGACATTATTTTATATTATTATCATTATTATATTATTAATATATTATGATTATATTAAATTGGAATTGTTCCTATTATTAATATTGTATTAATATTACGATATTATTATTACTGCTATTATTGATGTATTATTATTATGCTAATTATATTATTATTATTATTGTCATTATTATGACTATATTATTATTGTTATTACATTAATATTGATATTAACATTATATACTGGTTACTGCTATTATATTATTATTACTGATCGTTAAACCCATTTTTCGGTCTACTGTTTTAGGATCTGTTTGACGGCGCAATTCGATGCGCCATTTTCGCAACGGGAGTCTTGCGCCGTGTCGTTTCGTTCCGAGCTGCGTCTTGAGGTAGGTCTCCCTTTGCACTCGCCTTTAAATTTAGAATTTATTTATTCCTTGACTTTTTATTAAGTTTCAGCAAATTCAAAAGTATTACTAAGTAGTTATCTATAGTTTGGTGATCTGCTGATAATAAAAGTTGTTTTAATTCTAGCGTTTCATTAAAAGCGTTTTCTTGGATTTAGTTGTGTGCTCCCATGGTAGTTTTGCTGGATGGTTCTTCCTGATTAACGAAAGATCATGTTGAATTGGGTTCTGAAGCGGTTTTGGTGTGTGTAAAATGGTAGGTGTATTGGTTATGGAAAATGGTGTTTTTATTTGAACCTTGATTAGAGGAAGTTCTGTGTGACCTTTAAACTCGATTTTTGGAAACATTAAGCGTGGTTCTTGGTAGTTGAAAAAGAAAAATGTTTTCCTTTGATGCGTGATTAAAATTCTGGATTTCATTTGAGAAATATTATTCTTTCAAAAGGTGTTTAAAGGCCCGTTTGGCTCTTGATGAAAGTGGGGTGCGTTTGGAACTGGGAAAATGATTTCTTACTTGTGATACCAACGTCTTTCAGGTTTGAGATGCTAATTTGAGTTTCTTGAATAATGTTCTAAGTGCGTTTCTGGTTTTCAATCGTGTGGCGTATGTCATGCCTCTTGGAAATGTTTTAGTGTTAGATGTTCAAAGTGTAAATGATATGACGGCCCGGTTGGCACTTTATCAAATGTGAAGTGATTATATATTTATATATACGTACTTGTGAGGGCATTTCTATAGGGGCACTTCCCTTCGAGGGTTGTCGTGTAGTGATGTCCGTGTAAGGGGTTGGCAAGTGCGGTGAGATGAGTCACGCGTGCGAGGGTCTCCCACTTACACAGTGTTACTAAACTACCACGGGTTCCTGGGCGTCTTGTAGATTATCGAGTGACGGTTGCTTGCTAACCCTGATTAGACGGGTTAGTACCCCCTGGAGTTACAGACAGGCCAGGAGGGATGTGCCACTGGTTGGCTGTTAGGGCGGCCAGTTGGTTATTGACTATGGAGTACCATGCCGGCAGGTAGTCTGAACCCGAGTACGTCCAGGGGTTTTCTAGGGATGTTCAGGATCACCCATGGTTATTGCTGATAACTTCTGGTTTATTTGTACTTGCACTTGGTTTTCCTTACCTGTTTACCTTTACTTGCACTTGTTTTCCCTGCTTGTTTTCCTTCAGTCATATTTCACAGCCTATACTGTTAGACTTTGAGAAAAATGGTTTTCAAATGAAAATGCTTTATTCGCTTTGGGCTAGATTTGAAAATGTAACACTTTGCTTTTCAGAATGAGTTTAAAACTAATGAAATGGAACTAACTTTCGAAAAGGAATAAGGGAAATACCTCGTGTTTGATTTTCAAGTAAAGCATTTGTGAAAACTTACTTTTATACATTATAGTTCAAACCTGGATTATGTAGATTCTTTATTTCCTGGCGGTGCATTGGGATTTGTTGTGGGGCTCACCTACTGAGTACTTTTGTGCTCACGCCTATATTTTACCATTTCAGTCGCAGGTCTTCTGTTTTGAGTCGCTCAGTGTTGGAGCGAGGTTGCTCTCTAGTTGGGTGGTGACCTGAGAGGTCACATGGAGGTACGTGGTTGTGTGGTTTTTTTTTCTTTTCCACTGTTAGTGTTTATTTATTCTGTTCTATTTACTTTTGTTTTGGGCTGAAATCG
Organism: Viscum album; assembly: GCA_963277665.1. Lineage (NCBI taxonomy): Eukaryota > Viridiplantae > Streptophyta > Magnoliopsida > Santalales > Viscaceae > Viscum > Viscum album. Next base: position 405,535,886 of record OY728134.1, read on the forward strand.
TTCCCAACGATCAAGTCTTAATGCCCGGCACTGGTTGCCATCCCGGGGGGATCGGGAACGCCCCTCGGGACTTGCCGCGGACCGGCTCGAGTGACCGGTTCAGGGTCGACCCGGGCTGGTTTGTGACAAAATGGTATCAGAGGCAGGTTCTTGTTATTTGGGTTGTCCGGTAGAAGGAGATTAGGACTGTCGGAACTCGAGGGGTAAGTACGGGAAGAGCGTCGCGAACTCTTGCTCGCACTGATCTTCGAGTTACCAGGGGTAGTTCGGGAATTGTGTCCTTGTCTTTTCTGGTTTGTCTTGGATTGAGAGATGATAATGGAGGCAAGCCGACGTTACATCGTAATTTCACATGGAGTAGTGACCCATGTGGAGTTCGAGTACGTGGTTTGAATTCCTCCTAGTGGTCGACGCTGACTTGGGACATGGCCCACTACCATGTCGCCAGGTTGAGTGTGACTACTAGTCCCTCATTTCAGTGATTGATGCAAATTTGGATGTTGTTTTCATTTTGGTCTGTGTGAGTGCGTAGTTGGAAATGAAAAGTGGTTTTTGAAAATTGGACTGGTTTCTTTTAAAGGAATTTAAATGTATAAAATGGGTTTTAAAACTGAAACCTCTGATTTGAAAATCTGTTGTTTACTTGGAGTTGGTTCAGAATGGTTTGGGTTGAAACCTTGGTTCCTCTTTATGTACGTTTGCACATGTGTGAGAATGCATGGAAGTGTGTGTTGATGCACGTATGAATGGAATGTGGATGAAGACATGTGCAACGGTTCATGGGAGTACCTGGGTGTGTTTGAAATTTAACGCTTGAATTTGTTTTCTAAACTGGTTTTAAAGGGAAAATGTTTTTGGAAAGTTTTGGTTTGGAAGTGGACTGGTTTTGGAAAGTGATCTTGAAAAAGGGTGGTTTTGAAATCAAAAATGAAAAGGGAATTTTAATGAGGAGATTTTATTTTGGGTTGTGTTGTATTTGTTTGGTCCTTCTGCTGACCGTTTATGATGAAGGCGCTTTTATTGATGTTGCTTCGATTTGATGTTGGTTTTGGCCTGGTGTTTTATATGTCGCTCAGGAAATGCCGCCCAGAAAGGTCCCTAAGGATTCTGATAGGTCATGCCCAGTTTTTGGTCCTCCTCAGACTTTGCCTACTCTCCATGGTGATCAGGGTCCGTTAGAGGCAGTAAAATGGCTCGAGGAAGTGGAGCGCGTCTTTAGAATGTTGGGAACTCCCGATAATGTTAAGGTTCGTGCAATTATGAAGTTGTTCGAGGGTCCAGCTCTGGACCAGTGGAAGGTGGTTGCCCCACCATCGGCGCAAGTTGAAATGACGTGGGATGTCTTCAGAACCGTTTTCATCCAATGGTTTGTACCTGAGGAAGTGAAGTTGGGGAAAAAGAGAGAGCTTGTGCATATTCAACAAGGCCAACGGACGGTGAAGGTATATGTTGACCATTTCAAGGAACTGATTCCCTTTTCTCCAGAGGTAGCATCGCATGAGCTCATGAAAGCCTCTCTTTTCACTGGGGGTCTTCGTTCCGAGATCAAGGAGCGAGTCCTCCCTTCTGAAGATCTTTGTTTCGAGAAGCTGGAAGAGAAAGCTTTCTTGGCTGAGTTGCTTTCCGGTGTGCGGGTGGTTACTACTTCAGCGTCCCCTGTTGTTGTTCATAAGAGTTCCCCCTCTGGTGAGGAAAAGGCGCCAGAGATACCTGTTCCTAATGAGTTGTCCCCTTTGGTCCCAGCTTCCAGTTCATCAGATCGTTTGATGGTGTGCTATCAGTGTGGTCGTTTTGGGCATTTAAAGCCGTCGTGTCGCAACCCTCCGAAGACGTGCCATCGATGCGGCCGTCTGGGTCATCTGGAGAAGTTTTGCAAGAAGCGTCGCTTGAAGAGGAAGCTGTGATTGGATAATGTCAGTACCTGACTGTGAGGCAGAAGATGCTTCAGCCATCAGGGCCCCAGCCACAAGTCTCGGGGTGAAGTTCGCGCACAGTCAGAAGTCCCCAGGGGTGTGAAGCCTTGGTCCAGGCTTTGTGTTCTATGTTAGCAGTTGAACAATCAAGATCTTCTAGTACTTTTTTTTCTGTTGTTAAGTCTTGACGTTGTTGTACGTTCATTGTTTTACCATGGGGTTATCATGGACTTGTTCTATTATAATCCAAGTAGTCTGGTTTATGTAAATGTGTTGTTTTTTCAAAAAAAGTGGCAATGGACATGTTCTATGATAAATCTAAGAGGACTTGTCGTGTGAGTATGATATTCTAAATCGGGTATCCTTCTTAAAAGTGTGTTTGACTCTCGTGTGGGTTGACCTCGTTTTAGTTATGTTGTCGATGAGGTTATGCTTTGTGGACTTCGGTGGATCATGTCTCCAATTTTATAATGGTTAAATGTTTTTCCATGGATTTTCCCTGGTATTGAAGGTTATTGACTCTGGTCGAGGATTTAATGTCTTGACGGAAGTGTTGTTTTAATCGGGCTATAAGAGTTGGTTTGAATTGGTTGGGAGTTCCCGCGTCGGCCCCCCCTCCCTTTCCCAGGGTGGTCTATTCAGATGGTCAACGTTTTTTGCACTAGTTGAGTTCTTGTGGTGGGGAGAACCCCTTCGTGTTCTCCCCTCAATCTCGGACCCCAGTTTTCTCTCGAATCGGTCGGGTGTGACCTGTGCAGAGTAAGGTCATCCCCGAGATTCTCAGTTCTCTCTGGTTCCTTTAGTTCCGTTGGGGCATGGACTTAAATCTTGACCGACTTTTGTCCTGGTGACTTTCTGGGGGCAGAAAGTGTCTGTGGTGGGGAGAATTGTCACACCCCGACCGCAGATACCCTTATCTTACTTTTTTTTTCTTTTTTTTTTCTTCTTGGTCTCGGTCTGAATTTTTTTTACGTTTATTTGTGTTGAAGGGTTTCGCGCTAGTGCGCGGTCATCGCATCGTTAGCGGTGACCGTGCGGTTGGCCCGGGTGACTACGGGTTCGCCCGATGTTTAAATTTGAGAATTTTATGTTGTCATTTTATTATTTTTATTTTTTTTCATCATTATTATTATAAAGTTTATTTGTTATTATTATTATAAAGTTTTATTAATATTATTATTATAAAGTTTTATTAATATTATTATTATAAATTTTTATTATTTATTACGAAGATTAGATTTTATTCTTTTATTTAGTCTTCTATTATTATTATAAGTTTTATCATTATTATCATTAATGTTATAAAGTTTAATTATTTTTATTAAAAGGGTTTTATATCATTATTATTATGATGTTTTAGTATTATTATTAATATATTAAGGTTTGATGACTAAAAATATACTTACTATTATTATTATTATAAAGTTTTACTATTTTTATAATGTCTTATTATTATTATTAAGTTTTGGTTTTATTTATTTAATTAATTTATCATATTATTAGTATTATTATGATTTCCTTTTTCATTATTTATATATTATTATTATTATTAGTATTAGCATATATATATATATATATATATATTATAAACCTAACCCTAACCTATCCCGTCCCTACCCAGCCGCCACTTTTTTCCCCCTTTTCTCTCTCCCCCGTTTCTCTCCCGCTCCCCTCCTGCCTCGCTCCGCCGCAGCGACTCTCCCCTCCCTGTTCTTTCCTGCACCGCCCAGCCCCCTTCTCCTGCCTCACTCAGCCGCCATCTCCTCTGCGCCGCCCTCTCCATCCCCTCTCCCTCACCGAGGCCTGCCCGCACCTTTCCCTCCTGCGGCTCTGCCCCGCAGCCCGCTCCCGGCCCCGTCCGGCGCTCCGCCTCCCCTCGCTGTCTACTGCCCAGCCGGCTCCACCCTCACCCATCCCCTTCTCCCGTTTCGGCCTCCTGCGTGATCCAGCTGCCCTTTTTCCTCCCTTGCGCTTCGCCGCTCCCCGCCTCCACTCATCCGAAGCTCTTCCCCGCAGCCGCCTCATGCGACCCTCCCTCGCCGCTGCCATGATGCCTAGCCGACCTCCTGTTTCACCTCCACCAGCCACGGTGACTCCCAGTCGGCTCTACACCAGCCGTGATCAGGTCCCGCGGCCAACGCCCCCCCCCCCTTGGAGCCGTTCGGTCTGCAACACGCACCCCGACCTCCGGCACCTCCGGCACCCGCGGCCTCGCGCCGTCCTCCTTGCTCGCACCGCTCCGGCGCGCTCCCGCCTCCGCCTTGCGCCGAGCCCGTACCCAGCCTGCTTCCGCCTTTGCCCCATGTCCCGGCCTCCGCGCTGAAGACCCCCACGGCCTGCTCCCTCTCTCGCCGAACCGTCGCCGACCCGTCTCCCCCCCTATTCGTGAGTTTCCTTTTTTCTTTTATATATTTATTTATCTTTTGTTTTGTTATAATTATAATTATTACATTATTATTATTATTATATTATGTTTTTATATTATTATTAATATTAATAATATATTATTAATATTATGATTACTATATTATGTTGTTATTTTTATTATTATATTATGATATTATTACTATTTTTATTATTATTAAATTATCATTGTTATTATGCTATTGTTATTATATTATTATTATTAATATTATTATGTTGACATTATTTTATATTATTATCATTATTATATTATTAATATATTATGATTATATTAAATTGGCATTGTTCCTATTATTAATATTGTATTAATATTACGATATTATTATTACTGCTATTATTGATGTATTATTATTATGCTAATTATATTATTATTATTATTGTCATTATTATGACTATATTATTATTGTTATTACATTAATATTGATATTAACATTATATACTGGTTACTGCTATTATATTATTATTACTGATCGTTAAACCCGTTTTTCGGTCTACTGTTTTAGGATCTGTTTGACGGCGCAATTCGATGCGCCATTTTCGCAACGGGAGTCTTGCGCCATGTCGTTTCGTTCCGAGCTGCGTCTTGAGGTAGGTCTCCCTTTGCACTCGCCTTTAAATTTAGAATTTATTTATTCCTTGACTTTTTATTAAGTTTCAGCAAATTCAAAAGTATTACTAAGTAGTTATCTATAGTTTGGTGATCTGCTGATAATAAAAGTTGTTTTAATTCTAGCGTTTCATTAAAAGCGTTTTCTTGGATTTAGTTGTGTGCTCCCATGGTAGTTTTGCTGGATGGTTCTTCCTGATTAACGAAAGATCATGTTGAATTGGGTTCTGAAGCGGTTTTGGTGTGTGTAAAATGGTAGGTGTATTGGTTATGGAAAATGGTGTTTTTATTTGAACCTTGATTAGAGGAAGTGCCGTGTGACCTTTAAACTCGATTTTTGGAAACATTAAGCGTGGTTCTTGGTAGTTGAAAAAGAAAAATGTTTTCCTTTGATGCGTGATTAAAATTCTAGATTTCATTTGAGAAATATTATTCTTTCAAAAGGTGTTTAAAGGCCCGTTTGGCTCTTGATGAAAGTGGGGTGCGTTTGGAACTGGGAAAATGATTTCTTACTTGTGATACCAACGTCTTTCAGGTTTGAGATGCTAATTTGAGTTTCTTGAATAATGTTCTAAGTGCGTTTCTGGTTTTCAATCGTGTGGCGTATGTCATGCCTCTTGGAAATGTTTTAGTGTTAGATGTTCAAAGTGTAAATGATATGACGGCCCGGTTGGCACTTTATCAAATGTGAAGTGATTATATATTTATATATACATACTTGTGAGGGCATTTCTACAGGGGGACTTCCCTTCGAGGGTTGTCGTGTAGTGATGTCCGTGTAAGGGGTTGGCAAGTGCGGTGAGATGAGTCACGCGTGCGAGGGTCTCCCACTTACACAGTGTTACTAAACTACCACGGGTTCCTGGGCGTCTTGTAGATTATCGAGTGACGGTTGCTTGCTAACCCTGATTAGACGGGTTAGTACCCCCTGGAGTTACAAACAGGCCAGGAGGGATGTGCCACTGGTTGGCTGTTAGGGCGGCCAGTTGGTTATTGACTATGGAGTACCATGCCGGCAGGTAGTCTGAACCCGAGTACGTCCAGGGGTTTTCTAGGGATGTTCAGGATCACCCATGGTTATTGCTGATAACTTCTGGTTTATTTGTACTTGCACTTGGTTTTCCTTACCTGTTTACCTTTACTTGCACTTGTTTTCCCTGCTTGTTTTCCTTCAGTCATATTTCACAGCCTATACTGTTAGACTTTGAGAAAAATGGTTTTCAAATGAAAATGCTTTATTCGCTTTGGGCTAGATTTGAAAATGTAACACTTTGCTTTTCAGAATGAGTTTAAAACTAATGAAATGGAACTAACTTTCGAAAAGGAATAAGGGAAATACCTCGTGTTTGATTTTCAAGTAAAGCATTTGTGAAAACTTACTTTTATACATTATAGTTCAAACCTGGATTATGTAGATTCTTTATTTCCTGGCGGTGCATTGGGATTTGTTGTGGGGCTCACCTACTGAGTACTTTTGTGCTCACGCCTATATTTTACCATTTCAGTCGCAGGTCTTCTGTTTTGAGTCGCTCAGTGTTGGAGCGAGGTTGCTCTCTAGTTGGGTGGTGACCTGAGAGGTCACATGGAGGTACGTGGTTGTGTGGTTTTTTTTTCTTTTCCGCTGTTAGTGTTTATTTATTCTGTTCTATTTACTTTTGTTTTGGGCTGAAATCGTTCCCAACGATCAAGTCTTAATGCCCGGCACTGGTTGCCATCCCGGGGGGATCGGGAACGCCCCTCGGGACTTGCCGCGGACCGGCTCGAGTGACCGGTTCAGGGTCGACCCGGGCTGGTTTGTGACAAAATGGTATCAGAGGCAGGTTCTTGTTATTTGGGTTGTCCGGTAGAAGGATATTAGGACTGTCGGAACTCGAGGGGTAAGTACGGGAAGAGCGTCGCGAACTCTTGCTCGCACTGATCTTTGAGTTACCAGGGGTAGTTCGGGAATTGTGTCCTTGTCTTTTCTGGTTTGTCTTGGATTGAGAGATGATAATGGAGGCAAGCCAACGTTACATCGTAATTTCACATGGAGTAGTGACCCATGTGGAGTTCGAGTACGTGGTTTGAATTCCTCCTAGTGGTCGACGCTGACTTGGGACATGGCCCACTACCATGTCGCCAGGTTGAGTGTGACTACTAGTCCCTCATTTCAGTGATTGATGCAAATTTGGATGTTGTTTTCGTTTTGGTCTGTGTGAGTGCGTAGTTGGAAATGAAAAGTGGTTTTTGAAAATTGGACTGGTTTCTTTTAAAGGAATTTAAATGTATAAAATGGGTTTTAAAACTGAAACCTCTGATTTGAAAATCTGTTGTTTACTTGGAGTTGGTTCAGAATGGTTTGGGTTGAAACCTTGGTTCCTCTTTATGTACGTTTGCACATGTGTGAGAATGAATGGAAGTGTGTGTTGATGCACGTATGAATGGAATGTGGATGAAGACATGTGCAACGGTTCATGGGAGTACCTGGGTGTGTTTGAAATTTAACGCTTGAATTTGTTTTCTAAACTGGTTTTAAAGGGAAAATGGTTTTGGAAAGTTTTGGTTTGGAAGTGGACTGGTTTTGGAAAGTGATCTTGAAAAAGGGTGGTTTTGAAATCAAAAATGAAAAGGGAATTTTAATGAGGAGATTTTATTTTGGGTTGTGTTGTATTTGTTTGGTCCTTCTGCTGACCATTTATGATGAAGGCGCTTTTATTGATGTTGCTTCGATTTGATGTTGGTTTTGGCCTGGTGTTTTATATGTCGCTCAGGAAATGCCGCCCAGAAAGGTCCCTAAGGATTCTGATAGGTCATGCCCAGTTTTTGGTCCTCCTCAGACTTTGCCTACTCTCCATGGTGATCAGGGTCCGTTAGAGGTAGTAAAATGGCTCGAGGAAGTGGAGCGCGTCTTTAGAATGTTGGGAACTCCCGATAATGTTAAGGTTCGTGCAATTATGAAGTTGTTCGAGGGTCCAGCTCTGGACCAGTGGAAGGTGGTTGCCCCACCATCGGCGCAAGTTGAAATGACGTGGGATGTCTTCAGAACCGTTTTCATCCAATGGTTTGTACCTGAGGAAGTGAAGTTGGGGAAAAAGAGAGAGCTTGTGCATATTCAACAAGGCCAACGGACGGTGAAGGCATATGTTGACCATTTCAAGGAACTGATTCCCTTTTCTCCAGAGGTAGCATCGCATGAGCTCATGAAAGCCTCTCTTTTCACTGGGGGTCTTCGTTCCGAGATCAAGGAGCGAGTCCTCCCTTCTGAAGACCTTTGTTTCGAGAAGCTGGAAGAGAAAGCTTTCTTGGCTGAGTTGCTTTCCGGTGTGCGGGTGGTTACTACTTCAGCGTCCCCTGTTGTTGTTCATAAGAGTTCCCCCTCTGGTGAGGAAAAGGCGCCAGAGATACCTGTTCCTAATGAGTTGTCCCCTTTGGTCCCAGCTTCCAGTTCATCATATCGTTCGATGGTGTGCTATCAGTGTGGTCGTTTTGGGCATTTAAAGCCGTCGTGTCGCAACCCTCTGAAGACGTGTCATCGATGCGGCCGTCTGGGTCATCTGGAGAAGTTTTGCAAGAAGCGTCGCTTGAAGAGGAAGCTGTGATTGGAGAATGTCAGTACCTGACTGTGAGGCAGAAGATGCTTCAGCCATCAGGGCCCTAGCCACAAGTCTCGGGGTGAAGCTCGCGCACAGTCAGAAGTCCCCAGGGGTGTGAAGCCTTGGTCCAGGCTTTGTGTTCTATGTTAGCAGTTGAACAATCAAGATCTTCTAGTACTTGTTTTTCTGCTGTTAAGTCTTGACGTTGTTGTACGTTCATTGTTTTACCATGGGGTTATCATGGACTTGTTCTATTATAATCCAAGTAGTCTGGTTTATGTAAATGTGTTGTTTTTTCAAAAAAAGTGGCAATGGACATGTTCTATGATAAATCTAAGAGGACTTGTCGTGTGAGTATGATATTCTAAATCGGGTATCCTTCTTAAAAGTATGTTTGACTCTCGTGTGGGTTGACCTCGTTTTAGTTATGTTGTCGATGAGGTTATGCTTTGTGGACTTCGGTGGATCATGTCTCCAATTTTATAATGGTTAAATGTTTTTCCATGGATTTTCCCTGGTATTGAAGGTTATTGACTCTGGTCGAGGATTTAATGTCTTGACGGAAGTGTTGTTTTAATCGGGCTATAAGAGTTGGTTTGAATTGGTTGGGAGTTCCCGCGTCGGCCCCCCCTCCCTTTCCCAGGGTGGTCTATTCAGATGGTCAACGTTTTTTGCACTAGTTGAGTTCTTGTGGTGGGGAGAACCCCTTCGTGTTCTCCCCTCAATCTCGGACCCCAGTTTTCTCTCGAATCGGTCGGGAGTGACCTGTGCAGAGTAAGGTCATCCCCGAGATTCTCAGTTCTCTCTGGTTCCTTTAGTTCCGTTGGGGCATGGACTTAAATCTTGACCGACTTTTGGCCTGGTGACTTTCTGGGGGCAGAAAGTGTCTGTGGTGGGGAGAATTGTCACACCCCGACCGCAGATACCCTTATCTTACTTTTTTTTTTCTTTTTTTTTTTCTTGGTCTCGGTCTGAATTTTTTTTACGTTTATTTGTGTTGAAGGGTTTCGCGCTAGTGCGCGGTCATCGCATCGTTAGCGGTGACCGTGCGGTTGGCCCGGGTGACTACGGGTTCGCCCGATGTTTAAATTTGAGAATTTTATGTTGTCATTTTATTATTTTTATTTTTTTTCATCATTATTATTATAAAGTTTATTTGTTATTATTATTATAAAGTTTTATTAATATTATTATTATAAAGTTTTATTAATATTATTATTATAAATTTTTATTATTTATTACGAAGATTAGATTTTATTCTTTTATTTAGTCTTCTATTATTATTATAAGTTTTATCATTATTATCATTAATGTTATAAAGTTTAATTATTTTTATTAAAAGGGTTTTATATCATTATTATTATGATGTTTTAGTATTATTATTAATATATTAAGGTTTGATGACTAAAAATATACTTACTATTATTATTATTATAAAGTTTTACTATTTTTATAATGTCTTATTATTATTATTAAGTTTTGGTTTTATTTATTTAATTAATTTATCATATTATTAGTATTATTATGATTTCCTTTTTCATTATTTATATATTATTATTATTATTAGTATTAGCATATATATATATATATATATTATAAACCTAACCCTAACCTATCCCGTCCCTACCCAGCCGCCACTTTTTTCCCCCTTTTCTCTCTCCCCCGTTTCTCTCCCGCTCCCCTCCTGCCTCGCTCCGCCGCAGCGACTCTCCCCTCCCTGTTCTTTCCTGCACCGCCCAGCCCCCTTCTCCTGCCTCACTCAGTCGCCATATCCTCTGCGCCGCCCTCTCCATCCCCTCTCCCTCACCGCGGCCTGCCCGCACCTTTCCCTCCTGCGGCTCTGCCCCGCAGCCCGCTCCCGACCCCGTCCGGCGCTCCGCCTCCCCTCGCTGTCTACTGCCCAGCCGGCTCCACCCTCACCCATCCCCTTCTCCCGTTTCGGCCTCCTGCGTGATCCAGCTGCCCTTTTTCCTCCCTTGCGCTTCGTCGCTCCCCGCCTCCACTCATCCGAAGCTCTTCCCCGCAGCCGCCTCATGCGACCCTCCCTCGCCGCTGCCATGATGCCTAGCCGACCTCCTGTTTCACCTCCACCAGCCACGGTGACTCCCAGTCGGCTCTACACCAGCCGTGATCAGGTCTCGCGGCCAACGCCCCCCCCCCCCCTTGGAGCCGTTCGGTCTGCAACACGCACCCCGACCTCCGGCACCTCCGGCACCCGCGGCCTCGCGCCGTCCTCCCTGCTCGCACCGCTCCGGCGCGCTCCCGCCTCCGCCTTGCGCCGAGCCCGTACCCAGCCTGCTTCCGCCTTTGCCCCATGTCCCGGCCTCCGCGCTGAAGACCCCCACGGCCTGCTCCCTCTCTCGCCGAACCGTCGCCGACCCGTCTCCCCCCCCTATTCGTGAGTTTCCTTTTTTCTTTTATATATTTATTTATCTTTTGTTTTGTTATAATTATAATTATTACATTATTATTATTATTATTATTATTATTATTATATTATGTTTTTATATTATTATTAATATTAATAATATATTATTAATATTATGATTACTATATTATGTTGTTATTTTTATTATTATATTATGATATTATTACTATTTTTATTATTATTAAATTATCATTGTTATTATGCTATTGTTATTATATTATTATTATTAATATTATTATGTTGACATTATTTTATATTATTATCATTATTATATTATTAATATATTATGATTATATTAAATTGGCATTGTTCCTATTATTAATATTGTATTAATATTACGATATTATTATTACTGCTATTATTGATGTATTATTATTATGCTAATTATATTATTATTATTATTGTCATTATTATGACTATATTATTATTGTTATTACATTAATACTGATATTAACATTATATACTGGTTACTGCTATTATATTATTATTACTGATCGTTAAACCCGTTTTTCGGTCTACTGTTTTAGGATCTGTTTGACGGCGCAATTCGATGTGCCATTTTCGCAACGGGAGTCTTGCGCCGTGTCGTTTCGTTCCGAGCTGCGTCTTGAGGTAGGTCTCCCTTTGCACTCGCCTTTAAATTTAGAATTTATTTATTCCTTGACTTTTTATTAAGTTTCAGCAAATTCAAAAGTATTACTAAGTAGTTATCTATAGTTTGGTGATCTGCTGATAATAAAAGTTGTTTTAATTCTAGCGTTTCATTAAAAGCGTTTTCTTGGATTTAGTTGTGTGCTCCCATGGTAGTTTTGCTGGATGGTTCTTCCTGATTAACAAAAGATCATGTTGAATTGGGTTCTGAAGCGGTTTTGGTGTGTGTAAAATGGTAGGTGTATTGGTTATGGAAAATGGTGTTTTTATTTGAACCTTGATTAGAGGAAGTGCCGTGTGACCTTTAAACTCGATTTTTGGAAACATTAAGCGTGGTTCTTGGTAGTTGAAAAAGAAAAATGTTTTCCTTTGATGCGTGATTAAAATTCTAGATTTCATTTGAGAAATATTATTCTTTCAAAAGGTGTTTAAAGGCCCGTTTGGCTCTTGATGAAAGTGGGGTGCGTTTGGAACTGGGAAAATGATTTCTTACTTGTGATACCGACGTCTTTCAGGTTTGAGATGCTAATTTGAGTTTCTTGAATAATGTTCTAAGTGCGTTTCTGGTTTTCAATCGTGTGGCGTATGTCATGCCTCTTGGAAATGTTTTAGTGTTAGATGTTCAAAGTGTAAATGATATGACGGCCCGGTTGGCACTTTATCAAATGTGAAGTGATTATATATTTATATATACGTACTTGTGAGGGCATTTCTACAGGGGGACTTCCCTTCGAGGGTTGTCGTGTAGTGATGTCCGTGTAAGGGGTTGGCAAGTGCGGTGAGATGAGTCACACGTGCGAGGGTCTCCCACTTACACAGTGTTACTAAACTACCACGGGTTCCTGGGCGTCTTGTAGATTATCGAGTGACGGTTGCTTGCTAACCCTGATTAGACGGGTTAGTACCCCCTGGAGTTATAGACAGGCCAGGAGGGATGTGCCACTGGTTGGCTGTTAGGGCGGCCAGTTGGTTATTGACTATGGAGTACCATGCCGGCAGGTAGTCTGAACCCGAGTACGTCCAGGGGTTTTCTAGGGATGTTCAGGATCACCCATGGTTATTGCTGATAACTTCTGGTTTATTTGTACTTGCACTTGGTTTTCCTTACCTGTTTACCTTTACTTGCACTTGTTTTCCCTGCTTGTTTTCCTTCAGTCATATTTCACAGCCTATACTGTTAGACTTTGAGAAAAATGGTTTTCAAATGAAAATGCTTTATTCGCTTTGGGCTAGATTTGAAAATGTAACACTTTGCTTTTCAGAATGAGTTTAAAACTAATGAAATGGAACTAACTTTCGAAAAGGAATAAGGGAAATACCTCGTGTTTGATTTTCAAGTAAAGCATTTGTGAAAACTTACTTTTATACATTATAGTTCAAACCTGGATTATGTAGATTCTTTATTTCCTGGCGGTGCATTGGGATTTGTTGTGGGGCTCACCTACTGAGTACTTTTGTGCTCACGCCTATATTTTACCATTTCAGTCGCAGGTCTTCTGTTTTGAGTCGCTCAGTGTTGGAGCGAGGTTGCTCTCTAGTTGGGTGGTGACCTGAGAGGTCACATGGAGGTACGTGGTTGTGTGGTTTTTTTTCCTTTTCCGCTGTTAGTGTTTATTTATTCTGTTCTATTTACTTTTGTTTTGGGCTGAAATCGTTCCCAACGATCAAGTCTTAATGCCCGGCACTGGTTGCCATCCCGGGGGGATCGGGAACGCCCCTCGGGACTTGCCGCGGACCGGCTCGAGTGACCGGTTCAGGGTCGACCCGGGCTGGTTTGTGACACATCACATCCAAAAAAACCATTGTCCCTTCAAAGTTCTCGACCTCATCATTAAGTTTCATCAAACTCCAACCCCATGGGTTAACATCATTTATTCAAACATTCATTAAAGAATTACTTTCCCATTTTCCCAGGCATTCTAGAAAAGCAACCTATGATACTAAACACAAGGGGGATCAACATGGTGAGTAGACGTATTACCCGTTGAGTCTTTTCCGCCTATAGCAAGAATGTAGACCCATTATCCCTTGAGAGGCTAAACACTAAAAGATCATGGCATACCCCACGTGTCTTCGCCTCCTTCGGAAGAAGGGTAATCAAGACCAGCTTTCTTGAGTAGTGGGGAAATTAAAATAGATAAACAACCAAACAAAGAACCAAGAATACAATAACCACATCCATCCCATTCCATCATCCCCGGTGTCCTCCCTGACACCCAAATACATAAAATGATGCATCCCGCCACTCTAGGCATCATATGATGCCACATCCACAAGGCCTCCCTACCTCCACATATCACAACACCCCTCCAGGGTCACATCACAACACAAGCAGCAAGAAAACAACACCACATCAAATGGGCTTTTAGCCCTAATTCACAACAAGAGGGTAACTCATAACCCTTCATTGAATTCAATAAAGTTACTTAATCCATCTTGAATTAACAAACTCAATTCGTTAGTTCCAACATCATGAACCAATTCAGTAAGCTATCACCGAAGATTAAACATGTTTACTATGCCAAATTTGATCAATATCAAATTACAACAAGAACCAGGTCTATTTTCATGCCTCTTTATATTTATCCAACCAATTATCAATTGATTCTGGCTTTACATTCTTTGTCAATTTCCTCAAGAACAACATGCTTAACAAGCAAGGCATATATATTACACTATCTAGTAAATAAGAGGCAATAACAAATGATCAAAGCAATTTCTTTATCCGGTTCAAATATATTTATTAGGTTAATTCCATTATCATCTAGTGGGATTCAAAATGCTATCGATACCATTACACATACAAAAGAGAAGCAACGAATCCCCTACCTCAAAGGTTTTTGAGAAAAACCACAACGGTCGATGAACGCCCAAGAAACCGGGTCGATTATCCATGAATCCTCCATAGATCTCCTCTCCTAACACAACCAAGACCAAAAATAATCATAACCGACATCCACACACTTATATCTACCCATGATGGGTGTGGATCTAAGAAACCGATAGAAGGGGAGAAGTAAATCTAAGTATATCTAAGAAAATCAAGCATGAACGACCACATACCTTAAGAAACCGGCTCCTATTTTCCAATAGAAGCCTCTGAATCACCTCTAAAATTCTTGGGAGAGATTCTCCTACCTCCCAGGAAAGGTAATCCCGATTTATGGACAATTAGGGGCTTAAACGAGGTGATTAAAGGAAAATGAGTTAGATCCACAATTTTAGGATCTAACTTTAAGTGCATGCACGGTTAGTCCACATGGTTTAACAAACTATGTGCTAACCGTGAATTAGATTCTACCTTGACAACCACTCTTCACATGGTTAGTCCGCACGGTTAGACTAACTGTGCGCTAACCGTGTGTTATCCACTTCCTCCAAGACCATTCTTGCATGGTTTGGCTGCATGGTTTAGGCAAACCATTCACCTCTTGTGCGAAGGCCATAACCCTTTAGATTTCCTTAAAAAAGCCACCCAAACTCACACCAAGTCGCCTTGACCTCCCGGAACACTTCTAACACCACATGTTCACAAAGGAATAGACTAGAGAGGTCTGGTCCATTACACCTTCCATGGTCCACCCAGTTAAGGTAATCTAATTCCATGCTCACTTCAATCTTATAGGTGATTAAAAACCCAAATAAATGGATAACATGTATCATTAGGTTCATCCTTATCCCTCAAGAGGTCTGGAGGCCATCAAGTATCATGAGGTTCTCCCATATACCTCTTGGGTTGTTCATCTCAAGTCACAACATTACTCCCTCAAGAGGTGTTTATTCACTCTTACACTAGGTTATATAAGCCTCCTCAATCCTAGTCACTCCCCTTAGGGGTCTGGAAGTCATAGGAAAAACTATAGTTTAGGCCTCATCCTTCAGCAACCAAGTCATCAAGCTAGCGCAGTAGGACCAATATGGCCTAGGAACTTTGGTCTATTCATATAAGGCATTAAATAGCTTAATATTTTTTTTATTTAAATTATGTTGAGAGCAATTTCTTTGGAGGAGGAAGTAAGAAGAGTTTTTTTTAATAGTGTTTTATTTTGTTTTCAAAGAGGATAAATCAATTTACTTTGTAAAAGACTTGGAAAATATGATTGTGCTTTACTGATTTGTATTTCAAAAATATTATAAGTATTTGGTAAAACTTGTGATGTAATCTTGATAAAATAAAGGGGGAGTTCTACCAATCATATTCAAGTTTGATTAGAAATAAATATGTTATTGGAAGACAGGGAAGTTTCAATAAATTCCTCAGAAAATATAATGATGATAAAGATTATCAATCCAAGGCTAGAAATCATGATAGATAAGGTTAATGATGAAATCAACTGATTGTTTAATAATCTAGATGATAACGAAGCAGTATGGGTGTTCTTGCTGAAGAAGATATTTTAGGTGGCACCATTTTCCAGTGTTTTCCAAATGTTTAAGCCTTAAAATCAGGAATTTATTTTATGGAAAAGGAAGGAGTTTTCGCAAACAAGTTCACAACCCACAATTTGTAGACTGCAAAGGAAAGTTCTTGGACTACATAGGAGGTAGATAGAGAAACAATGAAATATCAACAAAGTAAGAAGATCCACATAGTATCACTATGCGGACTGTGAAGCACGTTATGCAGACCACGTAGAAGAAATGGTTCATAGGAGGCTTGAGGTATTTGGAAGGTGTGTTATTCATATAATGGAGGTGGTGATCCATTCATGGATGGAATCAGATGTTGCGAAGGATAAAAGGTGGTATGTGGATGATGTTGAGAAAAACGATTCGTGGGAGGAGCATAGTCTATGGTGAAGGTTGTCTCACATCAATGTTTTTGGTAAATCAGATTAGTAGATTTTAAGGATTTATTTTTCTATATAATGGACTCTAATCCCATAATTAAGAAAGAGTGAATTTTATAAGAATAGATCATCATTGTGGGAAGAAATTTGGAGAAGTCCAAAGTAGTTCACAAAGGATAATTCTATGAAGGGAAGTAGTTCATAGAGGATATTTTCTATATAGGAATAAGAAGTTCATGGGACCATTTCCGCAATTGAGATGGTTCATGGGGATAGTACATAGAAGACTTTTTTAGGGCACTATAGTCTATAAAGGAAAGAAGACTGCATATGAGAGGAGGTCTGTGGAGGAACCAATCATTCATGAATTTTTGTTAGTCTGTGGAAGAATCCAACATCCACAAATCAGAGGTGGTACACAGAAGAGGAAGGCTATCTATGAAGCACTTGCAAAACACAGTGTAATTTAGTTTTCAGAGGATGCAAGCAGTTTGTGGAGGAAGTAGGATAGTTCGTAGAGGACTCAAGGAAGTTCCTACCAAGTTTTGAGTAGGAAAATAAAGAATTTTTTTGAAAGATAAAATTAGTGAAAGCTGATCAAGAAGCACTGAAACATTGAATTGAATCATTTTTTCTAGAATAAGAACATACACTATTGGACTATTTTTGTATTGCTACACAAGTTCAAGGAAACATCCTACTCATTGTATTCTATATAAAAGTATTTTTTTTAGTGGATTGTGTGGTATTGGGTTGTTTCTAAACTATACCAAGGACATATATACTATTTTTGATTAGTGAACCTTGTACATTCTTGTGTTCTTGTGGTTGTGTGGTTGAATTGTGTTCAGCAGGGAAGGAAATCTTTAATAGTAGGCGAAGTTTTTTTCATAATTAAGGAAACATAAAAGAAAAATATATCACTAGTTCACCCCCTACCCCTCTCAGTGATAATTCAATCCTGACTGGGTAAATTCAATTGGTATCAGAGGGAGGTTCCCTTCATTTATTCATTACTATAGTTTTGAAGAGAAGTTGTGATGGAGAATCTAAATTGTGTCAAAAGTAAGGGGATTCTGATATTCAGTGAAAATAATTATCATATCTATAAATATATAATTATGCCTTATCTTATGTCTCTTGGTTATGAAGTTCTTAAAGCTATAATATATGGATTTTCTTCTATTGATGGTTAGGTACCTCCTACACCTATAGATAAAAAGAATATTGAGAATGATGGAAGAGCTAAAAATTATTTACTCTCATCACTTTTTGAAAGTGGTTTTTTAAGATTCAAAGGTGTTTCCCTAGATAAAGGTATCTAGGATAAGATGAAAAACATTTATAAAAGAAATATAAAAGTTACGAAGAAAAAAATACAAATATAGAGGCTGAAGTGTGAAGATTTGAAAATGGGAGAGTTTTAATCTATTAGGGAATTCTTTACTAGGGTAAATAACATTTTCAGCACTATCATATGTATTAGTGAACATTTGGAGGATTCTATAGTTGTTGAAAAGATATTAATAATTATTCCCAACAAGTTTGATGCTAAATTTACTTCATTAGAATATAGAGACCCTGAAACATTATCTCTGGATGATTTTTATAGAACTCTAATCACTTATGAAATGATAAGGGAGAAGACTAGGAAGAGAAAAATAAAAATTGATAGAGAAATGTCTTTCAAATCCACCAAGAAATAAAATTATATAAAGGTTCTTGAGGAAGATGATTTTTCCGAATCTGACACTAAAAATGAGGTATGTAAAAAATTTGATGATATTTTTAATCATTTTTTGCTAACAATGTGAGGAGATGTATAAGTAAATAAAAAAGAAAACTTCTCTTGAAATGTTATGAATGTGGATCATTGGTCACTTTGCGGTTAATTTCCATCAAATAAAGAAATAATAAGACAGTGATGAAGTTGAAAGAAGGCCAAGAAGGATATGGAAGAAATAGGGTGACAAAGATAATATTTTTCTAGAGGGAAGGATAAAAAGTTCTTCAAATCTAAAAGAATAATCTTTTTTATAAAGATGAATACCAAGAAGATAGTGAAGTTGAATCCAAAAAAAACTTTTTATGAGAAATCTAGAGATAATACCTTTATTTCAATAGTGAATAATGAAGATTTTGGTAACATCATCTCTAAAGAATAAGAAACTCAACTTGAATCTCATATGAAATAAGAGTTGAAAGAATGTTTGATAAAGATTAGAAGGATTGAGAAGGAAAATAGAAATTTGATAAATAAAAATCCCTTATCAAACAATCAATAAGGTTTTCTGGATGATAAAATCAATTCAGTAAAAGAGATTAATGATTTGAAGAATTATCTTGAGTAAGAAAAGAATCATAATGAACATCTAGAAGTAAATCTGAAGGAAAAATAAGAAGAGTTTGAAATTTTCCAACAAAAACTTTCTAAATATGAATATAGAGAGATAAGTTTCAAAAATTCTATCTCAGAAGTTAGTGAAAATTATGGTAAGGATGAACCTAATAGGGGTCAAAAAAATTTACCTTTAAAGGTTTAGGAGAAAGTTAGAATTACTTTTGAGAAGAAGAAAGCTGGGAAAGTTTTGTATGTGTCCAAAGTTAAAAATGTTGAAAAATCATAAGTCTTTAGAAAACCTGAGTTTGGAATGAAATATGTGCTGAAGAAGAGTGTTTCATTTGAAAACAGAAAGGTTGATGGTCAAAAAAAATTGTTAAGAAGGTTTCTAAGAAACATACTCACAACACCGATCAATCTGAAAATTTTAGAGGAAAATACTCTCTCTATGGATATTACTAGTATTGTGATGGATTTAAACATACAAAAAATATGAGTTGGTTCAACCAAAAATATTACTACTATTATACAATTTATGGAAGGCAGGGTTTGAGGGGGAGTAAATTTTATTAAAAGAAGAAGTCATAGAAGGAAGTTTAGAAGAAACCTGATAAGGGTGGAGTGAAAGTTTAGAATAGGTTCTGACCATTAAAAACTATTTTTGAAATATTTGAACAACGTGAACATATTTATAGGGGTTGTATTGTTTTTTTACCATCACAACAAAAGTTTCTTAATAATTCATAAAAGTTAGAGCTAAAGAATGAAAAGGAAGAAAAAAAAAGAACTTATTTTTTAAACCTCTTTGAAAGCTATAAAAAGATAACGACCATGGATTCTTAATAGTGGGTGTTCTTCTCATATGAAAGGATACTTAAATATGTTAAATAAGGTGAAAGGATTCAAAAAAGGAACAATGACATTTGGCAATGATGGTTCTTATAGAATCAAAGGTGTTAGATCAACCATCATTGGAATAGAAAAGATAAAATATAGGAAAACATTATATGTTGATGGGATAAAACATAATCTGCTAAGTGTTTCACAACTTTGTGATGAGGGTAACAAAGTTATCTTTAGAAAATATGGTTTTATTTTTAAAATTTAGGAATATGAAAATATAGTTACAAAAGGCTGGTGTACAAAAGGAAACTTGTTCTAAGTTGGTAAAATTTAAAAATCTTGTTACTTGGGTATGGTGGAAGAGAATCAATTATGGCGTAAAAGGTTGGGACACATATTTCAGATAAATATAAGAAATATATTAAAGAGAGACAATGTCTGAGGTATTTTTGATATTTAAAGAAGAATATATTGGTGTTTCACTATTTTTAAAAAAGAAAATATTACAAATTTTGCGCATAATAAAGTTGATATTTGTTCAAAATGACCTCGAGAACTTATTCATTCTAATATCTTTGGTCTAATGAGAAAACAATAAACAAATAGAGATAATTACTTAATCACTTTCATTTATAACTCTACTTTCATTACTTTTTTTAGGTATATGAAACATGAGTCAAATTCTTGGAAAATTGTTAAGAGTTTCAAGAGGAAAGCAGAGAAGAAATGTGATTATTCAGTGAAGATGTTGAGAACTGATAATGGTGGTGAGTATAATAATGAATAATTTGAAAATTATCTATAGAATCATGGAATTTTTCATGAGTTCAGGTCACTATACACACCTCAACAAAATGGGGTTGCTAAAAGAAATAATAGAAGTCTGGTGGAAATGTGGAGAACTATGTTACTTGAACATGGTCTCTCTCATTACTATTAGAGGTAAGCCATGAGTACTGTTATGTATATTCAAAACCAATGTTTCTACAGTTCAAGTTCATATATGACTTCAAATAAAATATTTTTTGTAAAACTCCATGTTTGAAACACTTAAGAGTTTTTAGGAGTCAATGCATTATAAAAAGGAAAGGTGGAAATATTCGAAAGTTTGATCAAAGAGGTGAAGATGGAATTTTTCTTGACTATGATCTAGAAGGAATAGTATATAGATATTTTAACAAATAAATATGAATAATTTTTTATTTTTCTAATGTAAAATTTATTAAAAATTTTGTGGATGAAAAACAAGCTTATGACGATAAGGAAGCTGAGTAGGATGAATGTTCTGATAAAAATTCTGACAAGGATGCTAAAAATGGTAATCCTACTCAAGAAGAATAAATATACTTAGTTATCTCAAGTAATGATGATGAAACTCAAGTATCTCATCCTAGGCTGAGGAAGGAAGCGGAGGCTCAGAATATTATTGGTGATCAACATGAGAAGGTTTAAATAAGAAGAACATAAAAAGTTATTACACACACTTCTTTGTATTCAAAAGTCGAGCCAAATGATGTGAACAAAGATTTTGAGTATTCGGAATGGGTTCTAGCTATGAATGAAGAGATTGATTAGATATAGAATAATTATACTTGGGAACTTGTACCCAAACGAGATAACAAAAATGTCATTGGTACAAAATAGGTTCTACAGAACAAGATGAATGAATAAGGCGAAGTGACAAGGAACAAGGAATGGTTAGTGTGAAAAGGTTAATCGCAAATTTAAGGTGTCAATTTTTTTGATACCTTTGATCTAGTAGCAAGGTTATAAACAATCAGAATATTTCTTACTATTGCTGCGCAATAAAGTTACAAAAAAATCAAATGGATGTGAAGTCCATATTTTTTAATGGGGATCTTGATGAGGAAGTTTACATTGAACAACCATGTGGATTTATTGTTTGGAGATATGAATTTCATGTGTAAAGATTGAAAAAAATCCTTACATGGGATAAAACAAGCTCTGAGGGTATGGTATTCAAAACTGGATACCTTCTTAAGTAAGTTTAGTTTTAAGAAAGGAATAGTTGATAGCAATCTTTACATCAAATAATGTCAGGAGCTTTCTCTCATCATAATTGTTTATTTTGATGACATTATCTTTGCTGTAAATAATGAAATATCTTATGAAATGTTTTCTAAAGAGATGAAAAAGTTGTTTGAGATTTCCATATTGGATGAAATTAAATACTTTCTTAAGTTACAAATTTTACAAAATAAGAAATGCATTTTTCTTTCTCAAGAAAATTATGCTAAGGAACTTCTTAAAAGGTTTAGAATGGAAAATTAAAAACTATTTTCAACACTAATTTTAGTGGGAACCAAGTTTTATAAAGATGGTGAAGGCAAATAAGTTGACCAGAAAGAGTTTCAAACCCTGATTGTAAGTTTGTTATACTTGACTGCCTCAATACCATACATTGTTTCTATTGTTACCTTATGTGAAAGATTCTAGAGTTCTCATAAAGTATCACATTTAATTTCTGGGAAAATAATTCTCAAATATATCAAAGGCACAAACAATTTTGGAATCATATATGATAGCTAAGAAATTATTGACTTGTTTGGGTATTTATATGCTAATTAGGCAGGAAATGTTGATGATAGAAGATCCACATATTGTGGAGTTTTTTTTGGGGGGGGGTAGAGTTATGTTAGTTGGAATATAAAGAAATAGAACTAAATAACTCTTAGCATGGTTGAAGTTGAGTAAGTTTCTACCACTCAAGATTCTACCCAAATTATGTGGATGAAAACTTAGTTGGAAGACTTACTTGTTCAAGTAAAGTAAACCTTGCTCCTAGGATGTGATAATCAAAGTGAAATCAATCTTACACAGATTCCGGTACAAATTTTTTGTTAAAAACATATTTACATAAAGTACCACTTCATCAAAGATTATGTGGAGAAGAATTAATTAAAGCTAGATTATATTCCTATGTCAAAAAAGTTGCTGACATATTCAAAAAACCTTTACCAAAGGAACTATTTTATAAATTGAGGTTGAACATGGGTGTCCAAACTATTTCTCATAAAGGTTAAGGTATGTGTTTCTATCCACTATATCATCTTACATTTGGATAGTGTTGTCAAGGGGTATAATTTTATCATAAATATATCATTATGAAAGCATGAATAAATGGATATTTGTGGATAAGTTGTGAATCCAGCATGAAAGTGTGTGAACTATTCTAACATTTTATTGGAGTGGTTATAGGAAATAAAAATTTTGTATTCCAGAAATGTTGAATAATTGGAGAAAGATGAGGAAGAATGTTGAGGAAGAAGGCTTGTAAGAAATATGGGTATGTTTTAGATAATGAGGAGGAGGAAAGCTGAAGAGGTTTCATAGTCACTAATTTTGGACAGCATGGTTTTGTTGTCAATAATTCTTATTTCCTAAAATGAGTTAGCTCATGTAGGATTATAATTGTTTATAAGTAATACATATCTTGAGGTTAAAAAGTTTAGTGATTTATGAATCTTTTTTTACAACAAAATCTAAAGGATAATATTGTTAGAACCATGTTGGATGGAGAAGGAAGTAAGAAGAGTTTGTTTGTGAAGAGTGTTGTATTTTGTTTTTAAAAAGGATAGATCAATTTAATTTGTAAAAGACTTTTAAAATATGATTATGGTTTTCTAATTTATATTTAACAAATATCATAATTATTTGGTAAAACTTATGATTCAATATTTATAAAATAAAGTGGGAGTGTTGCCAATCATATTCAAGTTTGATTAGAAAGAAAGATGTTGCTGGAAGACAGGGAAGTTTTAATACTTTACATAGAAAATATGATGATGTTAAATATGATCAACCAAATGTTATAAATCATGATAGATAAGGTTCATGATGAAATCAGCTTATTTTCAAATAATCTAGATGATAGTGAAGTAGCATGGGTGTTCTTACTGAAGAAGATATTTTAGGTGGCATTGTTTTCGAGTGTTTTCCAAATTTTTGGGCCACAAAATCAGGAATTTATTTTATGGAAAAGGAAGGAGTTTTTTCAAAGGATTTTGTGAAGCATAGTTTGAGGGCTTCAAAAGAAATTTCACAGACCGTATAGGAGGTACGCGGAGCGGCAATGAAAAATCAAAAAAGGAAGAGGATCTGCATAGCAGCACTACGTAGACTATGAAGCATGGTACACAAACCATGTTGGAGAAATAGTTCACAGGAGGCTTGAGGTATGTAGAAATAAAGTCATTAATGGAATTAAGGTGTTGATCTATTCATGGATGGAATCGGCTTCTATGAAAAATGAAAGGTGGTACGTGGGTCACATGGAGAAAAATGGTTCGCAGGAGGAGCATAGTCTGCGGTGAAGGTTTTCCCACATTCAAGTTATTGGTAAATCAAATTAGTGGATTTTTTGGATTTATTTACCTATATAATGGACCCTAATCCCATAATTAAGTAATTTTTAATTTTATAAGAAGATATCATCACTTCGGGAATAAATTTGGAGAAGTCTGAAGTAGTTCTTAAAGAAGAATTTAGCAAAGGGAAGTACTTCATGGTGGATAGTTTCCACATAGGAAGAAACAGTTTGTGAGATCATTTACATGATTGAGATGGTTAATAGGGATATTATGTGGAATATGTTTTGGGGGTACTATAGTCTACAAAGGAAAGTAGATCGTGCAGGAGAGGTGGTCTATAGAGAAACCAATAGTTCGTGAAGCAACGCTAGTTAGTAGAATAATCTGGCATCTTCAAAGCAGGGTTGGTACATGAAAGAGGAAGGTTATCTATAAAGAACTTACACCATGTGGTGTAATTCAGTTCGTGGAGGATACAAGAAGTTCACAGAGGAAGAAGGATAGTTCACTAAGGACTCAAGTAATTTTCTACCACCTTCTGTATAGGAAAGAGAAAAATTGTTTTGAAAGATAAAATTGGTGAAAGTTGATCAAGAAGCACCAAAACATTGAATTTCATTATTTTATGCTAGAAGAAGCACACACACTATTTTATTATTTTCATAGTGCTACATGAGTGAAAGGGTACATCATGCTCATTGTATTCCACATCAAAGGATTTGTTTTCTAGTGGATTGTGTGGTATTGGATTATTTCCAAACCATACCAAGGATGTAGATAATCTTATTGAGTAGTGAACCTTGTAAATTCTTATGTTCTTGTGGTGTGTGGTTGAATTATGTTCAGTAGGGAAATAAACATTTAATAGGAGGATAAGGTTGTTTCATAAGTAAGGAAACATAAAATAAAAAGATATCACTTATTCACCCCCTCCCCCTCTCAGTGATACTTGAATCCTGACTGAGTAACTTTAAATTATAAATTTTAATTAAATTAAAATACTTTATTTAATTAGATTAACCAAGTTCATTACACTTAGGGGTGATCTAAATCATCCATATACAACAAAAATAAGAGATATAAGTCATATTACTAGTATGTGAAACTACCTACCTATTTAAAATCCTTTTCCATTTTTTCACTGCCTAAAAACTCACTGCCCAACCTCACCTAAGATCTACTTAGATCAAATAGTCACCGTTCATGCTCTCGATCACATATTCAACATCAATGCACCACACATTAATAATTATAACTAATTAAAATTATTAAAACCATTTTATCCAAATAGTCATAATTTTTAATTTCTCACTGAACATCATCTTTGCAATGAAACCATGCCCAATGGTACCCCTAGGGTATGTCTCACCTCCCTATCCCTATTTAGAGTGAAATATCCAATAATAAATTCCCAATAAATAGGTTTTTTATTTTAATTTTAATAAAAACCTAAAATAATTTGACGGAGTAACGTACCTTAGCCAGAACAATGAGTCACCATAGGCAGACAGCATTGTAGGTCACCCTCTTTCTTGGTAAAATGAAAGCCCCACCATGTTTTTCTGATTCCACCAAGATCTAGTGTAATTTAAATTGAATCCCTTACTGTAAAAAGATAAATCAAAGTATAAGAGAGGATAATGTCTAAGGGGGTCAGTGGAGGAAGAATCATACCTCGAATTGCCAAGAAAAAATCTTCATTGGGTATCCCAAGCCAAGGGGGAGGATATAAGAGTAGAAATAGGACCCTAACCATTTAATCCTAATAAGGATAATATGGTTTTTCACACTCTTATGTTTTAGGGGGAATAATTGTCATTCTTCCACATTAAAGGCCCACCGGCTGGCCAACATCCACTGTGTAAAACCCCGATATTTTAAAATAGAAACATCTTCTTTGATGGAATGTATGGAATGCAACACCAATCATAGAAGAAAATATAACACCCCAATACTTTATGATATATTTATTTTTTAAAAAATTAATCTCTTTGATATCTTTTTATGCACGCAACACTGGGTTTGAATGAAACACAATACTCTATTAAAATATTATTATTAAAATAAGAACACTATAATCTAGTCATTAAATTGATGGGTATGAATAGTACTTACTAAATTTAAAAAATTATATGTTTTACACATGTATAAAAAAATAAATGGTAATTTATTTATTATAAACAAAATAATAACCATTTTAAATAAAAAGAAATGTTTTCTAAAAAACTTTATTTTTTCTAAAAGGTGGTCTAGTCTCATTTTGATCACATAATTTAAAATTTATTTTTAACAATTTTATAAAATATATTTTAAAAAAAAATTAATTTTTTAAATATACAAATCAAAATTATCTCTGGGTAAATTTTTTAGAATTTTTTGAATGGATAAATGTTTCAGTGAATATTGAAAAATACTGGTTGTTATTAAAAAACTGTCTTTTCATTCAAATAATTTACAAGATAAATTTTCTTTTTAGATGTTTTTAAAAGTAAAATTAGTTTAATTATATATATTTTAATCCAATTTAGTTCATTTTAATCAATTTCATATTGAATTTTAAAAACTTTTGAACTTTTGAACATTTTCTCTTTGAAAACCCTCTTTCTCATAACATCTACTGGATTAATTTTAAATTAACATTTTCCAACTCTATGAATGGAATTTGAAAAAATGTATTAAAAATTTTTAATCATAATAATTTATATTATATAATATATTCATCTTAATTTTTTACCATAATGAAGAGTAAAAACAATAAAAATTATTTACCACAATTAAGGTAAAAATGTGTTTACTTGGGGGGGTTAAACTAAAAATATAATGGTTAAAAATGACCCAAAACTTATCCAAAACAAATTGAATGGAAATATTTATACCTTATATATTAAATGTTTGATAATTTTCCATTTTTTGAGATTTTTTCATGTGAAAAACGTGGTTACACCTTTTTCCTTTCAAAAATTATAAGAGTGGCACTCACCTCACTTATAAAATGCCACCCCTATCCTATCATATTCACACTTCCAAAACCCACTGGTTCAAAAAATACCTACCCAAATAAATTAATTAATTCCATAATCTTATCAAATAATCCTTATTTTTGTCATAAATTGAACCAAATAATCCTTTTGGTGCAAACCAAAGAAGTTGTTCGAAGAAGAGGTAATGTTCCTAACCGAGCGTTTTATTTTATTTCTTCCTCCACCTCCTTAAATTATTATTATAACATGATTATATATTAAAATAAGTATATTAAACATATTTATATATTATTATTTTAATTTAATAACCTAAATCCTTCTCCTCTTCCATCAAATGAGTTACGAAATCATTATTCATGTTTACGACGGACTACTGCATCGTGAACTGATTTCATTTTTTTCCATCACAACCTTTCAAGGATGGATATAATGATAAATTTAACATATTTATATGATATTTATGATATTATTATAATTTTTAAATTATCATATCATATATTCTTTCATACTTTCCATTCTATGAGGGATATGATAGGATCGCTCGTGTGTATAGCAAACTACCGCCTCACGGAGCAATGTGAATCATTTTTCACTTACAATTTACATGGAAGGTAGTAAGGATAAAAATTAATGAATATATTTGATATTTATTATATAACCATACTTATGGAAATATAATATCACATCTAAATTTTTACCTTCCAATCCATTTGAAAACAATAACATCACTTGTGTGTAAATGTAGACTACCGCCTCCACGTAGCGATGTGAAATATTTTTCATTCTATTTTCACATGGATAGAAATAAGTATGGATTTTATTAATATAAATAATATATATAACATAATAATGATTCTATAAAGGTTAATTAATATTTATTTTCTTTTTATTTCTTATATTGAGAAAAATGAAAATAGTGTTCGTGCGTATGTATGGTCTACCGTCTCCATGAACGGTGTAATCCATTTTCTATCTATAAATTTTATAGATTACTATAGATAAATATATAATGAATATATATGATATTTATATCAAGTTTAAAATTCTGGATATTATGTAACCATTATCAAATTAAAAGGAACAAAATTACTGAACCAAAACATACGTGAAAAACAAAGCAATTATCACTTGAAACAATGATTTTAACAAAGAATTGATAATAAATGAGTGATAAAAGACTATAAGTAAATAATATATGGTATGAGATATATGATTATGTTTATTTAATGTATTTTTAATAAAACTATATTTACTATACAGGATTTTTGGACACATATTAAGGAATTCAAACAAGTAGTAAGGATTTCTCATCTCACTTTTACTTTCATGGGACATATGTCATATTCACCACTTATTTCCTTTATATGGTATATATAATAACAAATTTATATGTCATATCATGAATATATTTATCTTTATGGTATTTTCATTTTCATTTTATGCCATTTATTTTATGGATCTTACAATTCATAAGTAACCAAAGTGGTAAGGGTTTATTTCACAATCTCATCATTATTTTGGATTATTTATGTTTACATCTATCTTGGGGAAATTATTTGATATTTATATCTTAAAATAAATATTTTTTCTTAAAATATGGTTATTCATTAACCTTTTAAATTAATAGTACCATTTTTCACTCTTTGGTACTTAAAATTATTGAGAGAATGTTTTTAAGAAAATAGGACTTTATTTCTCCCTTCGTTTGGAAATCCTTTTTCATCAAAACCCATTTTTTATAAAAATGTTTTAAAAAATATTTTTAACCTTTTAAAAATGATTTATTAAATAAATTTTTACCCTTTTTACTTTTTAAAAAAAATTAAAGTAATATTCATGTAGTTTTCAAAACAATGCTTGTTTTTCTTTTACTAAAAATGTGAAAGGAATATTTGTTTTAACTTGTATGTAATGAACATAATTTTACACTGTCATGACTAATCAATGTTTTAAATCTTATTTTAAAAAATTAAAAGGTTATTTTTAATTAAAAGTATTTTAAAAAAAAAATTTGTTCTTTTTTGAAAAAAATCAAAGTGAAAAGGTTATTTTCCTCAAAAATGTTTTTAATGATATTTATATTAATCAATTACATAAACCCGCTATTTTATTTATGATACATTGGGGATATGTTGTATTTATATCATAATTATTCTTTATTTTTATTGTTTATGATTATTTTTACTGAGTATGTACAATTTTATTATCATTCAAAATATTATCCTGGATGGTTTATGATTATGTTTATTGATTAGGGAATGTATTAACATTTTTGTATGCTAGTTTTTCAATATGAATATTTATGTTGATTTTAATTCACACCTTTCATATGAGGAATGAATTGGACTTAGTAAGTGACAGGAAAGGACCACTATAACCCCTCAATACATTGATATGTCTCATGAGACAAACTAGATTGGGTTTTGGTCAAGGCCTTACCCTATAGATGTATTGGAACAAGGCCTCAATGGTATTTAGATGCCTTGAAACAAGTCCCCAATGATATGTTTTAGATGTCTATAATTATGAATTCCATCACCATGAATTAAGTTATTGATGTTCCATGTGATTATTCGATTAGTTAGAATATCCATGGTTAAGTTTTCAAGTTCATGTGATTATTTATATGGAATTATTTGATCATCATTTATCACTGCCATATTATGATCATGTTATTGATTAAATAGAACGTGTTTTAGTTATTTAAATTTTCATATTGATTATTCCTTATTTATTCATAGATTTTATTTTACTCTTTCTCTTACTGATCATATAATCTCACCCCTTTCTTATGTTTTATTTTCATTAGGATTCCAAGAAGTTTTTTCTGATTGATATGTAGGGATATGATTTAATGAATAATGGTGTTCTCAAAGAAAAAACTTTTTGTATTTTAAGTTTTCAATTGTAATGAGAATTTCAAGTATGAGTATAGTTTACCAAGACTACTAAACTATTCATTCCTTCAGGATGTGATTCTATATATCTTATGCCAATATAATAAAGTAGACATCAGATCTAGGCTATTGGGACCAGGGTTGTTATGGTTGGTATTAAAGGAAGTTTGGTAGAAACCTTGGTAACTAGATTTAGGAAATAATATATTAAGTAACATAACACTATAATATAATTTGATGATATTTATATAATAACATCCTGATATTTTGGTAAGGAAGGTATTATGTGGTTTTTTATAGTAAATACATTAAATACACCCCTCTCTGGATACTACAAGTGGACATGGTTCTAACACAGATATACCTAGGGTTAATAACTTTGAAAAGGTCACATTGGTATTAACTTGAACATCACCTAGTGAATGAAAAAAACCTTAATTCCCACCTGGTTTGACACTATCGGGGCATATTATTAGGATAAATCAAATTTTCTTTATAAACCATTATGAAGGAGTTGAAAATAAATATATCCTAAAAAAACCATGTTTATGATTATGAGATTATCTATGCATAAATATTTCAATATATGTTAATTTTTTCACTAGTTTTGTATTATAAAATATTTTTCATAATGTTATAATCTAATATAGTATATGTAATTGTTTAGAAATATATCCAAGGGGAAGTAATGGAAACTCTCTCAATTCACGTAATCTAAAGAGTAGGAATGATTGTTTATTTCATAAGATTAATCCAATCATTAAAAGAGAACTAGTATCATAAACATACTCATCATATGAAAACGTTGTGTCATATTATATCAAGATAAAGAAAAAATTCTATAAGTATTTTGGTTTCAAATATAATCCAAAGAGGAAGAGGATGACAAAGAGAAAAATGTATAAGGAGGGAAGGGAAAGAAAGAGTTTCCTACTTGTAATAATTTTGGAAATAAACACTCTAGTACTTGCTTGAAGGGAATGGGAGTTTTATACAAGTGTGGAGTAAAAGGATAAAATTATTGTGATTGTAAGGGTAAGAAATAAATTTCCAATTTTCAATGCTTCAACTATAAGGAGATGAGGCACTACGCAAATGAATTCCCTAGGAATTAAGGGAATATACCTCAGAAGAAGCTAAGGGGTCAAGGTCAAACTTATTCTATTGATATAGGTGAATTGAAATGATTAGTGTGTTTATTTTTCTTATTCAATAATTATGTTATAGGACTATTTTAATTAATTATATTTTAGTTATAAGAATCGTGAAATGTATAAGGATTGTACTATAGTACTATTTCTTAAAGGATTTGAGATCATATGTTCAATGGTACTGATGAACAGGAAAAGTGATTCAATGAAAAGTTAAACCACTTTGAAAACACATTATTAAGGGAATATAACCCTTAATATGTGATCTATATTGAGATAATAATGATAAATATATGATTATGGGATAGTATTGGGGATCATGAAATTGTTTAGTGATTTTATGGTTTAGGTTATCTTCACTGGAGTTTACTACATGATTAGATCTATGGAATATATTCTATAACCTAATATATATTTTTAAATCATGCATTTTTTTAATATTTTTTTATGGTGATCAAGTTATTCACATATTTGTAATGTTACATTAATATCCAATTTATATTTTCTAGAGAATATAATATTAATTTAATGACCTTCCATCTAAATTTGGTAAGACATATTTTGGATTATAATTAAGATTAAATATCCATGTAATGAATTAATTTTAACTTTGGTTTTTATTGAAAAAAAATTTCTAACCATTTTGGTTTTAGTGAAGGCAGGATAAATAGCTTGTTACTCTTTTATGGATCTTATGATCCATTAAAAGTTAATTTCAGTGCTTCGGGTATAAAAACATAATTTTTGGATATTCATTTCTTGGAATAATAGATGAAGTGGAATTTTATTGAAGAAAACCAAAAGGAAGAAATTGTGCTTATAAAATAGAACTATATGAAGTAATTATATTTCCTTATATTCTTATACAGTAAAGTAATTCCTCAACTCCAGGAAAAGGACCTTTAAACAAAAATTTTATCTTAGTACCTTTATTTATGATGAATCAAATAGACCTTAACTCATCCTAGATTTATGGTTTTTGGTTGTTGACTTTATCCAGATAATTCACCTTCTTGTGATAAATGACCTTTATCACCCTCCATCATTATTTAATCATTTTTATTTTCTTCTATGTCTATATTTTCACTTCCCACATATGTTATCCTACTCAGAAACCTAGTTAATTTATTATTCCATATGACCTTCATAATTCCCATTCACTCTTATTAAGAGGATGCTTTATTAGACATTTTTCATGATGTGAGATTTCAAGAAAGGTATTTTTTAATGTCAAACCCTTAATTATCGAGATCAATATTAAATTATGAGGGTTCAATTTATTTAAGGGGGTAAAATGTAACACCTTAAGATTTTAAAATAGGAAAAACTTATTCGATAGTGTGTACGAAATGCAACACTAAGATTAGAATAAAATATAACACCCCAAGACTTTATGATATATTTAATTTTAAATAAATTCAATCTTTTTTATAGCTTGCGATGCATGGAATACTAGGTTTGAACAAAACATAATACACTATTAAAATATTATTTTTAAACATGACCATTGTAACCTAGTTGTTAAGTTAGTGGGTATGAATCGTACTAAATAAATTATAAAAATTATATGTTTTACAAATGTATAAAATAAATTAAATGTTTATCTATTTATTATAAATAAAATAAGAAAAATTTGAAAGAATTTTTTTTAAAAAAAAACTATATTTTTTATAAAAGGGGGTCTGTCGCACTTTTATCAAATAATTTAAAATTAATTTTAAAAACTTTTAGATGATTTATTTGAAAAAAAACTTAATTTTTTAAATATACATTTCAAAATTATATTTGGTTTAATTTTTTATAATTTTCTAGAAAGATAAATTTTTCAGTAAATAGTGAAAAATACTGGTTTTTATTAAAAAATGCATTTTCATTCAAATAATTTACAAGATACATTTTATTTTAATATAGTTTTAAAAGTAAAATTAGTTAATTTATATATATATTAATCCAATTTAGGTAATTTAATGAATTTTGTATTGAAATTTTGATATAAAACCTTTGTAAACTTTTTAACATTTTCTCTTTGAAAAAGTGTTTTCTCATCGTGCCTGTGGAATTAATTTTAAATTATGTTTTTTCAATTATTTAAATGGAATTTATAAAATTTTATTAAATATTTGGAATAATAATAATTTATATTATATAATAATTTTAACTTAATTTTTTACCATAATTAATAGTAAAAATAGTAAAAGTTATTTACCTCGGCTAAGGTAAAAATGGGTTTACCTGGGGGTTAAACTAAAAAATATGGGTTAAAAATGACCCAAAACTTTTCCAAAAACCATTTCTGGCCATATTTAGACCTTATATATTACATTTTCTATAATTATCCTTTTTCTATAATTATCCATTTTCAAGCCTTGTGTCATGTGAAAAACATAGGCACATCTTTTTCTTTTCAAAAATTACAAGGGTGTCACTCACCTCACTTATAAAAGGTCACCCATTATACTATACTATTAACACTTAAAAAACCAATTGGTTTGTAAAATATCTGACCAAATAAATTTATTACTTACCTAATATCATCCTATAAGTCTTATTGTGGTCACAAATCCAACCTAATATTCCTTTTGATGCAAACCAAAGAAGTTTTTCGAAGAAGAGGTAACATCCCTAACCGAGCATTTTATTTTATTTACTTCTCCACATACTTAAATTCATATTATTACATGATTATATAATAAAATAAGTATATTAAATATATTAAGATTTTATTATTTTAATTTAATAACCTTAATCCTTATCCTCATTTATCAAATTGGTTATGAAATCATCATTCGTGTGAATGGAAGACAACCACCTCGCAAATCGATGTCATTCATTTTCCATAAACACATTTCAAGGATGGATGTAATTATAGATTTAAAATATGTATATGATATTTATGATATTATTATAAATATTAATTATAATATCACAAATTTCTTCTTACTTTCCATTCTGTGATGGACACGATAACGTCTCGCATGTGTACATCAGACTACCGCCTCATGAAGCAATGTGATTCATTATTCTATAACACTTTACATGAATGGTAGTAAGGATAAAATTTAATGAATATATGTGATATTTATTATATAACCATAATTATGGAAATATAATATCACATATAACTTCTTACCTTCCAATCCATTAAAAAACAATAACGTCGCTCATGCATAAGTGTGGACTACCACTTTCACGTAGTGATGTGAAGTATTTTTTTTATTTTATTTTTCAATTCATGGTAATAAGGATGGATTTTATTAATATAAATGATATATATAACATAATAATGATTTTTTAAATTTTAATTTCTATTTATTTTCCTTTCATTCCATCCATTGAGAAAATTTGAAACAACGTTCATGCGTACGTATGGCCTACCGTCTCCATGAATGGTGCAATCCATTTTATATCTATAACTTACATATATTACTCTAAATAAATATATAATTAATTTATATGATATTTATATCATTTTTAAAATTCTGGATATTATTTAACCATGATCAAATTAAAATGACTAAAATTACCAAACCAAAACATACATGAAAAATGAAGCAATTATCACCCGAAACAGTGATTTTAACAAATAATTTCTAATAAATGAGTGATAAAAGACTATAATTAAATAATAATTGGTATGAGATATGTGTTTATGGTTATATAATGGATGTTTAATAAACCTATATTTATTATACCAAAGGTTCAGACACATACAAAGGATGTTGAGCAAGCGGTAAGGGTTTCCCATCTCATTTTTACTTATGTGATCTGTATTCAATATTCGTCACTTATTTACTTTGTATGGTGTATATAATACCCCTTTGATATGTTATAACATGAATATATTTATATTCATGGTATTTAAAGTTTCATTTTGTGTCATTTATTTATGGGGATTTCAATTCAGAAATTACCAAAGTGGTAAGGATTTATTTCACAATCTCATCATTATTAGAGATTGTTTATGTTTATGTATCCATTGGGAAATTATTTGATATTTATGTATTAAAATAAATCTATTTCATTCACCTATAAATATTCATAAAATTTTTAATGTACTATTACCATTCCCCACTCTTTATTACCTAAAATGATTGATAATTTTTTTTAAAAAAATCTAAATTTTATTCCTCTCTTTAGTCGGAAATCCTTTTCATAAAAACCCATATTTTATAAAAAAATAAAAAAAATAACATTTTAAAAATGATTTATTAAAGAAATTTTGACCCATTTTTACTTTTTACAAAATGTTTTTGAAAGGAATCTTTATATCATTTTCAAAATAATACTCATTTGGATTTTATCGAAAATGTGAAAGGAATATTTATTTTAACATGTACGGTATGAACATAATTTTCCACCATCATGACCAAAAAATGTTTTAAATATAATTTTAAAAGTTTTTAAAGGTTATTTTCAATGAAAAGTATTTTAAAAAGGTTTTTTTAACTTTTTGTTTTAAAAATATTTTCAAATTGAAAAGGTTATTTTCATCAAAAATGCTTTTAATGACATTTCTATGTTATTTCTATTCATCAATGACAACAAACTTTATTGAACTTATGATCCACTGGGGATATATTGTATAAATATCGTATTTATTCATTATTTGGATGGTTTATGATCAGTTTGACTGAGGATGTATAATTTTATTACCATTCACCATATTACTCTAGATGGTTTATGATTATGTTTATTGATTTGGGAATGTATTAAAATTTATTAAGATAGTTTTTAAATATGGATGTTTATTTTGATTATGATTCACCCTTTTTATATGAGGAATGCATTGGATTAAGTAAGTGATGGGAAGGGCCCTCTATTGCCTCTCGATACATCGATAGGTCTCATGAGACAAACTATATTGGGTTTTGGATGTGGCTATACCCATTTATATATATGTATTGGCACAATGACTTGATGGTATTTAGATGTCTTGGAAAAAAAACTTGATAGTATGTTTCATATGTTTTACACTATGAATTCCATCATTATGATTTCAGTTATTGATATTCCATGTGATTATTCAATTAATTATAATATTCATGGTTAATTTTTCAAGCTCATGTGATTATTTATATGGAATTGTTTGATCATCACTTATTCATTCTATATTATTATAATGTAATTGATTAGAGGGAATTTTTTTAGTTATTTGCCTTTGTATATTGATTATTTATTATTCATTATTTATTCATAGATTTATTTGTATACTTACCCTTATCGAGTATCTGATCTCACCCCTTTCTTATGTTTTATTTTCCCTAGGATACTAGGATGTGTTTTTTAAATTATATGAAGTGATACACTATGAGAAATAATGGTGTTATCAAATAAAACACTTTGTTTATTTTATGTTTTCAATTATAATAAGAATTTCAAGTATGTGTCTAGTTTACCAAGACTAATGAACTATTCAGTCCTTTGGGATGTGATTCCTAGTATCTTATACCAATGTCATAAAGTAGACATCAGATTCAAGCTACTGGGGTTGGGGTCACTACACACTAGAAATAGTATCTACTACTACCAGACACCATTGTCTAGCCATTGGTTCCTACCATCTAGCCAGTGGCTTTGCTGCAGCAACCACCCAACCTCTCTTAAGGAATCTTCGAGCCCCTGGGATGAATCTAATGCCTCTAACCATGTATAAAACACATAATTTAAGGTTTAACATGCCTTATAACCCTATTCCAATTCTAAAATCAAAACTTTTACCTGTCCACTAATTTGAAAACCCAAAACCCTCTTGAAATTCTCACACCTATACGGATATGATGCATTACAAACTCCCCATCATAACACTTCTCATTCTAGATAAGTCTTATTGGTCATTCAATCATGTATTCAAATAAATCTTAGTCATCAATCCCCATTCAAACAGTCATTTCCCATATTTTAATGTGCAAAGTGATCCCATAGTGTTACTTTAATCAAAAGGTGTTAAACTCCCAAATGCTCAGGTGAACGCTCGTATCATCCCAAAGCATCATGATAAAACACCCCAACACTGATCTAACATGAGACACTCATGTGTTATTTTTTCCATTATCCACCCATCCTAAGGTGATCCCCGCTATAGGACCTAGATTATAATTCCTAATTCCAATTCTCTAGTATTTTCTCCCTCAAAACTGCCTACTGATCCTCAACCTGTGTTACAATGATGCACCCAGCATGGTATCCAACTCACCGCACCCATTCACACATGAGAACGCCACTCCCAATTCTCAATTTTTATTTTAATTTATCAAAAACTATTTGGCCTATATCAAAACCCTTTTATGTTGGATTTTCCTTAAAAATCCATAGGCAATCCTCAAATCACACATGTCATACCAAAATGGTGTGATCGATGTGGTTTCCAATCAAACTCATCCAATTATGCACCAAGACACTCGTCAAACCTCCTTGGGACCACCCATCTCAAAAATTCTCATCTACACCTTCCAACACGCCATTAAAACCACTCGATCATGATGCCTTAAACCCCAGGGCATCCCACATTTGAACCTACTCCTAAAAGTTCATACCTTACTTCTGGTGAGTTCATATGGTTGGATCTTCAACTAACCAAAATATTTATGATCACTCCATAGGAAATGGCACACCATTGAACTAACACACATACAGATCCCATTAAAACCATCTTGATCCCAACACCAATGAATCGACTCCATCCTCCATCACCTCTAATTTCCCAAAAATCATTCCTTGAGGAATCCAGACACAAAACAAATTTACATTCCACTAATCCACTACAATCATGAAAAATCCATGAATGACTCCACACTCATACATCCCTTATATCACAAGGTTCATACACCCATGATAAACCTCCCACTCTCCATCATATAAGTGTCCTTTTTGTTGATTCACTTGATCAAAACCTGAGGACCACAACCCACACCCTATTTATCCTTGAACATAATGACTGGACGTGACCAAACCTGCTCATAACTGAGTGCCATGACCACATCAATTATTGTCTACTCCCAACCCATAATAAGGGTCTCACCCTAAAATAGTCAATGGTTCACCTCCACACCACATGGATTAACTTATCCCACTCCTCAAGAGAAACTCAATAAGATTCATCCTCAATATACATGTGTTACTTATCTTGAGCCACATTCAATTCCATCCAATCTTTGGGCCACCACACCTAAAATCATCTCATCAAAATTTCCATTGATTCTAGGTCATCACAATTGTAAAATTTAGTAGGTTCCACACATAAACCACATGCATAACCTCAATATTTCTTAGACATAATGGGTTTACAATCATGTACCCCCATATCCTAAAATATGACGCATACTCCCAGGATTCATACCACATCAAAACTAAAATAATATTCCTAAACTACTATTTTACCATGATCCATTGTGATTTAGTTTCATACACATGCTTAAACACCAAATGACATCATTATAGTCATGAACATACACCCGCACTCTCACCACACTACTAATAGAACAACAAAAAATGCATAGTACTAGATGTCTCCCTATTCCTGCTCTTGAAACCATGATTTGATACATGAGGCACTAACA
Organism: Viscum album; assembly: GCA_963277665.1. Lineage (NCBI taxonomy): Eukaryota > Viridiplantae > Streptophyta > Magnoliopsida > Santalales > Viscaceae > Viscum > Viscum album. Next base: position 405,574,371 of record OY728134.1, read on the forward strand.
CTCAAGGTTCTCATTACCAGAAAAATCTCAAGACATCACCATTCCCGTGTCAAACTTCTGGTGTCACCTCACATGCACTGAACTCATCTCCAAAGAACCTACCTATGATTCTGTCTCTAAGGAAACCAGTAACTTGGGTTTACCCCTCTGACATGTCATAATTTATTGTACCATTCATCAACTCATTAAGGTTCAAGTCATATCTTGAGGTTAAATAGGGTCTCCATCCCAATACCATAAACCAGGTCTCACCATATAGGTCACAACCCATAGGGTGTCACCCATGCTCCCATCTCAAAACCCATAGTGTCAAATGTTCCAGAACACCCAGTATAGGGTTTCAGATATGATAGGCATCACATGCCAAAATCACCGCCCACTCCTAGGGGATAGATTCCCATGGGAATCCACACATGGGACTGCCCCTGGAGAATCCTAACTCATTGATAAACTGGTATACATACAACGACAGCACCCTACCAGGATCCGTGTCATGAAAATATATCCATATGGTTTGGTTAAGTAGAATTCCATTCTAATCAGTTTGGGAAAACCCCATATAGTTTGTTACTGACGCATTAAATAAATCAAACTAAATAATAAAAATCCCACAAGGGGTCTAAAGATAAGGCATCAGGTGCTTAATTGACCCTCTAGGGTCTCTGCACCTCTTTTTCACTAGACTAGGTCATCATCCTCATCATCAAGCGAATCATTATAGATTAACATAACTTTCCATCAAAAGAAAATATGAATACATGTTATCCTAGTTGAGTATAATTTCACTAAGTAATTATATAATAAAATGACATATGATAATTTGTTTACACTTTAAAAAACTGAGTCTTGGTCATCAGTGAAATTTCATACTAGTATTATTATATGTCATGTGAATCCTACATGCTTGATATGATGTGTGAGATTCCTCTTGCCTATATAAACCAAGACTCAATCCAATCATTATACTCTTATGAATAGACCAAGAGACAAAATATGATAACTCATAAATCATAAATCCCAAACCTTTTGTGCATCATGCTAGGTGAAAATAAAAACATCCATAACAACACAAGACAAAACATCAATCTCATCCCTAGTAACCTAGACTACCACTAGAGATGGAGTTCTCAATGCACCAGTCTGAGTTCCATCACAATCTCTGAAACAATATTATATCTCCAGTATACCAAATCCTTAAATAGTAAGATATAGATAAAATAAATTCTCTGGTACCACTTTTTAGTGTCTCGTCTTGACTGCCTTGATGAATAGTAACCAAACTAGTTCACCACGGGACCACAATCACACCTCTCCAAACACCATAGGTTTTATACTAGCAGTGAGGGGTATAAGGATGTACCATGAGGATGATATAATCTGTATATAAAAGTGCACAATAATGATAAAATAACTAAATTTCATACATCACAATAAACTAAAAATGTAAGTAGTAAATATAACAGACAGATAATAAATGAAATTTATTGAATGTCCAAACAGGCATGTTATACATGAATCTAACTGACCACTGGTCTATTTATATATATAGATATGTAGAAAATAAAATAAATACATTGGATCCATGAAAACTCCAAGCAAACTTCATCCAAAACTCTTGATATTTTCTGAGTTATCCTACTCAAACTTGCTAAAATTGGGTCTCGACCCAACCTGTGCCTGCAATAACCATGTGAAAGTTGCTCGAGTATCTAAATATAATGGTAAACCAAACATGGTGTGAGTACAAAACTCAGTAGGTAACCACCAATGTAGACTCGATGTTAGATGACTTTGAGCACATCATGTGAACCGTGCTAACATAGTATCCAGTGTCGATCATCAGGTCTGAGACCCTGATCAACTATACCTACTTCATCCAATGTTGGGTGTCTCTAAGAACATTGTAATGATTGCGCCTAACAATTAGTCCCTGTGGATAATACCTAGGTATTTCTAGTTGATATGAATATTCATGTGTATCTAGTGTAAATATACCTATCCTAGGATCACTCCAGGAGCATAGGCCTACTGGGGGTAATATATGCATCCCCATGGAATGGGGGATCAACCAACCGAGGGTAATATAATCATCCTCATGGCACTGATCAACCACCTCAAGAGTAATACCATCTATGCATAAATATATCTATCCAAGGAATATCCAAGTGAACAAGCCTATCAGGAGTAATATATTCATCCCCATGTCATGTGAGCTCAGCCAATCAGATGTAATATACTCATCCTCATGGCACAAATCAACCAAACCTACCTTAGCTAGTGGTGGAATGAAGACCGCTCCACGAGCATGTACCATAACCATAACATTTCAACCTCCTTGAGTACATAATCCAAGATTCACATAAAATTAAGTAAAAAGGGTTTATTCGTATATAATTGCATCATATACCCAAGCCCTCACAAGGTATGTGTCATACTGTCAAGGTCAAAAGTCATGGTGCATGATCCATCTTGGTGTCTGTGATCATCCAAGGTTGGTCCCCTCACTTGACCATCCCAACTTTCCTAGCATCGGATCGCATAGGCCTAGTCACATTAGACAAGAGATGATCATGCATCCCACACTCATCTCAACAAACCCAATAGATCAAATGCATTGAACGGGCCTTCCAAGTTACACCCGCTCAAGGTCCTCTAATTCCATACTCACTTTTAGCTTATATGTGACTCAAAACCCAAGGAAAGGGATAACACATCTCATTATGTCCATACACACATCTCAATAAGTCTATAAGAAACTTGGTATCTTAAGGGTATCTCATATCCCTATTGGGTTGGTCATATCAAGTCACAATGCTCCTCCCTCAAGAGGTGGTTATAGGCTTCTACACTTGGATCGCTAATTCTCTTCAATCCCAGTCACTCCCCTTAGGGTTATAGAGGTCAAAAGGAAAACTATAGTATATTCCTATGCCTTTAGTAGCCAAGTCATTAATCCAGTGCACTAGGACCAATGTTGCTTGGGTACTTTGGTCTTCTCATCTAAGGCCTTATACAGTCTAAGACATTTTATTTAAATTATACATTTTAATTTAATTAATCTATTTAATTTAATTAAATTATTTAGGGTAATCACCCTCAATGGAGATCCTAAACATCCACATGAAATAAAAATAAGTAAAATAAGACATAGGTCTAGTGTGTGAGACCACCTACCTTTTTAGAAACCTTTTCCATTTTTTCACCACCCGACAACTCATTTCCCAACCTCACCCAAGCTCACCTTGGCTAAAATGATCATTGCTTCCACTAATAATAACCTACACCACACCAAGACATTACACATGAATAATTATAACCACTTATGATTATTTAAACCACTTTATCTGAATATGAATAATACCCAATTTCTTGCCAAACATTGTCACCAAATCAAAACCACACCCAACGGCACCCCAAGGGTCTGTCTCACATCACTGACCCTATGTCAAGAAAAATTCCCAATAAGAAATAACATATCAATAAAAATTTAAATTTTATTTTAATAAAAGAAACCTAAAATAAATTGATGGTGCAATGTACCTTATCCCAAATGATGATCTATCGCGGGTAAATGGCTCTACGGGTCACCCTCTTCCTAGGCACACTAAAAGCCACATCAGTTTATACCAATTCCACCATGATCTGGTGAAATTAGAACCTAATCCCTAAAAAATAAATAGAAATCAAAGTAAGAGGTAGTATAAGATCAATGGGGGTTATTGGAGGAGGAAACATAACAAATATTTCTAAGAAATAGCCTGGAAGGGGCACCCTAAACCAGGGGGGATAAGGGAAGAAGAGGGAAAAAAATTCCCCTAACCACACAAGACAAAGAATTAAGAGAATAGAGGGATTCCCTCATTAAGTTATAGGGGGAATAATTTTCATTATGTCCCATTAAATACCCACCGGCTGGTCAGTGGTGCCTACCAGCAACCGGTGACTCTATTATAGCTTTGGCCTACAACATCCACCTAGCCTCTCTCGAGGCTCCTACAAGATACCAGGATGACTCCCAACTCTCTAGCCGTGTATAAAATACCTCATTGAGGTGTCTCATACCTCATAACACTATTCTGAATCTCAAATAAAAAATTAACCTATCCACTAATTTGAAAACTCAAAACCCTCTTGAAATTCTCACGCTCATATAGACATGAGGCATTACATCATACGTAATACTTTATTTATAACCTAGGGAAATTGAAACATAAGTAGGATGATCTAAAATGATTATTAAGGTTAAAAATAAGTTATAACAATCAAATTTCATAAGTGATCATAAGATAAACATGTGGTTATGAGAATATAGTCAAGGTGCAATGAAATAATGTAAAAGAATCATACCCAATGAAATATAGATCATAAGTCATGAATATTAACATAAGGATATTCTCTTAAATAAGTAGGTATCATAGGATCATGACATCATAAGAAATATTTAACATCATAAAACTTGACATAATAATCATAATTCAAGGCTCACTTCCATGACAACATAACATAATGGATAAAGTCCCATAGTGGATTGAGTTTACTCCTCAATACCCTATATATCATCTTGTGAGATATAAATCATTACCTAGTGCATAAAGGGGATTTATAATTCTAGTACCACCCATTACATCATAATATGTACATGCATATGTGTTCCATATAAGAAAATATTCATAATTTCATCCTTGCATATTAAACCCGCAAGAAATAAATAGGTTTTCAGGAATATTTCCAAAAAACATGGACATATGTCATATGAAGAAATAATATGGATGGTATTATTAGTGCATATCCTCAGTGAAGTAGAAGAAACATTAAGGGATATTGGAATATATGAAAAACAATTTTAATAAGATGGGTTACTTAACACTTTTGGATGGTATCACATATGAAGAGTTCAAGAATTGGATTGTTTGATAGCTAAAGTTAAATATTACAAATAAATACATCCTAAGATTATTCAAATAGTAAAACAAGAAAAATAACTCCAATAAATATAGTTCATGTAGAGTTTTAGAGGATAAGGGAAGTGAAATAATTTTCATAAATATTTTGTAATATGGTTGTGAAAAAACTTATTAGTCACCTAAAAATCAATTTCAAAGGGGATAAAATTGGACATTGGAAACTATAATTTTATAATAATTGAAAATATTTAAACCTTGAGAATAAATTAAGTCAAATATAATAAATTTGGAGTTAAATATAAAGGTATATGTCACGAACCAGGATGGGTCACCATCCGACCCGGCGCCCGACCCGGTCCGCGGCAAGGCCCGAAGGGCATTCCCGATCCCCACGGGCTGGCACAAGTGCCTGGGTGTCAAACATTACATGGGAACTATTTACCCGAAATAAAAGACAGAAAAAGAACTAACCAGATAAATAAACTGAAACAAAATAAAAAAAATAGACAACCAAACACGCCTTTAAACTATGAACAGGTTTAGAGTCTACAACTCGAACCAAAACTAAAAGAAAAGACAACAGCGGAAACTAAAACTCTTACACTAACCTCCCGGCAAAAGAGAGGCCACATCAACACCACTCTGTATGAAAAGGCCAACTACAACCTGAACCACCATCACTGAGCACGACGCACAACCTGGAACACACAAGAAACAAAGTCTACATACACCTGAAGGTGTGTGTAGGGTGTGAGCGAAGGGCCCAGTAGGACGTCACCCAATAAAAAGGTTTCATGCCACAACATCAAAAGGACAATTTAATGTTCTTATTCAAGTTATACTTTCGAAATTATTTTAAAGAAAACATTTACAAACCAAATTCTAAAGGAAAACACTAAAAAGAACTCATTTCATAGACACGATTTTAAAGAGGAAGAGAAAAGTTCATTATGGGAACACACACACACTCTCTCACACACACAAACATACTCACACACACACACATACACACACACACACACACTCACACCCAAGTGGTCCTCCATATTCCAACAGTAGGCACCACTCCATAGATGGTAGAGCACTATGGGTAAATCCCCTAAGGTTCATCAAGCTCGAGTGGGACCCTAGAACCTCGTGTCTCAGTGAAACGTGGCTTAGAAGGCCACGACCCTCAGAAAATGTGGCTTAGAAGGCCACGAACCTCAGAACACGTGTCTTAGAAGGCCATGACCCTCAGATATAATATGTTTAGTCAGTGTTTCAATCGTCAATCCAGCTAAGTGAAACAGGGACGATACCCATCCGGTTCACTAGCACACTAGTTCTAGTCCGCCCACCTAGATACCCAGGGTTTTCCCTTGTTCTCAATCAAGTTTCACATTCACATAGTATATTTATTTCTCATATCATAGACCAAACAAGATATTGTACACAAAAGTCACCATTTGCATACCCAAACACCATTTTTTAAAAAAACACACACGCACAACAAAACCATTTTATAGCATAGTTCAGATCAATTGCATGACTTGGTAACCTATTTAAACAATTTGAAGAACATCTCTAAATAGCACAATAAGAGTTTGCACATGAGGCATGCCCAATTTCACATGTAATAATCCCTTTAGGAACATAACGCACACGTAATTCTGTCAAACACAACTCCCGCACTCCACATATAATTTAATAAGTGCAATTAACAATTTATAAAACACTTAAATTTAGAAATCAAAGGTTTGCACAAGGAAGGCGAACTCGATTTCATATAAGAACGTCGCTTTAAAACCAAAAGTGCAGCTTGTACAAACAAAAACATGTTTTCCCACTATTCAAAGAATTTTCAATTTAATTCCAAAAGTACAGAACACGGAAAACACACCCAAAGTGACTCATTTTCATTGAAAATTTACATTTAATTACACAGACACCTCAAATAACTTGAAAATACATTTTTCACCTACCAAACAACCCTGAAAACCTTCCCAACCATGTTCTGCATCTCAAAAGACACTTAATTAAACAATTTCTCAATTAATAAAACATCACATATGCATACCACAAGACCTCACTTTAAAACACACAAATTTTAGATTCCAAAACCATTTGAAAATCAATTGCACATCCCAACCCTTCTAAAGCATCATTCGCACCACTAAAACATACTCAAGGTTCATAATAAAAATTAACACGTCAAAATAGTTTACCTTCTTTTGAAAAAATCATTTTAATAACATTCTTACCTTAAGCGTTCTTGAAAACACAATTTGCACACCTTAAACAACTAACTAAAACACGTCTGGAAATTTCAACAACACAACACACATGAAAAACATTGGAATTTACTTAAAAACAACTCAAATTCATCAATATTCATATCAAAGCACGTCCGAAATGAAATTTGCAGCACGCAATTTATCACTAGAACACATTGTAATTTAATTAGGGAGCAATTTAAATCATCTAAATATGGTATGGTATGGAACCACCTACCTTTGACGCCGAGACTCCCAAGATTGGGTGTGAAACTCCAATCGCAACCAATTCGCATCACAACCAATTCAATTGATACCCTAAAAATAGAATTCGAACAAAATAAGGATTCAAAAACAACCCAAAACACACCTCATACCCGCTGGATGAAAAGAAAAAAAATAAAAGAACAAAACTCAAAGAAAGAAAGAAAATAAATAATAAATGAATAATAATAATAATAATAATAAAATTAGGGGCTTAGCTAGAGGCGACCGCTGGAGGGAAGCCGTGCAAGCAGAACTGAGGGAGGGGAGGCCGACGCCGGTGAGGGGAGGTCACCGCAAAGTAGTGTGCCAGGAGGAGAGAGAGCAGGGGCGACGCGGTGGTGGTCCGGTGTGGGAGGGGGCTTAGTGTGACGGTGCGACGGGGATCAGGGGTGCGGTCCGATGAGGTGGTGATGCTGGAGTAGGGTAGACTCGGGAGGAGGCCAAGGGAGGTGATGTGCGGCGCGAGGATGTTCATATGGGGGAGGCGGTGGCGTGATGAGGAGAAGAAGGATATGAGAGGGGGGTGAGCCAGCAAAAATGGCACGGGAGGAAAAAAAATAAAACGACGCATAGGGTTTGAGGGGGGTGTCTGCGCGCGACCAGGGAGAGAAAGTGAGAGAGAGTAAAAATAAAAATAAAAGAAAGATAAGGAGAAGAAAAAAAGGAATGGAAGGAAAATAAAAAAGAAAAAATAAAATAAAATAAATAAATAAAAAGTGCATCTCATAATAAACATAAAAAAATATCTAAATAGATCCAAAGGAAAACATAACTAAATTAATGTATTAATTGAAATAACGATAATAATGATAATAATAATAATAAGAACATCAATATTAATAATACTTAATAAATTTTAAATTTTTAATACTATTAATAGTAATTGTAATAATAATAATAACAATAATTAAAATGGTAATGATAATATTAATAACTTAATAAAATTTATATTCCCAATGCTGTCGACAATAACAATAATAATAATATTAACATCCCCCCAATATTAAAACAAACCATTAAATCTTTATCACATTTCTTATTTAATTTTATTTTAATTTTATCTCTCTTAAAATTTATTTCTTTATTAATAAATTCTTTGTTTAATTGGTTGCACGTCAAGCAGGTGTGCGGAGAACCGAACGAGGTCGCGCGGCGACCCAAGCGAGGTTGCGCGGCTTCGACAGCGGGGCGCTGAACGCCGAAAAGGCCACAAAATGCGTTTAGGAATAAAACTCAGAAATTTTAAGTTCGGGTCTCGACCCGAACTATCTGATGCCCAATAAAAATAATAAAATAAATAATATAAAAAGTACGGGCATGACAGTATACACAATTTGAATGAAATCCCTTTGTTTATTCTTCTAAAACATTAATCTTTTTTTAAAACAAAAAATTCTAAAAACAATTGGAATAGAAATTAATTTTGAAAACCATGAAAAATTTAAGTTAAATATTCATTAATTAAAACATTTATAAAATTTGGAAAAGGATCTCATGTGGAAAATATTAAAAATTATATTTTTTCACACTTTTGAAAAGAAATTCAAAAATGAACCATGTGGAAAATGTTAAAAATATTCCATTTAAACATTTGTGAAAGAATTAAAATAAAATATAAAATAACCTTAAGGAATAATTTTAGTATAGATAAAAATATTATTGAAACTTTATAATGAATATGGACATAAAGGTGAAATATTCTTGACCATAAATAAGAGATAAGATCGGCTCCACTTACAAATATCCTTTCGATTAAATTATGAACCAAAGGGAAGTGAAGTTATAAGAAGAATTATAAAACCCATAAATAATCATGGTAGTAGAAAATATATAGTTTTTTATAGAAAAGTAACATACAATTTCCTCAAGTGATAATTATACATAAACAATCTTGATTTCAAAGTGATACTAGAAATAAAACCTTTACGAACAAAGTAAGGTATGAACTATCAATCCAAAATAGAGTAAATTAGAACATAAATTCATCATAAATGATATTAAAATTTTGATATAAACATTCAAGAACTTTAATATGGTTCATATAAAATAAAATATGAAAATCAAGGATAGTTCCAGGAATGAGGAGAGACTTGGAAAGGAAACCCTTACTAAGAGTGTAACATATGAAGTAAGAATATATCGAGGGAGGGATTATGTGAAAGAAATTTAAATACATATAAAACAAGTATAAATAAAACATAAAATAATAAAATGTTTTATTTCACATAATATTAGAATAATGTATTCAATGAAAGAAGGATATAACTCAATAAAATGAAATTGAGTTAAGAATCCCCTATCGGGTTTGATAATATATAAATCAAAAGAACATAGAAAGATATCATGAAATAAACTTTTAAATCACATGAATAAAAGTTTATTTGTGATAAATTATTTTAATGGATAGTAAGTACATCATGTAAAATAAGAATAGGTTCATATTTTAAAATATGTCTCAAGGAATGTAAATTGAGACAAATAACTCTTAACTTGGATTCCCACTTACTTGAACATACTTAAACTTCATGTATAATTAAATAATACTCATTAATAATATTTTTAATAACCTTATTCATGTGTATTAAATTTTTTATTAATAATTTATATTCATTTATTACATATTTATTACTTATTTTTAGTTTATATTGATCATTGTTTTTAGTAGTTTTAATATTTCATTTTTGTTTTTGATATAACAGCATTAGTTATCATTCTATGTTCATGATTTAATAATTTATATAATACTAAATTTATTTTAAAATATGTTACATAATTAGTTATGAAGTTTAAATTTCATTCTATGGGAGTTTCGGATACGGTTCTCCAAAATGAAATCCATTACACGCATGTATCGGTAATTTTTCAACAAATAAGATATTGTATGTTAATAATGAGATAAATCATAGTATCGCCACTATAAAACTATCAAAATATTATTTAATTATTAATATCATATATTACCAGTAATTAATTATTCTTAGTTTTCCATGATATAAATGTATAACATCATTCAGGAAGGTGCTAAAACCGACCCGAACAAGAACATGTAATAATCAATGGATGAGTATGATTATAAATATATTTTCACTAGTAGAAAAATGGTTATTAATGTCGTTAGTTTGACGTTGGTTTCATATAAACTGCTATAATATATTTTTACAAAGAATTTTTGGCATTGGTTTTTTTAAAAACCGACACCAAAAAGAAAAAAAATAGTTTGGACATCATTTTTTTAAAAAACTAAGGTGAAAATTTTTAAAAATATGTTTTTGGAATCTGTTTTTACAAAAACTGATGCCAAAAATTAGATTTTTTTACTAGTTTTAGATTATTTCCTAAGCTTCAATTTTACAGGTCGTGGAGCAAAAACAGAGTTACGGATTAAAAGTTATGGTTGTCGGAAGTTGATCTTCTCTAATAGAAGTCTTAAAGAAGTCCATATTTCAAAAACCATAACTTTTAATCTGTAACTCTGTTTTAGCTCCATGACCAGTCAAATCGAAACTTAATAAATTATCTAAAACATTGTAATTTTTTTCATTTTTGGCATCAGTTTTTATGAAAACCGAGGCCAAAAATATTTTTTTTTATTTTTCGTATCGGTTTTTTTAAAAACCAATGCCAAAACGTAAAAAAAAAATTGGCATCGGTTTTGAAAAAAACCAACGCGAAAATGTGTTTTCTTTTAAATTTTCACATTGGTTTTTTTAAAAACTGACACCAAAAAGTAAAAAAAATATTTTTGGTGTCGGTTTTGAAAAAAAACGACACAAAAAAAGTGTTTTATTTTAAATTTTAGCATCGTTTTATTTAAAAACCAATGTGAAAAATTTTAAAAATATATTTTTGGTGCAGGTTTTTACAAAAACCAACACCAAAAATTAGATTTTTTTACTAAGTTTTAGATTATTTCCTAATCTTCAATTTGATAGGTCGTGAAGAAAAAACAGAGTTATAGATTAAAATTTATGGTTGTCGGAGTTTGATCTTCTCTAATAGAAGTCTTAAAGAAGTCCATCTTTCAAAGACCATAACTTTTGATCTGTAACTACATTTTAGCTCCACGACCACTCAAATCAAAGCTTAAAAAATTATCTAAAGCATTGTAATTTTTTTTCATTTTTGGTGTTGGTTTTGAAAAAAAAGACGTGAAAAAGTGTTTTCTTTTAAATTTTCGCGTCGGTTTTCTTAAAACCCGACACCAAAAAGTAAAAAAAAATATATTTTTGGCGTTGGTTTTGAAAAAAACCGACTCAAAAATTTTAAAAAATATATTTTTGGCGTTTTTTTTACAAAAACTGACCCCCAAAATTAGATTTTTATTTACTAAGTTTTAGATTATTTTCTAAGCTTCAATTTGCAAGGTCGTGGAGCAAAAATGGAGTTACGGATTAAAAGTTATGGTTGTCAGAAGTTGATCTTCTCTAATATAAGTCTTAAATAAGTCCATCTTTCAAAGACCATAACTTTTAATATGTAACTCTATTTTAGATCCACGACCAGTCAAATCGAAGCTTAAGAAATAATCTAAAATATTGTAATTTTTTTCATTTTTGGCATCTGTTTTGAAAAAAATGATGTGAAAAAGTGTTTTCTTTTAAATTTTAGTGTCAGTTTTTTTAAAAACCAACATCAAAAATATTTTTTTTTACTTTTTGGCATTATTTTTTAAAAAAACTGATGCAAAAAATAATTTCATTTTAAATTTTTAGCGTCGGTTTATTTCAAAATCGATGCTAAAAAGGATATCTGTTGGCATTTTTGGCATTGGTTTTCTACAAAACCGATGCCAAAGAGTATTCGCTAATACATGGGACCAAAATTTAAATTTTTTCACAACGCACGTTTAAATTTTTAAAATCCCGCCTACATTTCCATACAACGCTATCGAAAATATTTTCGCTCACTATATATAAATCCATTTTATCCTTCATTAAACATTTTCATCCTCTTCAATTCAATCAAGAATGCAATGCAGATTCAATCGTAAATTTAAACACGGTACCTATTCTAATCATTTATTTTCGTTGTTATTCTTTTCCTTCATTTCAAAACAGCTCTATTAGTTTGCATATAGAGATGATTTATTATTATTATCTAGTTACAAATATAGAATATTCGAATGAGATTTAACAACTGTGGTGTAAATTAATTATCGATCACCATTTTCATTTTTTTAAGCGATTTTAATTTATTTTTATCCAAATTTATTTGAAACGAGTTGTACCAAACGAAACATTGACAAATCCAACTTCTGATGACCATAACTTTTGATTCGTAACTCTGTTTTCCTCCATGACCTATCAAATCGAAGCTTAAGAAATTCTCTAAAACATGGAAGAAGAAAAAGTTACTTTTTGTCATCTGTTTTTGTAAAAACCGATGAATTTTTTTTTCATTTATAGCATCGGTTTTTTTAAAAAACTGACGTCGAAACTATTTTTTAACTTTTTGGCGTCAGTTTTTAAGGAAACCGACGCCAAAAATGACACGGATTGATTTTTTTGGAATTTTTTTTTATAAAACCGATGTTAAAAAACAAATGTAATTCATTTTTGGCACTGGTTTTAAAAAACCAACATAAAAAAGTCATATATTTTATGTCGATAGCTTCAACATCAGTTAAAAATCGACGTCAAAATTAAAAAAACTGACGTTAAAGACCATTTTTCTACTAGAGTTTGTAATAATATAATTATTAAAAATTATACTAATCATATATTTATTAAATTAATGTGATAAGATATAATTTTTAATAGGTATAATAATAATAATATAAATGAAAATAAAGGATCATAATTCATTACTTACAAAGAAGAAATCACATTTTTCTTGGAAACCTTCTTAGTTTTGAAAGATTTGGGCAGTCTCTAGGAACTTAAAGCTACCCAAAATAGGATAGGATTATTAGGGAAGTAAATATATTATATTATAGGGATTAATTCTAAATTTAAGTGTGTATTGGAATGGATTTTGGAGGGTTCATTTTATAAGTGAGAGGAGTGACATTTTTGTTAATACCTATTACTTTATATAAAATAAAAAGTCATTTTAAATAAAATTAGATCCAAATTTGATAAATAATCAAGATAAAATTAGACAAGGTCACTAAATTCATTATCCACTTATTTAAATATATTTTTTATGACATTTTAGGTCTTTACCCCTTGATTTTTTACATTTAACTTATTTTAGCCTTTATTGTGATTATTAACTTTTACTTAGGTAACTTATTTTTATGAAAAAAATGAAATGGAACATTTTAACTAATTTAAAAATGATGATTCCAAATATAAAATAAATTTTATTATATTCAATTTCTAAAATCAATAATAATTAATTCAAAAATAATAAATGTATGATGTATAAAAATAATTTTTTGAAAATGGTATATTTTTAAGAGTAAAAATGAATTTAGTCTAATTATTAGGAATAGTATTGATTCCCATGACATTTATTGGTTTATGATTAAATAAATGAGAATTATTTAACTTTAAAATCAATAAAAAACAAATAGCATCTTTTTAATACTTAATTAAAAGAAAGTGATCAAAAATAGTTTTTATTAGAATAAAATTTAACTTAGGTTCCAAAATGTCAAACATAGGTTTTTAAACTAAATGTATTATTTTAAAATACATTATTTTACCCCTTAAAGACATATTTGGTTAATAAAAAATTCATTCTTATATCATGATGATATCATAAAAGTTACGATATTTATAAAAACTATATTTTTTACTATTCACTAAAAATCATCATTTTCATAAAATTACTAAAAATTGACCCTAAGATAATATTTAAATGATGAATCCAAAAATTTGGTTCATTTAATAAAATTCAAAATCTCAAATTTATAAATTTAACTTTTAAATAAAAAACATGTATAATATACAATAAAAACAATGTTTCTAAACAAAACAAGTTTGTTTAGCCATAAATAATTAAATTAACATCTCTTATTATTGATTAATTATTTATTAGATATTATTAGTTTATTTTAATAATCATTATATAAATTTAATCAATACATTTTTTTGATTTCATTCTTCAAAAAAATGCATATTTTATTCCTTTATAATAAATTGTATTGTCATAAATGAATTTTAATGTTTTATTTATTATTTTTTAAAGTAAATTATTTATAATGAAAATATATACATTTAACATATAAATAAAATTTATTTATATCAACTATGTACCAAAAATTATGAACTGATAATATCATACTCAATGGATTTATACCATTTTAATTTGATTCATAAATGATTTATTTCCTTCTCATGTTCAAATATTTTAATAGAACATATTTATAATTGATAGAAATATAGATTTATGAAGGAAAATTTTTCCTAAAACCTGAGGTGTTATAATCATAACATTGGATGTTATGAAGTAAAGGTGTTTAAATACCATGTTTAAAATTTGAACATTAGGAATATGATTCATAAGTCACACCATTATTGAAATTGGATTACTTCATAGATGTTACTCACTAAATCATTTAGCAGGAGGTTTTTTCATATGGTTACATAGATATGTCAAAGAAATTACATAGATATGTAATGAGTTTAACAAAACCCTAAAAGTGCAGTAAATATAAGGCCGATCTGGTAATCTTCCATATGTGATATGATGAGACATGTGCTTATGTATAGTTTTTAGAGTTTAAGGACATGAAATATATCATATTATACAAAATGAAACCTAAAATTTATCATTCTTTCATGTTGGATATATATATTATGTGAAGGGAAATGATAATTTTCCTCTCAAAGTACAACTTTGAGTTATCCCTAATCAATGTTGGTCACAGAGTATTATAGGTTCTGATGAAATTTTAAGGTTAATGTAAGTTGGATTCTTATATAAGGATTCATAATATTCTCATACGGCATAAAATGGGTTTTGTAAACTAGATGACCCACGAATTATACCACACAGAGTTTCATACATTAGGACTTTAGTATACTAGGGGTTTATAGTTCATATATTTATTTCCCCAATACCTAAGGTTTGATAGTTACCTATAATGAGATCCTTCATACTTTGGTACCTTTCTTATACAAGTCTTAAGGCTTAGCTAGTTAAGGGTTGGTTAGGTATGTTGTTGATCATGTCGTCGGTTGGAGCTTAACCTTGATGAGATTTTTCCTATCGTATAACAAGTATGACATCTCAGACCTCAATTAAGATAGACTAAAGAAGTGTATAACCATACCAAGATGAAACATTTGATGTTATTATTTATTGGATGAGGTCATGTGATGTTCTCATCCAAAAGGTTGAATGACACATGATATATTTATTGACATGGTCGGTCTATATTCATAGAATCAAGAATGTGTAAGTGGTTATATAGGATTGACATGCTTTGTGTCCCATGGTTACTTAATTTATTAGATAAAGTGTTCATGTGAAAATATATGCTTGCATATGATACTTTTTATGGACACTTATATGGAGATACATGTGTTTAATAGATATCATTCACACCCCTTTGTAGCTTGAGTAACATCAGTGCTTTTCTAGAGGCCACTTTTTTCTTACATTTATTAATTCAGGAATTCATATTTTTTTTCAATGATACAAAGGCCTATGAGGTCAAAATTAATTATTTAATGAATTAGGGTTGAGTTTTTAACTCAAATTTTTTCTCTAAAATTCACTATTAGAAACTAGTTCTATCCCCATATATTTATACCACAGTTTAGAGAAACTGTCAGTATAAATGTTGTACCCAAAGCTATGCCCACAGTTTTAAAAAACCATTAGTATAGATTGAGATATACCAAAGGGTTTTCAAAAAATATGGGTATGGATCCTTTAAATAATTATATACCCTCAGGATCCTCCTCCCCTCCTCATTTTCAATCCCTAATCCTCTCCCCTCCTACGAGCTCGGTGTCCCCCCTCCTCTCCTCAAGCGACATTGCCCCCATCGAAAGGTGTTATTTTTCCATTTTTGGAATTTTTTTGTTGTGATCTATAAGCTTTTCTTCACTATAGTTATTTATTATCCCCTAACCCAGGTTACAGTCGGTGTAATTCTTGAGTGTTCTACCTTAATTCAAGGGTTTTTATTTCCAATATTCATTGACATTAGATCAGTCAGTTCTGAATTTGTCTTCTCTTTTATTGGCTGTTATTTTCATTTTTATCTATGCATGTAATTCTACTAGAGCATGTTGATATCACTTATATCATCATTTTTTTAATTTATAGTCTAATAGAGATCAAATATAGTCTATTAAATTACTAAAAGTGTTATTTTAATTATAATTTAATTTATTTTGAAAACTATCCTAGGGACTCTTATTAATTTAACTTAAATTCGAGATTCTTTTAGTAGAATATTTTAGGGATTTAGATATTTTTAGTGTTGGGAATCATATTTATGTTGACTATAGGGGTTAATTTTGGTTTTTATTTTACTAGATTTATGGGATTTAATTATTGAAATTTAATTTTTTATATCGTGAACAATGGTTAAACTATTTATTAGATTGTTTTAACCCAAAAAGAAATAATTTTATGATGATGTACGTGATTATACTATTATAAGTAAATATATAATATTTCTTTATCTATGAAGGTTGGTTCTTTATAAATTCACTATTGTATTTTTAGTACTTTTTAATCATGTTTCTTAGAATTCATAATTATCATTTAGACATGAATGAATGATAAAAATTCAAATAATTAAATATTTAGATTTCAAATGTTTAATAATTTTAAACCCTTATTATGTAAAAATATTTATATAATACTTTGGTAAATGTCATGAAATAATTATATAATTTATAATGGAAATATTGTTGGATCATATTCATTTTATGAAACATTATTTCCATTGATAAAGTTTAACATAATAATTTAGTTCTGTAAGAAAACTTCAATTGTATGAAACTTAGTTTCACCTATTTGGATTAATTTTTTAGTATAACTTAGTTCTTTGTTAATAATGCTTCCTTAGTTCTTTTATTATGTATTGCGTAGTTGCCCATTTATTTCCACTACACATTAAATGAATTAAAAACCATCTAACCACACTTTACTTCAATTAATAGGTTTCATCAATGGTGAAGTAATGGATGAGTTTCATAAAGTGGGATGGAATGGATTAATTAATTAGTCTTAATGGATCTTCCCCAAATTAAATACTTATTAAATATAAATATAAAATTATGCAAAATATATTTTCCTTATGTTTGAATAATATAATTAATGTTAACCTTAAATAAAATCCTTTCATGACTAAATGTTATCCTCAATTATGTTTTCAAATGAGAATACCTTTATGGATAAGAAATACACATTTTTCTGCTAGTATTCCTTAGTTGTTTATTATTGCAATACATGCACCTTGTTTGGATTTCTATGAGTATGACTTGGTTTTTTCTTATGATATGCCTTACTCTTTGTTTGGATAGATAGTATAGTATTCTATAATGGTCACTTACATTATGCATTATATTCAATTTGGTTTCCTCCTAGTGTTCTTTAATTTCCTCTACAATATACTTTTAATTTTTCTTTGAATTTGGATATCATTTTAATTATGGTTTAAAATTTTTATTGGAACATAACTTTTTTCCCTATAATAGAATGGATAAAATATTGATGTATCATACTAATCATATTTAAACTGAGTTTCAAAATATTTTTTAAATTTTTTTATATTTTTCATTTAACAATGCTCCATATAGAGGTTGTATATAGTGTCCATGTTATAAATATGTTGTAAAACCATGGTTAACCTAGGAAGAAGTTATATACCATATAATTAAATATGGATTTCAAAAAAAACTATTATGTTTGGTATCACAATGGAGAGACAAGACAATCTTCTACTATTCATGAACGGAAAGAAAGAAGTTGTATGGATAATTTGATATTTGATCAGTTTCTATTTTTGAATCATCATGAGAGAGATAGTATGTTAGTGAAATAAGGAAATGATATCAATACACATTAGGAATACTAAAGATTATGATTTTGAGAGAGTAAAAAATTTAATAGATGATGCCAAAACTCCTATATATCAGGAATGTACTAAAATGATAAAGTTAGAATTTTTAATAAGGTTATATCATGGAAAAACCATGTATGTAATTTACAATATCTCCAGTTATAATATTATTAACTTTTTTAAGGCCTTAATTCCTAGTATTGTTGATATTTTCTCAAATTATTATAAGGAATAGAAGTTAATTAAGCAGCTCGGATTTTATACTAATAAAATCCATGCTTGTCTGAAAGATTGCAGTTTATTTTGGGAGGAAACAGATGACCTTAATGATTATAAAGAATGTGGTACATCTCGATATAAGGAAAATGAAAATGTAACACTATCTCGTGTGCCACAGAAAGATGTGTGGAACTTTCCATTGATTCCCAGGATTCAAAATCTATTCATGTCTATAGAAATCTAATCCAATATACAATGACATGATACTGAGATAATTAAAGGTAATGATGAGTTGGTTAATCCTACAGATGGATTAGCATGGTGGTCATATGATGCACAATATATCAATTTTTCACTTAAAATGTGTAATTTCATGATGAGTCTATCCTGTGATGGTTTTAATCTATTTGGTCAGATGCTTACTGCTTACTACACATGTCTAATTTTTATTCACATTTATAATCTTCATTTCATGGATGTGTATGAAAAAACCTTTCACTTTATTGAGTATACAATTTTCTTGACCTTTTGATCTTTTAAATGATATATACATCTACTTGAAACCTTTAATAATATAGTTTAAGCATCTTTGGGATATGAGTGTGTGCACATTCGATGCTTCTTAAAAAAATATATTTCAAATGTGTGATACCATTCTATGGACTATAAATGATTTCTATTCTTATGAAATTATGTTTAGTTGGATCACTAATGGAAAACTATAATTTCCTATTTGTATGAAGAATACAAGAACGAGAAGTCTTAAATATCGTCGTAGTTTTAGTTTCATAGGGAATCAATGATTATTACCAATGTATCATCAATACAAGAAGAATCGCCATAGGTTTGATAATACTATTGACACTGAACAACCACATCAACATATGTCAAGAAATTATGTGCTTAATGAATTTAAATATTTCATTTTTTCATTAGGTAAAGGTCAGATGAAATCTAAAGAGGAAGAATGTTGACACTAAATCCACTTACAATTGGAAAACGATAATTATATTTTTTGAGTTTCCATATTGGTCTACCAACTTATTACATCATTGTCTAGACGTAATTCTCATTGATAAAAATATATGTGAAATGTTTCTTTAAATTCTTTTTAAATATCAATGAGAATACCAAATATTAATTCTGATCTCATCGGCACTTATTGGATTGGGTTATTTGACCAGAACTACATCCTATGTGTATTGGTGAAAACAAATGGAAAGTTACTTGTTCTTCTTATGTGATGAAGTCTTTAAAGAAAAATCAATTTCTATAAGTATTGTATAATATTAAGGTTCCTAATTTCTATTCCATAAACATATCTAAATGAGTCAATAGAAGGGATTTGAAACTAAAATCCCTAAAAACTCATGATTATCACACCATTCTTCATGAATTGATTCCAATAGAAATCCAACATTTTCTATCCAATAATGTAAGGGTGATAGTGATTTTATTGTTCCATTTTTTAGATACCTTATTTCTAAAATGTTATATAAGTCTTTATTGATAAAAATTCAGTAATATCCACCATTAATTTTGTGTGATTTGGAAAAAAATCCTCTATCAGTTTTCACCTGCATGTTGCATTTAATAGTTTATCTTCCAACTGAAACACTTATTAGGGGACCTGTTTTTTTTGTGGGTGTATCCCAATGAAAGAAATATGTGCATAATGTGATCTTATGTTCAAAACAAGAATCATCTTGAAGGTTCCATTTTGAGAGGTTATCTGGCTCAAGAATGTATGTATTTTTGTTCAATGTATCTGTCTGATGTAAGCACAAGACATAACTAGACAGTGAGAAATGAAAATGAATATTATATAAAAATGTATCCCTCATTTCTATCTCTTCTTAAAAATGAGGAATTCCCGGGACATATACATAGGCTACATTGAGCCTTAAAGAGTAGGATATGGCACATCGCATGATCTTGTTTAATTGTGGTTTGTTCGATGACTATATCAAGTAAGTAATTTTAATATTTGTATGTTATATCATACTATGTAATTTCACATATATATTAAACTTTTATTGTCATTTTTTTATGGAACATAAAAAAATTATAAGTAGATTTCACTGATCTTTTCCTTTGAGAAGGAGAGAGGATTTACATAGACAAGAGTTTCCTACTTGGTTGAAATCAAAGGTATTAACATTAATTTAATTAACTTAAAATATAGATATTCATTTAATTGTATAATTCATATATATTTAAGGTATTGAGTTTACCAATTGACACCATTTCCCAAGAATTAAGGTTGTTGACTTTTGGTCCCAGTTATTTGATTCATGAATGAAAATATTTAATAATAAATGGGTATAAATTTGTTACAACTAATCGAGTGGTGAAAATGAGAACATAGAATGATGGAATTATGTTAACTGCTATAAAGGAATTTTATGTCAGTGCATCAGATAGTCAACCTCAATATGAAAATGAGTCTTATTATGGACTTGTTTAGAAAATATTGTTATTGGATAACTACTCTAATGATTGGGTCATAATGATGAAATGTAAATGGTTTGATTAAATGACATGACATGGTACATTTATTAATAATTGTGAATTCATATTTATTAACATTAGTTGATTCATGGCTACCGATGAACCATACATTTTGGCATCAATGGAAAAACAGTTGTTTTATGTGAAAGATTATATAAGACCTGATTACAGTGTCATTAAAGAAGTAATCCCAAGAAATATTTTTTATGATGTTGGGGTTGAAATTGACAACATTGATGCTCCCATTAGTGTTGACCAAAATATTGCATTTGATGGATCAAATTTTTCCATTGTGAGAGTTGATGTTGAACCTGAAGTAGTGGTGGGTAATATATATAAGAAACCATATATGTTCACAGTTCATTTATTTTACCTTGACATGGGTTTCTCAGGTTGGTATTATTGTAATTACTTTAATTTAGATTTATTTTGGAATGATATGTTTTTTTAGTATTGTTTGGTTTTGTTTTCTTTAATTAGATTTATTTCAATTCAGAAAACCAGGTTTAAAACTGGTTTTTAAAAAATGTATAACTTGGTTTTACATTATTATTTCTAAAACATGTTATGACATTGTTTATGACTTCTTTGAATTTTGAGTTGTATGTATGGTTTTTAAAAACTATTTCTAAAAATTGAACATTTCATTCTTATGAAGATTATGAAAAATACTAAATAAGTTTGAAGGAAGTGATTATTTAACACTGATTGATAAATGCATGAGCGTGGGTTTCCTCCTCTACTTCCCTTAGTGATTATAATAAGTTTAATATTTTTATTCTGCATTACATATAATTTCATGTTCATATTATTTATCAAAAAAATTAGGTTCATTAAATTGAACCAAAGTTGACTCCTCCTCATCCTATTAGCATGGGTCCGAGTGGGGATGTTCCTAGACCTAGACGAAGCACCCATAATACTCATTCCCACCCTAACCCACCAACGGAAACCCCATCTACCACACCTTTCCATCCTCTACTTGATCCTCTATGGATGTTCTCACTCATGCCTCCTTCGTCATCTCATGTATCCTCTTCTTCTCATACCATGTCTACACCACCTCTAGGGATGTTCCTACCTTTACCATATCCATATCCTTTGATGTATTTACAACCCTACTAACCATATCATGTCATGTCTACACCACCTCTAT
Source organism: Viscum album (assembly GCA_963277665.1). Classification (NCBI taxonomy): domain Eukaryota; kingdom Viridiplantae; phylum Streptophyta; class Magnoliopsida; order Santalales; family Viscaceae; genus Viscum; species Viscum album. Next base: position 405,596,655 of record OY728134.1, read on the forward strand.
TTCCTACTACCCATACAAGATCTAATGATTTTGTTCTTTCATCTTCCACTATAGTGCATGAAGTTCACCCAGAGCATGCATTGGAATAGAAACATCCTTCAGAGACTACTGATTTAGGATAGTCCACGGATCCATCAGATACTATTGAGCATCCTACAATATGTTTTTTATTATAAGTGTGTCAAATTATATCACATCATTTTTGTCCTGTTGTACCGTGACTTAATTCTTCTTTTTTCCTTTTATCTTATTTAGTGGTATCTTTTAGTAGGTGATGTGGGCAGACCTGTATGTGGGAAGGTTGAAATCACCAAACACAAATAATGGTGGATTACAATGAATAAAAATATATGATGGGTAATAATTCCAGGCAATGTTGAAGTTCCATGGGAACTTTATCCAAGTACAACGATATCATTCTGGTACAACCAGTCTCATAGAGACATATCGGTAATGACATCAAGTACAAAGCATGGGCGGAGATATGGGTAAGAAAATTTGTTAAATTTATATTTATATTATTTTTGTATTTATATGAATTAACATGTTCATTGCAACATCGATTTAACTTTTCCAAAGGTGAAGCTGCTAAGTTTGTGAGGTTGATGGATCTTAGAGAGTTCTGGAGATCATATAATCATGAGTTATATGTTGGTTGGAGGATTAGAGTCATTTCTGATTTAGAGGTTGTACCAATATTCCTCAACCTTCCAATAACACAATTTCAAAAAAAGATTGTATATTGGAAGAGTGACGAGATTAAGGTATTCTCAATCTTTAATGGTTTGCATAAAAAATTTAATTCTTGTTACTTATATTGAATCTTTGTTTTTAGGATGTACTGGGAAAAAAATAACAAAGATTCAATGACGTATTTTCACACTTTGGGGTGCACTACAATGTTCGAGCATGAGAAGCGCTAGGTACTTTAATATAAATAGAAATAATATCTAGATTTATATTGTTACTTAGTTAGATTTGGATGCTTAAATTTAAGTTTTATTGTCATTAATCTCTTTAATATAAGGCTGAAAATACCCCTTTCAAATGGTCAATTGGCAAATTTTCCTAATGGACAATTGGCCTAATGTCCTGATGGTAAATTGGCCAATTGGAATAATGGCCTAAGGGATAATTTTCCAAATGGCTTAATGTCCTAATGATCAATTGGACTAATGGCCTAATGGTCAATTGGACAATTGTCCTAATGGCCTAATGGTCAATTGTCCTAATAGCCTAATATTCAATTGTTCAATTAGCCTAATGGACCAATGGCCAATTGGTCTAATGGTCTAATAGCCAATTGGCCAATTGGCCTGATGGTCTAATGGCCTAATGGCCTAATTTCCTAATGACCAATTGGCCTAATGTCATAATAGTCAATTGGCCAATTGGTTAATAGTCTAATGTCCAATTGTCCTAATGGACTAATGGCCTAATGATCAATTGGCCAATTTGCCTGATGACCTAATGGTCTAATGGTCTAATGGTCTAATGGTCTAATGGTCAATTGGCGTAATGTCCTAATGGAAAATTAGCCTAATGGCCTAATGGTAAATTATCCAATTGACTTAATGGCCTAATGGCCTAATGGAAAATTGACCTAATGGTCTAATGGACTAATGGTCAATGGGATTAATGGACTAATGGCCTAATGGTCAATTTAAAAATTGGTCTAATCACTTAATGGACCATTGGCCTAATGGCCTAATGACCAATTGGCCTAATGTCCTAATGCTCTAATGGTCAATTGGCCTAATGGACAATTAGCCAATTTAATAGACAATTGGCCTCATGGCCTAAAGGTAAAGTGTCCTCATGGCCTAATGGAATAACGACCAATTGGTCTCATGGATTAATGGCCTAATGACCAATTGGAAAATTGGCCTAATTTCCTAATGCCCAATTGGTCAATTCTCTTAATGGCCTAATGGCCAATTGGTCAATTTTCCTAATAGACTAGTGGAAAATTGGCCAATTGTCCTAATAGCCTAATTGCCTAATGGTCAATTGATTAATTGGAATAATGGACTAATGCACAACTATCCACTTGTCCTAATGTCCTAATGGACCATTGTCCTAATGGTCTAATGGCTAATTGGCTAATTGGCCTAATAGCCTAATGAAAAATTGCCTAATGGTCTAATAGCCTAACGACTAATTGAACTAATTGCCTAATGGTCAATTGGTCTAATGGTCAATTGGCCTAATGGCCTAATGACCAATTGACCTAATTTACTAATGGTAGAGTAACCAATTGGCCTAATGGCCTAATAGTCAATTGGACTAACGGCTTAATGGACAATTGGGAAATTGACCTAATAGACTAATGGCATAATGGAATAATGGAATAATGGCCAATTGAAAAAATGGAATAATGGCCAATTGTCCTAATGGACTATTGGCCAATTGTCCAAATGGATAATTCATCAATTGTCCTAATATCCTAATGGAATAACGACCAATTGGAAAAATGTCCTAACACCCAATTGGTGACTTGGAATAATGTCTTAATGGCCTAATGAAAAATTGGCCTAATGGAATAATGACCAATTTTCCTAATGTTTTAATGGTCTAATGGCCAATTAGACTAATGGTCTAATGGAAAATTGACCTAATGGCCAATTGTCCAATTGGCCTAATGTCCTAATGACCTAAAGGCCTAATGGCCTAATGACCAATTGGCCTAATGGCTTAATGACCTAATGGCCAATTTGTCAATTAGCCTAATAACCTAATAGACTAATTGACCAATTGGCCTAATAGTCTAATGTAAAAAAGGCCAATTGGCTTAAATTGACCTAAATGACCTAATTAACCTAAATTTGCCGAATAAATGTCCTAATTGGCCTAAATTGGAAAAATAAATGGCCTAAATGGCCTTAATTGGCCTAAATGACATAATTGGCTAAAATTCACCTAAATGGCCTAATTGTCCTAAATTGGACAAATAAATGGCCTAATTAGCCTAAATTAACTGAAATGGATGAAATGACCTAATTGTACTAAATTGTATTATTGGCCTAATTTGTAAGATCTCGGCCTTTTCTAGGGTCATATCGGGAACGTTTTCAGGTACTTTTGAGGTTTTAAGTACCTTTATGTGGAAGTAATGTCCTGGGGTGCATTTGGGTGAAATTTTAAGAAAAAATAATGAACATTGGGGTGTGCACGGTTTGAAAAACTATGTGGATAAACCATGCCAACACAGAGGTCTACATGGTTTGCACACAGTTTGACAAACCATGTGACTAAATCATTCCAACCGTTCAAACCTAGATTGAGGGGCACACATGGTTGGTGCATGGTTTTCTCTAACTATGTTCCTCTTCTCAGGAAATTGTGCATGTGGAATTTCATATCTGAAAATCCTTTTTAAAACTACTTGAACCCCCCAAGACTCCCATATTTCGACCTTGGATCGGGATTGAAAAATTATAGGTGTTCATAGAGCCTTCTAGAGGGTTTCCAAGGTGATCTGAACACCATTCTTCTAGATTGAAATTCCAGATTGAAGATCCTCTCTCTTCCCAGTAAGTGTATTTCATCTCGTTACTTCTCTCATTCATTCCTCTATCTTTCCTTGATCTTTTCATGGAAGATCTCCACTGTTTCCATGGATCTATACCTATGAGTTGAGATCTAGATCTAGGATTGTGGATCTAGATCTATATTTACAAGATCTTGATGCCTTTGATCTTAATTTTGGTTTAGGGATTTAGATATGAAGCTCAATCGACGAAGTTGTGCCGCTCGGATTTTGGGGATTTTCATTGGGCTAACTTCTATCAATAAAATGAGGTATAGTGGTCTAAATTGAACTCCCATAGTCATGAATTTGATATCTGAATGTGAGTTTATGAATTTTCTAGATTCCCTTTATGATTGATTTCCTAAAGTGGAGTAATTAAGAATGCAGAATTGACTTGTGATTGCCTTGTTGATTAATTGATAATTGAATCACAGAACAAATTAAGGGGGGTTTCCCAAATAGATATTAGTTTTGGAGATTTTTTATGGTTTGAGATATTGTAATTGAGATATTGAATTGATTGTGTTAAGATAATTAATTAGGGGGGAATTAATTATGAAATGATGTTTGTCTATGAAAGATAATTAATTGTGAGAATTAATTATATGTCATGATGTTGATAAAGGATAATTAATTGGGAGAATTAGTTACGACAAGTTGAGATTTGATATGGATAATTAATTTTGAAGTATTAATTATGGAAAAATAATTATGTCCTTTGATTAATTAATTGATGAATTAATTAATGGGTTATGTGCTTAGTTAATTGTTGAGTTAACTAATGGCCTTTGAAATATTTAACTAATCATTGGATTGGTAATGGAATAATGTGGATAATTATTGTGAATTAATGAATGATTAAATAGGTGAGATTTTTTTGGTGCTAGATATATAGTTCTAGACCAATTATAATTTGGGACTTGTATATGGAGTTACTCCCCAATATTTATCCAATATTGAGATTATCGGGTGCTAGGAATGACAACCTAAATCGAATGAGATATGGGGTGATAGGCATGAAGACCTACACCGAATGAGAAATGGGGTACTAGGCATGACGACCTACACCAAATGAGATTTTGGGGTGCTAGGCATGATGACCTGCACCAAATGAATGATAATAATGAATGATTATTCAAATGGGAAACATGAATTGAAACTAGGCCTAATGTGATGATTAAAGATTAAATAACAATGTGATAATTGTTTAATTATGCACTATATTTATTACTTCATAGAACTGCATGCACTATCTTTTGACAGGACTCATTTTATACACTGTTGGTGGTGGACTATTGAGTTGTACTCACATCCTATTTGGGCCGCCTGATTGGAACTTGAGTAGACTTTGTTGTTGTAGGACATGATAAGGGAAAGGACCTAGGATAGGTTGTTGTTTGGTATTAGAGCATGGGAGAGGGAAGAAGACGTGGTTCGGGACCCACTTGGGAATCATTGTGTCTTTACTTTTTGTTGCATTGTAGACACTTGACACCTGCATTGTCATAGCATGTTTTACCTTCGAGTTGAGTGTTGTATTTTCTTATTTAACAATCATATGACATGGTATTATTATGGTTATTTATATGCTTCTGCACTTGGTTATTATTGTTTATTTCCATTGGTGGTTTGATTCTGATAAAATATGGTATAGTCTCCCCAAGACTGACTTATGCGACCCTCGCTACTAGTCGGCACCCTCTGGTATATGGGGAGGAGTGCTTGAGGGCATGTGGCCAACCGGCTCAGGGCACTGATTAGTGGCACTTGATTTGGGATGTTACAAAGTGGTATCAAAGGAGTTTTCTTTTCTTTCTTCTTCTTTTGTATTACTATTTTGGGAAAGTTAGATAGGATACTAGGAAGAGTCGGGGCTTGATAATGAGCTTGTGCATGGGAGTTTCAAACCCATGTATGGGGGAAATTTTGAGTACTCAGGGTGGGATTGTTGTGATTGTTGTTTGTTGTTACAGTTGGATGTTATTTCACCTTGGGTGACACACTTGTGGTGTGATGTGATATTTGTTTTGATATTAATTGAATTTTTATTCATGGCCTAAAGAGGCATGATACTTGAGTCTTCATGCATCATTCTAGGCACTCAGGGTTGTTGTGACATCCATCATTCTAGGCACTCACAGGAAAATAGGTTATGGGTAAGTTGTTGAACTAGAACTATTTTTTCCTTCTTGTGAGATTTAAATAATGATGCAAAAATGATAATAAATGGGTGTCTAATGAGAACCTTGATTGATGAAATGAGTATGATTAATTAATTAATTGTTGAATTAATTAATTTTAGAAAATGTGATTAATTAATGGTTGAATTAATTAATGAGAATGTATGTACCCTTGTTAACCAAGACCTAGGAGTAGGGTGGTTAAGGGTAGTGATAAGGCCTCGGTGTTGACCGTGTGGTGAGAAAAAGGGGGAAAGGATATGTTGAAACTCATTGTGTTAGTTTCTCCCCTTACATAAATGTTATAAGGTTGCGTTATGAGACCAAAGACATGTGTTTGGATTTGTAGAGATATGCCTCCATGACCCTTGTTGAGGGAGAGACCGAGGGGTATAGCCCGGAAAGAACTTCCAAATAGGGAACATGAGGCACCATTGGTGAAAGATGAGGATGAAGGGGAACAGTTCTGATAGAACTTTTCTTGTTTCATGCAATTCATGGAGAGAGACTCAAGGTGGGTTCTAAAAAGCATGTCTGAATTGACAAGTGAGTTTCAACTACAAAACCCTCCTACTTTTACTATAGTGGGTGGACCTGAGGGAACTGAATTCTAGATTGAATCCATAGAGATGATACTTGACTATTTGGAGACTCTAGATGAGAGTAGGGTCAATTTGGTTACTTATGTGCTATGGGGTTCATCAAAGTGCTGGTGGGATATTCAGGTATGATATGGACAGACTGATGATATGTTATGGAAGGAATTTCTATATAAGTTATTGGAGCACTTCTATATAGAGATGTTGAGATAATAGAAGGATTTAGATTTTATGCATATGACTCAAGGAAACATTTCCATAATGGATTTCACTGGAAGTTTCACAGATATACAGCATTTTTCTCTATCTTTGGTGGCAGATGAGGCTTCTTTGGCAAAACAATTTTAGGACGAACTTAGGTATGAAATTAAGTCCTAGGTAAATATCTTTAGGCTAATGAAATTCTTAGAAGTGGTTAATCAAGCTCTCATTTTATAAGGGAACCTGAAGGAGGCTTCTAGTACTAGACAGGTAGCTATCACTGGATGATCAAGGAGTGTGCCTTCCAAGAGCAGGAAGCGTCGTTATGAGAACCTTAGTTAGGAAAATGGAAATCAAGGTGGACAGTTAGGGGGAACAGTTACACTGAATATTACTCATGTTCTTTTCCACCAGTGCGGTAGGTGGGGGCACTATCGTACACATTATCCTCAACCACCAGTGGAGTGCTGGTTTTGTGGAAATATGGGGCACCTACAGAAATTTTGCAGGATGCAGTGACAAGTTGGTGCTGAGGGAGCAGCTTCTCAAAGTCAAAGTGTGGGAAAGGGGTATTCTACACCATATAGTTCTGGCAGTTGGAGTTCTACTGGAAGAAGCGATAGAGGTGGTGGACGTAGTGATTCAGGGTATGAGCGCCCATATTAGAAAAGTGGTGCATTGCAAAGGAGTCATATGACACCACAAGGAAGAGGGGTAGGATAGTTACATGCAGTGCAGCCTACACTTATGGAGAGTGAGGCTGGTCCATAGATAGTGAGATGTAATATTATAGTTTCTTCTAATTTATCTACTACCCTATTTGATATTGGTGCCTCTCATTCCTTTATATCTGAGAATATCATTAATTGTTTGATCCTGGAGGTAGAGTCTGTAAGCGGGGTGATGAATATCAATACACCATTGGGAAAACGGTCTAGGGATATCTTTTTATGCAAGTAATGTTCTCTAGAGATCTAAGAGTATCGTTTTCCTTGGGATATATATGTCCTTGATATAACGGGCTTTGATTTGATTATGGGTATGGACTGGCTAGTCGCATACTGATCCCACGTAGATTGTTACCATAGGAGAGTGACCTTTGTATCTCCTAAGGGTGACTAATATGTTTATTGTGGAGAATAGGATATCCATGCAGGCTGAGCTAGGCCAATTACTCAACAAATGGGAGAGCTCACAGACCAAGTTTATAGTCTTTTGATGGATGATGGGAGTGGTAGGCAAGACGTCCTTCCACCAGTAGTAGAACTATTTCAGAATGTCTTTTCTAAAGATTTTTCAGGGTTTCCACCTAAGATAGATGTGGAATTAACTATTGAGATCATACCAGAGACTGAGTTAGTATCTATTCCACCTTACAGACTTGAACTAACTGAGCTTCAAGATCTCAAAATGTAGTTGGAGGAATTGGAGGATAAAGGGTTTATTCGTCCAAGTATGTCACCTTAGGGGTCACCTGTTTTGTTTGTAAAGAAGGCCAATGGGAGTTTATGCTTGTGTGTAGATTACCGGAAGTTGAATAAAATTACCATGAAGAATCGATATCATATTCCACATATTAATGATCTATTTGACTAGCTGAAGGGGGATTGTGTGTTCTACAAGATCGATCTGAGATCATGGTATCATCAGGTGAGAGTTCGGACTTCTGATATACCAAGAACTGCTTTCAGAAGCATTTATTGACTTTATGAGTTTGTTGTAATGTCGTTTGGGTTGAAAAACACTCCAGTAGTGTTTATTACATTGATGAATAGGATCTTTCATCCATACTTAGATCAGTTTGTGGTTGTGTTTTTGGATGACAACTTAGTGTACACTAAGACTCATGACGATCATGCCCAAAATCTTGACATCATCTTGGGTGCACTGAGAGAGCATCAGTTATATGCCAAGCTATCTAAATGTCAGTTTTAGATTTATAGGGTATACTTTTTGGGGAACATCATCTCAGAAGAAGTTGTGGAAGTGGACCCAGAAAAAATGCAGGCGGTGGTTTCTTGGGAGCAGCCCAAGAATTTTTTTGATATCCGAAGCTTTTTGGGATTAGTTGGTTATTACAGGAGGTTCATCCAGGACTTTTCCTGATTGCAAGAACCACTTTCAGGTTTGAAAAATAAAGGGATAAAGTTTTATTGGATAGAAGCATGCGATAATTCTTTCCAGGAGTTGAAGAAGTGCTTGTGTCACACTCTGATTTTTCAAATTTATTTATTTTTATTATTTTTTCGGCCCTATAAATTTTTCATCAGGGTTCGAGTTATAGACGGTTTAAAATTTTGATTACTTATTTAAAAATGCACATTTTGTCCTTGACTACGTCCAGCGCACCGTGGTCGAAGTCACGCGGCCTCTCTTAGGTCATCGCGTGACCTCACCCAGATCACTGCACACCCTATCAATGATCAATTAATTAAATAAAATTAATTAATAAAGAAACAAATTAAAAATAAGAAGTTTAATAAAAAAATAATGGATTGTTTTAATTATAATAATAATAATAATATTATTATTATTATTATTATTATCCTTTTTGTTAATTTTTTAAATAAGATATTAGTAATATTATTAAAATTATTATTATGGTTGGTATTTTATTAAGTTATCATAATTTTTATTATAATTATGATTATAATTAAAAGCATTAGTTATTATTAGGATTTTTTTTATTTCATTTTGTTAGGGTTTCACCCCTAGTTTCGTGCCACCCCCTTGCTCCCCTAGAACCCTGGAATGCTGCACCGCCTTACCCTCCCCAGCCAGCCTGCTTGCCCGCCTCCCACTCTATCTGATGGTCCGCGCCACCTCCCCCCGGCCCTCTTCCGTCGCACCCCCTCCCACACAGTGTCGCCTGATGATGGTTGACCTCCGTCCGGTGAACCCGTCCAGTACCCTGCCTCCCTCACGTGGTCCACATTTGGTGCCTCCCTTGGCTAGACACCAGACCACCTACACCCTCCCCAGCCAACCCCATCGTGTCGTGCCCCTGTGCTCCCCCTCCGGCCCTCTCCCTCTCTACTCCGATGAACACCCTCCCCATTTCTTATCCCGATCTTCTTCGCATGACCAGCCTCAGCGCGCCGCCTCCTTCATTTGACCAGCCTCGACGTGCCACCTCTCTCGCACGACCATCCTTGGTAAGTCTATTTCCTTCTCGTAGGGGTTTTCCTCTTGTTTAGAGGTCTGGTTTTTGGGTTCTAGTATGGAGTTTATGGTTTGAACTCTTGTTTTTGGGTCCTTGCTAGGTTCCTTGTGGTGCAAACAGCGCACAAATGAAGTTTCACGCTGGAATTTGAATATTTCACACCAATTTTGGGAAATTATTCACCCAAGATAGGTGATTCCACATTTAAATATTATTTAACAAATTAGATTGCTTGTTTGATTAATCTTTCATGTTCTTTAATTTATTTTTTTGGTGCAAATTTGGTTTTTTTGAAGTTTAGCATGTGTCAGATTTGATTAGTATCTTTCTCATATGGTATGGGTACATTTTTTTGGAAATTTATGTTTAGTCGATTTGTTTCATTTAAATAAATTGTACAGTTGGTTGTTAATCTGTGCAAGTGTTTTGAATTGCATTTTTGACATGGCGTTGTCTGTGTTTGTTCATAAGTGAAGGTTTTGTGTGGGTTGAGTAGGTAAAGCTAATTTATTTCTTTTTAAACTATCTTATAAATTTTTATTTATTATTTTTTGAGTTTCATGAATGGTGCAAAAGTGTTCAATAAATGGAGTGGTGTTTTTCCAAAAATGTTTATATGGAGCATGTCACACTTTTGAAATTATTTTTGAGTGTGTGTGGTGTTGAAATACGTTTTGGGTGTGTAAATAGTGATTTTGACATGTGTAGTGTTGGTTTGGATTACTTGTGTGCTTAAGCATGTCTTATGGTTTGATTATGTGTTGCAAAAATATATTTTGGAAGTTTTGGACATACATATATGATGAGGTGAATTTTTGAAAGTAAAAATGGTTATGTTTTTTTTATGCCTTGTGTGGAAAGTGAAAGATGAGATTTTAAATGGATTTGAAAATGAAAATGAGTTGTTTGATAAATTTTTTAATGGTTTGCTTAAATCTTGAAATGGTTACTTTTAATTATGCAGTTGGTTTATTTTATTTTTAAATGACACAAATTGAGTTTCAAAGGGTTTCTGGTGTGCATATTATTTCAAAGTGGAATTTGTGTGTGTGCAAGTGTGGTATTGGGTATAGACAATGCCTCGTATTTTTTGTTTATCTGAATGTGATATGTGACATGTCATGTGAACTTGGAATTTAAATGAGCACAAAGAGGGAAGCCTGGGGTATTAGTTTGGGGAAACTAGGACTAGTGTTCTAGTGTTCTAGAGGTGACTCGACCCGGTTTCACTAGCATGACTGATGATTGCAACACTAACTAAACATATGAATGACTGAGGGTTGTGGTTTCTAAGCCACATTTTTTTAGGGTCGTGGTTTCTAAGCCACATTTTCTAAGGGTCGTGGTTTTTAATCCATGTTTCACTAATACACGACGTTCTAGGGTCCCACTGGTTGCTAGTACCTATAGAGCCTCTCCCACTTTTTGTGCTCCTGGACTGCATTATACTTACTGTCGGCATACAGTGTAACTTTGGGTTTTTCTTAAAGGTTTGTGTTTTTCTTAAAGGTTTGGATTTTTCTTAAAGGTTTGGGATTTTCTTAAAGGTTTGGGTTTTTCTTGAAGGTTTTGGTTTTTCTTAAAGGTTTGGGTTTTCTTAATGGTTTGGGTTTTCTTGAAGGTAAGGGTGTACTCCTAATTTAAGTTGTTTTCTTTGAAGCTGTTTTTATTGATATTTTTTCTTTAAAGTGTTTCAAGATTTTGTGTTCATTCATTTATTGAACCTTCAAGTGTATTTTTCATTTAATATTTATGCGTGGAATCTTTTTCTTTATGTGGCATCCTACTAGGTCTTTAGCTCACACCCTGCATACACCTTTGGGTGTATGTAGATCTTACTTCTTGTGTATTCCAGGTTGAGGAATCATGCATAGCATTGATGGTTCATGTGGTGGCTTGGGAATGTGACTCCTTTGTTGCACGGAGATTTGAGTTGGAGTTTTGATTTCCCTTTATTGTATTCTCTTTTGGGTTTTTAGTTCAAGTTGAAAACTTTAAATCCAAACCTAGTTTAAGGGATTGTTTGGTTGTATGATTTTAGTTCTAATATATTCATCTTACAGCATGTTTTATATTTACTTATTCGGGTAAATCATTCCCAAATTTTATTTTTTTTATACCTAGGCACTTGTGCTAGCCTGTGGGGATCAAGAACGCCGTTCAGGCCATGTCATGGACCGGGTTGGGCACTGGGTCGGATGGAAACCTGGCCTGGTTTGTGGAAAAATGGAATCTGAGAAGGTTTTATCTTTTGGGTTGTGTTCCTTTGGGATAGTGTTAGGGTAGACCAAAGTTAAGGGTGTCAGAACTCGAAGTTCTAGATACGAGCAAGGTGCATGGCCAACACACCTCATGGCGGGGCTCGATTTACCAGGATAAGTTGAGGTTTGTCTGAGTCGTTGGTCCTTATGGTTAATCTTGTTTAGGGTAAATGAAATGGGAGTAGGGTCAGTGGTCCAAGTGAGCTTGCAGGGTTTGGAAATCCATGTGGAGATGGAGATTATGTCCTAGAATACTCTCTGTGATTATGGCGTGATTGGAGTATGGCCGCCAACCATATGTCCCAATCACCCGCCGACACTAGTCTCCTCTTGCATCGTTCTTCGTCTCTTTGTTTTGGGTTCATGGAAGTCTGGTTTTAAGTAAAAATTATTTGGTCTTGGAAAATGTTTTTAAGTGAATTTATTTAAAAATAAAATGATGTGTAAGGTTTGAAAAGTGTGGGTTGAATGTTTTGGTTTTGAAAAATGGAAAGGTCTGGTTTCAATTCTTGGTGTTCTCATGGGTAACCACATGTATGGGTGTATATGGAAAGAGAAATGGTCAATGGTATGAGCGGATGAGTGCCTAGGTGGACATGAGGTGGATTTCCTAGGGTGACATGGGAACATTCATGTGTGAGGCCCATGGGACACTATTGGTGTTTGTGCAACCCACTAGCTTAGTTTATTTTTTCAAAAAGTTTTGTTAAAGGAAAATTTGGTGTTTTAATAACCAGTGATTGTGTGGTGTGTCCTTGTGTTTTGGAAATGTTGGATGTGAGGTGTTTCGAGCTGAGAACCCTTTTTGACTAATTTGTGTCTTGAGTTTGAATTCTTATTTGTAAGTTGGTGTGAAAGCATGTGGTTAGTGGTTTCTTTTTAAAAGTTCTTTGAGAAGCCCTTGCAGTGGTTTCCCATGCACATTTAGTGTTTTCTTGCAGTATGTCATGACTATTGGACCAGTTTGATTGGGTCCATGGTTTTCTTTCTTAACTAGTGCACGCCCCCCTATAAAGTGTTGACATGCGATTGAAGTGCGTCCACAGGCAATTCGTCATTGGCCGACCCTCCAGTTAATTAAAGTAAGGACTCTCCCTTTCTAGTGATAGTGTTATGTCTATCCCTTTTTCCTTTTCGGTTAAGCGGATCCTCTCACAGCGATATGATAGATGTGAGGGGAGTTGAATGGAGTTTTGGTCTCTTTGAGTTGTTTGAGTCGTCGGGTATGATGTTTGATACCATTGTTTCTAAAATTTCCCCTATAAATAGTGAATAAAATTCTAACGGGGAAGGGTTAAGGTTGTTTGGAGTTATTAGTGTTGGCTAATGTCTTGAAAGGCTTGTAGTACTTTCATCAGCTACAAGGGTCATGTTTGGTGACGTCTTGCAGTGTGAGTTCTCTTTGAAGATCAAGAGTGGATTTCGTAGAATCCTTGAGGAATCCTTGTTTTCATAAGAGTTTGTCCTCTTAGGGAGTTCTAATTTTTCTGTTCAAAGGGGAGTGTTTTTTGGGCATCTTTCCTTCTTAAGTTTCTTGGTTAGAGTGAAGAGGTGATGCATGTGTATCATCTAAACCCCTGTTTTGGTAGATGTGTCGTGAGGGAGTAGTTGGATGTCGTGGTGTGTTGTGTTTGTTGGTTTTGTCTCAGTTACGGTGTGGTTGTATGTGGCACCAAAAGGAGAAGCTCCATTTGGGAGTCTTCAATACCTGATTGTGAGGCAGGAGATGCTTCAAACATCAGGGCTCCATCCATAGGCCTCGGAGTGAAGCTGGAACGTGGTCAGGAACTCGGGAGTGTATGGGACCCCGAATTTATTTATGTCGTTGATGTTGGATGTGAAAGAAGTTTAAATCATGTCCTATAGTTGTTCCATTCTAAATGACCTGTCTGGGTGCATGAGGGTTTTTTTGGCTATGAGGAGGTGTGGTCGTTGTGTTACCTTAAAGTCTTGGGGGTTGCGTCCCACCGAATGTAATCACTTTTAGTGGTCCTTATGGGGGATGTTAGGTAAATCGATCTCAATTTTGATTAGTGATCATCCAAGGATGTGGAGATGTTGGTTTTTCTTGGGTCATGGTTTGATGCTCTAGTAGTTGGGTCCTTCCCTCCCCACCCCTTGTGGTGGGGTATTTGGTCACTCTTAGGAAATTTTCAAAGTTTTTGTATCTCTCATCAGTTCTAATGGTAGGGAGATTCATGGTGGGTCTCACTCAAATGTCTTTGGAATGGACCAGTGTTGGCCTTTTTCATATTGGTGGGGAGTCTGCTCAGGCCTCCCCGTGTCGGTTTTCCAGTCTTGTCTCGAGCGTTGGTAGATTTTTAATGGTGGGTAGCTCTTTCAGTCTTCTGCATGTTGGCCTTTTGATTCTATCCCTAGAGATGGTTTGGTGGTGGGTGATAAGAGTATTCTTTGGATATGGTTTGATCCTGTGTTTTCATTCCAATCAAACAGTGCGGTTTTCGTTTAATGGTGTTTGGGGTGTTTTGGTTTGTGAAATTGGTTTCTATGGGTGCAAGAGTTCCTATCCTTGATTAATCAACTAGAGGTGTTCTAACTCTTTGGGGTGGGCGACACATATCAGAAGGTCTTTTTATGGGTTTCTTGAGGGTGTCCTTTAAGTCACTTTCTCTAAGCACAATTCTTTTGCCCACTTTCACTTGTTTTTCATGGAATCCCCTTTGAAACTTAAGGGGTGTGTCATTTTCTACTTTGATTCACAGCCTTGGTTGTGGTTTTCTGAGGACGGAAAGATTTATGGTGGGGAGAATTATCACACTCTGACTTTTCCAAATTTATTTTTTATTTTTATTTTTTCAGCCTTGTAAATTTTTATTCAGGGTTTGGGTTAGAGACAGTTTAAAATTTTGAGTACTTATTTAAAAATGCACGTTCTGGCCTTGACTGCGTCCAGCGCACCATGGTTGAAGCCACACGGCCTCGCTTGGGTCGTCGCGCGACCTCGCCCGGATCACCGCACACCCTTCCAATGTTCGATTAATTAAATAAAATGAATTAATAAAGAAAAAAAATTAAAAAAAATGTGCAATAAAAAATTAATGGATTGTTTTAATAATAATAATAATATTATTATTATTATTATTATTATTATTATTATCCTTTTTGTTAATGTTTTAATTAATTTATTAGTAATATTATTAAAATTATTATTACGGTTGGTATTTTATTAATTTATCATAATTTTTATTATAATTATGATTATAATTATTAGCATTAGTTATTATTGGGATGTCTTTTTCTTCATTTTGTTAAAGTTTCACCCCTAGTTTCGCGCTTCCC
Organism: Viscum album; assembly: GCA_963277665.1. Lineage (NCBI taxonomy): Eukaryota > Viridiplantae > Streptophyta > Magnoliopsida > Santalales > Viscaceae > Viscum > Viscum album. The sequence goes on from OY728134.1 coordinate 405,611,891, forward strand.
CCTTGCTCCCCTGGAACCCCACCATGTCACACCGCCTTACCCTCCCCAGCCAGTCCGCTCTCCCACCTCCCACTCTGTCTGATGGTCCGCACCACCTCCCCCTGGCCCTTCGCCGTCACACCCCCCTCCCATGTTGCGCCGCCCGATGATGGCTGACCTCCATCCGGCGAACCCGTCCAGCGCCCTGCCTCCCTCACGTGGTCTATGTCCGGCGCCTCCCTCGGCCAGTCGTCGGACCACCCGCACCCTCCCCAGCTAGCCATGTCGCGCCACTCCCCCTTGCTCCCCTCCAGTCCTCTCCCTCTCCACTCTGGCAAACACCCTCCCCCTTTCTTGTCTCAGCCTTCTTCGTGCGACTAGCCTTGGCACGCCACCTCCTTCGTGCGACCAGCCTCGACACGCCACCTCTCTCACACAACCAGCCTCGGTAAGTCTATTTCCTTCTCATAGGGTTTTTCCTCTTGTTTAGAGGTCTGCTTTTTGGGTTCTAGTATGAATTTTATGGTTTGAACTCTTGTGTTTGGGTTCGCGCTAGGTTCCTTGTGGTGTAAACAGTGCGTGAATGAAGTTTCACGCTGGAATTTAAAGATTTCACACCCATTTTGGGAAATTCTTCACCCAAGGTAGGTGATTCCATGTTTAAATATTATTTAATGAATTATATTTCTTGTTTGATTAATCTTCCATGTTCTTTAATTTTTTTGTTTGGTGCAAATTTGGTTTTTTTAAGTTTATCATGTGTCAGATTTAATTAGTAGCTTTATCATATGGTATGGGTGCGTTTTTTTTTTGGAAATTTATATTTAGTCAATTGTTTGCATTTAAATAAATTATGCAGTTGGTTGTTAATTTGTGCAAGTGTTGTGAATTGAGCTTTTGACATGGCGTTGTGTGTGTTTGGTCATAAGTGAAGGTGTTGTGTGGGTTGAGTAGGTAAAGCTAAGTGATTTCTTTTTAAACTATCTTATAAATTTTTATTTATGATTTATTGAGTTTCATGAATGGTGAAAAAGTGTTCTATAAATGGAGTAGAGTTTTTCCAAAATGTTTATATGGAGCATGTCACACTTTTGAAATTTAATTTGAGTGTGTGTGGTGTTGAAATACGTTTTGGGTGTGTAAATGGTGATTTTGACATGTGTAGTGTTGGTTTGGATTACTTGTGTGCTTAATCATGTCTTATGGTTTTATTGTGTGGTGCAAAAATATATTTTTGGAAGTGTTTTACATACATATATGATGAGTTGAATTTTTGAAAAGAAAAATGGTTATGTTTTGTTTATGCCTTATGTGGAAAGTGCAAGATGAGATTTCAAAGGGATTTGAAAATGAAAATGAGTTGTTTGGTAAATTTTTTAATGGTTTTCTTAAATATTGAAATGGTTTCTTTTAATTATGAAGTTGGTTTATTTGATTTGTAAATTTTTCAGATTGAGTTTCAAAAGGTTTCTGGTGTGCGTATTATTTCAAAGTGGAATCTGTGTGTGTGCAAGTGTGGTATTGGGTATGGACAACACCTCGTTTGTTTTTTTATCTGAATGTGATATGTGACATGTCATGTGAACTTGTAATTTAAATGATCATAAAGAGGGAAGCCTAGGTTATTAGGTGGGGGAAACTAGGACTAGTGGGCTAGTGTTTCGGAGGTGACTCGACCCAGTTTCACTGGAAGGACTCACTATTGCAACAGTAACTAAACATATAAATGACTAAGGGTTGTGGTTTCTAAACCACGTTTTCTAAGGGTCGTGGTTTCTAAGCCACGTTTTTTGAGGGTCGTTGTTTCTAATCCACATTTCACTGAGACACGATGTTCTAGGGTCCCACTGGTTGCTAGTACCTATAGGGACTCTTCCACTTTTTGTGCTCTTGAACTGCATTGCACTCACTATCGGCATACGGTGTAACTTTGGGTTTTTCTTAAAGGTTTGGATTTTTATTAAAGGTTTGTGTATTTCTTAAAGGTTTGGGTTTTTCTTAAAGGTTTGGGATTTTCTTGAAGGTTTGGGTTTTTTTTTAAGGTTTGGGTTTCTCTTAAAGGTTTTGATTTTCTTAAAGGTAATGGTGTACTCCTAATTTATGTTGTTTTCTTTAAAACTATTTTTATTGATACTATTTATTTAAATTGTTTTGAGCTTTTGTGTCCCTTCATTTATTAAACCTACAAGTGTATTTGTCATTTAATATTTATGCATGGAATCTTTTTCTTTCGGTGGCATCCTACTAGGTCTTTGAATCACACCCTGCATACACCTTTGGGTGTATGTAGATCTTGCTCCTTGTGTATTCTAGGTTGAGGCATTTTTCATAGCATTTATGGTCTGGGTGGTGGCTTGGTTATGTGACTCCTTTGTCACACAGAGGTTTGAGTTGGAGTTTTGGTTTCCCTTTTTTTTAGTCTCTTTCGGGTTTTTAGTTCAAGTTGCAAACTTTAAATCCAAACCTAGTTTAAAGTCATGTTTGGTTGTCTGATTTTAGTTCTAATTTATTTAGCTTTCTGCTTGTTTTATATCTACTTATTCGGGTAAATCATTCCCAAGTTTTTTTATACCCGGGCACTTGTGCCAACTCATGGGGATTAGGAATGCCTTTCGGGCCATGTCGCAGATCGGGTCAGGTGTCGGGTCGGATGGCGACCCAGACTGGTTTGTGAAAGCTTGACACCAACACTAATTTTGATCTTACCTGAGTTTGGTAAGGAGTACACTGTGTATTGTGACGTTTCTGGGATCGGACTCGGAGTTGTGTTGATGTAAGGGGATCGAGTCATTGCTTATGAGTCTTGACAGCTAAGGCCACATGAACAGAATTACCCTGCGCATGACCTCGAGTTGGAAGTAGTGGTTTATGGTCTTAAGTGTTGGTGACACTATCTTTTGGGTGAAAAGTTTACAGTTTTTACAGATCACAAAAGCTTGAAGTATATCTTTTCACAGTGCGATTTGAATCTTTGACAGCGAAGATGGGTAGAGTATATACAATCCTTTGATTTTGAACTGGAATATACACCCGAAAAGGGGAATAGTGTGGATGATGCCTTGATCAGGAAAAATAAGACTCAGTTGGTACATAAGTCAAGTGCAGAGTGGAAGATGATGACTTTGTTGGCGGAAATGTGTGTGGTAGTTCGGGAGAGTCAGGAGAGTATGACTCTGGTTTTTGTATCGATGGAGTCTACACTCTTGATATGGATCCGAAATAAGAAGTATGAGGATCTGGAGTGTTTAACCTTAAGGTAAATCCTTGAAGGTGGGAGATACCTTCAAACTGTATAATAAACGAGGATAAGATCATCTATGTGAAAATTTAGGTTGTTGTGCCTACGAGTATGTGAGAGGAACTCATGTCATAATTTCATGCCTCAAAACGGGTGGTACGTCTTGGGGTGAAAAAAATTTACCATGACCTACGATGACAGTTTTGGTGTCCATGCATGAAAAATAACATAACAGGGTTCGTAACAAGATGTTTCACTTGTCAGCAGGTGAAGGCATAACATCAACGACCTGGAGGCCTATTGTTGTCGTTTCCTATTCCGGAATGTAAGTGGGATGATGTGACTATGGATTTTGTGGTAGGACTTCCAAAGACACTTATGAAGAATGATTCTATTTGGGTCATTGTGTATCAACTAACGAAGATAGAACTTTTCTTTACTATTAGGGAAACCTTTATAGTAGAACAGTTGGGAGAACTGTATGTGTGAGAGATATTTCGTTTGCATGGGGTGCCACAGACTATAGTTTCAGACTGTGATCTGCACTTTAATTCACACTTCTAGCAGGGTTTACAGAAGGTTCTTGGTACACAGGTTTTGTTAAGTATGACCTTCCACCCATAGACAGATGGGCAGTCAGAGTGTATCATACAGGTGTTAGAAGATATGCTTTGAGCATGTGTGCTTAACTTTGGTGGTTCTTGGGAGAAGTACTTGGCTTTAGTGGAGTTCAGCTATAACAACAGTTATCAAAAAAATATTCAGATGGAACCATATGAGGCACTTTATATTAGACCTTTTAGATCACCTCTATACTGGTTAGAGGTGGGTGATTCAGATCTGTTGGGACTGAGTCTTGTTCAGGAGACATCAGAGCAAGTGCAGTTGATTCGGAAACATATGGCTACGGCTCATAGTAGGAAGAAGTCATATGTTGATAGACATAAATGACCCCTAGAGTTTACAGAGGGTGATAGTATATTCCTTAGGTTGTTGAATAGATTGGGTCACCATATGATACGGAGTTAGGGCAAGTTGGCACCCAGGTTCGTAGGATCGTTTGAGGTGTTGGAGAGAATCGGGCTAGTGGCGTACTGATTAGCCCTTCCACAAATATTAAGTGCTATGCATGATGTTTTATGTGTGTCACAACTACGGTGGTATAACCCCAACCCTTCTCATTTTATTGATGTGGAAGAGGTTGACCTCGACATAGATTCATCCTTTGAGGAGCATCTGATACGTGTGTTGGGTCGCAGTGAGAAAGTGTTACGGGGAAAGACCGTGTTGTTAGTTCATGTGTTATGGAAACATGGAAGTGTTCAAGATGAAACTTGGGAACATGAAGCATACATTAGGGCTTAATTGCCCAATCTTTTTGGCTTGGAATCTTATAGAAGTTCGGGAGTGCAGTTTGAGGATGAGTTGTTATAAGGTGGAGAGATTGTAAGATCCCGACCTTTTCTGGAGTCATCTCGGGCGCATTTTTGTGTACTTTTTGAGGTTTTTAAGTACCTTTATATTGGAGTGGTGGATTGGGGGTGAATTTGGATGAAATTTTAAGAAAATATAACAGAAATTGGGGTGCATACGGTTTGAAAAACTGTGCGGCTAAACTGTGGCAACAGAGAGGCCTACACAATTTGCGCACGGTTTTCCCTAATTGTGCGCCTCTGTCCAGAAAATTGTTCATGTGGAATTTAATAGTCAAAAATCCTTTTTAAAACCACCCAAACCACCCCCCCCCAAAACTCCCATATTTCAACCTTGTCTTGGGATTGACAAATTCTAGGTGTTCCCAGAGCCTTCTAGAGGGATTCCAAGGTGATCCGAACACCGTTCTTTGAGATTGAAAGTTCGGATTGAAGATCTTCTCTCTTCCCGGTAAGTGGATTTCATCCTGTTACTTATCTCATTCATTAATCTATCTTTCCTTGATCTTTTAAGGTAATATCTTCACCATTTCTATGGATCTAAACCTATGAGTTGAGATATAGATCTAGGATTGTGGATCTAGATCTAGATTTGCAAGATCTTGATGCCTTTGATCTTAATTTTGGTTTAAGGATTTAGATCTGAAGATTGATCAAAAACGTTGTTCCGCTTGGATTTTGGGTATTTCCATTGGGCTAACTTACATCAATAAACTGAGGTAGGTGGTCTAAATCAAACTCATATAGTCATGAATTTGATATGTGAATGTGAGTTTATGAGTTTGTTAGATTCCCTTGATGATTGATTTCCTAAATTAGAGTAATTGGGAATGAGGAATTGACTTGTGATTTCCTTGGTGATTAATTTATAATTGAATCATGGAATTAATGAAGGGGGTTTCCTAAATAGATATTTGTTTTGGATATTTGTTATGGGTTGAGATATTATAATTGAGATATTGAATTTATTGTGATAAGATAATTAATTGGGGGGAATTAATTATGAAATGATGTTTGGCTATGAAAGATAATTAATTGTGAGAATTAATTATGTGCTATGATGTTGATAAAATATAATTAATTTTGAGAATTAATTATGACAAGTTGAGATTTGATTTAGATACTTAATTGTGAAGAATTAATTATGGAAAGAGAATTGTGTTGATTGATTGATTAATTGATGAATTAATTAATGGGTTATGTTCTTAGTTAATTGTTGAGTTAACTAATGGCCTTTTAAATGCTTAACTAATAATTGGATTAGTAATAGAATAATGTGGCTAATTATTTTGAATTAAATAATGATTAAATGGATGAGATTTTTGTGGTGCTAGACATGACGTTCTAGACCAATTAGAAGTTGGGACTTGGACATAGTGTTCCTCCCTAATAGTTATCCAAGATTGAGATTATGGGGTTCTAAGCATGACAACCTACACCGAATGAGATATAGGGTGCTAGGCATGATGATCTATACCTAATGAGATATAGGGTTCTAGGCATGACGACCTACACCAAATGAGATTTTGGGGTGCTAGGCATGACGACCTGCACCGAATGAATGATAATAATGAATGATGATTCAAATGAGAAACATAAATTGAAATTGGTCCTAATGTGATGATTAAAGATTAAATGACAATGTGATAATTATTTAATTATGCATTGTATTTATTGCTTCATAGAACTGTATGCACTATCTTTTGATTGGAATCATTTTAGACAATGTTGGTGGTGGTCTACTGAGTTGTACTCACACCCTATTCGGTCCACCTGATCGGCACTCGAGTAGACTTTGTTGTTGCAGGACAGGACAAGGGCAAGGCCCTAGGATAGGTTGCTGTTTGGGATTAGAGCATGGGAGATAGAACCAGATGTGGTTCCGGAACCGCTTGGGAGTAATTGTATCTTTACTTTTTGTTTCATTGTAGACACTTGACACCTGCATTGTCATATCATTTTTTACCTTCTAGTTAAGTATTGTATTTTCTTTTTTGACTATCATATGACATGGTATTATTTTGGTTATTTATACACTTCCGCACTTGGTTATTGTTGTTTGCTTCCATTGGTGGTTTGATTATGATAAAAGAGGGTATAGTCTCCCCAAAACTGACTTACCAAACCCTCACTGCTGGTCAACACCCTCTGGCATATGGGGAGACGTGCTTGAGGGCATGTGGCCAACCGACTTAGGGAACCGTTTAGTGGCACTCAGGTCAGGATGCCACATAATTGGCCTAAATGGCCTAATTGGCCTAATTGACCTAAATGTCATAAATGTAACAATTGAGCCGAAATGAACATACAAGAGGAATCCATATCATACCCATGTTTAGCATGCTAATTTGTATGTATTTTTTATTTTATGTGATTAGTATTAAATTTATAATTAAATTTATTTTTAGATTCTTCTTCATTTTATGGATTTCATTGACAACTATAATTTTAATTCATTTTATGTTTATCACTTTAATATTATTCAATAATGTATTATTATATTAATCAATGTCATTTGTAGCAATAGATATTGGGCATCGAAGGTTGCGTGCCTCAAGAAAAATTATTTTTCTTGAGTAGGAAGAAAAAGGATGGAAGTGAAGTAAATGCACAAACACAAGAAAAGATTTTAAGTTTTTTATTTATATTTAAAATATTTATATGTAATTCATAATTAAATATCTTGTTTATATTTTCAACAACCTGTCTTGGAGTCCCTAGATGATAAAGAAGATGAAAAATTCAAGCCAAATTATCATTTGAGTCGTGTATTAAGTGAGGAGCACCAGGGGGAGTCTGATGTCGACCTGGGAAAAACATTTTCCCCACTAGGTATTGGTCCTCATCGAGTTCCTCTCAAACCTCTCATACCATCAAGCTACAAGGTGCTCATGCAGAAGTGGTTGAGCCCAAAAAAATAGCTTTATAGGAGCATGAAAGAAGTAAACTGATCACCAAACACTTCTTGAAAGCTATGTCAATTATAAGTCAATCACTTCCATCAGAATTTGCTACTACTTTTGATTCATATATAGCATCAATGAGCTCTTTAAATGATGCCCCGAGTGATTTCAATGAGGTTCCTAGTGGCGGTTGAACTGATGGTGGTGGTAGCGGCAATGGTGATGATGATGATGTTATTGTTGTTGTTGTTGCTCTAGATAGTTGTTGGTGATGAGGATGTTACTGATGGTGATGAGGATAAGGATGTTGGAAATGGGGGAGATATTGATCCCCTCTATTTTTGACTTAGTAGTAAAGAGACATGTGGATGTTGTTTAATGACTTGAATTGATTGATTTTATGGATGTATATGTATGTTGGTTTGAAATTTATGACAAGTAGTTGGTTGAATGCTAAATATACAATATATGTATTGCATTAAATGTGTATTGTGGTTTCAAATTTATTTACAGGTTTGGGGTGGGTTGGAAGGGTTGTTGTTTCCAAATGGGGATAGGGAGTTATACCCATGGTTCTCCAAACCGTGTGTATAGATATATACCCACGGTTTAACCAAAACCGTGGGTATGACAAAATCACCTAGGCTATACCGACAACTCTATCAGCCATGGTTCATGAAACTGTGGGTATATCCTATACCCACGGTTTTAGGGCTATACCCACGGTTCTAAACTGTGGGTATAGGCTATGTTTTCAGTAGTGAGTGTTTTAGAGTTTATCCAAAAAGAGTTTATACAAAAAGAGTTTTGGATGGGTATTCATAAAGTATTGCATATGATGTGATACATGGTCAATTTAATAATAACTTTCCAAAAATGTTTTAGAAGATATCCAAAAGGAGTTTTGGATATGATTTTACAAATTATTGTATATCATACAATATAATGTTAAATGGCACTAAGTCTATGAGGCTTTAGTGCAAGTGAGAGATTGAAGGAGACATGCCCTAAAACCATTATGCATGTGATGAATTTTGCTATATCATAAGTGATGATATGGGTGTATCACAAGGCTTGTTATGTGATAACATGTCACTACCTTAAGACAGTCGTATTATATGTTTGGGCTATATCGTAATGTTGTAAATCATAGTGTATGATTACCATAGAACCCTATGATCAACATGGAAGCCAAATGATAAGTGTTATCATTCAGATCTCTCAACCAATGTCTATTGTTATTATGAACATTTCATAAGGTGAAATGTATTGGAGGAATGAATCACTTGAGGGGTTACGAAGTGTTTGTAACCACATGCATAACTTGTATGTCTCATAATGGACAAGTTAATGGATGCATCACTCAAGGAGCATCCACAAGGGCTTATAAAAGGAGGTTGTTTCGTGAGAATTGTGAAAGCCCAGGCTTCCAATTGAGTCTCCCTATCCCCAAATCTCTCTTCATCATCATCTATTACTATGTGAGGAACTCACATACTATGGAGTGAAAGAAACTCTCACTCAAACGATGGGTAATTTTTTTTCAAACCATGGATACACCAAAGTGGGGAGTCCTTTGGATTCCACATAGTGATCTTTATCAAGCATGATGAAGATAATGGTAGTGGCTCTTCAGTGAAAGGTACACGAGTTCTCTATTTTAGTTTAAACATGGTTTCACATTTCATGCATGGTTGATCTTGGGAATTTGGATTTCTTGTTGTTTGTGTTGTGTTGATTAAGTGTTAATTGTTCCTTAGAAACCCATCAGTTTTCACAAGTGGATCTTGGATTGCATATTTTTGTGGTTAAATATGGGTATGAAATTTTGGTTTCCTTTGGTGGATTCTCAGCAAATGTTTCCACCTTTTTTATTGGATTATAGATCACAGGGGTTTGAGAGGTTTTTTGTGAGTTTGATTGCTCATGATAGGTGCAAATCAACTTGATATTTTTCGTGGCGGCGAATTACTTTTCCCCTCCAACTTCTACTATTCTTTTATACAATGGTCATCCAAGGGTATGATTATTTGATACAAAAGGATTGTGTGTTAGTTTTATGTGATAGTGGGAGCGTTGCGTGATGGAATTTTGGTTGTGCATTTTGTGCTTGTTGAAAGTGGGTGGAGATCAAGGTGGCAATAGATCTTCCTCCATTTGGCATTGTTTTCTCTTTTGTGTAAGTGTTTTGTCTAGAAGGTTAAATTTTCCATGGCAACAACCATTCCTCCTAGTTTTTTGTTTTGTTTTTCTTGTGAATGTTTTGTCTTTGGTGCAAGTATTGTTTTTGTAATTAAAAGGATAAGGCCATCATAGACCTATCCTTGCCACATTAGTTTATGTGAGGCAATTTGATGAGTTACTCCACATTTCTTGCTACCCAATCTTTGACTATGTCATCCCTTGTCCTGGTACATAGAGAGTGTTAATGTTTTCTGATTAGCAATGACATGGGTAGAGAAGATTGTTAGTCTGTTAATAGGAACCAGTTACACACATGCTATCACCCCTGATACTAGGATTGGAGAACCCACCACCACATCGTGTTAGGAATTCCCTTGTGGGGATTCAAAAATAAGATTTTTAGGGCTTGGCGCCTTCAAGGTTAACCGCTTGACTACAACCCCGTTGGCTTGGTGTGAGTATTGTGCATTCTCACTATATTGGAATAATAGTTTATTACTTGTTCCAAAAAAAACACACACACACACGTTAAGACAAAACACAAATCGAATGTGAACACAAAACACATGTGTGAACAAATGACACTCTCATGCACATAAAACATATAACACAAAACACATGGGAACACCTAAAACATTTGCGCACTAAAAAACATGTTTCTAGTGCAACAAAACACATTTTATGTTATTATGGTATGCCGTTTTTTTGCAACAAATCATGTTTTGTGTTATTATGTCATGCCATTTTTTTTTGCAATAGAACGCGGCTTATTGTTTTTTTATTATAATTTTCATATAAAGGATATGTTTTTTATTGTTTATTTAAATAGAACATGTATCATGACTTTAATACATAAAACAAAACACATGTTTTTTTTTGTTATTTATTGTTTTTTAAATAGTACATGTGTTTTATAATTAGTTTTTTTTTCATTTTTAATGGAAAAACGTATGTCCTTTTGTTATTTATATTGTTTTTTTTGCAAGTGATCGTATTTTCTCAATTGAACATAAGTTTTGTTATATTTTTTGAAAATTAAATTTGGCCAAATTCATTCTGTAGAGAGGGGGTCACTTGTGAAGCTACACTGACTTCTGTTTTTCTCTCACACCTGTGGATCCATTTATGGTATTGTTCAATAAAAAATTTAAAGAGACAAACAAATATTAATATATAAAGAATATATGTTGTTAATAAATAAATCGGGGAAAATAAACAATTAGAAACGACAAAAATAAGAATATATAAGCAATATGCTATTAATAAATAGCCGAAAAAATAATGATATATAAATAATTTATGTTATTAATAAATAAAGTGAAAAAATGCAATATTTACCGAAAATCCATGTTTTAGATTTATTTACTAGAGGTTTAACCGATAGTTCAAAAAAAAAAAAATACTTTCGAAATTTATGATAAACAATAAAAAAATAGGTTTATTGATAATTTTCTTGGAAATTTAAATAAATACAGATGGGAAAAAAAATTATGACAGGCGTATTATTTCGGCAGAGGGAGTGGAAAGGAGATTTCCCGTCAATGGAAGCCAGCCCCGTCGACGGCGGCGTCGCCGCTGCTCGTACTCCGGTGGCGCTGATTTCCCGGTGGAGTCGTGGCCCGTCCCGGAAATACCAACACATGCTCGATAAGTCCACCCCGCACGTTCTGGGCCGCTGGATCTTTTTCATCGCCGTCGCCTCCGTCTACGCCATCCGCGTCTACTTCGTGCAGGGCTTCCACATCGTCTCCTACGGCTTGGGCATCTACATACTCAACCTACTCATCGCTTTCCTCTCCCCTCACGTGGACCCAGAGTTTCAGGACCTCTCAGATGACCCCGGGCTGCCGTCCCGAGCATCTGACGAGTTCCGCCCCTTCGTACGACGGTTACCGGAGTTCAAATTCTGGTGCGTTTCTCACTGGCTCTCCGTGTTTCTTTCGTTGTTTGTTTTTTAGTCTCGTCGTTTCTAGGGTTCATATGCAACATCTTAGAGATATTATTGAACTCGATTTTGTTTACTCGTTCTGTAGAAATATTTCCTACTTGGGGATTGCCCGGTTCAAGCCCATATCTAAGCAATTTTATTAGGAACCGTTAGGTTTGGTTGAATCCGGGAAAGCGGATTCCATACCACATATGTTCCCAGAATTCCCTAGAAGCGATCATGGAACGGGGATTTGGTCATTTTGAATGCTACATGGTTGCATTGCGTCTCATTCCATTTGATTTGATTTTCCATTGATGAATGTATACTAAGTGTGGCCTTGTCGTTTTAATAGAATGCACTTGGGTTATTTCTTCTTCCTTCCCTTATCGTTTTTGGTAGTCATGAAGTGGGTAGCTTGAATAAGTACATAATTATGAAAAAGCTTAAATTTGATCTCTCATAAAAATGAATCAGATCATCAAGATTGCAGTTTATTGTTACCAAAATGGGCTGGTGATCTCTTACCTTTTGTTACCCTTCGTACATATGGATAAGAAGAATGAAACATTTGATTTCCCTTTCAATTCTATCTCATAGCAAATGGAGATATTTTTTGGTTCGGGCCTTTCTTTTCTTCTTGTGCATTGTTACAATGTGAGGTAGGGGTGTCAATCCGGGTTCATGGGTCAGGTTCATGTTGGATTGCCTCTCCTGTGAATCCATTCAAGCTCGGCTCCAACTTGATCCATTTAACTCAATGGGTTGGCTCAACCTAGTCCATTTACGAAGGGGTCAATCCTAACCCGACCCGCTAGCCCATAACATAAACTGCATTATGCCATGTCTAACCAATTGACATCACATAAACTCAATGACCTAACCAAATTGAATTATCCTTTTTAGACTAAGAATAACTTGATTAATATGAAACATATGTTATCAATGTTGCAATTCGACCCTCTTAAACCATTTAAAATGAATTATGTGTTATAATCATGTTGAATTATTTCAAATTAAGTTGATTATAAGAATAAAATATATTATAAAATTAATCATCAACAGTATTATATTTTTAATATTTTATAACAACAAACAAGTCGGTTACATGGAGCAAACATCGTCAATTAGCTCTATTAAAATTTATATTTGCATTGAAACCATTAAGAACATGATCACCTTGAATGATTTGTTTAATTGTCTTTTTAGGTCTATCTCTACCTCTTAATAAGTGAATTTGTCATTAAGTTTACCCTATTAATTGGTGCATCTCTAGGTCTTCTTCTAATATGTTCAAACCATCTTAATCTAGTCTCAATCATCTTCTCGTCAATCAGAGTCGCTCCAATTTTCACTCGAACACGTTCATTTTTAATCTTATTCATCTCAGTATGTCCACATGTCCATCTTAACATTTTTATTTCTGCTGTACTTATTTTTTGTTCAAAATGTCCTGTCAGAGGCCAACACTCATGACTATATAGAATAATTGGTCTAATAAGAAATTTTACGATCACAAAGTACCCCATATGCCTTTCTCCATTTTATCCATCTAGTTTAAATTCTATGAGAGACATCTGCATTAATATCTCAACCACATTGCATAAATGAACCTCAATATCGAAAACGATCAACTTTTGAAATAAAGTGGTGTCTCAATCTCACATATATAACATTTCTTGACAATCCTTTGTTAAAATAATACTCCATATATTTCATCTTATCCCTATTATGACAAAAACCTTTTGATTTTAAAGTCTTTGTCCAAAGCTCCAACTTAAAATTGATAGTCTCTTCGAATTCTACAATGAGAACTATATCATCCATAAAAAAACATGCAATTAGGTATCTCATCTTGAATATTTTTTGTAATTTCATCTAAAATCAAAGCAAAAATGTATGGGCTTAAAACCGAACCTTGATGCAGTCTTATCGAGACAGGGAAGACTATAGTGTAATTTACTGGAATTCTTACTCGAGTTAATCTTTCTTCATACATATCTTGGATGAGTTTCATATACTCTGCCACTTGCACCTATTTTCTTTCAAGAGATCATATTCCTTTTTCAAATCAATGAAAACAATATGCAAATCTTGGGCTTTTTGTTGATAATACTCTATTGGATCTCTAATCATATAAATTGTTTATGTGCTTGAACGTCAAAACATAAAACCAAATTGATTATCTGAAACTTTAGTTTCCCTTCGAATCATTTGTCCAGTCACTCTCTCTTAAAGTTTTATGGTATGACTCATAAGCTTAATGTCTCTAAAATCCCCACAACTTAAAATGTTTCCTTTATTTTTATACAGAGGTATAGAGTACTCTTCTTCCATTCATCATACATTTTCTTAGATTTCATATTCTAATTAAATAACCTAGTGAGCTAATTAATACTAAACTCTCCCGAATATTTCCACACTTCAATGTAGATGTTTTCTAATCCAACCACTTTACCATTTTCCACCTTAAAGCATCTTTAACCTCAAAAAGGTGAACTTTTTGATATCCAAGTCTAATCCACACATCCACTCTTATTTTCTTTCACCATTCTTTGTATGCAATGAATGATAACTCCTCAGAAACTTGAGATTTAGCCTCACCGGCTGCTTTCTTAACCTCTCCACAAGCAACACGACATCAAGTTTAAATACCTTCATTTCCACAAAAGTGTAAAACTTTAAAACACTCATTTCGCTTTAGCTTTTTATTGAACATTCTCATCCCACATGTAGTTAGCTGTTCCTTGAACTTCCCCATTCACTTCTTTCAAAAGTTTGTTTTTAAATTCCATTATAAGGGTTATCCTTGAGGAGCCACTATCTGATTCTTAGATTCCTTAATCGTTTCATATTTCTCTTATAATTCTAAACTTGCAGGTCTAAAACTAATTAATGATGTTGGGTGGTCAGACTTTCATCGGGTATAGCCTTACGACCTTTTTACTAATAAATAATAAATTTGGGATTTTGTGACTGCTTTTATAAGTAATAAGATGTTCTTCTCGTTTCCTAAAAAGCGCATTTGTTACCATAAGTTCACAACTGTAGACAAAGTCTAAGATAGTTGATCATTCATCATTAACTACACCCAAACCAAACCTTCCATGACAATCTATGTGATCTTTAGAATCCTTTCCTACATGCCCATTTAAGTCACCACCTATAAAAATCTTCTCATGTTGCTGCAAACTCTGAATCAATGTTTCTAAATTAACCCAAAAAACTGACTTCTATTGTACATCTAGACCTACTTGATGTGTATAAACACTAGCGCAGTTGAAAGTCTCATTTCTTACAACTATCACGGCTATGATTCTATCTCTTTATCTTATGATGTCAACCACTTTTTAATCGGGTTACATGGATTGGAAGGGTTGGGAATGATCAACTCGAGCTTGACCCAAATATTAGCCTTGTCATATTACTCAACTTGATCCCATTTATGCCTAAGCCAGACCAATTTAACTTTTGTCGTGTCGTGTCGTCTCGTGTCGGGATCAAAATTGCCACCTCTAACGTGAGGGTGTGTTTGTAAGCCAAGAATGAGCTTTTATATCCTTGCATGAAAGAATGTTCATTTCTTAGTTTAGAAGTGTATTTTTTCCTGTTTCCTTATCTTTTGATGAATTTAAGATATCTTGACCTCCCTTAGGGTCCATTTGACAAAAAGTGATTGAAAACTGTTTATAGCACTTGCGTTTTCTGAGAAAACACTCAACACCTCAATTCCAAAAAAAGAAAACTCCACTTGAACAAGTGGCAGAAGAACGCTTTTTCAATACAGAAGTACTTACCATAAGTGATAAGTGTTATAAGCGGTTTTCAGCAACTGCCATCAAACAATGCCTTGATCACTTATGGATGAGATGTTGAATTGGATCCCTCCATTGAAGGTGCTCTGTCACAAGGGCCTTCTGCATTGCGTTCGTGTTGACATTCTTCGGCATTTTTGATGTCCCTGTGTTTTGGCCCATCCTTCTCTTTTACTGGCTGGTGCTATTCATTCTCACCATGAGAAGACAAATTTCGCACATGATCAAGCACAAGTATGTGCCGTTCTCTTTTGGAAAACAGGTACATTTCTCAGCCTCATTCTATAAATAATAAAGTTTTCCATCACCATCACCATCACCATCACCATCATCTTTATGCAGCGATATGACAAGGCATCGTCATCGACAGAGAGCATGAACACGAACCTTCCTCAAGAATAGAGATTCGATCCAGAGTGTATAAAGACTTGTTTCGGTTGGATAATGCGAGGAATGCCTCTTTGGATGGTTTATAAACAGAAGGGGGCATCATCTTCAGGTGAGGGAGCTTGAGCCTTCACAGGAATAGTGCTTCTGAGTTCCAACTTCCTGGGGTTAATAAAATGAGTATGGGGAATGTTTGGATTGTGTACGTAAATTATAGTTCTTGTGTTGATATTGGCAATGGTGTTCTTGGCCTTAGATTTTTGAACTGCCCGTCAGAATCTTTTCATAGATTTGGATAATCTTTAATCCATTTGATTATGTAAAATATATTAATAAACACTGGATTGTTGATTATATTCTAATTTAGGTTATATATATATATATACATTTGTGTGTGTATGATGATGAAAGTTATGACTTTTTCCTTTGTCTTTCTACTGCGATTTAAGACTTTTTCCTACATTTAATATTGTGATTCATTCAGTGTCACTAATGTTTTTGAATAAATGTTTTCCTCATTTTATTTATGTTTTGAATATTTTAATGTAGAAAACCCCTATCTAGCGTTTTATTCATTGAGACAAAAAATTTAGGGATTTTATTAATATATTCATGGTCATTTTTTTTTTGTATTTACATAATTTCATAATTTTGTGAAATTAACTTGAATACCAGAATCAATTTTGAACAGTCTTGAAGTCTTAAATTTTTCGTTTTGTTTTTATAATTATATAATTAAATATAATCTTTTTTTTTTGTTTTTTGTGGTGGTGTGTTATATACGGTGTATTATGTTTCATTACTTTTTTGGTTTTATATTGTGATATTTAAGGTGTTGGAATATTTTTTAGATTAAATTTAATTTGACGATATTTAGTATAATTTGTTTTGAGATGTTTTTTAATATTTATTATCATAATTATTATATTTATACATTGTTATATATTATAAGGAAAAATATTTTAATGACTAATAACATATATTTTACAAAATAATAATATTACATAAACAAAATAGAACAATTAGTAAATATATTATTTATATAGTTATATAAAAATATATAGGACGTGTAATTATTTTAAATTATGTAAAAAGTATTTTAAATATGTATAATTTTTATGTAAATATATTTAGTTAAAATAAAATAATTATAGTGATAAATATAGATATATAAAAATATATAGAATGCCTGATTTTTTTAGTTCATGTAAAAAGTAATCTAAAGATGTATAATGGTTTTATTTAAAACATATATAGATTTGGCAGATTTTTTCGTTTTATGTAATTTTTTTAGTTTATGGTAATCTTGAAAATGTTTATGATGAACAAAAAATGAAATATGTATTATATTTATAAAATAGGAGAATAATTAGCAAACAACCTTTAAAAAATACAGAATTAAAAAGTCACAAAATAAATAAATTCAATAATACATGGCTATTGAAATGAAAAATAAATAAATTGTTTTTCTTTATGTCATAATAAATATAAGTTAATACATTTATTATTGTATTAATTTTCATTACTTTTTATTAACAATATGAGATTCATGGTGAGACGGTTATGTGCATATATATACTATAGTGGTCAAATAGAGGATGATTATGACATTTCATATAACGAGTCTCCTGCAAAATTAGTTAATCTTACTAGACATGACATGTTGGAAGTTGTTAAAAGTGAAATCCATAAACCAAAATGTGGGGTACTGGATGCCGTTAAAAGTTAAATCCATGAGCGATTGAACTTTGGTGACAATCAACATATACCATCAATCATTTATAAGTTGAGGAAATCACTTTTACAATTCTTATCTAATTAACGAGGAAGATTTGGTTCTTTCCTATGAGACACATGAAGGACATGGTAAACTCAATACAATGAAATTTTACATCGTGATCACAATTTTTGAAGATGTCATCCCAATCGTACAAACTACTCATTGGTCATTCCAACGACATCTTTTTTTTGTATTGACCAATCTATAGTTGTGATACAATATCATAAGCTTGAAGATTTTCCATCACCTGTAATTGATGCATTGGATGGTGATTCTGTTGATGAGGGATGGTTGATGATTCAAAGATGACGCAGTCTTTGCATCAAGAAGAAAGACCAACCATAACCAATGACAATATTAGCTAATATCAAACTGGTTGGACCTAGGAGAAATGAGCCCGTAAGGGGTGCAGTAGCAGCTTAGGGTTCCCTCGTCGCCGCCTTTCTCCTCCGTCTCGTCTGGATTGCAGCTTCTTCCTCGATCTCCCCGGCGTGTTCGTGATGCGGCGGCTTCTTCCGCGGCAAAGGGTGGCCTCACAGGCGTGGTCGTGCTTCTTCGGTGTGGGTGGTTAGGTTTGCGGTGGGCTCAGGGTCGGTTTCTTGATCCTCTGCGGCATATGGTCGAGATCCGGGCGGCGTCGAGGTCACGGTTCTTCTCTGCGGCGTTGGTGTCTAGATTCGGTGCGTTGGGGACGAGATCCGGCGTGACGTCTCTGCGGCGAAGGGTTTTCGCTCTGGTGCACTGGGGTCGAGACCTGTTTCTTTGTGGTTGGGGGCGTGCTCTGGTGCGTCTTCGGGGATGCAATCCAGTGCGGCGTGGGGTCGATCTGGTGCGAAGTCAATCTGCTGCTCCTGTTCTTCCGTGACTTTGGGGGTGCTGGTTCTTCCGCTGTGTGGAGTCGCGATCCAGGCGTCAGGGTCGTGTTCCAGTTCCGCGACGAAGGGGTGCCCGGGCCGGGGGCCGTGACCTTCTTCTTCTGCGGCTTTGGGGGTGTTGATTCTTCCGTTGTGTGGAGTCGTGATCCAGGCGCCAAGGTCGTGTTCCATTTCCGTGCGAAGGTGTTCCGACGACTGCATCGTGTTCTGGCAGGGGTTTCTGGTTGGTTTGTTGCGGTCTCTGCTTGCGGGTATGAGGGCGACGACAAGTGTTGTGGTGCAGATGTGGAGGATCGTGTGTTGATTGTGGGAAGGTTTGGTAGTGTTGTTTCCCATGGTTTGAGATGATTGTTCTGGGGTTTTGGTGATTTGTTAAATTGGTGATCTATGGCCTGTTCGAATGGAGGTGCACCGGACTTGACCTCATGGAAGAGGCCCCAAAGGAGGTTTCAGAGCTAGTCGTCCTTCTTTGCATACTTTATGGATTTGGATGTTTGAGAGGGTATGACGTCACCCATCGGATCAAGCCTGTGCTTTGACACATGACACTTGCTCCCTATTCAGTCCTGCTTTGGAGGATAGCTTTGTCATGATTTTATGCTGGGGAGGGGTAGCTTCATGTAGTCAGTTTGTTTTGTCTCTCTTGACCTTTGGGTCGTTTATGTCTTAATTCTTGAAGTCTATTTGGGTTCCCCCACTTCATCCCTTAAAAGGGGGCTTTATTTTATAATAAAAAAATTTGAAGGCCATCGGGCCGTTGGACGGATCAAACTGGTTGTGCCGAGTTGTGATTGAGATGTGATAGCACCAACAACAAAGTTTGGAGGTATATTTAGAGGACCCATTTCAAGAGGGATTAATGATGAATTATATGTCAAAAGAGAATTTGAGAGCAAGGATGCATTAAACTTAGTTATCAAACATTTTTATGTGACCATACATTGTAGTTACCATGCAAAGGAGTATAAGAGGTCAATGTTTGCCATTAAATTCCAGTAGTATGGTGATGCATGTAAGATGCGTTTGCGAGCAGGTATCATAAAAAAGTCATGTAATTGAAAAATTATAAAATTTTCTGGACCACACACATGTTTGAATCAGAGTTTGATGAAAGATCATTGACACATGGACTCCACATTTGCTGCCTCTATTATTATTGGGATGATTGGAGTTAATTAAGATGCGTGTGTGGAACTAATACATGAATGAATTGACGGTGAATATGGATACAAAATATCTTACAAGATGGCATGACCTACAAAGCAGAAAGGTATTGAAAGGTTTATGGTCATCGAGATCAATCATTTCAAGTTCCACCTCATTGGATTGATGTATTGTTTGATAAGGATTAGGTCGTTTATCAAGTTGAGATGATAGAACATGTGGTCAACAATCATGTTGGTGGTGTAAAAGGTTTGATTTCATTGGTTATTCCTGGCATTCCGACCATGTATCACAACTTTTCCACACTATAAACAATTTATACAGGTTGGCAACACTTTCTTATATGGAAGGTATAACAGTGTGCTTCTGATTGCTTCCACTTAAGATGGAAATAGAAATCCTCTCTTGCTATCATTTTTTACAGTAAAAAAAGACAATCTGGATTCCTGGAGTTGATTTTCGATTTATTTATGTATCCACATCACTAAAAAACAAAGGACATGTCTTATTTATGATTGTCATTATGTCATCAACGAAGCAGTGACATGGAAGATTCAAGCTGGTAGGCCTCTAGTGCGTATCATCAGTACCGCGTCAGACATGTTGGCAGCAACATACACACAAATTTTTGTGATGAGGTTGTGAAGATGGAAATCATAACACTGGGCATTGAACTATTACTTTTACTGTTTTGTTGTTTATTATAGTTATGCAACCATGAAGTTTTATTTAATTCTCTTATAAATATACTTACAATGTACGAAACTAGACAAAAAATGGTGCAGTAGGGGTTGGAAGGCATAAGATGAATAAACGAGGATGTCAATTACTATTTGATGCACATTCCAAAGGAGAAATGGTTATTGGCATTCGATGAAGGAAAGCAACATAAGCACATGACTACAAACATTATTGAGTGCATCAACAACACATTCATAGGGGTTAAAAACTTTCCAATCGTGGGAATCATTTCACAGAGGTTTTATAGATGTGTGAAATATTTTTTTGACAAGTTAGAGAGTATAAAGAATGAAATATTGTATAGTTAACAACACATAGAGAGTTTCATTGAGGAGATTGAAGTGAATTAGTCCCTTACTTTGACATATCATGTACACAGATTTGAAGTTGAATAGGGTTATAATCCAATAATCATGATCAATGGTTGAGTTATGATTGTTCTCTTGGAGCAACATACTTGCAAATGTGATTATTTCTAGGCTTATAGGATGCCTTCGTCACATGAACTGGAAACTTGTTCCCATTTTCACATATCATGGGAGATATATATGGATCCAATGTATATGATAGACATGTTCAGATACTTTTATGGGGAAAATCAGTGGCCACTCATAGATGTATCATCATCAAATGCTCCTCAACGACTTCTTATGATAGCACCCATTCCGTTCTGGTTGTGTGGAAATGGTCGACCAAAGTCTACTCACATAAGAAATGAAATGGATTGGCTATAGGAGAGAATATTGCAACCAAGATGTGGAAGTTAAAGGGAGGAGGTTCATAATCGCAGGTACTGTCCCTACGACAACAACATTGAGGGTTCCTCTTCACATCCATCCTATTTTATTTTTTGTCAATTGTAAATGAATATTGTATCTAGCTTGATATATTTTTGTAAAGGTGAAATATATTACCATACAAAGAACTTTCATACCAAGTGCACATGTTGAATTTAGTATAATGAACCATACCTATAATATAAACATAAATAAATAATCTCGTATCCAACAAAGAAAAAAATGGTACAAAAAAGAATCATTGATTGTTTTCTTTTCACATTATTTATAACAAGCAGTAATCTTACTATTTTATCAACCATTTATATTGATGGCATCATCATATTTGGATCAAATCCCTCAGGATCCATAAGTTCTTATCGCAAAACAAGATCCTATATCACAACATTTATGGAATAGTAATAAGGATTGAATCCTGAATGTTCACAGGGTCCACCACTTTCACCAAGAGGGACCGATGGAGCCTATCATTCCTTTTTGACCATTTGTTGGTGACTGCATCGGCTGAACAATGTAGACCGAAGACCCACACATTCCACATGCCACAAGAGGATACAACCATCACCTTAGAGGATGTATCAATACTGCTTTGTCTTCCTGTAGATGGTGATGTTTTATAGGTATCATGGTATACAATTGGGATATCTTTTACATAGGTATTTAGGCATACTAGTACTTGATGTGTCAGGTTCCCTTAGAGGTGGAAGGTTATGAATGTATTGGTTTTATGTGTATTTCAATCAAGTTATTCCTAATATAGATGAATATGCATTGTAATGACTCCCTCCACTCTTCTTCCCCCTTGATGCAGGGTATTTTTTGGTGGATTTTTGAAGTAAAACTGGGTAAGATCCCCCCTCTATTATTGGTTTTTTTATAGCCATTGATTTTCATGTGTTTTTGTTTAGGGTTTCAGTGTCAATTCCACCAAAGTTTAGTGGAATTGACTGAAATGGACAATATTTTTCTCAACTTGCATAGTGGAGGACCCAAGATAAGGTTTGCATGTCGTCACATCTCGTTTTGGTGAAGGTATGTAACTACATGGAATTTTCAAGGGTTTTAGACCTATTTTAGTTATTTTGGATGCTGAATCAACATTGCTAATTGGGGATTTTGTGTTTCTTAGGCCTAAGGGTGAGTAGGGAGTGGACCAAACCCCATCACTCACAGTTTCAGTGTGATGAGGTCAACTGGTGTTTTTTTGCATTTATGCCTAATTGAATTAAATTATAAATTCATTGTAATTTTTTTAAATAAATTAAATAATTGATTTAAATGGTTTATATTTAATTATTGGATATTTTGATGTGAATTAGGTCCTCACAAGGATGGTTGGAGACTGGATGAACTTGGACAAGCTTGTGAGAGTGTTTTTGGGCTGTTCTTAAATAGGGAATAACTCCATGGTTGAGGTAGGTGATCCTCGAAACATACCCCTATTGTATTATGCATTTTATTTATGGTAGGTGATTTTTTGTATCACCACTTTTGGTCGATCAATCATTTTAGAATTAAGTAAATTGTTTAATATAAATGAATGAATTTTAATGAGATGAAAAATGTGCCAAGGCCACAAGGGACCTTGGGCACTGACATGATTTCATAGACCCCATGTAGTTGGATCCTTGATGAAAATGTATGGTTTGAGATGTATAGACCTTGAGGGGTTCCAAATAAATTAAATGAACTTAATATAGTGGCCCTAGTGTAGGAACCCTTAGTGACCTCTTGGTAGAGGTGAGTGATGGCTTGATATAGATGACCTAAGTTTTGGCCATGTGGGAACCTTGTGATTCTTTATAGCCTTATGCTAGTTGAGATAACCATGGGGCAGGTGTGTAGGTCAAAGATAAAATGGAAAGAGGGGGGGGGGGTGAATTAAATTCAAAACAAATTTTAAAACGATGCTATAAAATAAAATCTTTTAACAAGCAAGCATTCTATTTAAGAATAAAATAATCAATGTATAGAGTGTAATAGAAAATAAAACTTTAAGCATTATGGAAAATAAATTACAGAAATGAAGAAGGAAAACCTTGATAAAGGTGTTCAACAATAGCTCAAGAATGACCCCCTATATCTCCTCCCCTCAAGAAGGCTTGAGAAGGTTATATTGCTCCTTTGGTTAAAAAAAAAAATAAGAACCAAAGAAGAAAGGAAAGAATCTCATTGTTTTAACGGAAAAAAAGAATAAAAAAGAAGACCCTTGGTTTTAATGGAAACTAAGAAATGAGAACCCTCACTTTAATGGTGGTGATAACCTAAAGAAGAACATGAGAAGATAAATGTTTGTTTTTACAAACCCTTTACAAATCACTCAAGTCTCTTGAGAGGATCGATAAAAAAATGAATGATTAAGAGAGAGATAGAGAGAAAAGGTAGAAGAGGCAGAGCCTTTAAGAAATACAATAAGGGAGTAAATATCTTAAAGAGAATGAGGAAAATAGAAATTGAATTGAAGTCGTTGAAGTGTAATTTTCCTTTTGAGAATTGAAATAATCCTAGAGCACATTGAGGATCAATTTGGAATCAAGTAGTTATCATAGAGGTTTTTTGTAATTCATAGTTTAGACCCAAGCCTCCTTAGGAATCTATTTATAGTCTTCATAGGTGTCAGAAATCTTATGGAATTCATCCAGATTCAATTAAGCTACAGGAGACCATATTAAATATATTTTGACCATATTGGATGAAGGTTTTGATTGCTTGCTCGACCGATTTCATGGTGTGAAAGGATGTTTCATATCATAAACATATTCATTATAGAAACTCTAAAATCATCCTTAATTTATTCACGACATTAAAACAAATTCATAGCATGAAAGAGAGTTACATAATAATAACACCATCACTACCCCCATGAAAACCATTTGTGGCATGAACTAAAATTTCTAGTGAACATTCACGATGTGAATAAGGTTTCATGACATGAGGTAGGTAACCATGACATGAAATAACTGAAATAAAGTCAAACAAAGGTTAGAAAGCACCTTAAGTGATTGTGATCATAAAAACACATTAGAGGTTCAACAATATCCCCCTATTGATGATCACAAACACCCATTTAATATTAAAATAAAATATAAGAGATAATAAAGAGTCAAAGAAGAATAGAAAAAGGATAAAAGATTTAGAAATACCATTTTCGTGAAAGCATAAGTCTCCCCCTTGAAACAAGATCCTTCACTTAGAGATCTTCCTTCTTTAGAATTTTCTACCCCTTAACATTAAAACTTTCTCCACTAAAATGAAACTTTTCTCCCCCTATATTATAATTTTCTCCAAAAAAACACTAAAATATTGTCCCCCTTTGGGAATAGAAAAAAAATTTATAAAGAAAAATATTTAGGTAGATAAGAGATAAAATAGAAGATAATCAAGGTGACCATAACAACATAATTTTGAAAATTTGAACAAGATATTTTAAAATCAAGAAAAATGTTTTCAAGAATAATAAATATTTTAAAAAAACATAGACACACTACTAGAAATGGTAGCTATCCCCATAGATCTATACCAATGATTTCTTAAAACCATTGGTATAGGGGGGAATATCCCAACATTTTTTTTTAAATTCATGGTTAAACCTGTTTTAGAGAAGGCTATACCAACATTTAAAAAAAACCATTGGTTAAGCCTAGCTATACCAATAGTTTTTTAAAACTATTGGTAGAGAGTAACCTCTTATACCATGCATCCCACGTTCCATTCAGAAGATCCCATTCAGCCTCCTCTCCTTCAGTGTTTATTCAGATCTTCCTCATTTCACTTTGATTTTGGTTTGATCCATCCTTATCACAATGATTATTAAGTTAAATCATCACGGTATGTTAATTATGTTCCCCTTTTCTCATATATTATCCTTAAGCTTATGCATTTCATTCCATAAATTGAAAATGACCTAAAATTTATTTTTCTTACCATATGATTGATTATAAATCAACATAAATATTTCAAATATTATTTCGTGTAAGGGAGTTTTAGGAAAGTGGTGTGATTTTACTTGAAAGGTATGAGTTATAGATGATTTATTTTTTAAAAATTGTGGTGTATTTAGTTACAATGTAATGTGGGTTTTCATGGTCTCCATAAACATTATTTTTGAAAGCATCAATTTATGCACTCTAGATGTTTGTAAAAAAAATTGTTTTCATTTTTTATTTTGTTTTCTTAATGGATTTTAAAACGTTTAAGTGCTCATGATTTCATGTTATTCCTCATAATTTAGAGTGTTTTATGGTCACAATAACTTGTTATTACACTTTATAAATCCATATTATTAAAATTTATTCTATTAATGTATTAATTAAGTTTAAAATTAGTTCGAATAAAATTACAATTATTTATTCACATAACATGATTGAAACCACATTATGTGATGGTTTGTGTAAAATAATGATATTATATGATATTTAATGTCGATTATTAGATAATAAATGTATGTTTTTTTATAACTGTGTTGGATTTTTGTGTGTGTGGTATTATGTATAGTTATTACTCATTGATATAATTAATTTCAATATTATGGTATTATATATATGGCATTGTGTTATCTCATCAGATAGAGTTATGAAATTAAGAATATTGGTGATAAATATAAAGTTTGAATTATTTATAACTGGTATTTTCCCTTCTCAAATTGCAATTTTCATGATAAACTAAGCTGTTTTTATTATAATGTTGTATTCATGTATGTTAAATTTGGTATTTATTCAGAGAAATGGAGACTGGTTTAAAATAGATTTGACTTTGATCATATTTCAATGTTTTGATAAGTGATTGAAATAAAGTGAAAAAGTATCGCTTCCTTAAATATATTTTGTATTTGAATTCAATATTATATCAATGATTTTACAACATGACATATAACATTGTTATATTTTTTAGTAGAATGTATAGAAGTTGGATATATGATACTGATCAGATCACAATCAATTTTTGAAAACAAGTTGGATTTTTTTAAATTTCTCATTTAACAATGCTCTAGATAGAGATATTATACACTACCCATGTTATAATTATGTTGGAAGATCTTGGTTAAGTAATGAATATGTTAGCTACCATATGATAAAATTTTGTTTTCAAACAAACTTTTATATCTGTATCACAATGGAGAGAAAAGACAATCTCAAAATGTTCATGATATGAATGAGAATACTGAATTAGATAATTTATTATATGGATAGTTTCCATTTATTTATCATCATGAGAAAGAAATTATGCTAATGTAAGAAGATAATGAAATGATTACACATGACACAAGTAATGAAAATGATGATACTGAGAGAGTGAAAAAATTGAAGGATGCTTCCACGACTCCAGTATACCAACAATGTGGTAAAATGAAATAGATATAAATTTTAATATAATTTTTATATGGGAAAACCTTGTATGAAATTTCTAATACTTTAATTGATTATATTATTACCTTTTTGAATGAATTAATTCTTAATTATGTAGATATTCCCTCAAACCATTATATGGCATGAAAGTTAATCAACCAACTTGGATTTTCTATAAATAAAATTCATGCTTTTTAGAAATATTGCAGCTTATTCTAGGAGAAAAACATGGTCCTAAATGATTGTACAAAATGTGGCACTTCTCGATAGAATTAAAATGATAATGGAACACCATATCATGTGCCACATAAAGTAATGTGGCAATTTCCATTGATTACTTGGCTAAAAAATATTTTCATTTATAATGAAATCACAAAAATGTGATGGCATGATACTGAGAGAAATATGGATAATAATGAGTTTTTTCATCCTATAGATGGATTAACATGGTATAAATTTGATGCTCGGTATCCTAATTTTGCAGCAGAGGTGCGTAATGTGAGGTTGGTTCTATCATGTGATGATTTTAATCCATTTGGATAGATGCTTACTTTGAAGAATAGATGGATAGTTTTCATCATATTTATAACCTTCCTTCATGGATGAGTATGAAACCACCATTAACTTTCTTGAGTATACTCATATCTAGACTTTATAATCTTGTTAATAATATAGATGTATACTTGCAACCTTTAATAAAATAGTTGAAGCAACATTAGAATGTGGTTTGTGCACATATGATGCTTGTTTGGAAGTTATATTTCATATGTGTGTTGTGATTATGTGGATGGTAAATGATTTTCCTTCTTATGCAATGATGTATGGATGAAGCATGAAGGAAAAAAAATTCGTATCCTATTTCTTTGAAGAATACATGATCTTGAATTCTTAAATATCATCGTTGTTTTAGTTTCATGGGACATTGATTATTCTTACTAATGAATAATCCATATAGTGAAAAAAATATACTTGAAATGTTTCTTTAAATTATTTTAAATTTCAAGGGGAATACAAAAGATGATTTATGATCTCGGCATGACTTGTTGGATTGGGGTATTCAACCAAAATTGTATCCCGTGTGTATTAGTGAAAATGAATGGAAAATTTTATGTGCTTCTTATATGATGACACCTTCAAAAAATAAATAAACTTATGGACATATTAGAGACTATCAATTTTCCTAATGGTTATTCAAGTAGCATATCAAAATGGGTCAACATAAGAGAGTTGAAGATGAAATCTTTGAAAACTCATGATTATCACATCCTTCCACATGAGTTGAGTTCAATAACAATCTATTATCTATTTTCCAACAATATAAGGGTGGAATTGATATGAATATTACATTGTTATAGAGGTCTTTGTGATAAAAAGTCATCAAGTATTTCTTATAAAAAATACAAGAAGTGGAATCATTAATTTTTTTGCGAGTTAGAAATTTTTTTCCTCTATCATTTTTCACATGCATGCTACACCAAAATACCCATTTTACAAATAAAATACATCTTGGAGGACCCATTTTTTTGTTGGATGTATCCAACTAAAAGAAATATATACACATTAACGTCTTATATCCAAAACATGAACCGTACTCAAGGTTCCATTGTGAAAGTTTACATATATTAAGAATGTATGGATTTATGTTCAATGTATTTGTCTAAAGTGACTATGAGACATAACTTACCAATGAGAAATGAATATGAGTAGTATGATAAAATTGAACCCATTTTTCCATCACTTCCCAAAACATGGGGAATTCCTGGATCATATACATTGGCTATATTAATCCTTGAAGAGCATAAGATGGCACATCAAATTTTTTTGTTTAATTATGATATGTTTTATGACTACATCATGTAAGTAAATTGAATATACATATGTTTTCTCATCCCATTTAATTGTACATATGTGTTAACTATTTCTATCTTCTTATGCAGGGAACATAAAAAAATTATAAATAGAAATCATCATTCATCACCTTTGAGAAGGCGATCTAATTTATATAGTAGAGAGTATCTTTCTTGGATGAAATCAAAGGTATAAGTATTACTATAATAAAATAGAAAAATAAGTATTCATTTAATTTATTATTCATTTATATTTCATGTATTGAGTTTACCTATTGAACCTGTATCTAAAGAAATAAGATCTTTGGATTCTGGTCCCAATTCCATGGTTCATGAATGCAAATAAATGATGAACTATGAGTATAAATTCATTATCACTAATTGAGAAGTGAACATGAGAACACAATATGATGGTGTTATGACAACTGCAAAGATAGACTGTTATGATAATGCATTAGACAATAGGACTCAATATGAAAATGTATCTTATTATGGATTTTTTTAGAAAATATTAATATTGGATTATTACTACCATGGTTGAGTCACTATGATGAAATGAAATTGGTTTGATTCAATGACTAGATGAGGAAAATTTATTGATGATTGTGGATTTAGAGTTATTAAAATGAATCAAATACTTACTACTAGTGATCCATATATTTTGGTATCATTAGTGAAATAATTTTTTTATGTGAAAGATCATATGAGACATAAATTAAATTTCATTATTGAAGTAATTCCAATATATATTTTTAATGATGGAGGGGATGAAATTGAGACCATAACTACCCCCATTAGCCTTAATAAATTTATTACTTATAATGACTCATATAGTCTAACCATCATAGTTTATTGCAAACCTAAATTTGTGGTGGTTAATATATAGAATCAACCATAAGTGTTATCAGTTCTTTGAATTTAGGTCGACTTGGGTTTTTCAGGTTGGCACTATTCAAATTAATTTAATTCTAGTTTCATTTTGTATCCAACTTGAACTTCATGTTCATTTTCAATATAAAGTGGTTGTAGTTTTTATTGAGTTACATTTTCTAATATTGAATTGAACTATATTAGAACCCAATAAACCAAAAAAAACTAAAACAATCAAATTAGAAAAAAAATGAAGATGAATTGAGCTGAAACATATTAAACTAAGTATAATGAAAAAACAAAAAAATCAAAAGAAATCAAAATTAACCCAAATGAATCAAATAAAAAAAATAAACCAAATTATCTAACCCAAAAATTAAGAAAATAACCAACCCAAAATAAATTAAATTACCTAATGGAATGACCAACTGAGCAGATGATGAAATAAATAAATAACCTAGCCCAAAGATAAACCAAATAACCTTAACAAAATATGAACCAAATGACCTAACCAAAAATATATCCAAATAAATTAATTGAATGACTAAAATGAACCAAATGGCCTAACATAAACTAAAATGGATCAAAGTGAAAAAAATAAGAAAACCACATCATACACATGTTCAACATGCTAACTAGAATGTGCTGATTTTTTATGCCACATATTTAATGTTTTCATATTCTTTACACTAAATATGAATTATTATGTTATGTTGGAACCCTTACCTTATTTGGATTAATAATTGGTACCCTTATTTAAGTCACACCACCTATTATTTCTTCTTTGGATTACACATTACTTATGAATTTCTAATTAAATGCATATTTCCTTTATATTGCAGGAAATGAAAAAAATTGAAGTGACATGAAGGAAGAGAATCTCTGATAATAACCAACACATGAGAGAGTTGGACATTCCTTCTATGGTGCCTATTGTGAGTGTACTATTTAATATATATATATATATATATAAATAACATATAATTTCATGTCATTAATCATATTTTAAATTTTAATTAGAAACCATCATCCATGAGACAAATATTATTCGACCAGTCTAGTAACAACGATGCCCAACCTTAAGATTCAAGGGAAGTGGAACTAGAGCTACTTGAAGCACTCATCATACTAAATTAAACCCATAACCTTATTTAGATATACCATGTAGCATAGGTTCTTATCCTATGATTCCATTAGAGGCTTTAGGGATATTCATATCGCCCTTTAATCCCAGATTTCACACAACCACCATGTTACCTTTATAAAATTATTTACCATTTATGAAAGGTGATCTTAGTATATCAATGGTAGATAGTAATTTTTTAAAAAAAACTATTAAATAGTTTTTAAAAGTTGTTTTAAAGATTATTTTAAATAGTTTTTAAAATAGCCTTTTAAACTGGTTTTAAACTACTTTTAAATTCCTTTTAAAACCACTTTAAACAATTTTTAAAAATTACTTTTAAATAGTTTTTAAAAAAACTTTCCAACAACTTTTAAAACTTATTTTAAAAAGTTTTTATACTATATGTAAATAGTTTGATATAATTATTAAATGTTTCAGTTTATATAAATTATGACTTAACATTAACATATAAACCTAAAAACCACTTCAAATAATATTTACATATAAATAGTTATAAAGTTAAACTATAATAACATGTAAAATATAAAATGTATTAACATGTGAAAAGTTTTAGTTAATATCATTTTATAAAAATGCGACTATATTCATTTAATATGAACATATATACTTGTCAACTATAAATTGTAAATAAATAGGTTGGAATATAATGAAACTAAATATAAATAAAACTAACCATCCATACTTTCCCAATCCAAATCAATCATAATAAATAAAAATTGAACCAAATGGGAACAATCTTACCTTAACAGACTTGAAAAGAAAATATGAATTGGAGCTAAAAGTGTTGAAATAACTTAAATAATTCATAGTCAAACTGAACTCACCCAATTTTTTTTGAATCAATTCAAAATAAACATAACCTAATACAATAATAAAAAACTAATATGAATATAGATTCAATAAAACAATCCAAATTTTCTCATTTTGGTTTGATCGATTCTAGTTTTTCTTAGGTGGGGATAACTCAATACATTTTTAAAATTTAGTTTAAAAATACAATATTATTGAATAATGTTTTATTACATTTAATTCCAATGAAGAGGGTGTTATTGAACATTTAAGGTCATTTTCCTTAATCAATTTTTTTTCTTGAACAAAAAAGATAAATGGAAGTGATGTAAAGGAACAAACACAACAAATGATTTTAAGTTTTATTTTGATTCTTTAAAATTTTTATATCTATTTTTTAATTAAATATTTCATTTATATTGGAATCATTGTTATTTGGATTCCCTTAATGAACTTAAAGCTAAAAACTTTGGGCTGAACGATAATTTTCACTAGATATTAGGAGAAGAGCATCAAGGGATAATACGTTGTTGACCAATGAAGAGTATTGCCCCACTAGGTATTGGACCACTTTATGAACCTTTAATAGTTATTGTAGCACTGAGTTATAAATGACTAATGAAGTGGTAGCAGAGGGTTGTGTAGAAGTAGTAGAGGCAAAAAATAGCCATAAAGGATCATGAAAGAGGTTAAAAGGATAACAAAAATTTTATGAAAGTTATGAAAGCATTATGTCTATCACTTCCACTAGACACTACCATATTTTTTTTGATAAATTCATGTCAATGATGCACTCATTATATAATGCACTAGGTGATGGTGATGATAGTCCTAGTGTTGGTCAAGACGATGACTTTCTCAGTGATAGTGATGGAAATACTGATGGTGATGATGATAATGATGATGACGGTGATGATGACGGTGATGATGATGGTGATGGTGATGATAATAGTGATGTTGATGATGATGGTGATGAGGAAATTGGTGATGATAGTGATGGTAGTGGTGGTTGTGAGAGCAAGATCAACCCCCTATATTTTGACTAATATTTATGATTCATGATGTTTGATGAATGAGCATGATTGTATACATGTGATATGATTTGTTTTTAGTTATCAACTAATCAAATGTAAAATAAACACATATTTTTTTGTTTTAAATATGTATTGTGATTGGTTCAATGAATTATTTTGTTTCTAGATTCTTATATATTGGGTGCAAGTTTTTTGGGGTGTGGGTGCATGTTTCTGGAGTGTGAGTGCACATTCTGGACATAGATGGGAAGGGATTATAGTTGATGTCTAATGGGGAAGGTTATACTAACAGTTTTATGAACCATTGGTATAACATATATACCAATATTTTTTTATAACCATTGGATAAAGGGAATTTAGTAGGGGGAATACTATAACAATGGTTCAAAAAACCATTGGTATAGAATTTATACCAATAGTTTATTACGACTACTGGATATACAAAATTCAAAGGGGGTTATAACAATGGTTCCTATGAAACTATCAGTATAGGGATACAACTATAAAGTACTACCCAATGGTTTATGGAACTATTGACATAGGCTATGCCAATGGTTCCATAACCTAAACTAATGGTTTAGAACCATTATTATAGGGTTAATTTCTAGAAGTGACAATAGAAGATAAAGAATAAGAATCAAAATCATGCCATTCCTACCCCCCTTTAATAAATTTAAAATAATCTAAAGCATTGTGTTTTGTGAATATGTCATATAGTTGAATATCCTTGAAAATGTATTCTAACCCTATATATCCTTTTTGAAAGTGGTCTCTCAAAAAATGTTGCTGAATACCAATGTTCGTAGTGTATGCATGATGAAGAGGATTTCTAGAGATGCCTATGACACCAGAACTATCACATTTAATTAGAACACGAAGAAATGTTAGCTCATAATCTAAGAGAGTTTCTTTCATCTATGTAATTTGTATACAACAACTGCCTATGACTATATATTTTTCTACTATAAAAATAGAAATTTAATTATAATTTTTACTACTCCAAGAGATCAATTAATGTTCAAGAAGATGACAAGTACCACTCTTACTTTTCCTATCTAGTTGACATACACCAAAATCGATGTCGGAAAAATTTGAAAGATTAAAAGAGGTTTGTTTAGGATATAATTTACCATGATTTTTAGAACCCTTTAAAAAATAAAAAATACTTTTAAGAAATTTTAAATTCCATTCTTTAGGATTTTCTTGAAAATGATCACAAAGATAAACAGTAAACATAATGTCTGTCTAGGTTGTAGTAAGGTAAAAAAGAATCCCAATCATACTTCTATAAATCATGTTATCAACTAGATTACCAGCTTTATCCAATATTATCTTACAATAAATACTCATAGGTGTATTAATTTTCGTATCACGATCCATTCCAAAATGCTTTAGTAGTTCATTATTGTATTTTATTTGACTTAGAAAAGTGCCATCCTTATTTTGAGATATTTGAAAACAAATAAAGAATTTTAAATCATCCATAAAACTCATTTTAAATTGTTTTCCCATAATATTTGAAAATTCATAACAAATAAATTCATTTTTTGATCCAAAAATCATGTCATTGATATAGATTTGAATGATTAAAATATCATTTGAAACATTTTTTAGAAATAATATTATATCTGATTTTCCCATTTTTAAATAATTTGATAAAAGAAAACTAGTTAACCTTTCATATCAAACCTGAGGGTATTGTTTTAAATCATATAAAACTTTGGTTAACTAGAAAAATTAATTTGGAAATTTTGGATTTTAAAACCTAGGTGGTTGTTCAAAAAAATCATTTTCAGAAATAAAAAAATTTAGAAAATAAAATTTTAATGTCCATTTATTTTTTTTTGAAATTAAGATGGCTAGTGAATGCTGATAAGATTATTATATATTATAACTGAGAAATGGGTGTTAAGGTTTCACTATAATCAATTTCTTCTTCTTTATTAGAGACTCTAGCTATGAGTCTTTCTTTTTTAATTCTGATGTTACCTTGATCATCTAATTTATTTCTAAAAACCCATTTAATACCAATAACAAGATGATTTTTAGCTCTTTCAACAAGAGTCCAAACATTATTATTTTGGATTTTGTTTAGATATTATTGCATAGAAAACCCAAATATTCATTTTTAATAATATAACTAAGATTATTTATTTTCTAGAAAAGAAATAAAAGAATGGTACTCAACTTCATATAAGGCATAACTTCTAGTACAAGTACTAGCTTTCAAATCGATGATAATATTTTCCGAGTGATAGTCTTTGGATTTTTTTAAAGATTTAGGTAAATGGATAGAAGGTGATTCTAAATTAATGGGATTTTTGGAAGAATGTGGATCATTCAAAGTCAAAGGTTCTAGTCTATCCACATCTTCAAATTGGAATAAAGGTTCAGGATTATTTTCATTGAATTTTATATGAATGGCTTGTTTAATAGATTTGGTTCTTTTATTGAAGAATCATTAGGGTTTACTTGAGTTTGAGTACCCAAGAAATATTATTTCATCAGATTTTAGATCAAATTTTCCTAGTTTTTATTTAGTGTTAAGAATATAACACTCACATCCAAATACATTGAAAAATAAAATTTTCAGAATTTTAATTTTACAAATTTCCTAAGGGGAATTTTAGAGGAAGGGTCTTACGATAAAAAAATTTATGATATAACAAGCGATATTGGATACCTTAACCCAAAAGTATTTAGGGATTTTTAAATCATTCAAGATGTATCTTGATATTTCATGAAGAGTTTGATTCCATCTATCAAAAAACCCATTTTTTGAGGTGTTCTAGAAGTATAAATATTATGATTATAACCATGTGAAGAAAAAATTTGATCAAAAAATTTGTTATAAAACTCTCTCCCATGATCACTTTGAATGAATTTTTCCCTTTTTAATCTTTTAACTTCATGGTAAATCTTTTGAAGATTTATAAGACTCATTTTTGCATTCTAAGAAAAATATCTAAGTGAATATTTTATAGTCTTCGATAATCCCAGAAGAATATGATTTTTCTCCAAGACTTTCATATTGAGTTAGTATAAAAATATCCAGGTGAAAAAATCAATAGATTTAGAGGTATATACTTCTTGTTTCTTTTTAAAATAAGTGTTGTGTTACTTACCAAGTTTTCAGTGTTCATAATAAATATTATCTTTGAAATTCAATCTTGGTAAATCTCATACTATTTGATGTCGATTGAGCTTGACAAGTGTGTCTGTGATAAAATTACCAAGGAATCTATGCCAAATCCAAGACTCACTATCTTGAAATCTCAAACATTTAACATTTTGAGAATAAATATATTTTAAATAAACAGTACAAACATTTTGTAAACAAAAACCGATAAATAAAAGTTTTCCTTTGAAATTAAAGACTTTGAGAAAATCATTTTCGAAATAGATTTTAAAAACATTGTAACACAATTGGATAATTCTTAGAATTTTTTGTTTTAAACCATCAATTAATAAAACATCTTTTATAAGCATTTAATTTAGAAAAATGATTATACCTATACTAATTATTTTACATCTATAATTTTCACTAATTCATATATCTTATATCAAGTTTTTAATGTTGATTAAATTTGAATGGGTCACCACACATATTTCATGAGTATACACTATACCTGTACCATGTTGAATTTTGGGATTTACACTTTAGAAATGGTTCATAAAAAATCAAGAAATTATGAATTTTGGTGCCTAGATTTTGGGTCCACTTATGTTAGTTAATAGTTATTTTGGTACCCAAATATATTTTAAATAAGTTTTTTGAAAAGATATATGGGATAAAATATGGATAATTTTTAGTCTACCATATATATAGTTTTTTAACCACTTTTATGAATTAAATTCTCAATTTTACAATAATAATTATAAAACTTGTTTTGCGAAACACCTTTTAAAAAAGTCATCTTTTTGGAAGAACTTGAATTATTCAAAAAACAAAAACCCTAGAAATTTTTATGGGTCATTGAGAACCTAAAATTTTATTTAGATTTTCTTCTCCTTGGGTGAATTTCATGAGAGTTTTTTTAGATCATCAATATTTGATTGTAAGTCAATCATATTTGGTTGATCATTAAATTTTATCTATAATTCATATATTTTTTTTATTTTGATTTGATCATTTTCATTAAGTGATTGATTATAATTATTTTTAATCTCCTAGTATATTGAAGTTAGTTTGAAAAAAACCCTTCTCCATGTTGATCATGATCATATTTTATATCTATGTAGCTTAGATTATTGGAAGAAAAAGAGTAATAATAGGAATTTGAGGAGGAAGAAGAAGAGTATTTATAGTTTACATTGTTACTGACCTCAAATTGAGCCATAAGACCCTTGGAACTTTCATCGATTGATTCTCTAGATGAGAGAGAATCATCACTTTTACTCCAGGTTGAAACCTTAAAGTATTTATTGATTTTATTCTTCTTTTCCTTATTTTTATTTTCAATAAAGGGGAGTTCCAACCTTATGTGTCCCTTTTTTTCCATTCGAATCACATCACTTACTATTCACTTTGATCATCCACCTTTATGGAATGTTGGTAGGACTTCTTTCTATTTATTATTCTATTAATCTTCTTGTCTAGATGAGCCATTTCATCATCACTATAAGACTTACTATTAATTTATTTGAAATAAATCATCTTTTTATCCTTAACTTCTTTTTCTTTCTTATTATCTTTTCACTTCATTGTGATCTCATAAGTCATGGGAGATCTGATTAGCTCCTCGAATGACATTTTTCATATGTCCTTATCTTATTATATAGTCATCCCTTTATGTGCCTAATTGATTGGTAAAACACCAAGGATTTTTTTAAATAAAGTTTATTTGATAAGAGTATCACTAAGAGAATTTATCCCATTACATATATCAGTAAAGTGCATAAACAATTGAACAATAGATTCATTTGGATGCATACTAAAACTTTCAAAATATTTTATATACATATCAATTATAGTATCTATCACTTTATTTTTTATCATTAGTAACTTCTAAAATTTCTATATTTTATGATATATTTTTCAAGTATATATATGATCAAATTCATTTTGGTCTAAACCTTAATGCAAGGAATTCATAGATTTATTATCCAATTCAAAAGCTATAATATCATCAAGTTTCCATTTTTCTT
Source organism: Viscum album (assembly GCA_963277665.1). Taxonomy (NCBI): domain Eukaryota; kingdom Viridiplantae; phylum Streptophyta; class Magnoliopsida; order Santalales; family Viscaceae; genus Viscum; species Viscum album. Next base: position 405,649,294 of record OY728134.1, read on the forward strand.
TTTTTTTCATTGTTGTAATATAAAAATGCACAAAAAATTTCCATATATGATAAACAATAGATCTAAGAAATGTCTACATACATGTCTTCCAATAACTATAATTAGAACCATAAAAATAAGGTGCATGACCCATATATTTTCCTTTGGGATCACCATGAGTGTTTTAAAAAGAATCCATTAAAAAAGAATCAAACTTTGAAATAAGATAAAATATTGAAAAATAATAATTTTTGAAAACAAGGATATTCTTAAAAAAACACAAAGATTCTTTCTGATATCAAATGAAACATTAGAGATAAAATGGATATAGGGTGGGTGGGGGTGGGGGTGGGGGGGTGGTGGTGGTGAATTTACCTTAAAATGAATTTTAAAATGATGCTATAAAATAAAAAATTTCAATAAGAATACATTTTATTTAAGAATAAAATAATCAATGTAGAGAAAAAATAGTGGAAAATAAAAATTTAAACATTGTAGAAAATAAATTATGAAAATTAAAAAGGTACACTTTAATAAAGGAGTTAAATAATAGCTCAAGAATGATACCCTACATATCCTCCCTTCAAGAAGGATTAAGAGGATTGTATTTCTCCCTTAGTTTTAATAGAAAATAAAAAACCAAAGAATAATGAAAGGAATCCATTGGTTTTAATGGAATATAAGAACCAAAAAGAATAACCTTGGTTTTAATATAAACCAAGAACCAAGAACCCTCACTTTAACACTAGTGATAACTTAAAATATGATAAGATAGAAGTTTGTTTTGAAAAAAACTATACAAAGAAATCAAATCTCACTAGAGAATCTAGAAAAAAATAAAAAATTAAGAGAGTGAGAGAGATAAATGGTATAAGAGGAATATACTTTAAGAAAATACATCAAGGGAGAAATTGGATCAAAGAGAAAGAGGAAAATTGAATTTATATTAAAGTCATTGAAGCTTCATTTTCCTTTTGAGAATTGGAAGAAGTTTATAGCACACTATGGATCAATTAATAGTAAATTATTCATCATATAGGTTTATTTTATTTCATTTTTTATATCCAAGATTCATTAGGTATTAATTTATATCCTTCATAGGTGATAGGAATCTTTTGAAATTCATACGGATTCATTAAAGCCGTAAGTGACTAGATTAAAGATATTTTAACCATAATGGATGAAGGTTTAGACTGTTTCTCTATAGGTTTCATGTTTTGAAAATACTTTTCATGGCGCGAACATATTCATTAAAAACTCTAAAATCATTATTGATTTATTAATGATGTGAAATAAGCTTCACAGTGTGAAAGAGAGTCACATAATAATAACACCACCAATACTCCCCATTAAAACCATTTGATATGTGAACTAAAATTCCTAGTGAACATTAATGGCATGAATAAGGTTTCACAATGTGAGGTTGGTAATAAAATAAATAAATAACTAAAATAAACTCAAAAAAAAAAATGTTAGAAAACACCTTAAGTAACTGTGATCATAAAAACACATTATAGGTTCAACAGATTGTTCCCCCCACTGAGTTTTGATTACCTAGGTGGGTAGAACCTATGAAGGGTGATAAATAGGTTGGGTGTTTGGACTGACCTAGAGCGACTTGGAAAAGTAATGATACTTATTCTTATAGGCATGTTTGTGGTTTCCATGGATTTGAAGTCGGGATACCATGATTTGGACTACCTTGGATTTGATCCTCAAATTTGAGATGATGTACCATGATTTGGGTTGAATTATATTTTATCCCTAGAGTCAAGATTATGTACCATGATTTTGGATTCGATTTATTAGAGCTATGACTACCATTATTTGGGATACTCAGGATATGTTCCTAGGATTTAGCTAAGGCCTACAAGCATGTTTGAAGATGCTATGGATTTAGAGATGGGATACCATGATCTGAATGCCTTGGATTTGATCCTTGGAATTGAGAGGATAAACTAGTTTTAGGGTTTGATGTAGATCCCCCCATAGGTTTGGGTTACCTTGGACTGGTTTCTTGGGACTAGGATGACATTTGGTTAGCATGGTTGTATGACATGCACATATACACCACGATACTAGCCGAAGTAGGTTTGGGTTGATCCCTAGTGTTATGTAGGACTTGAGGATTAATATTTGTTATTTATTTATGATTTAATATTTATGTTTTATTTATATTAATATGAGCATGTCACATGCACATATACTATATTACTAGTTATATATTAGACCATATTGATGGTAACTTACTAATTTTTACTCACACCCTACTCGGGAAGCCATGGAACTTGGGTACCCAAGAAAACTTCACTGATCATAGGTCCAGGTTGGGTAAAGGCCTGTAGTTTCATGATTGAGAATGATATATTAGACGATATTGGAGAATGGGATTGAGGTAGGGCTTGAGGATGTAATAGAGCCTCATTTTATTTTTATATATGATCATCTTAGTGGGTGGTCATTGTTATATAACTAAATGCTTCCGCATTACATTTGATATTAATGAAATTTTTATTGCTTCCATGTATTTTGGTTTATGTTATGGATGATGTTTATATTATTTTATTTAATTATACACTTTTATACGGGGGAATAATCTCTCTAATGTACTACTTGAGACCCCCACTACTAGTTGGTAGCCTATGGCATATGAGGAGGCATGCTTGATGGACCGTAATGACCTAGTATGGTTATTGTTCATAGTAAATCAGGGTGGGTATGTTACAAAGTGATATCCAAGATTATGTGACTGATATCATAGAATGTATCTGATTTTATTTTGTCTTACCATTTGGGGAGATGGTAGGTAGGTGACATAGTGATGTGGAAGAGCTTGTGATGGATACCAGATTGGTGCATTGAGAATAACTTTTCTAGTAGGAATTCCATGTTACCAAGGGAATGGGACTACCATTTTTGTTTTTTGGTGTTTCAGTTGTATGATTTTCACATACCATGATGAAAATGTGGTGAATATTTTATGATTTATGAATTATTATTGGTTTTTTTCTCTTTTCTCATTGGAAAGTATACAATCTACATGAATTATATTCAACACATAGGATTCACATTAAATTCACATGCCTATGTATGATTTATATCACTAACAACAGGGTTAAGATGTTTAAATTTTTAGTATAAACCTAAATAATGTTTTCCCATATATATTTTTGGTGGAATTAAACTCATAAAGATCATAATATAGTTTCTTATGATGATAATTCATGTGGATCTATAGCAAGATACTCCATGATGATGACTATACAGTCCCTCATGTAAGGGATGTGCGATGAACCTAGTAGGTCGATACAAGAATTTGATTCCTTTTGATGAAATCCATGTGGGTGATTGGGAAAACATGTTTGGTTATTTAAAATGTAGCTAATAACCTATAATGTGTTTTCCAATATAGCTTTGTGGTGGCATTCTACTTAACTGAACTTGATAAATATGTTTTTATTAACATAAATCATGGTAAGGTGACACCGTTATACACATATGTGCTGACATATGTGAATGGGATCCTCAAGGGGATGACTACCATATATAGAAGCCTGAAAAATATCATCCTAAGATTATGATTCTTGAGGAGTAAATCTCATATGTGAATCAGTGAGAATCAATTCCATATTATGGATGAGAATTTTTCATGAGATGTCGATGTGTATATGCGTGATGAGATAATGATCCTCAAGGGGGTAATCCTATCAAATCCCCAATGAGAATCAATGCCTCACTAGGTGGTAATTTTTCATGTGATGCCTGAGATGTATATGTGAAACCTATAGTGTTAGTTTGGTATATGAGTTTCCTTATGATGTTTAAGATGAGAAAAAAGAGATGTTTCCTAGGAGTTATGACCAATGTGAGATGTGACCTATGAGTTTGGAGGGATAACTTAGTTCTTAAGACACAACTCAGGATTTGTAAGCTGGGTATTATGGATAGGATATTTTGTGATATATGAGGTTAAACCATGATAGGGGTTGGCCCAAGATTATGAATTCCACAAATATGAGAATCATTGTTAAATACTTCTTGTTGAGGTCGGTGCACATGAGGTGCTACTAGGTATGGTATATAGGTATGATGATGCCTTAAATATTTTCAATGTGAATGGAATGGGTAGGTTCCTTACCTTGGTATCAGTGAACATGAGGTGCTACTATGGATATGGTAAGCATAAAGATGAATGAGTTTTTTTAAGGGAAACACATTGAGCACTAGTGCTTTTGGTATAAAGGTTTGGTTTTGAGGGCATGATCAGTGCGATGCCTTGCCTTGTGTGATTCTAGATGAATTTTTGAGTGGCATGGTGATAGATCATGGATATATGATTCATATTTTTGAATGAATCTTAGGTTACAAGGTGATCATGTGAAAGATCATGGAATAGGTGAGATTCCTGATTTTGGAGAGGGGCATCAAGGGTGAATTAGATGGATGCAGTTGAAATCTTGAGTATCATGGTCAGCATTTAGGTGTGTGGCCCTAGTTTTGGTGTCAAGAAATGACTCATGGGATTGTGAGTTGGGTTATGTGACTAGGTGATGCGATAGATTACATCCATTACTATTGGATGAGATTGAGGTAGCGTGCACTAGATACATACAATGTTAGGGATTTTTGAATAAGTGAGTGACCATATGTGATTTGAGGATCAATATAAATTATGAATAATGGCAAGAATAGTTTAATAATTCTTTAATTAAATGGGAAATATCCTTCTATGCATGAAGAAACATCAATAATAGATCTGGTGTAGTGGAAATAATCATATGGGTTGATCCTGGTCAGGTATTGATGTCATGGATAAGTGTGGATTAGGAGGATTGACACATGTACAATGATGGAACATATTGAGGTTTTACTTGAGGAGAATTATAAGGATATCCATATGGTGGGTAGAAATCATTGGATGTTTTAGGGAATAAGATTAATTATATATGGGAATTCAGTGAATTTTAAGAATGAAATTACAGTGATTTGGGAACATAAAGTAAACTATGGTTGAAATAGTTCTTGGTTATGAGTGGGACAACTACAACTATTAATTACATGGGTTAATGAATAGATTGTGTGATATAGAGTGAAAACCCTTTCATGGGTAGTGTCGTGGGAATTTTAATACCTATCATTGGATAATCAAGTTGGATTTTGTATGTTGGTGGGATGATAATCTAAATTATCTAGTTCTATGTTAAATACCATATTTGAGACTCAGATGTGATATTGGATGGAGTTAGTCTGTTGGAATTAGGATTAGGATGATTTTTGTAGGATCCAATGGTGATTTAGGTGGTAAAATCGATTCATCGTGTGGTTTAGGGGGTGAACTAATGATTCATGACATGATTCGAGGCTGAACATGATTCATTATGTAGTTCAGGGGGTGAACCAGTGATTCATGACATGTTTCATGGGGTGAATCATGGGGTGAAATGTAGTGATGGTATTTTTGCTAGATATTGGATGTGTAGTATTAGAGATTACATTTGGTATGCCATATTAGTTATAGGACATTTTGAGGAAAGGTCAGTGTATGCGAGCCCTATACACAGACAATGGGGATTCATCTGATTTAGTTTAGAATTAGAGATGAGTGGTAATACCAGATTTAAATTGGTATCTATATACACATTTGGTTGTGATGATATAGAAACTCTTCTGATTTGGTCGTTGGAAAACTGGGGAACCCATTCAAGTAGGTGGTTCTTATGGTGGGGAGCACAGTGGACCAAAATAATTCATTATGAGAAAAATATTATGGTGGGGAATTACATAAGATTGAGGATTATTTGACTGATGAAATAATGGTGTCTTGGGATATATGGGTGCTGTGGAGCATAATATATATGTTTTAGTAATGGTTATGAGTGGTGGCTCTATTTTTAATACATAGTGTGCCTAGTGTTTGGAGTTTCACAGTGAAAACTTGTTCAGTATTCCAAAGTGGAATGTAAGAAATTGATAAGGGATTGTAAACCTAATTAGGTTGGTTTTTTTAATTGAATGGTCAATGATAATTCTATGTTATGAGAAGTTCTACAGTGGTGAGACTATAATACCCCATGTCTAGACAGATTATGAAATTCAGGAAGAATTTAATTTTTTGATTTGGTGGATGGTTTATTTTAAGAACTGATATTTGGAATGAGTTTTCAAGAGTTAATAAAAAACTAAGAGGTGTTTTTGGATAGGATTCAAGTATTTGGTGGTGACTCTAGGTTTAGGTGATCGTTGGAGGAAGGATGGGTGGACGGGAAGCTGCAAGGTAGAATCTGTAGAAGATTTATGCTGTGAATCAAGGCTTCATGACATGAATCTTTTGGGATATAGGGAGGACCCCATTACCTCGATGGTTCATGGAATGAACCTCTGGTTCACACTATGAAAGGCATTCCATGTTTTTTAATTTTTAGGGAGGGGGGATTTGTAACATCCCTTCTCTTACCCATTGGCTCTGAAAGAGGTGGTGGAGTTACTAGCCTTAAGTGACATCCCCAAGAAACCAAAGGATAGAAATAAATTCCAAGGGAGTTACGATTTTTTTGGGGAAAATTTTTCCCTTTTAAGATAAACACCCAAACCACAAATAGAATAACTAAAAAAACATTTATATGATGCATGATTACAAGATACAAATCAAAATAACAAAAATAGTAACCATATCATAGTACAAGTGAAAACTGAAATTACTTAACCAAAGGAATCAAGAGATAAGAAAACCCAAGAACATAAAAGACATCAAACCAGAAACTCCCCTCCTTCTCCAAGCCCCAACACAAAAATTCACACCCACGATATCAAGAATCATCACTAAATAACTGAGATACCTTTTCTTTACCCATGACTCAATAGACAGAATCTGAAAATGAACAATAGTTCCTAATAGGGGGTGAGTCTAAACTTAGTAGGTTTCCCCCTAATGGATTTATAACTCATCCCACCAAGAAAAAAAATTTATTCACATTTATATAAAATAGTTTAAATCAATTTAAAACAGTTCATATCAAAGAAAAAAATATTTTCCATAGAAAGAAATAAAAGAAGTCTTCAAAAATATTTCTCATCTCATTTGGCATACCCATTCCATATTTCCACATACCCACACATCTATATATGCATGAACAGGTGATAGTTCTATACTCATTAGTGGTCTCTTGTCAATCTACAAAGTCTTCACAAAGTAACCAATACTAGGTTCCCTAATGGCACACACCCCTTTTAGAGGGTTACATCTAATGAAAATGAACTCACACCAACCATGTATTCCAAAAACCATGCTAAGAAATATCACATAAAACCTTTAAATATTTAAAAAATTTCAAAAACCATTTTCTATGAATCAAAACAATTCCATAATTTTAAAATCATAATTTTAAAATAATTATCAAAGAGTATTTTCTTCAAAACCATCCAAATTCCACCATTCTCAAACCATCACTAAAGAGGTTTCCAATAATAATTACAAAATAATTTCACAATAAACTCAAGAAAAACATTTATTTTAAACTAATCCTTCAAGTTATAATCAATTTGAATCAATATAGAATCTACCTACCTCACAAATGTTGGTAAAAAATGAAGAACAATATAAAGATCTTCTAGATCCAACCATGAATCACATTCCCTTCATCATATCTAAAAATAATTCATAATAAAACAGTATATGACAAATATATATAACCATAAAATAGAATATATATGGTTTTGATAGGGATAAGGACCTTGGATCTAAGAAGAAATACCAAGAATAAGCACTTACTGATTAATCTGGGCCTCCAACAGACTTTGATTCGCTTAGGGATCTCTCCCAGACCGAAAGGAATAGTCTCTCATGCCTTGAGAGAAAAAGGATTTTGTGTTATGGAATATTTAGGGGAAAATTAAGGCTTAAAGTAAATATTTCAAATTAGATATGCTAACTCTGAAGGGATAACTGTACTCCACATGATTAGGACTCACATTTTGGAAAACCACGCACCAACTGTACGGTGCTGCTGTCTTAAGCAAACCCATCACACAAATAGAAAAACCATACACCAGACATGAATTCACCTATATATAGAATAATAATAGTTTTTATATACATTCACGTAGTTTGACCAAATCATGCACCAACCATACAGAGCTACTTCTCTCCTTCCACACAAGTTTCATGGTTTCATGAAGGTGTTACATGGTTTCTACTAACTGTCCTAAAACTATGTGCCTCTAAAAACACCTCTAAAGCATGCCAAAACTCCTCCAAAACTCCCAAAACACAACCCAATAATTATATATACTTAAAATACATAAATAAAGTGTCAAGTACCTAAAACTGAGGGTGATACATTCTCCCCACCCTTGGTCTTTCTATCCCCAGAAAGTAGAAAACCAATGTTGTCATGGAAGAGTGTAAGGACCCAAATTTTTTAAATGAAATTTGTTTCCTGAATAAATGTGTGTTATATATTATATAATATTATACATGTAAAAAATATAGTGGAACCAAAAAAAATTATCTCATTAATAAATATCATTACATTAGTCATCTATGAAACCAATTAAAATTATAAACATTACTAACACACAAAGAATATAAAATAGAATAGCTAAAATGGGAAAATATGGATCACCCCAATTTTCTAGAATCATCACCCCTACAAAAAATTCTACAGAAATAAAACAATATTATTAAACCAATAAATATCTTAAGAAATGAAAATATAACCTTAGTGGTAATTTTAGTGAATATTGATTGAAAGAATGAAGTGGAATTTATAGGATATAAAGGGAAATGTGACTATTAGTAATTGACCGTTATATGAGAATTGGTCAAATATGACCATTGGTCAATATAACCATTGGTCAATTTGACCATTTGTAACTATAACCATTGGTAATAATTTTACCATTATAATTAGTGTTTATAAGTAGTAATGATAAAGGATAATTGATGAAGAGAGGAGAAATGATGACCACAACCAGTAGAGTCATTCCATTTGAAGCCCATTTTTCATAACTTGGGAGGGAGGTAGAATCACCAGGGTTCACCCTTTACCAAGCCTGATTTGAGCTTCAACAAGTGAATATTGAATGAAATCTTATATGAGATAAGTTCAAGTTAGTGGATATTACAATTCAGTGGATGTTAGCTGAGACACCCCATGAAACTACCACCATCACACACCTTAACCTTAGGGTGCATGTGGGTGTAATAAGGTATTATGTATCCAGGCCTTAGTTACTTATAGTGTAATTTCATTTTTATAAATAAAATTTTTATTATATCAATTCCATTTTAAGAATAGTTTTGTTTAATAAAATATATGTTTAATTGAGATAAATTTGATAAATTGATTATTGGAAGTAAGATAAAAATAATTGATTTTTAGAAAAGTCATTCATTTCAAAATAATTATGAACAATATTTATTTCAATGAAATAATATTTCAACACTCTTATTTAGATATATATAATAAAATAATCACATTTTATTAAATTTTTATAAGTGTCAAAAATTTGACTGTGCCTTAAAAACTTCTATTTTTCAATAAATAATGTTTTTTTATATTTAAAAGTTAAAATTATCACATTTATAGAATTATTAAGATAAAATAAACATTATATTTGAAATCATCATGTCAAAATTAGATTAGGGTAAATTTATGAGAATTCTCTGAAATAATTTATTTTTCCATGAGTAGTAAAAATACAGTTTTTGTTTTTCGGTATGTTTTATGACTTTATATTTATTTTATAATGATTTAATAATTAATAACCACAATATAGAACCTAAATTAAGTTATTTTATTAATATTATGTATTTTAATGTATTTTAATCAATTTACAAACCTATAAGTTACTTTCCAAAGTCTTAAATGGAAAATTTGTTTTTAATAACATTACTTTGTGGAAAATTTACTTTTCCATGACAAAAGAAGTATTAAAAATGGTGTTTTATTCTGGTGGATTAAAATATCAGAAAACGTGACTCATATTTCCAATACCATGAGAAAAAACTAGGGGTAATCCAATGGTTTTTCATTTTCCATAACCTATATTTCCAATAACTATATTTGAAAATCATTAAACAACTCCTCCACTTTTTCTATAAATACCCACCCATTTCACTATTCCAATTAACTCCCAATCCATCCTCTATGAATTTATTGTGATTTTGAATCCCAAGAAGTCTCCCCAAAGTGTCCAAAATCTCTTAAGGTTCCATCCTCATGTTTTAGGAACAACTTTTCAAGCTAATGGAAATCATCACTTCTCTTTCCCTTCAAGTTCCCTTTTTTGTGTGGCATGTCTTCTAATTACCAAAATAAGTTTATTTGTCAAATTTTTATTATCCCATTTCTATAATAATAGTATTTTATCAATGTGTTACCTTATTTATCTCTCATTTTACCCATTTATAAAACCATTTTTATACCTATCATGCTTCCAAATTTACTTCTCAAATTTCTCTATTTTACATGAGAAATTCTCTTTTCCTTTTTATTTGAATACCCAAACCTATTTTATTTTAAATATTTATTCAAGTAGATGTAAACATGAATTTTTTATTTGGGTATTTACATATACAAAACCCTCATTTCCTTTCATGGTTTAAAAATTATGCAATGATCATGTCTTTAAGCACATTTGTACGCTAAGATTTTGATAAGAAACCTATTCTTTATTCTCCATGGGTTATTAATGAAACGTTTTATTATGATCTATGTGGTTCACATGAAATTAATAAATATTAAGGGTGTGAACTGATATCACTCTAATTTATTGGGTAAATAATTTAATCTCTAGAGATGACATGTTTTATGATACCTTGGTGAATAACTTTGGTAATTTTCATTTATAACACCATGGTGATAAAAATTGGTGCTATGCTTATGAATGTCTCATTTAAATGTTGTGGCCACATTTCCATGTTATTATTCATGTACTTATTATCGTGATATGACTCATGTTCATTACTTATTGTTATAACACATGTTCTTATTGATATGTCTCATGATCACATGATTTTTGTCTCCCTTGTTTATTCCCTTACCAGACTTCATGCTCACCCCTTTACTTTAATGCATATACCTAGGATATGAGATGTAGTAAAAGTAACCTATATAAAACCCATGAACATGTCTTCCAAGTGGGTTTATAAGAATGTTTTATGTTTTCATGTATTATGTATCTTACTTCCAAGAAACTAAACTTTAAAAGATCATCTATTTTGTCCAATGTAATGAAATGTTATGTAATAAAAATATGGGATGCCATAGTTGGTATCAAAAGATGGTTTAGTTATTTTTTGGAAATTAGGACTTGAAAACTTTATAATTAATATTAGGTAAAAGTATAAATATAGAAAAACATCTTGTTATTTTGGTAAGTATTAAGTAAGTGGTTTCTATGAAAATAAATCCTTGTCAAGATACTACAACCAGATGTGTCTCTATAATAGATGTACCTAAGGGTAACACCTAAAAATACCTCATTTAACTAGAATCAATAGGTAATTGGTGCATGAAAATGGGCCTTGCTGCACACATGGTTTGAAAATCCCAAGGGATATGTTTGGTTAATCAAAATAATTTTATGAACCTTTATGAAGGATATATAGAAAATGTAATTATAGAGACCTGGTTTTTTCCTTATGAGAATTTGAAATATTTCTATATATAATTCCATAGCTAGGCACTAAGACAGTGTATGATTCAGAGGCCCGATATTCCTAGAAATAATTTTATAAATATATTAAATATATTTTATATTGTACGTGCATGGTTCTTTAAAGAAAACAGGATAAATCTTAAAATTAATCTCAAATCAGAAATTTGAGACCACAGTTAAATTTGGAATGAGGTGTTTACCTTAGGCGGGACATAAAATGGGTCAGTGTGGGGATTTTGGACTCCTCTCTCATTGGTGGTATATAAAGTGGATTAATTAATTATTAAATTAATTAATTAACTCATTTTTGATGTAGCAAAATATTCTATAATAATATCACCATGTAAAATACTCCAAAGTTAGTCGTATAAACCTTGGGAGGATTCTATAGCTCTCCTCCTTCATCATTGGCGAATCATCTCCGATGATGACAAAAGGAAAAATCAGATCAGATGATGAAGAAATGAATGCAGTGGATTCCTTCGATCATTGGCCAGTGTGTTATTCAATTAAAATCAATTCATATTTGAGGTAGGACTCATCAATTAGTGATTTACACCCTTTGAATAAATTGATTGAGTATATCCCAACTACAGCCTTTACTCGCACCTAAATACATATTTAATTGGATTATTTCAATTGTTTTCTAACCTTGATATCACCATTCTTAATATTTGTCCAAGAATTCTTGGAAAACTATGTTTAAACCTTTGTTTTGGCGCTTTTATCTTTTTTCTTCTTCACTTTCGTCTCTGATAGGACCCCATGGTCCCAGTTTGACATTTTCGGGTGGTACCGAGCCCGATTAGACCCTCAGATTCACAACAGAATTGAGTGAAAGGAATGGATAGATGAACCAATCATAAATCTAGGATTTTTGTGAGGAAAGTATGTTTTTTTTCAGTGATTTGAGGTTAAGAAATCAAAGGCTGAGGTATCCTCGATGAACGGTTCATGTGACGAACCCCTAAAGAACCTCCAAAGCCAATTCTTGGAAAGCGATGGTCAAAAACCATGATTTTAGGCTATATCCACTAATTTTGGATAGATATGGTTCCAAATATTAAGTGGAGAGTCTTGATTCAAGGCTATGGGAGTGGATCTAAGAATCTGAAGAAAAAAACCCGACTATACTTCATGTTTAAAGATGAACACACAGTGTGAACCCCCTTCAATGGCAGTGGCTAGGGTTTTATAAAACTTAAATTTGGAACAATTTGTAGTCCTCCTACATGTTGTGTACCCCTTCCTTAGTTGGGAAAACCATGTTATGGATCAAACAGGTGGGAAATTGTGTGGAAATACACGGCCATGTACTTGACTATATAGACATGGGGTCCGGTGCACAAACATGGCCACATGGACATGGCCTGATCCCATGTTGCATAGACACACCATGTATTCCACATTCACGGTGTGAACTAAAACAAATATAGTAATCTGTGTGCTAAATAGAGACACATATAGGTAGTGGAGCGGGACCACATGTCGTGAGGGTCCCTTCACGCGCTGTGTACCCCTTGTCCTCTTTTGATGAAACTTTGAAGTTCCATATCTCCTTCATTTGAACATGGGTTTTGGCCCACAAGTAGCCTATACGCAGTGTTTTTACACATAGAACATAATGGTGCCATAAATGGTGGATTTATAGATATGATTTGTAATGTTTTGAGCATGGAATATATCAAGGTGGAACCCGATGATGACAGTGATTAGACTGGATCAATAGAGGATTTATAAAAGGATGGAAAATGTAGTTCCTCAATGAACTTTCTGACTAATACCCTCCAACAGGGCTGGGCATTGGTGTTCCTTGATGACCTTTTTGAGTGGTACCCTCCAACAGAGCTGGGCAGTGGAGTTCCTTGATAAACTTTCCAAGTGGTACCCTCCAATAAAGCTGAACAGTGGAGTTCCTTGATAAACTTTCCGAGCCGTACCCTCTAGTAGAGCTAGGAAATGGAGTTCCTCGATGTCCTTTTTGAGAGGTACCCTCTAGCAGGGTTGGGAAGTGGAGTTCCTCGATGACCTTTCTAAGTGGTACCCTACAACAGGGCTAAGAAGTGGATTTCCTCGAGGACCTATCTGAGCGGTACCCTTCAGCAGAGTTGGGAAGTGGAGTTCCTTGATTACTATAAAAGTGGGAACCTTCTATCGTATCAAGGCATGGTCTCCCTACCTAGAGATTGTGGCCCCTCGACTATGCGGCACAGGGAAGAGGTGTGGTTAGACTTGGAAAGATACTTCTGGGTAGACATGTGTGATGCTGGGCATTGTTGATGGACTTTTGGAACTATTGACTATTATTCTTTCTGAGTTGAGCCATGAGATGGAGATCCCCTTACTCTCTAATTTTGGATTATTTGGAATGAGAATATATATATATATATATATATATATACACACACTTCTATATCCACACCTTGGATTTGGTTACTCTTCTTCTAGGAGAGGTGAAGAAACACAAGGTATGCCATGTTATTTCCACGTTTAGCTTCTCGTGGTTAGATGAGTCTACTCTCCTACTATAAGTGGAGAATACTTGATGCATAGTTCATCTACTCACTATTTTGATCCTCTTATGTATGGATGAGTTTACTTTAACTTTTTGTTGGGTTGAGATATTTTATTTGACTATACATTGTACTTACTATCTTTCTTTCCTATTGTCTCTCTTACTTCTCCCCCTTCAGCTTTTAGGGTGTTTTACTGGGTATGTATATACTCACCCCTTCATGGGATTTTCCCTCATGTGTCACATCTTATATAGATGGAGGACATGCTGATCATGACATCATAGGAGCTTAGGTATACTGGGTGTTATGAACTGCGTACGATTGTCATAGCTTGGGGTTTAGGAGCTAGTCTCTCTCAGAAGTTTAATTTTCCAATTTTTTCAGGTTGGGACATATTTTTGGTTGGGCATGTATTTTTCCATTTACTTTTCAGTTTTTACTACCATACTTTTTCACTCTCCAGAGGATTACATGCATGGTTGTTCCATTATCTTTTTTACATCTTCTTTTCTTTTACTCCCTCTACACTTTTACATCGAGATGGTTGTATGTGTGCATATAGTTACTTAGAAAAATGTGTCACGAACCAACCTAGGTACCCTGGTATCCCGATAACCAATCTAGCCATGAAATATCATGATATGTGTTCCCGATCCACACAGTTTAGTGACTAGAACTCGACATCATAAAAAATGAAACTGGGAATAATTTTTCCACTAAAAATTACGGAAGTAAAGGAAATAATACAATATGAATATCAAAAGAAACTCCACCAGGAGTAATGTACTATAATTCAAAAAGGCATAAAAAATCCCAAGTACCATAACCAATTATAAGAAAAAATTAAAAACCTCCCAAGTCCCAAATCAGACGCAACTCACCAAGTCCATGGTTCAATAGCTAGAACTACCTCCAAGAGATCCCTTTCCCTTGCTTGAACCTGGAAGGAGATAATCTACAAACACCTGAAGGCACAAGTAGGATGTGATCCAAATCCAATTAGGATTTCACCAAAAGATTCCATAATAGATTCCAATATTAAATTAACCAAGAAAGTACTTTAAATTTTCAAATAAACATGTTTGGAATTTCAAAAGAATATTTAAACAAATCATGATTACAATTAAAAAGATGGAAAATATTTTAGCAATTCATGCTTCATATTTCAAATGATGGAATTTTTTTCAAAGGATGGAATTTAAATTTAATCAAAGGATACTTTACACAAATCAAACTTTTCAAAAAATGTCTTAAATAAACACATTTATATAAAATAGTTTATATAAATTCTCAAGGAATGTAAAACAATTTATAACAATGGAATATACATTTGAAATAAAAACAAGAGAGAAACATGGTCATGTTACAAATAGGTATGATAGTTCCAGGATATAGGGACCCAACACTATGAAATGACAAGTATGTACATACTCCCCTTTAGGCCTAATGAAAATGGGACTCATTGTAATATTTAGCAGATTAACAACACTGGTTGAAATAAATAAATCATACGCACTAGCATCAAATATAGTAGTCACTAATAATGAAGCTATAGTAATGGAACCTCTCACACTTGCTGGACCCGTATCCACTTCCTCTAGAGACTCTAACACTATGTAAAGAATCTTTGTTCCAGATGCCTATGGCTGGAACCCTTTTTCATGTGAATCATCTAATTTACCCATAGTTTTATGAGGATCTGATGATCCCATTCTACTACATGAAGTGGAATAAATATGGAAGAATCATTGCAAGTTCCTTGAACATCTGCATGAGCCACAATTATTAGGTGTCTCAGTTCAAACCTTCTCTGAATGTCATGACTTTCCACACTGGTAGAAAACCAAAGGACCTATACCAGGCACTACAAGAGGTCTAAAATGAACTTTCTTTCAGTAACTTCCATGAGATTCATCATGGTTACTCTTTCCCTTGAAGGAACTCACACTTCCACTGGGAGAGAAAGAAACTCCCGATAACCCGAACATACCAGATAGGTCCATTTCAACCACAAGTACTCTATCTAGTATGTCAACACAAGTAGGAAGCTTCAGTAAGAAAACCTAAGAATGAATATCCTAATGAATTCCCAACTCAAATTAGTGAGCCTTTATCCCCTCATTCGATACTATCTCAGGTGTGAAGTGCACGAGCTCAGAAAAATGGTTTGCATACTCTGTCATGGTCTTGTCAGCCTACTCAAGGTTGAAGAACTCTATAGACTTGGACAAAAACATTGAATCTGGATAGAACTAGTTGGTGAAAAGAACCTTTAAGTCTTTCCACTCTAACCCCTCATGCTTCTTTTTCATTACCATTGTGTCCCAACATCTCAGCTCCTAAAGTATCTATCTAATCCATCTCATGTTATGATCTAGAGTGATCTTGAATTTGAAACCATTTTATCTATGACTGAACAACTAGTTAGGAATATTGATTCTAAAACCAAGGTACTTAATTGGATGATGATACCTTTGGTTTGTGTGATATGGAAATACAGTTCATATTCTCATGAGACATGGGAGATGGAGGTCCTAATGAGACAGTAGTGGCCTCATCTTTTTGTAATGGAAGCTTCTTCATAGGATTTCTGGGGAATAAAGTTTTTATGGTGAGGAGGTTATACCATCATGTTACTCTTTTGATAGGTACATTTCAAATCTTATTGTGGTTTTTTTTGGGTAGGGCCAAGAAGGAAATGGGAGGATATCTGTAATGGTGAAGTTATAGATTTATTGGAATTTCTGGCATAAAGTCTGCTAGTTCTGCATCCTACTAGATATTTGAAAACCGTGTAATATGGTTACACAAAATGTAAACTATAAATGAAAATAAATACATTTTTTATCAAAAGGCGATGGATTTTTTGGCGATTATGATACTTATCAATTTCATAACATGTAATTGGGTTACACATTGTGTAAAGTCCCAATGTTTTTTTTAAATAGGCATCCCAATTGATTTCTATTTTTTTCTTCCTCCAGACTTCCTTGCTCTTGACCTAGAGCCTTCCCCAGGTGATTTTGGGAGCCTCCAACCCCTCCAAACCATTTCATTTGGTGATTGAATGTTGTGAAGATAACAATGTGTCTTTCTAGGTAAGCATTCTTAATGCCTCTCTATCTCTTACTCCATTACGTAGATTTTGATGGATCGTCTTGAGTTTTATAGATCTAAGACCTATGTTGTTGATTATCATTTCTAGGTTGAGTTCCTAGATCTTCTGCACCTTCATTCTTGTTGGTGGGTTTCATTGTGGGCCTTGTGTTTCTATGAGGAAGGTAGGTGATTCTGTCTTTGGTTACCAATTTAATTAACCTTTAATTTCTTGATTTAAATTTAGTTTGATTTAAAATTCAATTTATTAAATTGAATAAATTTATTTCAATCATTTTATTAAAAACCCAATTCTAGTGAATTGGGGTTTTGGTTTTCTTTGTCATGAAATTGGGAAAACCCCCAATTCAAGTGAATTAGGGTGTGTTTGTGAAATATATGGAAAATGTATGAAAATTAAATTATTGGATTTAATTTTGAAATGAATTGTGAAATTGCATGAATTGATTTAAAATACCTATTTTTTGTGAAAATGGATTAAAATGGTTTTGATGGAAACTTGGTGGTTTCATTGTAAAAAAGCATGTTTTTTGATTAAAAACCCATTATGGTTTTAAAGATAAAATTGGAATATTTTAAATGAAGGAATGACATTTAATTGTATTTTAAGTAGTCTTGAAATAAATTTCCCATCATTTTTTGTACTTGATCACATGTAATACTTAGGTAGTTAGTGTGTTATTTGGAAAAAACTTTACGATTTAAAACTTTCTAAAACATCATATCAGAACATCCCATTCCTTAGGTGATGGTAATGAGTCCACTTTTCTTTAGACCTAAAGGGGCGTATGTACATACTTTTCATTTTACAGTGTTGGGTCCCTATATCTTAGAACTATCGTACCTATTTGGAACATGACCATATTACTCTCTTTTTTGTATTTCAAATGTATATGCCCTTGTTATAAACTGTTTTACATGCCTTGAGAATTTATATAAACTATTTTATATAAATGTGTTTATTTAAGCCATTTTGTGAAAAGTTATATTTTTGTATGGTATCCCTTGATTAAAGGTAAATTACATCATTTGAAATGTTTTTCCATCATTTTAAATGTGAAGCATGAATTTCTAAATTATTTTCCATATTTTTATGTATAAGCATGATTTTTTTAAATATGATTTTGAAATTCCAAACCCATTTATTTGAAAATTGAAATCACATTGTTGGTTAATTTATTATTGGAATCTATTGTGGAATCTTTTGGTGAAATTCTACTGGTATTTATATCACACCCTACTTATGCCTTCAAGTGTTTATAGATTATCTCTTTTCATGTTCGAGCAAGGGAAAGAGATCTCTTGAAGGTGGTTCTAGTTGTTGAACTATGAACTTGGTGAGTTGCGTCTAAGTTGGGACTTGGGTAGTTTTTCCTATTTTCTTGTACTTGCTTGTGGTACTTGGTCTTTTTTATACCCTTTTAAATTCTAGTACATTAATCCCAGTGGAGTTTCTTTTAATATGCATACCTTCATGGTAGTCTTTTTGGATGATATCCTCGTTTACTCTAAGTTTGAGGAGGATCATGTGCATCACCTGAGAATAATTATGAGTTTGCTGATAAATCACTGACTTTAGGCCAAGATCTTAAAATGTGATTTTTGTATTTATAAAGTGAAATTATTGGGACACATGGTGTCAGAATAGGGAATATCTGTTGATCCTAAGAAGGTAAAGGCTGTTATGACATGGAAACAACCATGAAATGCCTTTGAGATTCAGAGCTTCTTAGGCTTAGACATATATTATCTCCGGTTCATGAAGGAATTATCAAAGTTGAATTCTACAATTATTTAACTAACTCATAAGGGATAAAAGTTTTCTTGGGATGAGAAATGTTAGAATTCTTTTGTTGAGCTAAAATGCCTTTTGAAAACTGTGCCGGTGTTGACTCTTCCAGAGGCCAGGTAGGGCTATTTGGTCTATTGTGATGCATTGAGTTTAGTCTTCAGATGTGTTCTTATGTAGGGTGATCATGTAGTTTCTTATATATCTCATCATATTAGGTCACACAAGAATAATTATCCAACCCATGACCTTGAACTTATAGCTATGATGCACTCACTTAAGAGTTTTCATCATTATCCTTATAGAGAAAGGTTTACTATATATTCATACCACAAGATATTGGGTTATATCTTCTCTCAAAAATATTTAAATCTCCACCAAAGGTGATGGGTTTAATACCTACTGACTTTCAATTTCAACATTACCTATACCTCAGGGAAGGGGAATGTCATTGAAGATGTCTTGAGAAGGAAACTTCTAACCTAGGTAGTAAGAGAATCATCATAATATTGGAATTTGATGACTCTCTTTGCACAGTTGCATATTGGATTTCAGGAGAAAGGGGATAAAGTTTCTTTAGCTAGTGTTCAGTTGACATCCACTCTTCTCTAATTGATTCTTTAGGAGAAAAAGTTTGATGATGAGTTCCATAGCATTGAAGACTCTCTTTATGGTGGGGAGAAAGTTATCCAGTGGTCATTATCCAAAGAGGGAATTTTATTATATCAGAATCATTTTTGGTACCATATTTGATAAGGAGAGTTGTGATGGGGGATTTCCATAGTTCCCAGTGGGAAGTGAACCCAAGAACCACAAAGATGTTATATTATATGTGGTAACATTTATGGTGGCTAGGTATGAGGTGGGTAATTTTTGATTTTGTTTCTCATTGTTATACAAGCTAACAGGTTAAGGTTAAGCACCAAAAACCTTTAGGTTTGCTTTAGCCACTTCTAGTACCTAATTGGAAGTGGGATGAGATCTCTACGAACTTTATTCTTGGGTTGCCACATATCCAGAGAAATAAGAATGTGATATGGGTTGTGATTGATAGGCTGACAAAATTGGCTCACTTATTACTCATTCATGATACAACCAAAGTTAAGGAGTTGGGAAATCAATATTTGAAAATATTGTTCATTTTCAAAGATTTCCATATGTTATAGTATATGATAGGGATCCTCAGTTTACTTCTCGTTTTTGGAGAGGCTTTTAGGAGGCACTGGGATCTCATGTCTATTCGAGTACGACATATCATCTGCATTCGGATGGCCAGAGAGAAAGAGCTATATAGATTCTTGAGGATATTCTTTGTGCTTATGTTCTTGACTTTGGTAGAGCATGGGATGATCATTTGGGGATGGTTGAGTTTTTATATAACAATAGTTACCAGTCCGTGATCAAGATGTATCATTTTGAGGCCTTGTATGGCCAACCTTTTAAATATCCATTGTGTTGGTCAGAGATTGGTGAATGTTCTTTAGTTGGACTGATCTTGGTCTAAGAGATGACAAAAATGATTCTGTTGATTTATTATAGGATTTTGATGACATGGAGATGATATAAATATTACAATGATCATCGTTTTAGACCTTTGAAGTTATCAGTTCATGACTAGGTGTTCTCGAAGGTTTCATCCTGGTTGGGTCATCGGCGTATTGGGAGGAAAGGTAATCTTGCTCCTTGTTTTGTTGAACCTTTGGAGGTTGTTCAGCAGGTGAAGAAAGTTTCATATCATTTGGCGCTACCATCGTAGTTGAAATCGACACATAATGTGTTTCATGTATCTCAGCTCTAAAAATATCTATCTAATCCATATCATATTCTGAGCGGGCCTAATATTGAAGTTGAACTTGATTTATCTATGACTAAGCAACAAGTCAGGATAGTTGATTTTGAAACCAAGGTACTTTATGGGAGGAAGATACCTTTGGTTCATGTGCTATGGTAACACAGTTCTGATTCTCATGAGGCATGGGAGAGGGAGGTGATGATGAGGGAGAAATGACCTCATATTTTTGTCATTAAATATTCTTCATAGGCTTTCTAGGGACATAAAGTTTTTATGGTGGGGAGGTTGTAACATACCATTACTCTTCTAATAGGTAAGTTTAAAACCTTATCATAGTTTTCCTTTTTCGTTGTCTGGGTAGGGATAAGAAGGAAATGGGAGGATACATGTAATGGTGAAGTCATAGATTTATTGGAATTTCTATCACGAATTCTACTAGTTCTGCAGCCTACTGGAGATTTACATGTTGTGTAATATAATTACATGGCATGTAAATCATAAATTAAAATAAATCCATTTTTTTATCAAATGGTGATGGTTTTTCGGCGATTATGAGACTTATAAATTTCACAACGTGTAATTGGGTTACACATCGTGCAAAGTCCCAATTTTTTTTTAAATAGGCTTCCTAGATGATTTCACTTTTTTTCTTCCATTATAATTCATTTATATTGATCTGGATCCTTCCCCAGGAAATTTTGGGAGCCTAAAACCCCTATAGACCTTTTCATTTGGTGATTTAACATTGTGATGATCATAGTGTGTCTTTCTGGGTAAGAGTTCTTCATGCCTCACAGTCTCTTTCTCTATTCCTTCATTAGAGTTTGATGGATCATCTTGAGTTTTATGGATCTAAGCCTCGTATTATTGAATCTAATTTCTAGGTTGAGTTATTATACATTTTTCACCTTTGTTATTGTTTGTGGGTTTTGTTGTGGGCGTTGTGTTTTTATGAAAAAGGTAGGTGGTTCTGTCTTTGGTTTTCAATTTAATTAACCTTTAATTTATTGATTTAAATTTATTTTGATTTAAAATTCAATTACTTAAATTGAATAAATTGATTTCAATCATTTTATTAAAAACTCAATTCTAGTGAATTAAGGTTTTGGTTTTCTTTGGCATGAAATTGGGGAAACCCCCAATTCCAATGAATTGGGGTGTGTTTGTGAAATGGATGGAATTTTTTAGAAAAATTAAATTGTTAAATTAAGTTGTGAAAATGGTTTTGATAGAAATTTGTGAAAAACCCCAATTCCATTGAATTGGGGGGTTTGTGATGATATTGATGGAACTATATAAAAATTAAATTGTTGGATTTAATTGTGAAATGGATTGTGAAATTGCATGAATTGGTTTCAAATCACTGTTTTTGTGAGAATGTATTAAAAAATGGTTTTGATGGAAACCCAATGGTTTCATATTTTTGAAAATTCATGTTTTTGATTAAAACCCCATTATATTTTTTAAAGGGAAAATTGACATATTGAAATGGATATTTGGATTTAATTGTATTTTAAGCGGTCTTAAAATAAATTTCCCATCATTGTTTTATAATAGAGAAAAATTAAAGCCTTAGGTAGTTAGTTTGTTATTTGAAAAAAAATTTATGCTTTAAAATATTATAAAACCTCATATCAACACATCCAATTCCTTAGACAATGGTGATGAGTCTCCTTTACCTTAGTCCCAAAGGGAAATATATACATACTTATCGTTTCATAGTGTTGGGTCCCTATAGCCTGGAACTATCTTACCTATTTGTCACATGACCATGTTGCTTTCTTGTTTGTATTTCAAATGTATATTACATTGTTATAAACTATTTTATATAAATGTGTTTATTTAATCCATTTTGTGAAAAGGGACATTTATATAAAGAACACTTTGTTTAAAGTATAATTCTATCATTTGAAATGTATTTCCATCATTTGAAATGTGAAGCATTAATTTCTAATGTATTTCCATATTTTAAATTTTAAAGTATGATTTTTTTAAATATGATTTTGTGAATTATAAACCTATTTATTTGAAAATTGAAAGAAAATATTGGCATCTTATTATGGAATCTTTGGTGAAATACCACAGGGATTTGGATCACACCCTACTTGTGCCTTTGGATGTTTATATATTATCTCCTTCGAGGTTCGAGTAAGGGAAAATGATCTTTTGGAGGTGGATCTAGATATTGAACCTTGGACTTGGTGAGTTGTGTCCCTTGGGGTGTTGGTCTGTTTTCCCTATTTTATTGTACTAGGTTATGGTACTTGGACTTGTTTATTCCTTGTTTTATTTTGGTACATCACCCCCAATGGAGTTTATTTTGATATGCATACTGTCTTGTTTCTTTTACTTACACATTTTTTAGTGGAAAAATCATTTCCAATTTCAGTTTTTATGATGCCAAGTGCTAGTCGCCGACCCATGGAGATCGAGAATTACCTTTGGGATATGTTAGGGTTGACTCAGTTATTGGGTTATCAGGGTACCCGGGTTGGTTTGTTACAAAAGGCCTCCCCGAGTTAGTTGTGCCTTTGGAACTTGTCTCCACCCCTAGCCTATGGAGGTAGGCTTGGGGTAGTTTCAGCTCGAGCCTTATCTTGGGTCGAGTCATGATAGATTAGTATCAAATAAAGTTAATTATATGGGACATTGTTAGAAGTAATCCCCTTAAGAGTACTTGGTTGGGTTTAGGGAAATAGTATCAAAGTGTCTAGAGTGAAACCTTCAGGCTAGGGAATCTAGTGGTGGTATGATAGATGATATATCCATTCACTAGGACCTTGACTACCTACTTTTCAACTCAGAAGTTCAAGACATTATTTATAGTTATCAATGCTACATGCATCATATAGGATTTAGTCTTTGACTATCCTTCTTGATTCAAATCCCCATTGTTGTTATATATATATATATGTGCTCATCTGACCATGGTTCATCTTGATAAATCTCAGGATGCCTCTGTGATGATAGTCAACCAAAATACTAGCTTCGTATCATGTTGAAGATCCGATGAGTGATGAGGCCTCATTTCAGGGTCCATCCCATGAGCCCCTTCCTCCAGGTGGGTAGGTATCATCACCTCCACCTTTTGAACTACAGATCGTCCCAACAAAGCATGTTGAGGATGCACGTAGTCTTGGTGTGCTTCATGAGTTCCAACACTAGAGGCTGCTGAGGTTCCACAACAAGCCAGATCCTCAGGAAGTATAGGATTGGATAGAGTTAGTGGTTAATATATTCAAGCTTGTCTGAACATTTGTGGATTAGGAGGTTTCACTGGTATCTAACCTCTTCCATGGAGTAGCTAGGTGCTAGTAGAGCCTTGTTACTTAGATGTACGATGAGTCGACACTCTCATGGAAAAACATATATTAGCTATTCCATGAGGATTACTACCTCTCAATCTAGATCCAAGAGCTTCTAGAGCTATATTAGGGAGGGATGATAGTGACCGAGTATAAGTGAGGTTCACATACCTTTCCGAGTACTCCCTTGACATGATCAACAATGGATAGTTCCAATCACATAAGTTTGAGTAGGGGATCTACAAAGAGATATGAACTAGTGTTATGACATTATTCATCCTTACTTATGTTGGGGTTCTAGAGTGGGAACTAATTATATTGAGATTTCTATCAGAGGGATGCCAGACAATTGGGGCTGACAACGGGCGTCATAGATCCAAGTCATCTGTGGCAGCTAGCAGGTGCCAATCGGTGGGATCTCATCATAGGAAACCCTTTTACAAGAAGACTCAGGCGCATGGTCGTATGGTGAAGAGGTAGAAAAAATAACCAGGGAAGTTTTAAGAGGGGAAGTTATTCTCTTGTGATGGGATAAGTCACATTGCATGAGACTGCCAGACCAGACGTGTCGAGAAACACAAGCAGTTAACTAATGGATCTCCACGATAGAGGAAATTTCGTGATCAGGTATCTCCTAATTAAGGATAGGGTGGTCCACATAGAGGTAGAGTTAGTAGAGGAACATGAGAAACTATGGTTTATGGACAATTCTATGATATCCTCCCACCACCACCACCAGGCAGCCCACATTAGGCTCAAGGAGCTAGTGGTTAGGGCCATGAACATCCGTAGGCTTTGGAGGTCTATGATCCTATAGTGCATGAGATTATTAGAGGTATGATATATGTATTTTATACTCTTGATTTATTATTGGTAGAAATAATTTCTAGTCATTCCTTTATCTCTCTACTCCTGGTGCAAGATTTGGAGCTCCCAGTTGAGGCACTAGCCCAACAGCTTCGTCTAGAGGTTCCTACATGGAACACTTCTTTTGTATCTTTTATTTTCCAGTAGTGAAATCTATCACTTGATGGAGAGAGGTTCACATGGAATTTTTTTTATAATGATGGAAACCTATGATTTTATCTCGGATATGGATTGGGTTTCTATGGTCCAAGCCCATATTAACTATCATCGCAGACAAGTTAGATGTCTACGTGATGATGGGATAAGATTCTCTTTTATGGGTGAGAGATATCTCATGGTGGAACAAGTGGGTTATACAAGAAAGAAGATTCATCCTATCACCCATTAGTTAGTGAGTATATTTCTTGGTTTAGGAGTCTCTTCAGGAATATAGATTCCTTTAGTTGTGGAGGATTATATGGATATCTTTCCTAAGGATGTTTTGGGACTACCTTATGAAGTTTCCCAGCTAGAATCCAAGTATCACTGAGAGGGGGAGGGGGTGAATCAATGATATACTTTTTATTTTATGTTTCATTCATATTGAAATAATATTTGGTTCCTATTAAGGAGTTATTTCCCTACTAAACACAATCAAAACACACATCCATAGGAGCATAATATTTACAAGGTTCACTACTCAACAAGAGTAGCTACGTCCTTGGTATGGTATGAAAAAAATCCAATACCACACAATCCACTAGAAAAATACTTTGATGTAGAATAAAATGAGTAGGATATACCCTTACACTCATGTAGCACTTGGAAAAAAATCCATAGGAGTGTGTTCACCCTCTTAGCACAAATATGGAAAAACAAATTTTTAGTGCTTCTTAATCATCTTTCACAGTTTGATCTTTCAAAACAATTTTTCTCTTTCCTACCTAGAAGATGGTAAGAACTAACTTTCCCAAAACTTACTAATTGTGATGAAATCAAATCTTTTGTACACCCTTTTAAGTGTCTTGCATGAAAATTTTATGCTTCGTGTGCAAGGTTTGACTTTTTTTCACGAAACACTTCTTTCATGCAACATCAATCTTGCGTGTAACTATCTTATTGTGCGCAACTTATCCTTATTATGTAAAAATATATTTCTTTCATGCAACTACATTTACATAAAATTATTTCATGCTTCATATCTTGGGATTTCTCTAAGTATTGATCTTATAAAATGAGAGGGGGTTACTTCTTATTTATAGGCATCACTGACCCCTATGCGCAAAAACCATGACGCATCACACAAGACACTAACACATCACACAAAACCCCATTTGACATCGGATTGAGTGTATAAGTATCTTTCAGACCAACCTCATCTTTAATGAACTTCTTGAATCTTTTTTTCACTTCATGACTTTTCCATTTTTTGATGTTCTGACCTAGAATCATGCCTTGAGCGCAACATTCCAAACTCCCTTCAATCTTTCATTCAAAAACCAATCTTTCGCATGAGTCTTTCCTTTTCCATATTTTGATGTTTGGATCTTGGAACTCTACTTGTACGCAACATACCAAACCATCTTCAAAATTTCATGTAACTTCCTTTTCCAAAATCACATTTCTCAATCTCCTGATTTTCAACCCCAAAAATTTGGTAAACACTGGAAAACAACGCCACCTTAAAATCTGCTTCAGCAAGAACAACAATGCTCCTTCACTGTCATCTAGCTTATTCAAAAAACAACTACTTTAATCACAAACCATATCTGCCATGATATATAGTATTTGATCGAACACCTTTAGCACCATCATATTTTACAAGGAAAGTAATGTAACTTCCCTATCCTCTAGAAACACTATTCTTTCCAACCAAAACTGAATATGATTGACATAACCTTTTATCCCCATTTCCTTTATAAGACTTGAATCACAAGTTCTCCAACCTTATGAAATTTTAGAAATACAAATCAGCAAAGCATCGTTTGGTTTTTCAAGCATTTTACAAAGTGAATTGATTTATCCTCTTTTTGAAAACAAAAGACAACAATCCACTTCTCCATCAAACTTGTTCCCAACACCTTCAAGGAGGTAGATAGAGTTTTGTATTAACTTACATCTCGTAACTGCTTTGATATCTTACGCACCATATTGGATGGACCCTACCAAGATCCGTGGGATGTGGTTGTAGTTGAAGGACCTTCAAGAGAAGGGTTTCATCAGGAACAGTGTGCCCCCTTAGGTAGCTCTAGTGTTGTTCGTAAAAAATGTAGATGAATGCTTGCAGATTTTCTTGGATTATTATCACCTAAACTAGGTCACGATAAAGAAAATTTACCCCTTTATGTGTATTTAAAACCTCTTTGACCAGTTTCAAGGTGAGAGATGGTTCTAAAAGATCAATTTAAGGTTTGGCTACCACCAGTTGAGGGTTCATGAGGCTGATATTCCAAAGTTGGAATTTCGATGCCATTAGAGACATAATGAGTTCCTAATGATTCCCTTTGGTGTGATGAATTCCCCTACTGTGTTTATGGATTTTATGAACCTGGTATTATAGATGTACATAGAAAATTTTATGGCTGTATTCATCCACAAAATACTCATCTACTCTATATCAAAGGAGGAACATGTAGAGCACTTGAGGTTGGTCCTAGATTTTCTTTGAGAGAACCATATTTATAGAAATATCTCAAAGTTATAGTTATGGATACATGAGTTTAACTTTCTAGGGGATGTCATTTATGATAATGGTTTAGCCATGGACCTAGTGAAGATCAATGTCATTATTTCTTAGGATCCACCAAAGAGTATGTCAGAGGTGTAGATCTTTCTTGGCTTGTTAGGGTACTATAAGAGGTTTGTAGCATACTTCTCCAGAATTATAGCCCCTTTTACCATGCTAACACAAAAAGTGTAGTTGTTTACCTAGTCTGAGCTGTGCCAAAGGACCTTTCAGAAGTTTAGGATAAGTTTAATGAGCACTTCGGTGTTGAGACTTACATAGGAAGGCATAAAGTTTATAGTGTATTGCAATGCCTCATGAGTTGGGCTTGAATGCATGTTGATTTAGGGGAAGGTAATTATCATCACTACTACAAAAACGGGAAAGGGAAGCGCGCCCTTATAACAGCGCTAAGAAAAACCACTGATAAAGGATACCCTATATCAGCGCTAAAATTATAGCGCTGAAAAAGCTAATGTTTATCAGCGCTTTCTTAGCACTGATAATAGTAATATTTATCAGCGCTAGAAAAGCGCTGATAAATATGATCTGTATCAGCGCTAAAATTTTAGCGCTGATACAGTTGGTCTTTATCAGCGCTCAAAAAGCGCTGATAAAGGTTCGCCTATATAAGCGCTAAAAAAGCGCTGATACAGAACACCTCTATCAGCGCTCAAAAAGCGCTGATAAAAATTATCTTTATCAGCGCTAAAAAAGCGCTGATAAAGAGACCCTGTATCAGCGCTATAATTGTAGCGCTGATACGGGGAATCTTTATCAGCGCTTTTCTAGCGCTGATAAATCATAATATTATCAGCGCTCGAAAAGCGCTGATAAAGCTAGATTTTATCAGCGCTATAATTTTAGCGCTGATAAAGGTAGCCTTTATCAGCGCTTTTTCAGCGCTGATAAAACCTTAGTCGACTTTTTTATAAAGTCGGTCGCACAGTGCCCTCGTTTTATCGCAGCTAAAGCCCTCGCGGAACCGTAACCCTGCTACTCTTCTCCCGAATACCGCTGCTGTGTTCGCTTCGCCGGAGCTTGCCGCCCTCGGTACACTCGCCGTCCTCCGCCGCCCGCAACACCCTCGGCCGACCTCCACCGCCTGCCGCCCTCGACTGCCCGCAACGCCCTCGGACGCCGTTCTCTGCCGCCCTCGGCCGTCCTCCGCCACCCTCGGCCGCTCTCCGCCGCCTCCGCCGCCCTCCGCCTCACTCGGCCGCCCTCGGTCGCCCTCCGCGGCCACCTTCCGCAACCCGCAACGCCCTCGGCCGCCGCCTTAAGGTAACAATCTATGAAGAAGATGTATATGTTTTCATATAGATAGATTGTGTATAGCTGATTCTCTCTAAGTGTACTCATGATGATGTCCAGATGTTGGGAATGATCATCATTATTTTGGTATTACACCAATATGTCATCCATAAAACAACTACAATCTGGTCTAGGTACAAGTGAAATATTCAACTCATCAAGAGAATAAATGCCATGGGGAATTCGTCAACACAAATTTTATTATGAAGAATTCATAAAAACTATACATGATTTCAAAATTAGTTTATAGTATATCAGAATTTCTCAACCTCAAATGATGATAAACAAACCTTAGATCAATCTTAGAGAACAATATGGAACCCCTCAGCTGGTCAAATAGATCAAAAATACAAAGAAGTGGATATCTGTTCTTAATTTTCATATGATTCATATTCTATTAATAGAAACACATATGTAATGTTCTATCATCCTTCTTGGAAAATAAAACATGAGATCCCCAAGGTGACATACTCGAGCAGATGCACCCTTCATAATCTAACTCCTCTCATTGAGTTTTATGTTCCTGAATCTATTCTTGTTTCATTCTGAAAGGCGTTATATAAAATGGCTCAACTCCACGCATCAGCTCAATCATGAACTCAAAGTCTCTTTTAGGTGGTAGCCCTGATCAATTCTCATGAAACACATCCTAGAACCAGTCTACTACTGGGGGAAATATTTCTTGTTTCAATCCATTATCATCAAGAAAAATATTCGTAAACTGGTCTATGTTCTCACCTAGTTGTGGAAGAACTTGTCCTACATGGTCTACCAAGATATCCCATTCTCCATAAAAGACATGGGCTCTACCCTTATGAGGCTATCTATTCAATACATATCATATCAAGAATGTATAAATCCAAAATGAAACAATACTCACAAACCATGAGGGAACACCCCTTACGAAGACAGATGCCTTCTAATCACACCCCCAATGGTGTGTTGACCAACATGATCCCACAAAAGTACTCTAACACAAAACAGAAACCATTTACCAAGAGATAAGATATAAAATAATGAGAGGATCCCCTATTACAAGTCTCCTTTAGGTTCCCCTATTCGGTGCTCTGATAAAGGTATCTCTCATCGATTGGAAATCCTCTATCTCCTGTTATATCCTCCTTATAGAGTGATAGATAATCATCTTTTTAGTGAATCTAATATTCTTTTTTATGAATCTTTATTGTAGGTTAGACTACTTGATCTCCTTCCAAGGAAGTGGTTCCCTTCTACTGTATTTGGAAGTCTTCTTTTGTGTACTTGAACCATAAATACTAATATTTGAGATTCAAATAGGATGAAGATGAATAAAGATTGGATGGATTCTAATCGTTTAACAATAGAGTACGAGAACGGAGTGAAAGAGTTCATCAAGTTTGCAAAGGATCACACAAAGGATCCTTCTCAAATCCTTTGTCCGTGTTTACATTGTTGTTATTCTAGACTACTTACTCCAGAGGAGTTGGAAGAACATTTGATATGTCACGGAATAGATCGGAGTTATAAATGTTGGAATAAACACGGAGAAAAAGCGAATGTAGCTACTGGCTGGGATAAAACTGTGTTTTATGGATCGTCAGATATGAATACAAATATAGATAATGAAGAAGACCGTATGGAGGATGTGATTACAGATGTCAATGATGATGAAGATCGTATTGAGGAAATGACAAAGACAATTCAAGATGAACCCCGTGATTGCCCAAAATTGTTTGAGAAGTTAAAGAGTTGTGCAAAGACGCCATTGTATGCTGCTTGCACTAAGTATACAACATTTTCAGCTGTACTGAAGTTGTATAAATTGAAAGCAGGCAATGGATGGAGTGATGTCAGTTTTACGGAACTACTTGCTCTCTTGAATGACATGCTCCCGGAAGATAATGAGCTCCCAAGCCAGACATATGAAGCTAGACGAATGCTACGCTCGATGGGAATGATTTCTGAAAGAATACATGCCTGCCCGAAAGACTGTATATTGTTTCGAAAGGAGAACAAGTCACTTACAAAATTCCCAAAGTGTGGTGCTTCTCGATACAAGAAAGATAAATCCAATCCTACGAAAGTTGTATGGTACTTTTCAATCATTCCAAGGTTTAGGCGTTTATATAGAAGTGAATAAACTGCAAGACAATTGTCGTGGCATGCAGATAAAAGAAATAAAGATGGGTTATTACGTCATCCGGCCGACTCTCCTCAATGGAAGAAAATTGATCATGAGTATCCTGAATTTGGAAAAGAGCCGAGAAACCTTCGTCTTGCGTTATCTACAGATGGAGTGAATCCTTTTGGTTTTCAAACCAGCACTCATAGTACATCGCCTGTTATGTTGCTAAATTATAACTTGCCACCCTGGTTATGCATGAAGTGAAAATTCATCATGTTATCTATGCTTATATCAGGACCAAAACAACCAGGTAACGATATTGATGTTTATCTGACTCCTTTGATCGAGGATTTGAAGTTATTGTGGGACTCAGGTGTAATGTTGTTTGATGCTTATAAAAGTGAATACTTCACGTTGAGAGCGATGTTGTAAGGGACAATAAATGATTTCCCTGCTTATGGAAATTTTTCAGGCTATAGCATTAAAGGAACTCAAGGGTGTCCCGTGTGCGAAGAAGATACAGAATCAATTAGGTTGAAACATTCATCGAAATCTGTGTTTCTAGGACATCGTAGATTTCTACCTCGTCAGCATAAGTACCGATCTTGGACGACATCATTCAATGGAAGTTCAGAAAAATGCACAACACCGTCTCCACTAACAGGTGATCAGCTGTTTGAGAAAGTAAAAGATATGAACACTGTTTTTGGTAAACCATTTTCGAAAAACCTTACGAAAATCGGTTGGAAAAAGAGATCAGTTTTTTTTGAATTACCATACTGGAATTGTTTGTACATCAGACATTTTCTTGATGTGATGCATGTGAAAAAAAAATGTATGTGATAGTGTTATTGGAACGTTGCTAAATGCCCCTGTCAAAACAAAATATGGAATTAAGGCAAGGTTGGACATGGTTGACATGGGAATACGAGAAGAGTTGGCTCCCGTGAAAGGTGAAAATCGAATGTTTCTTCCTCCTGCTGCTTATACTCTTTCTAGGGCAGAGAGATATCAGTTTTGCAACTTCTTTAATGATGTAAAGGTTCCAGAGGGGTACTCATAAAATATCAAGAACATTGTGTCAATGAATGATTTGAAGTTAAAAGGTTTGAAATCACATGATTTCCATGTTTTGATGCAAGATCTAATTCCTATAGCTTTACGTTGCATTTTACCCAAGAATGTTCGTCATACGTTAACCAAACTTTGTTTCTTTTTCAAAGCTATATGTAGCAAAGTTTTAGACCCGGGGAAATTGCCAGCTATGGAAAAAGAAATTGTCATCATATTATGTGAATTAGAAATGTTCTTCCCACCAACATTCTTTGATATGATGGTTCATTTGATGATTCACTTGGTGAGAGAGATTCGACTTTGTGGTCCTGTGCACTATAGATGGATGTATCTTGTTGAACGGTATATGAAGATTTTGAAAGGATATGTCAAAAATCGAAGTCGTCCAGAGGGTTGTATAGTGGAGCGATATATTGTTGAGGAAGCCATTGAATTTTGTATTGAATACCTATCTGATGTGGAAAGCATTGGTCTCCCGAAATCTCATCACACTGGACGCATTGAGGGTGGGGGAATTTCTGGAAGAGAAGTTGTAACAATCAGTATTACAGATCGGGAGCAGGCTCATCTTTATGTTTTGCATAACAGTTGGGAGGTTGCTCCATATATTGAAACTCACAAAGAAATTCTTAGGCAGTTGAATCCATCGAGGGATGAAAAATGGTTAGCAGATACACATAATCACCAGTTTATAGGATGGTTTCAGGACCATATTTTTAAGCAGTTGGATGAAAATCCGAATTCAATTTCAGAACGACTTCGATGGCTAGCCGCTGGACCAAGTGTGTATGTATTATCTTACAGTGGGTATGTAATTAATGGTTATACATTCTATACGGATGAACATGATGAAGAGAGTACCATGCAAAATAGTGGAGTTACACTAGTGGCTGAAGCGATGCATCTTTCTGGTAGTAAGGATAGAAATCCAATTTATGCAAATATGT
The DNA here is from genome assembly GCA_963277665.1 of Viscum album. NCBI lineage: Eukaryota > Viridiplantae > Streptophyta > Magnoliopsida > Santalales > Viscaceae > Viscum > Viscum album. The sequence goes on from OY728134.1 coordinate 405,682,463, forward strand.
CATACTTTGGCATTATCAAAGTAATATGGGAGTTAGATTATACGACATTTCAATTGCCGATTTTTCAATGCAAATGGATTGATAACAATAGTGGTGTTAAAATAGATGAATGGGGATTTGTGAAAGTTGATTTTAGTAAAGAAGGGTACAAAGATGAACAGTTTATAATGGCATCACAAGCGGTACAAGTTTTTTATGTTCCAGATCCCGCAAACCGAAAGTGGTCGATTGTTCTGTTATCGTCCAAAACTATTGAGGGTTCCGATGAAAATTCAGTTGAGGAGGATCCTTTTAGTGGTACGTCACAATCAATTCGGAGCGGTCCCAATGCAGATGATGTTTTGTATGTTAGAGGAGACCACAATGAAGGGATTTGGATTGTCGATAGAGGTGTCAAATCTCTTCAACCTTTGAAAAGAAGAAAGAGAGTTCAGTAAACAGGTTATATTTTGTTTGTAATATAGATCTTGTTATCTCATGTTATTATCTTATCATTACAGAATTTATGTAATTTGAATGAACTGTTCAACCACTTTTGCAGATAATGACTTCTGCACATTCTGGTGCTCCTAACCTTGAGACTGAACAAGTCTCTCAAGCAGCTGCTGCTGCGGCTGCTGCTGCTCCTGCAGCTCATGCTGCTGCTACTGTTGCTCCTGATGTGGCTCCTGGTGCTCCTACTGTTGTGGCTCCTACTCCTCCTCCTGCTGTGGCTCCTGGTGCTCCTACTGCTCCTGCTGCTGCTCTTACTGCTGCGGCTCCTGGTGCTCCTACTGCTCCTCCTGCTGCTCTTGCTGTTGCGGCTCCTTCTCTTAGTGTTGAGGTCCAACAACCATCAGCACATGCCATTGATATCATAGTAGATGAACATATAAATGATGTTGATATCGATGAAATGGTCGGGAATGAAGGACCGACGTCGCATAAATCACAGGTGCGTCGTAGTTTGACAGTGTTAGCAAAAATTCTTAAGGCGAAAAGCAAAGGCATCAAATTTGAAGTCGGATGGAATGCACGAGGCCAACATGTGAATCCCAACAAGGCTATGTTTAGCAGTTACATTGGAGTTGTCACTCGGCAACACGTTCCGATTGACAAAGATTCATGGCACCATGTTGTGTCTAGGTTGAAGGCTGTGATCTGGGAAGAAATTACGGTAACATTATGAATTTATTTCTTTAATTAACTAGCAAATAAAATGATGAAACAGTGTCTTACTCTTCTCAATCTCTTGCAGAGTACATTTATAGTAGATGACTCACACAAGGATTATGTACTAAGGATTGCAGGAAAGATTCATCGAGGTTTTCGTACTATTTTAACAAGATATCACCTAAAAGATTCTAAAGGTAAAATAAACCCACACCCACCCATTGTCTATGCGAACCTGATATCCCAAGAAGCATGGGATGCATTTATTGGCCGTCGTGGGGATGAGAAGTTTCAGGTACATTGTGAGTGATAATACGTTGTTTGAGGATACCTGTATTCATCACTTTGATTGTCAATATTTCATTTATGAAACAGAAACTCTGTACTGAAAATAAGGAACGTGCATCAAATCCAACATACCCCTATCGTAAAGCAAGGATGGGGTACTCTTCATTAGAAAAGAAAATGGTATGTATTGTAAATTTACAGTAATATTGTTAGGTGCCAATAAACAACATCATAATTATCTTTCTATGTTTATATGTAGATTGATGAATCTAAAACCAAATGCACTTCTATCCCACGTCATGTGCTATGGAAGGAGGCATGTGTGAACAAAGAAGGGAAGTTAATAGATGAGAACACACAAAAAGTGTGGGAAATATGTGTAAGTATGACACGATGATAAAAAGATTTGTTTAAAATTGCTATTACATAAAAATAATTAATTTTTTTCCTATATCTGACAGTCACAGGAATCAGCTACTCCTGTAGCTGATACAGACCTATTATCGACGGCTTTGAAGCAGCCAGAAAAATACGGTCGTGTCAGAGGTGCAGGGTTTGGGGTGACACCCCGAGTATATTTTGAGAAGAAGAAAAAAATAGATGATACAGAGAAAAAATTGGAACAAATGAGCGAAAAAATAGCAACCCTTGAAGAACAATTGCAATGGCAGGGAGAGTTGCTAGCAACTTTTATGGGTGGGAAGCAAAGGGAGGACACAACTCAGGAACAACCACCGCATGAACATCCTGCCCCACCCCCACCAGCTTTGAGGCGAGCCATTCACCTAAAAAAAATGTCTTAGCCGTGGTAATCAATATTCTAATAACGGTTCCCATGAAATATGAATCAGACAAACACTGATAATTTATCTGTACTGATCTTCTACAGGGTTATAATGATTGTGATTTATATCTGTCAACACCCACCTATCACCTTGTAGCGAGGGCTACAGTGTTCAATATCCCAGATTCCACACTGCATAATAGACCACTTTCAAAAGATCATCTGAAAGTGACGATTACTGTAGCTCATGAGCCAAATGCAATGCTACCTATTCCACTTGATGATGATGATATTCATACGGTCGAAAAGGCTATTGGGACATTCATTGCATGGCCGACACAACTTGTAAGAGTACATGCAGACAAATAGGTATTTATTTCCTTTTATTTTCAAGATAAACCCTTAACAATTAATGAAAAGAGTGTCTGAATCAATGATTGTTGTTATAGACGGAGAAAGGAAAGGGGGTGACTAACATCGGCTCGAAACCATCTAAAGGATCGACCAATCGATCCCAAGGAGCTACTGAAAGCACAATAACACCACCTGTTCTCTTTCCACATTTACTAGCATTGAATACTCATGTGGATACGAAGCTAAAATATGGTAATAGTCATATAGTGATTTTCGAAGATAATATATACGGAGAGGAAAGTCAAGATTTCGTTGCTGCTGAAAATGTAAATGAAATCCTTGAAAACGGTTGGTTAGGCGTCACTGTTGTAAATGTATATATGAGGTATGTTTCCATGAATTGATTTTCTAAAAGCTGATCTAATGTGAAAATTATGACTAAATGCATTTTATATTGTTGACAGATGCATTTATGAAAAACAGTTGAAGGGATTTTCCCATGAGCCAAGATTTGGACTGGTTAGTCCTCATATCACATCAACACACCAAACAAAAATAGAGTCATCAAAAAGGGATGCAATAGTAAAGGACTTGCTGAAAACATTTGAACGCAAGATTACAGATGACAGACTTTTCCTAATACCAACCATGCAGGGGTAATACTCTACGATTAAAGCATATCAATTATATTTTCACTTTTTTTATTACTTATTCCTTTTTGTGTTTTTAGGCAACATTGGTTGCTAATTGCGGTGAACTTGGATACTCTGAAGATTTATTTTCTGGATTCAAAGCTAGGATATCCATCAAACCGACCATACATGATGGAGTTTGTGAATCTGTAAGACACTACATCTTACGTTTTAGGTCTAAACATCAATTTATATAATATATATTATCTTTTACTGAGGATTCTGTTATGATAGGGCGGTGTACCAATATCGTCTAAATCATGGTATGAGGACAGGGGCTAAGCATAAGGAGCCGAGAAAGTACTACGTCTGGACAAATATCAGGGTATATATAATAAAATTTCACTATCCAAACACACCTCAACACAAGTTATTTATTCTCCTAATGATCAATTTTTTTGCAGTGTCCAAAACAAAAAAACGATAATGATTGCGGTTATTATGTTTGTAAATTTATGAAAGAGATCGTTTTTCATCAGCAAACTAGCATCCCTAAAGAGGTATTTTCAAAAACAATTACTAGTTTGTTTAAGTTATTTATTAATTCTTTATTTTTTTATTTTGCAGTACTACTATGACTGCCGAAAAGCCTCATACTCACAAGACTATATAGATGTGTTCAGAAATGAGTGGGCCGCATACCTGATGACAGATTGTACACAAATACAATGATGATCTGACTTGGGGACATGTACAATTGGTGGTCATTTTTGAGATGGGTTAAGGGGATCAGAAGATGAAATATTGTTGTATGTAAATGTTCGTAGAAAAATTGTAATTGTTATTAAATAAAACATTCTTTCTCCAATGAGTCATTTTTCCATTTTAACAGATGATATGCACCAGCAACATGCAAGAATGTTGAACCACTAAAATGGTCGCTCTCTTGTTTAAAATGGACACCACTTTAATTGAAAACAACAACTGACCTACGGAAATCCGACCAGACGCATCTGGATTGCCTTCATCCTTTAGGAGAACGATCCACGGGTCCTTGGTGACGTGCATGAGTCAACTCCGCCTCAATCCGAGGCACGGTGTGACCGCTACCACCCAAAGGGTTGCTCTCTTGTTTAAAATGGACACCACTTTAATTGGAAACAACAACTGACCTACATAAATCTGACCAGACGCATCCGGATTGCCTTCATCCTTTAGGAGAAGGATCCACGGGTCCTGGTGACGTGTACGAGTAACATGCAAGAATGATGGACCACATTTCTTTGGCCTTTGGACAAAAAAACCAGTAAAATCTCCAAAATACCTTCATATCATGCATGAACCAGTAAAATCTCCAAAATACCTTCATATCACGCAGTTCTGAAAAGTGTCACTATTTAAAAGAAAGTCACAAATTTAGATACATCTCGAGATGGTCAGTTGTTTATTTCACTTAAAATTAAGTCCATTTTTAACAGAATAGTGACACTGTGAGTGGTGTCGGCCACACCGGGCCTCGGATTGATGCGGTGTTGAATCGTACACGTCACACATGAGTCATTGATCATTGTGAAAAAGTATCAATGCAATCAGAATCCGTTAGATCAGTTTGGCGTATGTACATAAAATATTGTCCATTTTAAAACTAAATACATACACTTGGAGTGATACCGGTCACACCGCGTCTCGGATTGAGGCAGGGTTGAGTCGTACATGTCACATATAACCCATGAATCGTTGTCCTAAAGTGTCAACACAATCCGAAGTCGTTTGGTCGGTTTCCCGTATGTCAGTTGTTGATTTCTCACTTAAAAATAAGTCCATTTTGAACAAAACAGAGGCACTTGGAGTTGTGTCAGCCACAACAGGCCTCAAATTGAGGTGGGGTTGACTCGTACACGTCACATTTGAAGGTGAGTATGCATACACGATAGTTGACCTTCTTAGAGAAGGGTTTCTGGAAGAGTATAAAAGACATGAAGCAATGAAGATCATTAGAGTGTTGAAGCAAATGTGGTTGCTACAAACAATGTGGAAATCGGCTTGTGCAAAGCGACCTAAGTTACAAATTGAAGGTATTGTAATCTATTTTTTTCTGGAAGGTTTCAGTTTAAATTCATTTTGGAATGATCATTGCTAGCCATTGTCTTTTAGGTTTTTTTGACAGCCGAGGGGAAAGGGTGGGGTCTGAAGACATTGTAGGATATGTCGAAGGGTGATTTTGTGTGTGAATATGTTGGAGAAATGTTAACTCCCGCAGTTCTGAAAAGAGTCACTATTTAAAAGAAAGTCACAAGTTTAGATACATCTCAAGATGGTCAGTTTAAAGACATTTTGAGGGACACTACTAAAGACATGCTCAGATATGCACACATCCCCCACTTTTAGATCGTTGTCTACTAAAATGATCTTCCAAACAAGATATGCATTAGAACGCTCATGATACATAGAGAAATTCACTGGCCACCTTCGAGAATGATCTGAAGCACAAACCATGACAACATTATGTTTTTAACTTCAGCACCTCAATTGAGAATGTGACACCTTTCAGGACTTGGCGCCATTGTATGTCGTTTCGTCCACTGAATGGGTCTATCCTTTTATTTAATTTTTTTAACTTCAGTCAAATATTCTAGAAAGATGTCGCGGCAGATCCTTCACCATTTTGTTTTGCTGAACATCTCATTACATTGTTAAAAAAAAGCAGGGTGTCTTGCATGGGCAATACGTTCCTGTATTGAAGATGATGCACTCCCATTTATTCGAACCCACAAAACCACCCCGCAATAAATGGGAGTGCATCATCTTCAATACAGGAACGTATTGCCCATGCAAGACACCCTGCTTTTTTTTAACAATGTAATGAGATGTTCAGAAAAACAAAATGGTGAAGGATCTGCCGCGACATCTTTCTAGAATATTTGACTGAAGTTAAAAAAATTAAATAAAAGGATAGACCCATTCAGTGGACGAAACAACATACAATGGCGCCAAGTCCTGAAAGGTGTCACATTCTCAATTGAGGTGCTGAAGTTAAAAACATAATGCTGTCATGGTTTGTGCTTCAGATCATTCTCGAAGGTGGCCAGTGAATTTCTCTATGTATCATGAGCGTTCTAATGCATATCTTGTTTGGAAGATCATTGTAGTAGACAACGATCTAAAAGTGGGGGATGTGTGCATATCTGAGCATGTCTTTAGTAGTGTCCCTCAAAATGTCTTTAAACTGACCATCTTACGATGTATCTAAACTTGTGACTTTCTTTTAAATAGTGAATCTTTTCAGAACTGCGGGAGTTAACATTTCTCCAACATATTCACACACAAAATCACCCTTCGACATATCCTACAATGTCTTCAGACCCCACCCTTTCCCCTCGGCTGTCAAAAAAACCTAAAAGACAATGGATAGCAATGATCATTCCAAAATGCATTTAAACTGAAACCTTCCAGAAAAAAATAGAGTACAATACCTGCAAGTTGTAACTTAGGTCGCTTTGCACAAGACGATTTCCACATTGTTTGTAGCAACCACATTTTCTCCAACACTCTAATGATCTTCATTGCTTCATGTCTTTTATACTCTTCCAAAAACCCTTCTCTAAGAAGGTCAACTATCGTGTATGCATACTCACATTCAAATGTGACGTGTACGAGTCAACCCCGCCTCAATCTGAGGCCTGTTGTGGCTGACACAACTCCAAGTGCCTCTGTTTTGTTCAAAATGGACTTATTTTTAAGTGAGAAATCAACAACTGACATACGGGAAACCGACCAAACGCCTTCGGATTGTGTTGACACTTTAGGAAAACGATTTATGGGTTATATGTGACGTGTACGACTCAACCCCTCCTCAATCCGAGACGCGGTGTGACCGGTATCACTCCAAGTGTATGTATTTAGTTTAAAATGGACAATATTTTACATACATACGCCAAACTGATCTAACGGCTTCTGATTGCATTAATACTTTTTCACAATGATCAATGACTCATGTGTGACGTGTACGATTCAACACCGCATCAATCCGAGGCCCGGTGTGGCCAACACCACTCACAGTGTCACTGTTTTGTTAAAAATGGACTTAATTTTAAGTGAAATCAACAACTGACATACGGCAAACCGACCAAACACATTGGGATTCTATTGAAACTTAAGGAAAACTATACATGGGTCAAATGTGACGTGTAAGATTCAACCCCGCCTCAATCAGAGGCGCGGTGTGACCGGTATCACTCCAAGTGTATGTATTTAGTTTAAAATGGACAATATTTTACGTACATACGCCAAACCGATCTAACGGATTCTAATTGCGTTGATACTTTTTCACAACAATCAATGACTCATGTGTGACGTGTACGATTCAACACCGCATCAATCTGAGGCCCGGTGTGGCCGACACCACTCACAGTGTCACTGTTTTGTTAAAAATGGACTTAATTTTAAGTGAAATCAACAACTGACATACGACAAACCGACCAAACGCATTGGGATTCTATTGAAACTTAAGGACAATGATCCATGGGTCAAATGTGACGTGTACGAGTCAACCCTGCCTCAATCAGAGGCGCGGTGTGACCGGTATCACTCCAAGTGTATGTATTTAGTTTAAAATGGACAATATTTTACGTACATACGCCAAACCGATCTAACGGCTTCTGATTGCGTTGATACTTTTTCACAACGATCAATGACTCATGTGTGACGTGTACGATTCAACACCGCATCAATCCGAGGCCCGGTGTGGCCGACACCACTCAAAGTGCCTCTATTTTGTTCAAAATGGATTTATTTTTAAGTGAAATCAACAACTGACATATGGGAAACCGACCAAACGCCTTAGGATTGTGTTAACACTTTAGTACAATGATCCATGGGTCATATGTGACGTGTACGAGTCAAACCTGGGGTGGATTACATGGCTTTACTACATGGAATATATCCCACTACACGTCTTTAATGAGCTAGCTACGCAGTTTATCCCTTGTACAGATACACAGGAAGAATCACACGAGATCGACGTCATGTACTAACATAGGGCAAGGGTGAATAAGAGGACACAAGATCAAAGGGTAACACGTATATGTTTTTTAACATGCCATGTAATTTCCTATTGATATGACATGTATATTCACACAGGCAGCTGAACATTGGAGTTACCCAGGGTAAAGCGACAAGGCATGTGACCCTTTAAATGACACATAATTTTATGTACCATGATTGATCTCTTTGAACACTATATCAAGGACATATTTCATTAGGGTTGGCTCCCATGATCCTTCCTAGGATGGTTTTGGTATCTTTTCCGACTTACGGTAGTACGATCGCTTCAGTAGGACGTCCTAGACATAGTTAGAGTCTCTCTGAAAGTCCTGGAGTGAGATCATATATCTATTTTTGAGGTCCAGGTAGAGTCATGTATCAACGCAACCAATACTACCAGACATCGATCCTATATATAGAATGTTAATCTTGATGTATCATTACAGTCCCCCAATTTATGATATGTTACCTTTTTTGTATTAATATACATAATTACTAAGGGTGATGGTTGGGAGAGTTAGGATATCCTTTTTATGTATTGCAGAATGATTCAAGGAGCACGGGCTCTGCACGATTTGTCAAAACCAAGTGACAATCCAAGGAGAAACAATGCATAGTGGAATTTTCTAGTATTTATCTTCTGAGTTGTGTAGGAATATTTTGTGATACTATGTAATGAGGTAGTTTTGGTTTCTGGGTAGATGGTATCTAACTCATGGTAAGAACACTGTTTGGTTGGGTTGTGATCGGTTGATGACATGCTTGTGGTTGATATACTAGTTTTTGTGCAGGTCTGTGGTTGATATACTGGTTTTTGTGCAGGTCTGCTCGGCTGGCTGTACTAGTGCAGGTTTTTTATTAACAGCAGGCAGGGATTTAACAGCGCTTTTTTAGCGCTGTTAAAGGCGACATTTAACAGCGCTAAAAAAGCACTGTTAAAGGAGATATTTAACAGCGCTAAAAAAGCGCTGTTAAAGGCAACATATAACAGCGCTTTTTTAGCGCTGTTAAAGGTGACATTTAACAGCGCTTTTTTAGCGCCATTAAAGGTGACATTTAACAGCGCTTTTTAGCGCTGTTAAAGGTGACATTTAACAGCGCTAAAAAAGCGCTGTTAAAGGACCCCCCCCCCCCCCTTTATCAGCGCTGAGCTTTACAGCGCTTTTCTAGCGCTGTTAAAGCCCGATTTTAGCGCTGTTATTGCCCGTTTTTGTAGTAGTGCATGTATAGGTTGAGGCAGTTGCTACCCCATGAAAAGAACTATGCAACTCATGATCTAGAGTTGGAAGTGGTGGTCTTCTCCCCGAGTATTTAGAGGCATTATCTTTTGGGAGAGCGCTTTGTAGTTTACTCAATCCACCAGTCTTAGGTACGTCTTCATGAAGAGAGTCCTGAACTTGAGACAACAACGCTGGTTAGAGTTCCTACAGGAATATGAATTCAAGATAGTCTATAATTTAGGGAAGGGTAACATATTAGTATATTCACTTAACAGGAAGTCCCAGGCTCGCTTAGTGATGGAGGATTTAGAGCAGTTGTCCTCCTTACAGCTGACCTTGGTAGAGAAGTAGGGTACAACTTTTCTACAATCGATGGTGTTGAATTCTCTACTTCTTGAGAATATGAGAGAGTTACAGCTAGGATATGTTGACTATGAGGTCTTACATGATCATATATCCATAGGTGACTCACTGGATGGATATTCTAAAGTAGTTAATCACATCATCTTATTCTAGATGTAGATAGTTGTTCCCGTCATGATATGGGAGGAGGTGATGTGTGACTTCCACAATTATCCCATAAATATAAATCTTAGTGTGGGGAATATGTACAGAGACATTTATCAGTAGTTTTGGTGGTCATACATGAGACAAAGCATAGCAGAGTTTGTCTCTCAGTGCCTCACCCAACAGCAAGTGAAGGCTGAGCACCAGATTCTGACAGGTTTGTTGAATCCCCTTGAGATTCGAAAGTCAAAATGGGATGAAATATCCATGGGATTTATGATAGGGATTCCAAACATATAAAAGTTCCATGACACCATATGGGTGATAATTGACTAACTCACTAAGTCAACACACTTATTTTATTTTAGGGAGTATAGTTTGGCAGAGAGTTTGGGGCAGTTGTACATATGGTAGATCGTTTACCTTCATGGGGTGACCTTGAAAATTGACTCCAATCATGACATTCAGTTTAAATAATGATTGTATAGAGGCCTATAGGAGGCATTCAAGACCCAGATGAGGATGATTATATCATTTTGTCCCCAGACCGATGGACAGACCAACCACACTATCTAGGTGTTGGAGGATATACTGTGGGCTTTCATGTTAGACTTTGTCCGAAGTTGGGAGGATCACTTTACCTTGTAAGAGTTCATGTACAACAACAACTACCACTCTATCATTAGCATGAAACCTTTTGAGTCCCTATACGGGAGACCCTAAAGGTCACTGTCGTGCTAGAAAGAGATTGGAGATACATCTCTTATGGGTCCAAAGATGTTGCAAGTGATGATGGATAAGGTCCAGGTCATCCACAAGCAGATGAGGGCAGCCCATAGCAGACATAAATCTCATAAAAATCACCATCATAGGCCCTTGGAGTTTGATCAAAGAGACCAAATTTTCCTGAGAGTCTCCCCATGATGAGGATTACAGAGGTTCGGCCAAGGAGGAAAGTTGTTTCTAGGGTTCATCAGACTATTTAAGATCATGCAGAGGGTTTCTAAGGTTGCTTATCACCTCACACTACCCCCACATTTGGAGAAGGTTCATGAAATATTCCACGTGTCACATCTGAGGAGATACGTGCATGACCCTACTCCCATCATCAACTATAGTGAGATATACATCAAGGATAGAGATACCTTTGCAGAGCACCTAGTAGAGATTGAGGATCAATAGGAAAGGACCCTACATGGATGGATCATCCCCTTGGTTCACATGTTTTGGTAGTATAAGAATGTGCAAGAGAGTTCCTAGGAGCAGGAGAGACAAGTGTGGGCTCATTATCTCGAGTTATTTTCTTGTTTTTTCTTTTCAAGGATAAAAATATTGAAGGAGGTAACAATTTAGAGACTAAGTTTTCTCTCTGTAAGATTTTAAAATATTTCTATACATATTTATAGATTTAGGTGCTGAGACAATGTGTGATTCCGAGGCCTGATGTGCCTAGAATTAATTTTATAAAAATATTAAATATATTTTATATTCTGCATGAATAGTTCTATAAAGAAAATTGGATAAATCTTAACAGGAAGCTTATATCAGAAATTTGAGACCACAATTGTGTTTGGAATGAGGTCTTTACCTTATGTGCGACATAAAATGGGTTGGCACAGGGCGTTTGGACTCCTTGCTCGTTGGTGGTATGTTAAGTGGATTAATTAATTAATCAACTCATTTTTGACGCAAAAAAATATTCTATAAGAATATATCCATTGAAAATCCTCCAGGTTTAGCTGCATAAACCCTAGGAGGATGCCAAATATCTCCTCCTCCATAATTGGTGAATCATATCTGACGACAACAAAAGCCCAAATCGGATCAGATCAGGATGCAATGAATGCAATGGATTCCTTCGATCATTGGTGGGTGCATTATTCAATGAAGATAGATTCATAATTGAGGCAAGAATTATCAATTAGTGATTTATTCCCTTTGATTAAATTGATTGATCATATCCATCCTTGTTTTGGAATTTATGCCAATTGCATCCTTTGCATGCACCTACATACCGGTTTAATTGGATTATTTAAATTGTTCTCAAAACTCAATATCAATGTTATTTATTGTTGGATAAGAACACTTTTAAAACAATGGTTAAACATTTTTTGGTGGTTTTCTCCCTTTTATTCTTCATGTTCATCATTGGTAGGACCCTATAGTCCCAGTTTGACATTTATGGGCGGTATCAAGCCCGATTGGACCCCCAAATTCATGATGGAATCACATGAGAGGAATAGATTGACGAACCAAGAATATATTTGGTACTTTTTCAAGGAAATGATGTTTATTTCAGTTATTTGAGGTCAATAAATTGAAGGAGGAAGGATCCAGGATGAATGGTTCATGTGATGAACCTCCAACAAACCTCCAGAGCCGATTCCTGGAAAACAATTATCGGAAACCATGATTTTCGGCTAGATCTGATAATTTAGGATAGTGATAGAACTATATCTGAAGTGGTGAGGCTTGATTTGAGGAACCAAGAGTGTATCTAAGAATTTGGAAAAAAACCTGACAACACTCCATGTTTAAAGATAAACACATGGTGTGTAGCTCCCTCAGCGACGATAGTTAGGGTTTTAGAAAACATAAGAATAACACAAAATGTAGTCCTCCTACACATTGTTCACCCCTTCCCCAGTTGGGAAAACTATGTGATAGATCACACAAAAAAGGAATCGTGTGGAAATACACGAATTTGTACTTGACTATATGGACACGGGGTCTGGTGCACAGATACGACCACAAAGACACGGCCCGGTCCCATGTTTGATGGACACATAGTGTAGTCCACCTATATGAAGTGAACTACCACATAGATAAGGAGCTATGTACTGGACATAGGTACATCCAGTTGGTGGACCAGGACCACACGCTGTGTGGGTCCCCTCACACATCGTGTACCCCTTGGACTCTTTTGAGGAATCTTCAAAGTTCAATATTTCCTTTATTTGAACTTATACTTTGGACCATTAGTAGCCTATCCTGAGTGTTTTTTCACATATAACTTGCTGGTTCCATTAGTGGTGTCTTTTGAGATACAATGTGAAATGTTTGTGGTGCGATATGTACCAAGGCAACGCCCGATGACAAACAGTGATATGGTTGGATCACCAGGGGATTTATGAGTTATACCCTCCAGCAAGAATGGTAAATTGAGTTCCACGATGACCTTTCTAAGCAGTATCCTCCAGAAGGGCTGGGCAGTGGAGTTCCTCGATGACCTTTCCAAGTGGTACCCTTCAGCAGGGCGAGGAAGTGGAGTTCCTCAATGACCTTTCTGAGCGGTACCCTCTAGCAGGGCTGGGTAGTGGAGTTACTCGATGACCTTTCCGAGTAGTACGCTCTAGTAAGGATGGGAAATGGAGTTCCTTGATGATCTATCCAAGCGGTACCCTCCAACAGGTTTGGGTATTGGAGTTCCTTGATAACTATTAGAGTGGAACCCTTCTGTTATATCAGGGCATGGGATCCCTAACTAGAGTTTGTGGCCCCTCAATTTTTTGGTACATTAACAAGGTGTGGTTAGGCTTTGATGGATTATTATGGGTAGACGTGTGAGATGCCGGGTATCATTGATGGAATTTTGTAACTGTTGGATACTCTTCTTCACGGGATAAACTGTGAGATGAAGATCCCCTTACTCTCTCATTTGGGATTCTTTGGACTGAGCATATATATATATATATATATATATATATTCTTCTATATGCACACCTTGTATTTGGTTACTCTGCTTCTAGGTGAGGTGAAGACACATGGTATATTCCATGTGCTTTCCATATTTATATTCTCATGGCTGGATGAGTATACTCTTCTACTATATGTGGTGAAGAATCAAAGTGTAGTTCATATAATCACCGTTTTAATCACCTTGTGTTTGGATGAGGTTAATTTCACTCTTAGTTGGGTTGAGATATTTTCTTTGACAATATCTTGTATTTAATATATTTCTTTCCTGTTGTATCTCTTACTACTCCCCATTTATCTTTTTGGGTGTTCTACTAGATATGTATATACTCACCCATGCATGGGATTTTACCTCATGCATGGTGTCTTATATAGAATACAAAAAAGTTTACCATGACTTCAGAGGATCTTAGGAATATTGGGTGTTGTGGACCATGTATGGTGGTCATATATTGGGGTTTAGGAGATGGGCGCTTTCAGTAGTTTAATTTTCCAGTTTTTTTAGGTTGGGGCACATTTCTGGTTGGGTATTTATTTTTCCATTTACTTTTAAGTTTTTACTATTGTACTATTATACTGTCTAGAGGATTACATGAATGGCAGTTCCCTTATATTTTTTACCCCCTTTTCACTTTTTCATCAATATGGTTGTGTGTGCACATACAGGTACTTAGGAAAAGGCCTCCCTGAGTTAGTTGTGCCTTTGATGCTTATTTCCACCTCTAGACTATAGAGGTGGGCTTGGGGTAATTGCAGATTGAGCCCTAGCTTGGTTTGGGTTGTGATAGTAATTATTATTAGTAAATATTAATAAAATATTTAATAATGATGTTTTAATACATAAAATACCTTTAAAATTATAATATTCCTCAAAGTAACACATTTCTCACTAATGATTTCTTCTGTTAGAAAAAACGGTGGAAAATATAAAGAACCACGTAAATGATGAGGTCAAAAGATGATTCACTAATGAAGTTTTGATAGAATAAGGAATGGAAAACTTTATGAGGATGATGAATCAACTAACTTGATTTATGAATAATAAATTGAATCAAGTCGAGATACCAAATTCATATGGAAGGGAACAAATTCTTGTAGAGTCCTTTATGCATTAACTACCACCTTTTTTAGTGTATCTAATAAACTATTGATTTTTGAACAATGTATTAGCTCTATAAAAAATATATTTTATGTAATCTATTGTTTAGAGTTAGATAAAGTCACCTTGATAGTATACCACTTAGATGGAGAAGTTGATCGGTGGTGGAAACTGATTAAAAACATGAATCCAAGAAGGTATATTGATGATATGGATTGGGAAGAGTTCAGGTTCCCCCCTCCATTATATGTGAAAAAATAGAGAAGTAATTCATAGAGTTAAAGCATAAGGAAAATAAATTAGTTGGAATATATTAAATGAACTTTAAAATACTTGATCTACACAACTCTATCTTTATTATAGATCCTAAGGGAAAAGTTGATATATTTTTTAGTGGACTGAGACCCTATCTATGGAAGATTATATCAAATTGATACTATGAAATCTATGATGAGATAGTGCATAGTTATATTAAGGTTCAATTGGAGTTTGGTGAGACATAGTGGTCCCATAGGTTTAATGAAATCAATATATACATTGAGCCAAACTCATGGAGGAACTTTGATCATGGAAGAAGAGGAAATAAAGTGCATCATACCATGTGTAAAAAATGTGAGAATAATAATTTTGGTAACTAATTTCTTGGGAGTGGGAGGTTCTAAAAATGTGTAATAGATAGGCATATAGCTCAGAACTATTATGGCGAGGGGAAGCCACAACTTCTCAACACTAACAAAAAAGGGAAGGTAGTGTAGGCCCAACAAAATTTCAATGCTTAAAGTGTGGATAGCTTGGTCAATTTTCCAATCAATGTCTAAATCAAAATATAATGGAGGGGAACCACCATAAACCTCTGTATAGGCCAAGGGAGCATAGTTGGAAATTTTCTATCATGACGACTGATGTAGAGGCTCCAAATGATGTGGTGAAAGGTATAGTCTTTGTGATATCAAAGCAATAAATTCCTTTGTTTGATTCTAGTTCTATGTATTCATTTATTTACAAAAAGTTTGAAAATAATATAAAATCAATACCTGGACTTATATAAGTAGAGTTATCATTTAATACTCTTTGAGGGATTATCTTAGCATCAACAATGTATAGAAATTATAGTACTAAATTTGGTGAGTACAATCTCATCGAAAATCTATTTTTTTTATTCCCAAGTTGGAATTAGACACTATACTAAGGATAAACTAGATTTCAAAGTATAATTATAATATCAACTGCATAAGTAAGGAAATTTTATTAGTCTTTAAGGAAAAACCTATAGTTATTTTCAAAGGAGAGATATCCCAGCATGAGATTTGTCTAGAAGCACTTCTCTTAGACTTATTTATGGAGACGATTGGTAAAGAGGGATAAGGGAATGAAAGTATAAAGATAGAGAATGTTCCCATCATTTTAGAATACATTGATGTATTTCCTAAAGAGTTACCTAGAACTCCCCCATAAATAGAGGTAGAGTTCTCAATTTAACTCATACTTGGATTCAATCTGATATAAAAGAAACCATATAGATTGGAAAATATGGAGTTATATGAATTAAAGAAACAACTTCAAGATATTATAGAGAAGGTATTTATCTGACCAAGTGTTTCTCCTTGGGGAGTACCTATTCTCTTTGTGAAGAAGATGGATGGATCAATGTGGTTATCAACTGATTATAGAGAACTTAATGGGATCACAATGAAGAATATGTAACCTCTCCCAAGGATTGATGATTTATTTGACAAAATTTAGGGGGTTCATTTTTTCTCAATGATTTTCCTTTGATCTAGGTATCATCAATTAATGGTGAAGAAAGAAGATATTCAAAATACTGCCTTATGAAAAAGATATGGGAATTATGAGTTTGTTGTAATCCCCTTTATCTTGACTAATTATCCTGCTATATTTATAGATTTGATGAATAAAGTCTTTAAGGACTACCTTGATAAATTCATGGTAGTTTTTATTGATGATATTTGGATATATTCCAAAATTCATGGGGAGTATGATGATTATCTAAGTGTTGTATTGAAAACTTTTTAGAAGGAGAAGTTTTTTGGAAAATTAAAAAATGTGAGTTCTAGTTACAAAAAAGTTTTATTCTTGGGGAACATTACAACCAATGTAGGAATCTCAATTAACCTTATGAAGACAAAGGCTGTAAAGGAGTGGTACCATCCTATAATAGTAACTAAGATTCATGGTTTCCTTGGTTTTTTAGGATATTATAGGAGGCTTGTGAAAATATTTTCATGAATTTTTAATTCACTAACCAAGTTAACTCGAAAATGAGCCAAGTCCTCTAGAAAAAGGTGTATAAAGAAAGTTTGCGTGAATTGAAGAAGAGATTGGTTACTATACTTGTGTTAAATCTAAAATTTTTCAAAGAAGGATTCATATTTATAGTGATTTATCTCTGAAAGTTCTTGGTTACATCCTCATGCAAAATGAGGAGGTGTTTTCTTATGCATATCGGTAGCTAAAGCCTAAAGAGAAGAATTATCCTACACATGACTTGGAGTTAAATAAAATTATTTTTTATATGAAAATATAGAGGCACTATCTTTATGAGGAGAAATGTGATATATAAACAAAACACAAAAGTTTGAAGTATATATTCACATAAAAGTAATTGAACATGAGACAAAGGAGATGGTTGGAACTTCTTAAAGACTATGATAGTTCAATTCATTATCACCTTAGATAAGAAAAAAAAGTCACTGATTTATTAAGTAGGAAAGACCCTATTGTACTGGAAATGATGAGGATTCAAGGAGATCCATTGATCAAGGACCTAGTAAAGTTGTACATGGGAATCATACGATAAGGGACATCATCAACCATATCCAAAATGATTTTTAAACCATCATTACTAGAGAATATAGAGAGAGGACAAAGAAAAGATCATTTTATACAAAAGAAGATAGAGACTATGAAGAATAGGAAGTTTCATGAGTTCAATATTGATCAAGAAGGTACACTGAAATTTTCTTCAAGGAAATGTGTCCCATCTATCCTAGAGATAAAAAAGAACTGATGGATGAAGTTCATAGCTCTATATTATCTATACATCCTAAAATAACTAAAATGAATATGGAACTTTATGATCATTATTTGTGGGATAATACGACAAGGGAGATTTTTGACTACACTACAAGGTTATTAGTTTGTTAACAAGTGAAAGTGGATCAACAAATTCCTATAGGGGTATTGCAACCACTACCCATACCAATATGGATGTGGAATAATGTCACTATGGAATTCATTACTGGTCTTCCAAGAACATCCCAAGGAAATAATACAATTTGGGTTATAGTGGATTGACTCACCAAGAATTCCCATTTCATCACTATTTAGGTAGATTTCTCTCTTGAACAACTTTCCAAGATATACATAAAGAAAGTGGTGAGGATGCATGGGGTGCCACATTCTATCATTTCTGATCATGATCCATGGTTCACAACTAAATTATATAGAATTAATGAACATGATCTGAATACTAAATTAAATTTGAGTATGGCATATCACCCCAAAACCGATGGACAATCTAAAAGGACTATTCAGACACTCAAGGATATGATAAGAACATGCTCAATGTAATTTAAAGGTGGATACGATTAACACCAATCATTAGTTGAGTTCTCATACAACAATAACTTCTACTCAAGTATTAAAATGGTGCCATATGAATCTCTATATGGAAAGTGATGTATAACTCCTACATGTTTGGATGAATTTGGTGAGAAAAATCTACTTATGCCTGATATTTTGAAAGAGATAGCAAAAAAGGTTCATGCTATCCAACAACACATAAAGGCTTCTTAGAGTTGGTAGAAGGGATATGCTAAAAACTGACTATGGGACATGGAATTTGATTTTGTAGATAATTTTTTCCTTCATATATCATGATGGAATAGATTCATGCATTTTGAAAAGAAATGGAATCTTAGCCCTAGGTACATTGGACCCTTTGAAGTCCTTGATCGCATAGGATCAGTGACCTATCAACTATCACTTCCACAAAATATTTCTCAAGTTCATGATGAATTCCATGTATCTATCTTAAGAAAGTACATTCCTAATCACTCACATGTACTAAATATGGAGGCAGTTCAACTAGAACACAACCTCTCTTATGGAGAGAAGCCTATGGAGATCTTAGGGAATAGAGATAAGGTTCTATGCAACAAGACTACCCACCTTGTCAAAGTATTTTAGAGGAACCATAAATATGAAGAAGTGATGTGGGAACTAGAGGATAAAATGAGATAGAAGTACCCTAAAATTTTCTCAACTGAGAGAATGAGTTGAAATTTTGATGACAAAATTTCTTAAGGGGGGAATAATGTAATGACCAAGACTTTTTAAATGACATTTTTTCCTGAATAAATGTGTGTTATATATTATATAATATTATACATGTACAAAATACATTGAACCAACACAACCTTATCTCATTAATAAATACCATTACATTAGTCATCTATGAAACTAATTAAAATTCCAAACATTACAACTAGAAAAAGAATATAAAATATAATAGCTAAAATCAGAAAATATGGATCTCCCTAATCTGCTAGAGTCATTACCCCATAGAAAATTCTATATAAATAAAAAAATATTAGTAAACCAATCAACATATTAATAAATGAATATATAACCACAGGGGGAATTTTAGTGAGTATTGAGTGAATTAATGAATTGGTATTCATAAGATATAAAGGGAAATGCGACCATTGGTATTTGACCATTATATAACCATTAGTCAAATATGACTATTGGTAAATATAACTGTTGGTTAATTTGACCATTGGGAACTATACATATTGGTAATAATTTTACCATTATAATTAGTTTTTATAAGTAGAAATAACATGGGATAATTGATGTAGAAAGAGAAATGATGGCCTCAACCAGTAAAGTCATGTCATTTAAAGACCATTTCTTAGAGCTTGGGAGGGAGGTAGAATAATTAGGGTTCTCCCTTGAACAATCCCAAGATGAGATTCAATAAGTGAATCTTGAACGAAATTTCCTATGGGAAAAGTTTAAGTTAGTGGAGATTACCACTCAATCGATGTTAGCTGAGCCAACCCATTAAACTACCACCATCACACACCTTACCCTTAGGGAGCATGAAAATGTAATAAGGGGTTACATGTAGAGGCCTTAGTTACTTAAATTTTAATTTCATTTTTATAAATAAAATGTTTATTCCATCAATTCCATTTTAAGAATAGTTTGTTTTAAGAAAATATATGTTTAATTGAGACAAATTTGATAAATTGATTTCTTGAAACAAAATAAACATAATTGTTTTTTAGAAAATCTATAAAATTTAAAGGTATTATGAATAATATTTTTTTTAATGCAATAATATTTTAACACTATTATTTAAATATAAATAATAAAATAATTATGTCTTTGGAAATTTTTGTAACAGTCAAAAATTTGACTCTAATTTAAAAACTGCTATTTTTCAATAAATAAGTTTTTTTAAATTTAAAAGTTAAAATTCTTATATATATATAATTATTCAGATAAAATAAACATTATATTTGAAATTATAACATCAAGATTAGGTTAGGGTAAATTTATGATAATTTTATAAAATACTTTATTTTTTCGTGAATAGTAAAAATATAGTTTTTGTTTTTTGGTCTATTTTATGACTTCATATTTATGTCATAATGATGTAATAATTAATGAACCATAATAAACAACCTAAATTATGTAATTTTATTAATATTATGTATTTTAATCAATTTCTAAACTGATAAGTGACTTTCCAAAGTCTAAAATGGATTTTTTTAATAACATTACTTTATGGAAGATTTACTTTTCCATGAAAAAATAAGTATTTAAAAATGGTGTTAGATTTTGGTGGATTAAAATATCATAAAATGAGACTCAAATTTCCAATAACATGAGAAAAATATATGGGTAAGCTAATGGTTTTTCATTTTCCACAACCTAGATTTTCAAGACTTATTTTTGAAAATCATTGAACAATTCCTCTACTTTTTCTATAAATACCCACCCATTTCACCATTCCCATTAACTCCCAATCCATGCTACATAAATTTATGGTGATATTTCCTCCCAATTATTCCCCCAATGTTCCCAAAATCTCCTAAGGTTTCATCCTCAAGTTTTAGTAACTACTGTTCAAGGTAAGGAAAATCATCACTTCTCTTTCATTTCAAGTTCTCTTTTTTATGTGGTACGTATTCTAATTACCAAAATAGCTTCATTTTCCCACTTTTTATTACCAAATTACTATAATAATATTCTTTTATCAATGTGGTACCATCAATCTTCCTCATTTTACCCATTTCTAAAACCATGTTTTATACCCATCATGCTACTGAATTTACTTCTCAAATTTATTTCTTTTACATGAGAAATTATCTTTTTATTTTTAATTGAATACCCAAACCTATTTTATTTTGTATGGGTATTAAATTATATGTAAAAATAAATTTTTTATTCATTTATTTACATATATGAAACCCACATTTCCTTTAATGGGTTAAAAATTATATAATGATCATCTCTTTAAGCACATTTATACGCCAAGATTTTGATAAGAAGCCCATTTTTTATTCACCACGGGTTATTAATGAAATGATTTATTATTATCTATTTGGATAAAATGAAATTAATACATATAAATGGTATTACCTAATATCTCTCTAATGTATTAGGTAAATAATTTAATCTCTAGAGATGACATGTTTTATGATACGTTAGTGAATAACCTTGGTAATTTTTACTTATGAAAACTTGGTGATAAACCTTGGTGATATACATATGAATGTTTCATTTAAATTTTGTATCCAAATTTCCATGTAACAATTTATATTATTATTATTATTATATGCCTCTTATTCATGTCTTATTTTTATTTCCCATGTTCTTGTTGATATGTCTCATGATCACATGATTTTTGTCTCCCTTGTTTATTCCCTTACTAGGTTTCTTGCTCAGCCCTTTCCTTTGAAGTATATCCCTAAGATATGAGATATAGTAAAAGTAACCTTGATTGAACCCATGAATATGTCATTCAATTTAATTTAGAATAAATTGTTATGTTTTTATGTATTATGTACCTTATTTCCAAGAAACTAAACTTTAAAAGATCCACCGTTTCGTCCAATGTAATAAAAAGTTATGTAATAAAAGGCCAGATTACATAAAGAGTTTGGTCTATTACTAAAATATTTCCTTTTCATGCTCCCATGTTTCCTCTTGAATCCGACCATGTTTCTATAAATCTCTCACTAGAATAATGATTTTACCATAAAATAATTTCTCTTACTTATCCCCAATCTGCACTGACACATGAGTCAATGAAGCATCCGACTCTAGGTCAACGTGATTCCATAAAATCACATGGCTAGGATTAGGTTGATAATTATTTAATTGAGATACATAAAACATATTATTCATTTAACTGAACCTTGGAAGAAAATCCAACTGATATTTCACCTCACCAACTCATTCAAGTATCTGAAAAGGACCTATGTGTCGAGGAGATAACTTTCCATTATTACTAAAATAACAATGTCCAAGCCTTAGATATATTCTCAAGAACACACAATCACTCACCTGAAATGAAAATGGTCATCGATGATGATCCACATATGATTTTTGATGACTCTAAACCATCTCAATTATCTTTCTAGTCAACTAAATATTATCCATTGTCTCTTGAACAAGGTTGGGTCAAACTAGTGAATTCTCACCTATTTCCACCCAACAAAGTGGAGAATGACATGGATACCCATAAAATGCTTCAAAAGGATCCATTTTTATTGAGTCTTAATAACTGTTGTTATATGAGGACTCCACTAATGGTATGTGCTCCTCCCATGAGCCACTAAAATCCATTACACAAGACCTAATCATGTAATCCAATGTTTGTATCATCCTTTTGGATTGTCCATCCATTTGAGGATGATAGTCTGTGATCATAGTCAATTGAGTCCCAAGGAATTTATGTAAGGATTTCCAAAAAAAGACATAAACCTAGGGTCTCCATCAGATACAATTGAGATTGGAATTCCATGTCACTTTACAACTTCTTAGATATAGATTTTGGAAAAGTCCTCCACTATATGGGATTCAAAAATTGGGATGAAATGAGCCAACATTGTGAGACAATTCACTATCACCCATATGGTATCGTGTTTACTAACCATTATTGGTAAACTTGTCACAAAATCCATGGCTCTCTTATCCCATTTCAACACAAGAATCAGTAAATATTGCAACATACCCTTTGGTCATTGGTGTTTCACCTTGACCTACTGACAGGTGAGGAATCTCAAAACATACTTCACTACTCCCCTTTTCATTCCAATCCACCAAAACTGTTCTTTAATTTCTCTATACATATTTTGAATATCTGGATGAACAAACCATTTCGAATGGTTCTAAGAATTAAGAATTTTTTCCTAAAAAACCAAATGTACCATGATCCACTCTCTAAACCTAAAAACCGAACTCCCATCCATCTTCCGTCACTCAATGTTCTCCCCACCGTTGAGTTTTAACCTCATAGAAACACATTAAAAATCATTCATCTGAGCCTTTATAACATGGTCAACCAAATCAGTAATAGAAAAAACTAGGAATAAAACTACAAAATCATCTTATTCGGTATAATCGAGGTTCATGTTTAATATAACTAACATCAACTACCACTGATTCGAAGATTCTTTATCCAACTGATTATATGAATTCAAACTTAATTCATTCTCCACTGAATTTACTTTACCCAGTGTATACATCAAGTCAAATTAAAACATTTGAAGGTATTACATCCATCTTATTTACCATAGATTCAAATATCTTTGTTATAAAATGTATTTCAAGATCTTATAGTC
Organism: Viscum album; assembly: GCA_963277665.1. NCBI lineage: Eukaryota > Viridiplantae > Streptophyta > Magnoliopsida > Santalales > Viscaceae > Viscum > Viscum album. Next base: position 405,706,120 of record OY728134.1, read on the forward strand.
CATAAACACTATGAATTTTTCACCAAAAAGATAATGACACCGAGTCTTCAATGCATGGACTATAAAGGATAATTCCAAATCTTATGTTGGGTAGTTTTTCTCATGCAATCGTAACTACTATGAACTATAAGAAACAATATGATCTCCCTTCATTAGAACACATCCTAACCAAAATCCTAATGAATCAAAATAGAATACATATCCATATCCTGACTTTGGAAACCTAATGATAGGTGATGATGGAATTATAAACTTAAACTCTTGAAAGTATTTATAACATTCTTTATTCCATTAGAATAGAACACTTTTCCTCATCAAAGTCATCATTAGTTATGTCAAACATGAAAATTCACATACAAAATGTCTATAGTGTCCTTCCAAAGTAAGGAAAATACATATCTTAATGACATTATTCGATAGTTTACATGAGATTACAACTTCTATACTTTTAGGATTTATGAAAACACCTTTTTAAGAAAGGAAATGGTGAAGGAAACATACCACTTGTTTCCAAAAATCAAACTTTGATAACTTGGCATATAGATGATGGCCCACAAGATACCCAACATTATAGCCACATGTTTCTCATAATCTGACTTTGTCCTTGAATACACCAGTATATCATCCACAAATACTACCAAAAAGGAATCTAGATTGATTTTAAATATCCAATTATTCAGTGATATAAATATGGTTGGTTAATTTGTGAGTATAAAAGTCATAACAACAAAATCATAATGGACATATCATTAACTAAATTTTTTCTTCAGAATATAATATTTTTGAACCCACAATTGGTGATATCCTAAATGCAAGTCAATCTCAGGGAACCACTGGGATCCCCTAAATTGATAAACAACTCACTAATTATTGTAAGAGGTTACCAATTATTTATAATAATATGGTTAATATTATGATAATCTACAAAAATACTTAAAGTTATATCCACATTCTTCACAAAAAGAACTGATGCTACCCATAGAGACATTTTATTTAAATGAAACCATTACTTTCTAACTCTTCCAACCAATATTTTTATTCCTTTAATTCTATTGGTACCATTCGATAAGATGGAATGGAAATAGGACTGGTCCTTGATAATAGATCAATCCTAAAATCTACTTTTATTTTGTGTGAAAAACCTAATAAATTATCAGGAAGACATCAAGGAATTAGTCTAATATGTTTGGAAAATATCTATTCCTGATCTCATCTACCAATGCCAAAGCAACTACTATCAACTGGTAAGAGACAATTCCAACAACCAATGCCAAAGGTCTTTCCCTACTTGCATTTACTACCCAATTTCCTTTAAATATATTCATAACACCATTAAATAATTTGAAACTCACCTATCATGCATAAAAAATGATATGGGATTTATAGTTTTTCAGCCAACCCATTCCCAGAATCAATTCATAAATATCCATCTCTATCACAGATAAATACTATACCAACACAGTCCCATTGATTATTATTGAACATGATGCACATTTCAAATCTTGACACTCTCATTTTACCAAAGGTGTTTGGAGTTTAAAAATAGAAGGCATAATATCAACATGTAAACCGATTAGATCAATAATACAAGAAGCAATAAATGAATGGGACACACACATATCAAATAAATTTTACATAAGGGTAGGATTAAAAAGAATCATACCTCTCACTGTTAAAGTTATAAATTGATCATCAATGTTCACTTGATAATATCTATACAATTGCTTACTCAATGAACTTTTCTCTTTGTTACCCTATTGAGATTGCATTTATTGAGGATTCATGGTATTACTAGAGTCACCATTTCTTGCTTGGTTCTACTAAGGAGGGATATTCTGTAGCACACGTCATGTCAAAGCATACAATACATGAGAAGCATGAGACGTGTCTTGCCATTTTTTGGAAATTGACCATTTTAGAATTAAGTAATTTGTTTAATATAAATTAATTCTTTTGAATGAAGTGAACAAAGTGCCAAGGACATAAGGGACCTTGAGAATTGACTTGATTACCTCAACCATTGATGGTTGATTCCTTTATTAAAATGAATTTCTTAAGATGTATAAAATATGAGGGGTTTCAAATAAATTAAATCAACATAATATAGTAACCCTAGTATAGGATTCCTTAGTAACCTCCAAGTAGAGGTGAGTGATGACTTGGGATGGATGGCCTAGGGATTGGACATTTGGGAACCTTATGATACTTTATAGCCTTGGGATAGTTGAGATGGCCATGGGGTGAGTGTTCCTCCACCACTGGGTTGTGATGACATGGGGGGGGGGGGGGGTAGACCCTGTGGAGGGTGATAGATAGGTTGGGTGTTCAAACCTACCTAGAGTGACTTATAAAGGGAATTTTCATGAGTTATATGAGCATGTTTGGGACTTTCATGGATTTGGAGCTGGGATACAATTATTTTTCTACATAGGATATGCTATTAGGAGTTTGGTGAGGCCAATGAGCATGTTTGGAGATACCATGAATTTGCATCCATGATACCTCAATTTGGGATTCTATAGTTTTGATCCTCAGAGTCGAGATAATGTACCATGATTTGGGATACCTTGTATTTGAACCTCTGAGTCTAGATGATGCACCTGATTTGGGCTTCCATGTATTAGAGTTGGGAGTACCATGAATTAGGATACCTAGGATATACTTATAGGATTTATATGAGGCCTATGAGTGTTTTTTTAGAATCTATGGAGTTGGAGCTAGGATACCATGATTTGGGTTACCTTGGATTCGATCTTTATAGTTAGGAGAATACGCTAGTTTTGGGTTTATACATAGATCCCCCCTATAGGTTTGGGTCACCTAGGACCTCTTTGGGACTAGGATGGAATTTGGTCGGTGGTTTTATAATGTGATCAGAGACACCTCAACACTGTTCAAAGTAGTTTTGGGTTAATTTTGGGTGTTATGTAGGATATTAGGATAAAAAATGGTTATTTATTTACACTCTCCACTACTAAAAAAATGGGCAAGGGAAGCGCTAACCTTTTATCAACGCTAAACAAAAAGCGCTGATAAAAGGGGGCCTTTATCAATGCTAAAAAAGCGCTGATAAAAGTGACCCTTTATCAGTGCTTTTTTTAGTGGTGTTATAGGGGACCCCTTTATCAGCACTTCTTTTAGTAGCGCTGATAAAAGGGGGCTTTATCAGTGATTTTTCCTAGAGTTGATAAATTTTATGTTTCAAAAACAAAATTCATGAAAAATAATATATTTTTATATAAGTATATTTATATTGATATAAATATAATATATATTTTTTAAATATGTTTTAGATAAGCATAAATAGACTATTACATTTAATATATAATAAATTTAGTGAAAATGGATTTAAAATATTTTAAAAAATATAATTAATTAATAATTTTCTAATTATCATCAATTAAAAATCACTTAATAATAATTCGAAGACACAAAAAATCAAAAAAATAATAAAAGATCTAAAATAATTTGAAAATGTAACTCAAACTTCAAACGACCACAAATTTTGATCCGAGTGTCCATTTGAGCTCTACAACATATAAAATCGAAGCCTCTGACAAGATGTACGTGGCAGTAACCCAAGAAAAGCTTCTATCGCATTTTTCAAGGCCAAAAAATCTCCAAAGGCCTCCAAAACTGAGTTTTTAGTCGGGATACCCCGATTTATTAACATTCAAACAAGTATAAATTCTTTTCCGAATGTACGTTAGGCTTTTACCACATATCATATCGAAGATTGTTTCATTTTATTCGATTTTATTGGTTGTGGAGTTGAAAAAGGCTTTTGGATTAGAATTTATGGTCATTTTAACATTCTATGACTTTTCAAATACACATATATATGTATTTATTCGTAAATATATGTGTGTGTGTGTGTGTGTGTCTGTGTGTGTGTTGTATATATGTATGTATGTATTTATTTATAAACACACATAAAAAACATATTTTATAAATGTATTTAAAACTAATATTATAAATTTATATTAATATACAAATAAATATACAGATAAAAAATTATAACTAAAAATATATATAAATAGATATAAATATATATTAATATAGGAATAAATACGTATATTAATATATGAATAGATATATATGTATTAATATAACTAAATATATTTATATTAATATGAATCTATATTATTATGTGAATAAATATAACTATATATATATATAAATAAATATAAATATATATTAATATATGAATAAATATATATGTATTAATATAACCAAATATATTTATATTTATATGAATATATATTAATATAAGAATAAATATAACTATATATATATAAATAAATAGATATATCCTTAAATGAAAAAAATGAAATGGCTTAGTGGTAATGGTGCAGACGCGCAAGGGGGAGGTCGCGGGTTCGAGTTCTGGTGGAAGCAAGGAGGTGCGCACGGGGGGGGGGGGGGGGGGGGGCATATCTTGGATGCATGGGAATGGGCAGCGCGTGAGAGTGGTCCACCTAGAGATTATAAAGGGGTGAAGCACTGTTAAAATCTCCCCCCTTAATTATATATTCTTTTTTTTTTGACTTTTATCAGCGCTTTTTAAAAGTGCTGATAAAAGACCCCTTTATCAGCGATTTTCTAAGCGCTAATAAAAGGGACCCCCCTTTATCTTCGCCTCGATTAACAATGCTTTTTTTAGCACTATTAATACACTTTTATAGCGTTGATAAAATCTATATTTGTAGTAGTGTTCATAATTGTCTTTTATTTATATTAAACAGAGTTTTTCACTTGCACATACACTGCACTAATTTTTATGTATAGGAACAAATTAGTAGTTCCCTACCGAGTTGTACCCACACTCAGATTGGGAATCCATCTCACTTGGGTACCTAGGAAGACTTCACTGATCATAGTTTTATGTTGGTTGGAGGCCCAAAGTTTCAGGATTGAGTGGGAGAACTCATACGAGATTAGAGACTAGGATTGAGGTAGTGCTTAGGGATGTATTAGATCATCAATGTATTTTAATTATTCTTTTATTTATATATGTGATCATCCTAGTGGGTGATCATTTTTGTATGATTTTATTCTTCTACATTACATCTGATATTAATGACATGCTTATTGCTTCTAATTACTCTAATTTATGTTATATATGATTCTTGGTTTATTTTATTTGCTCGTGCAATCTGATATGGGGGTGTAGTCTCTTTACTATAATAATTGAGACCCCTGCTACTAGTCGGTAACCTATGGTGTATATGGAGGAACACCTGAGGTCCCATAATGACCCTGTTCAGTTACTGTTCATAGTGAACTAAGGCCAATACATTACAAAGTACATCCTTCCATCACAAGGATTATAATTATAGAAAATATAAATCATACGCTCCTATATTTTTGGGATATTTTAGGATATATTATTTTAAGAAAATATCAATGAGATTCCACTTAGATATTTGGAGGTATTTTCAAAGACTTCGATTTAGAGAAATATTTTTATACATAAAAATATATAATGAGATATAAGGTTTAACTTTGGTTTATAAAAAAATAAGTATGTTTTTTTTGAGAAGCATCAACTAATAGGGATTGAACATCCAGGGTTTTCATAGTTAGGGTTCCGGTTCTATCATTTTTATTTTGGATTTTTGCAATGAAATTTTGAGATTTTTAAATGGTTATTCTATTAAGTAAGATTTATATTTTTACTCAATTATTTAATATATTTAGTTTTTTATTATCTCTTTTATATTTCTTCGTTCATTCATTGTTGATAAATTATTGATCATGAGTGTCTATCTTCATAGGGGGGGAGTGAGATCAATTGAAAAGGGTATATATGACATGTTTTAATTCTTCTTCACTAATAAATTAATCTTATTTGATAGTATTATGTTGCAACTGAATTGATTCATCATAGTCATTATTTAGTTATTAAAAAAGTGTGTTTAATAATGAATGAACCCCAATATGGTAGAGATAATTAATTCATGAAATTTGAGTTTAATTATTATCTTGATTTTGTGATTGGATCTTAACACCCTTTTATTATTTTTGTTTTTTAATATGATTAAGGGTCAATATGTTGGAGTAGTTTTGATTGAAATTAACCACATGGATGTCAATTATAATTATAATCATGCTACAATTGAGTTTGATTAATTTTATGATTGAAGTTGAGTTATTCATTTTAATAAAAAAATCCTTTAAATTTGATTCCCCACTCTTATTTCTCTACATTATTTTTTAGACCATTGAATTGATAGTTTAGTTTAGTTTAGGTTCTAATTCATAGTTTTTGACATATCTATGAAGAACTAGCTATTTTTTTTAATTTTTAATTGGTATTACTATTTCCTTATAGGGTTGAACTCATGCCTATGACATTATATGACTATGTAATTAGTGTTGGTTAAAGTATATAATTTTTTAAACCTTTTATACTATTTGGATGTAACAACGTTGGTGAGAGATATCAATCTTTTGTAACATTTTTAGGGAACAACAAAAACTAATTCTCAAATGAAGACCAATTGATTAAACCAAAGAATAATATTTCCCCATTTATATTTTATACTTTTAATTTATGTTTCATTTTTTTCTTTTTACATTCTTAGGTTGTTTATAGTGGTGTGTGAAGGATGGATTGCAGGATGAATGGGTGTTATGCTACACTATTGGACTACACATGGAATCAAATGGAATTTAATTCATGGTCAAAGAAAAATTATGAATAGTGGTTACAACAAATATATTTATGTAATAATTGGCACTCTTAAGGATATGAATAATTCCAAAATTACCAATGGAGTAACACTAAATACCAACCAAAAGAAAGAGATCCCAAAATTTTGAATTTTCAAAGCCAAAAATGGGATGAGTAGTAACATCAAGGAGAGCCTAGATCTAAAGTACCTAAAAATAAAAATTCATAAGAAGAATTTATGGAAATGATATTTAAGTACACTATAATCAACCATTCTAAAATCAAGGAATAAGAGGCTTTTCTCATGGAATAAGAGGGAATGACTAAGAAAATTACTAAATCAGGTAATAATTTTGAATCCCTTGAGGAAAACTTATTTTCATATCATAATTCATGGAATGAAGAAGTAAAAGAAAATATATAATAAGTGAATACGATTGATGTGAATAAAAAGGAGGGGGATATTTAGTTCATAGATCTTGATAAAATTTTTAAAGTAGGAGAGACTCTCACATATGAAGATATGGAAGCGAACACTACTGAAGATCAAAGAAAAATCATGGAATTTTAAGAGTTTCAACAATATGAAGTGGTTGAGGAGGATTACTTCCAATTTTGGTTAGTTTTTGAGTTACTAGTCCATTATTTAAAACTTTCCAAAACTTGGATTTCACCCAAAGAAGGTTCCAAGCTGATATAGTAGATAAAAAAGAGAACTATTTTCTGATATGAGAAGAAATCAAAATTATTTTTAAATATAGACCCAATAACTTCTTTCCATAATCTTATTATATGACACACAATGAGGTAATATTAAGACTAGATAATTTAAACAAATCACTTATGGGATACAACATTATTTTTATTGATTGATTAGGAATTAATTTTAGTAAATATTTTAATAATTCCCTTGGAGGTTGATGTTAAATCCCTTATTTTTTTTGAATTTTAAGGGATTGAACCTTGTAATTTATATATTTATATTTTATTTTTAGGTTAAAAATAAGAATAAACCTTAGTGGAAGAAGAAAAATAAATATAGAATTTCAAGGAAGGGGATTATTATTTTAAATTTAATATATTTTTTACTATCCATTTACTGTCATATGTTTTTCAAAAAAAGATGAATTTTTGATTATGGAATAATCAAATAAATTTCACCCACATAATACTTATAGTTTTTTCTTGAATTCATTAATCCAGGAGATTTCATCACTTCAGAAATATATTAGTGCTTGTTAGAAAATTTTGATTAATCATGATATTAAATTTAAAAGTATAAGTTGTTTTTTTGAAAGTTACACTCATATTACCACATTAAGATTTTTTAAAGTGATTACTAACAAAATATCTATTATTGATTTTTATTCTTAGAAAATTTCATTTAATAGACTAATTATCAGTGTTCATTCCATGAATTTATTGATCAATATTACATTTTTCATTTCTAATAGGTATTTTAAACTAATTTTTTTATTTTTTATATTAACCCCTTTCTTAAGGTATTATCAAGATATGGATAACTACTAGGAATTTTATTTTGATCATGGTAAAGAATGATTATTTTAAACCAAATTATTATTTTTAAGGCCATCAATTGATTACTTATTTATCCCATTTGATATTGTGATCTACCCTATGTTTTATCTTTTGTAAAGCCTTAGTGACCATGAATTTCCATTATAGAAAAGACACACCTCAATCACATTTATCCTCAACACCCTTAATTATTTATTAATATTTCATGATTATTATTTTTAGATTAGGGAGGTATTTTAGTGATTCATGGTACTTCTAGGTGATAATTCCTTTAAATGGAGTATGGGGGAAGCATCTCTTTGTTATTGGGAGAAACGTTCACATGATTCTTGTTATTATGATTACATGGACCATATATCATTTGAAAGAAAAATTGGAATAATGGGATTATATGAAATATTTTTATGATCATATACAATCGACCAATGATATTTTCTTTACTATTACAATAAGTATCGGTAAGAGATCAAACAAAGGTGATTTAGTGTTTGTGTGATTTGATCCTTTTCTAATTTCTATTATAAAAAAGGAATAAAAAATAAATAGAAAAATGAAATATTCACCATTGTTTTATGAGTTTATCCTATGAGGAGGGGATAGAGTATAAATGATGTATTTTTAAGGAAGTTGAAGGAGGAAGTATTTTTCATTATTCTTTATTGAATTTCATGCATTATGCTTTAATAATTCATCCCACCTTTTTAATCCACCGATTTTAATTTTTGAGATCATCACCTACCCACCCTTAACCTTATATTTATAAGTACTTCAATGAAAGTACTCATGGTTTTTTTGGTTTGATTTATAAGTAGATATTTAGATTACTTATAAGACCATGGATAAAATTCATATACTTGATATTGAGTATAAATATAGTTAAGTGATCTTGAGTGATGAGAGAAATGTGTTTCTGGTAAGGTAGATCATAAGTTTCATGAATAATAATGATATATTGAATAATGTAAGTGGAAGAGAATATGTGTGTTTAATTTGAATTATATATGAGGAATGATTTTAATACTTTTAACTAGATGAGTTGTGCACTTTTAAAATTCATAGTTTTGATTTTATATTTATGAGTATGATGATTTGATTGTTTCTCTTATTATAGTATGGATTCTTTGTGATTAGATATTGAAATTTTTATTAAGGATAAGAAAATGTTTAAGTGTTAGAGAGTTTTATGACTCAAATACACACACACACACATATATATTATCATATTTTTAATGATTTTTGGACATGATATTGCTTAATTTTTTATTTTCTTATTTTTAAAGAGTAGAAAATGGATTTTGATAGAGTTTGATGAATTTTTGAACAAAATATAATATAAATGAAAAAAGAAGGGTACCTATGTATGATTAAATCATGCATTGACCTAGCTATAAAAGGAGAAATGTGTGTATGCATGAGCTATGTGGGATTAAAAGGAGTGAATACTAGCTTTTGTAATAATAAAAGAAGTGTTGGGGGGATCACGTTAGAATAAACTGATGGAATTGAATCATGAATAAGATTTAATCAAAATTTCTTCTACATGTTTGAGATTAACTAATAATTTTACTTTCTCACATCAGATGAACTCAAAGATCCCAAAGTACATATTAGATAAAAAACATGCTATATAAGATGAGCCTGATCCAGTCATCAAGTTTCCTTTGTAGAATAATGACTAGAGGAACTTCTCACCCTACTACTTATAGATTTCACCATGATCTGTTTACATGGATTTAGATCCATGGGACTACTATTTCATGTTTCATGGGGGTTTCACCATGAGAGAGAAAAATATGCGAGATAATAAAAACTTAAGAATATTGGGGAGATGATTGCACCATAGATAGATTTTTTTATAGAATTGGAAGTTTTTTGTGCCTCACTAGCATATAAATAAGATAATATATGAATGGGATAAGATGGTTGTGTATAGTGATTGATTTTTTTTTGTGATAATAAAAGGAATAGGAAAGGTAAATTTAAGGGTTTTAACTTATTTGACCATAAATGATACCCTTTAACTATGAATATTATTATTGAAATCGATAAAAATCAAATACCCTTATCTTTTTGGGATATATTAGAAAAATATCATTGATATCCTACTTTTTTTAGAGATATTATAAAATAATTTGATTTAGAGAAATATTAGAAGAGATAAGGTGATATAATGAGATATAAGGGTGGAATTTGGTCTATAAAAGGAGAAGTATGATGTGTGAGGGAAGGTTCAACAACCAGGGATCAGCCACCCAGGGCTTCTATAGTCATGGTTTCTGTCATATTTTTTTATTTAGGATTTTCACTATATAATTTTTGGATTCTTTTATTAGATGATTCCTATTTCAAGTAAGATTTCCAATTTTACTCAGTTATTTATTATTTTTATTTTTATATTATCTATTTTATGTTTCTAAGTTCATTCATCACTGATGACCAATTAACCATGAGTGACTAACTTCATTGGCAGAGAGTGGGATCGATGGAAAATGGTATGTGTGAAATTTTTTAATTATTATTCACTCATAAATTAATCTAATATTATAGTATTATATTTCTATCTAATTGATTTATCATATTTTTTATTAAATTTTTACCTAAGAATGTTTAGTAATGAACAAACTCTAACATAGTAAAGATAATTAATTCATAATAATTTTGTTTGATTTTTTTTTTGTGATTAGATATTAATGAACTTTAATTATTTTTATTCTTGTGATGGTTAAGGGTAAAGATGATAGAGTGGTATTAATTGAAATCAACAACATGGATTTTAATTAAAATTATTGATTTTGATGAATTTTAGTATTAAAATCAAGTTTTTTTAAGAAAAATCACCCTTGAAAGTTTATTACCCTATATTCTTTATCTATATTCTTTGTTAACCCATTGACTTTATAGTTTATTTTTGTTTAGACTTAAATTCATAGTTTTTACACAACTGTGAATATCTAATAATTATTTTTAGGTCATAACTTGGATTCCTAATTACTTGTGGGAATGAACTTATGTTTATTTTTTTCTATGAATTTTTAGTTAGTGTTGGTTTGAGTATATAAATCTACAAACATTATCCACTACTTAGAAGTAACATCACCTCATAAGCAATTATGTTTTTGGATTCATTTTTGGGGAATGATAAAAAGTAGTGATTGAATTAAAACCAATTGATTATATCCAAGATTACTATTATAGTATTTCTATTTTATAATATTAGTGTATGTTTTTTTTCATTTTATGTTCTTGGGTTATTCATGGGGGTGTGTGTAGAATGGATTATATAATTAATGGGTATTATGATACACCATTGGACTATACATGGAATCAAGTAGAGTAAAATTCATGGTAGAATAAAAATTATGAATGATTGTGATAATAAGGAGATAAATGGAATGATTAATACTCTCAATGATATGAACTATCCCAAAAATCAATAATAGAGAAAAATATACTACCAACTATATGAAGGTGATGATGAATTTATAAAGTTACAAATCCAATAGTAGGGTGAGTAGTACAATCATGGTGATCCTAGATCTCAAGTTCCTCCTGATCTGAATTCATAATAAGGGTTGATTAAAACTTTTTTAAAGTACACTACAATCAACGAGGATAAAATCAAGTAACATGAGTATTTTCTCAAGTAATAAGAGTACATGGCTAGAAACATCGCTAAACTAGGTAAAAATTTAGAATCCCTTATGAACAAATTATTTTAACATCATGATATAGGGAATGTAGATGTTAATGAGAAGATAGAAGTTAAGAATATTAAAGTGAAGAAGATAGAATATGATATTGAGTTCATATAGTTTTTAAAAATTTTTCAAGTATAAAAGACTATAACACATGAATAATAGGATGAGAAAACTGTTAAAATTCAAAGATACACCATTAAATTTGAATAGTTTCACAAAGATTATGTGTTATAGGAGGAGTACTACCAAGTTTGGTCAATTTTTGTGTTACTTGTACATTTTTTAAAACATTATAAAATAGGTATTTTACCTAAATAAAGTGCCAAGATGCTAAAAAGGAGAAAAAAGAGAACACTTTTTTGAGATATGTAGAATTTAACATTATTTTTTAATCTATACTGGGAAACTTCTTACCTACTCCTATTACATGACACACATGAAGTTAAGGCACAAATCAAGTAATTTAAACAAAGGACTTATAATAGGAAACTTGATTTCTATTTCTTTATTAAGAATGTTTTTTGTAAATAGTTTAGGAATTACCTAGTAGGATGATGCTAAATAAATTATATTTTTGAATTTTAATGGATTGAGCCTTATACTTTACATGTTTTGTTTTTGATTTTATAAGTTTAAATGAATAAAATTCCATGGAGGAAGAAAAAAATAAATATTGAATTTCATGAAAGGGGATTATTATTTTAGATTTCATATGTTTTTACTTTCCCTTTACAATCATAAGTTTTTTGAAAAAAAATAAATATTTTTTACCATGGAATAATTGAATCAATTTTACCCATAGAATTCCCATATTTTTTTACTTGAATATAGGGATATAGGACACATCATCACTTTAGAAATATATTTTATCTTGTTGGAAAATTTTGAATAATTGTGATCATAATAATTTAAATATAAGTGTATATTTTTGAAAGTTACATTCTTATTCATATTTTGAGTTATTTTAAAGTGATTGATGATATGATATCTATTCTTGATATTTTATTCTTGGAAACTTGTATTTACTAGAATAATTATTTGTTTTCATTCCAAGACTTTATTGACCAATATTATGTTTCCCATTCCTGATAGGCATTCTTAACCAATTTGTCATATTATTTATTATACTCTATTTCATGAGAGATTCTCGGAATATACATCACTACTAGGAATTTCATTTTTATCTTGTTGAAGCATGATGATTTTAAACCACATTAAGATGATCGAGGACATTGATTGATTACTTATTTTTTCTGTTTGATCTTGAAACCTAACCAATGTTTGATCTTTTGTGATGCCATATACACTATGAATTTCCTTTATAAAGAAGACATATTACAAGCCTATTTACCATTCCTATCCTTAATTATTTGGAATTATCATATTAATACTATTTTTATACTAAGAGTATATTTTAGTGATTTATGGTATCCCCATGTTATAATTCCATGAAATAGATTATGGGTGAAGCATCTCTTAGTTATTGGGAGAAAGGTTCAAAAGTTATTTTTCATTTTGCATACATAGATCTGCTTTCACTTGGAAGAAAAATTGAATCAGTGGGATTATCTTGGTCATTTTTATGATTATCCACACTCAACCTATGATCTTATCCAAACTATAACAATTAATATAGAGATAATATCAAATAATTATGGTTTGGTGGATGTGGTAATTGTTCCTTGTATAATATTTATTCAAAAAAAATAATAGAATAAGGAAATATTCATCATTATTTTCAGAGTTCATGTTGTGAACCTATGAGGAGGATAAGGAGTAGAGATAATTTATTTTAAAGGAAGCTAAAGGAGGAATTAATTTTCACTATTATTTATTTAATAACATGAATTATTCTTTAATAATACATCCCTTATTTTCAAGACTTTGATTATAATATATTACATCATTACCTACCCAAACTCATCCTCAGATTAATTATAAATTTAATGAAATTCCTTATGATATTTGTTTGATTTATTCTAACTAGAGATCTATATTAATTTCATGCCCATGGATAGAATGAATATACTTTAGATTGAGAATAATTCCAGTTAAATAATATTGGGTGATGAGAGAAATGTGTTTATAGTAAGGTAGATCATAAGTGGCATGGATATTAAGGATGTATTGAATAATTTAAGTGGAATAGAAGAGGTTTGTTGAATTAAAATTATATATGAGGTATGATGTACATGGATTTTTGCATGTATTTTAATAATTTTATGACATAGTTTTAATTAATTAGTTTAACCAATTTTTATATTTTCAGTTTATTTTTGTAGCTTTGTAGTGGTTTAGATATTTTGATAATTTTTAGTTAATTTATATACTTATATTAGTAATTTATTATTTTTATTAGTTATATTAATTTTATATATTATATTTAAATTATATTATTATTATCAGTTTCACTAATTTTAGTTTAGTTTATTTTATTAATTTTTATTAGTATGTATATATTTTAATTCTCTATTTTTATTTTATTTTATTTCATTGTTTTTATAGTATTAATAACATAGTATCTTTTTATTAGTTTATTATTTTTATATTTAATAGTATAATATCTAATTACATGTGCATTAATTTTTAGTTCTAATTTTATTATTATTATTATTATTATTATCTAACATTAAATATTTAGATAATTGTTTTCTTTTAATTTGAATTTGAATTTTAGTTTTAACTTTGATTTCACTTTTTGATTTTGATTGTGTTTTTTTTTCTTTCTCTCTCTAATTACCCAACCACCCTTTGACCTTTTCTCCCATTTTTTTCTACCTATTTCCTCTCCCACGTCACCTCTCTACCCCTCATAACCTCTCTCCAATCACACTCACCCCATTCCTTTTTTTTCCACGCTACAATCCCCTCCCCATTCCCCCTTTTCTCTCACCAATCACCATCCTCTTTGACCCATTCTTCTCCCTCTCTCCAATCACCCATGCCACACCCCTTTAAATCCCTCTCTCCAATCCATTTTTTTATGGGGCCTCTCCCAATTATTCCCTATACACGCCGCCCCCATACCCTCTATTTTTTTTATCCCCTTTCACTTCGGCTGGACCCCGCCGCCCTCCCTATCCCCTTTCTCTTCGGCTGGACCCCGCCGCCCTCCCTCTCCCTATTCTCTCCCTTCTCGCACCTGTTGGCCCCCTCTCTCCCTTCTCTCACTCTCGGCCTCTCTCCAATTAACCGAACCTACCCCCACTACCCCATCTCCCCACGACCCCTCCTAATACCATCTCACCAGCCGCACCATCTCGCCAGCCGCCCCATCTCGCCAGCCGCACCTTATTTCCCAGCAGCATCCCGCATCCTCCCCTGGACCTGGGTGCAACAGGTACACCAAGCAGCCGCGGGCTCTCATCGACGTGCGCAGCGATTTTCTTGGCCTCCGAAGATTCACGTCGCACGGCGAGAGCGAGCGCAGATCAAAACATATTTTTCAGCGACGCGGTGGTTTGATTCGGGTGCGGCGTCAGCGACTGCACGGAGCGGAGCGATGGTTATTGTTTTGCGATCGTTGACGGCGTCTCGCGGTGACCAAAACAACAACATGAGCATGGTGATATCTTTTATTTATTATTTTATGTGTCATGTCGTCGTGATGGCGGGCTAATTCATTAGTGTTGGAGTTGTGATAAATGTGATGGTGAATGCATGTCTTTAATTTATTCTTACGTTTGATTGCCTTTTGAATTAATTTCATTAGGATGTTTATTTAATTAATTGTATCTGCGTTTAAATTAATTATCATTTGGGCCCTGCACACATGCTTTGGTGCCCGTTCGTGTGATACCTAATAAGTAATCACGAACGGGAGTTCATCCGAGAATTTATTTATCCAGAATTTGATCAGGCGCGCAATCGAATTTTGAATAAATAAATATATTAATTGGAAAATTAATATTTTGTGTGCGCTCTCCTTCAAACTAACATGAGTGATACTTAATAAGTAATCTCATGTGAGCGAACCCAACATAGGTAGATACTTAGACTTTGTGAGAAACGGGTCATTGTATTTCACCAAGTGATTCAGCACTATAAGGACGTGCAAATTATTTGTCAGGACAGAGAACGAAATGATAAATAATTTGTGTGAAAATTAGAATGTTTTATAACATCAGAGAACGAGACTAGATGACATTTTGATTAAATTTGGAATCGGTGATAATTGAATAAATAAATATTCAAATATGGGAATTAAATAATTGGCATTGCATGCACTTGAACGGACATCACAACTCTGACACTTCCATCTCTGCCAGTTTCTTTCATAGATAAGTTCACTTAGATAGTTTTAGTTAATTTAATTAGTCATTTTTAAAATAGTCATTTAGTTTTTAGAACTTAGTTGTTAATCACACAATTAAAGCCCATCCTCCTGAACATTCCCCCAAAAGGACATTTCTAGTGTCTACTCACATTCTCTCTGTGGTTCGACCCTGCTTGCCACTTCTACAGTAGTTAGTAGGTAAATAAATATTGCAAATTTTCACGCGTTGCGACGCGCGTGCCAAATTTCTTGCGCCGTTTCCGGGGATAATAGTAGCATTGGGAGTTCCTTTAAAAGAGTGATTTAGGTCAAAAAAAAAATTAAAATTAAAAAAAAATTAAAAAAAAAAAACCAAAAACCAAACCAAAAAAAAAACAACAGTTTACTACTCTGGGAATTTTTCATTGCAGGAATTTTCAAGACACCCATAAGCTCGGAATGACATGGGCCGCACCACACAATTACAACCAGTACCCTCCCTATGCAGCCCCGACTCAAGGTATGACGTATAACGATTCACCGCACATGATCTATCCAGGTAATCCCGTTTATTTCAATGATCTTTATTCAAGTCCATGCTATGATCCATATGAGAACATTTCACCATGCTATGAAACACGACCTTATACATCTGTTGATCATTTTCAATGTCAATGCATTCCTGAAAATTTAGAACTTGACAATTCATGTCAAACAAATGATTCAATAATTGAACACATGTTGCATTGTGCTATCACTGAGACCAATCAGAGGTTTGAACTTCAAGATGAATGCAATGAAAAGTTTCTTTCCTCAACAAAAGATCTAGAAAATCAATTGAATAATTTAGTAAATCAAATGAATCATATTTCCGAACTAGCTGCTTCATTACCCCTTGATGATCTAATTCAAAACAATTCTTTTGAGGAGAGTGAAATAGAGGGTCCATTTGAACAACATCTATGTCCCGAGTCTGATAATGGGATTGATCTGCCTTCTTATCATACAATTGATGACTCCCCTCCATCAAAAAACAATTCTTCTAATCTAATCACATTTCAAGAATATGAGAGCTTGGTCTTCCGCCCTGTTGAACATAATGGTCCCTCAGAAAATGTGATTTTATGTCCTTCTGTGAATTCACAACCTAGTCATCCCAAAGTGAAAAAGGACACATTCAATGTATATCAAACTGCACCTTTTTAGGATGAAGAGGACATTGAACTAGGATCATTCTTTACCATGATAGATTCAGAATTGAACCAAGAGACAGTGGATTGCCACACTCAAGAGGACATCACTTCAAATGACATTGAATCACCTCTTTCTGAAAATCCATGTGAGTCTGAAACTTTTTCTAAAATGGAGACATCTGAAACATTTTTGGAGTCGGAGAATCAATCAGCATTGGTGGAAGAGAACACTCATAATTTTCTAGAAACAATGGAAGAATGGGATTGCTTGGAGGATCCTGAGTTTGTGGTGAAACATGTACCAACAGAGAAATATGATGAGGGCGGTATAGAAGAAAATTTTGAAAAAGATGTCATTCTTGACACAATGGAGTCATTTGCTCCAATTGATCCTGCGCCACTTTCTCTATGCGTCGAGGTTAAAAACACTTCACTTGAAATACCCACATATTCTAACAATATTTTTGACCTTGGCACAATCAATGAAACCATCGAGCATGAATTGAGTTGGAAACCAGTATATTTCCCCGTGCTAGTGGTTGGGTGTGAAAACGAATTGGGATACATCATCAACCCAGATACTACATTCAAGGATATGATGGATATAAGTGAACCACTGAAGGATTCTAGTAATGACACTTTTCCACCTGTGTATGTTCAATGAGGTAATCTTCTTGATCTTTCCATTGACAACCTTTTCCAAAAATTCAACAATTAGATGAGTCTTTCTTCAGGTGAGGTATATTCATTCCCTTGTGAGTTGGCATATTTTCATTTCATTCCACACATCCATTATTCTAACAAGATTCCGTTGAGATTTTGTGCAGCTTGCAGGATCAACTCTTCTTCAACGAATGGATTCCGCGCTCCTACTGAAAAATAAGCAGATGCATGGTTTACATTTCCATTCGATCCTGGTGGAGTTTCAATAACGTCTGGCTGAAGACGAAGTAAACTTAGAGCTCAATGGGAGGCAACCCATCATTTGTTTGTTTTCTTTTCACTGCATTTGATTTCATTTCATTTAGTTTTATTTTAAATAAAATGGCATGCATTTACAACAATCTGTTTTCTCCCGGCACAGTAGTGGATTTAAATTCATCATAAATATTTTTATCATCCACAATTTTTTTATTATGGTGTGACTTCTTTGATATGATGCGAGTATGTGCTGTCAATGTGTAGGTTTTACAGGTATACCATTTCTGGAGCTTCATCAGATACAAACAGCCTCTCCGTGTCAATCTGCACTTACACAGGGAAGTGTTTTATTTTTGTCATATTTTATGCTTCCAACAACACCACGTAAAAAAAAAATTTGAAAAAAAAAACTAACATTCTTGTCATTGATGAACCCACATAAAAGCTATTGTATTCTTGTCGCAACACAGTCAGGAACATAACACTTGTGTCCCTAGGCAGTTTGAACACCTGATTCTTGTTTGGAATTCTTTGATCCTTGATCTCATGACTTAGATGATTGCTGATATTATTTCATGCTTCAAAAATGTTTTTCAAAAACTTTTATTTTGTTTGAGACACTTATTCGCACTCATGATCATATGTGCTGTCCAAAATTATATTTCCATACCCGTGAGGACTCTGAGCTATTTTACAATCATCTCTTATTTCTCTTATTTCTTGAGGTAATCTCAACCATGTTTTGTCTTCTAGAACTTTCCATGTTTTTCCATCAAAGCGATAGGAATTTTTGAAAGTTGTACTAAAATGATCGAGGCATCTGTTTGATATTTTATCCCCGTTGACCCACTGAGCCACCCAAACATTTTCTCCTTCGTATAGCCCTTAGAAGCCATGCAGGAGCCTTTTAGGATGAGCCCAAGCCGATACCCTTCCCTACCAATTTCTTGGATTTTTGCATGATGATTACAATCTAAGTGTGGGGGAGAGAGACTTACTCATGGAGAGGGTTCTTCGAGGGGCAGTGAGTCATTTGATGTACATGGATTGACATTATCCCATCCTGATAATATGATTTCTTTTTCACAGTAGCCACATTCATTTCATATTATTTTGATATAGGAATATAGAATCCTTTTCAGTTCCAACAATGAGTACATTGGTGGTCATTACGCGGTAACCCTCGACTTTGGGGATACCTATTAAAGTGATGATCCATTACTCCAGGAACTAGAGAGTTTTCTATATGACCTACCTTCATTGAGATGCTACAGCATATACGCTGCTTGTGTACCATATTTTGGGATTATTGTCTGACACCTATTCCATGGGGTTTTTTTTTGGGTTGATACTCACTTGTTTTTCCTACCCATCTTATTTGAGTGAGTTGTGTAAAAAAGAGAGTGAAACATTGGATTATCAAATGCTTGGGGACAAGCAGTGTTTTAAGTGTGGGGGAGCGAGAGTTTGAGGGAGACATTTATATTGACTTATCATGCATTTATTTCAAGATTCAACCCTCCTTTTTACCAAAAAGATGTCAATATTTTTTTAACCCACCGTCCCACAGCTTCAGAAACATTTGAACCTCATGTAAAGTCCTTGAGATTGGTACATTCTTTTGATTTCCACTAGTGGAGATGTGAAATTCATGGCAAGCCTATGGTAAGCATGCATGTGTATGAGAATTGAGAAAAACTTTAATCAAATTTTTTCTGAGAGATGAGAGTGATGGCAAGGTAGGTCACATGATACATGAGTGCACATACTTGTTTTGAAAAGAATGCAAGTGAAAGAAAATTGTTTTTTTTTTGAAAATTGAAGTTTTAAATGAAGAAAGATATTTTATGAGGAAAGAGAATGAAAAATTTTGAACTTGTAACTTGGATGTTTTGATTTGTCTACGACCACTTGCGTTTTCTTTCTGATTGTTTTGCCCAGGAGTGCAAAAGTTTAAGTGTGGGGGATTTGATGTACATGGATTTTTGCATGTATTTTAATAATTTTATGACATAGTTTTAATTAATTAGTTTAACCAATTTTTATATTTTTAGTTTATTTTTGTAGCTTTGTAGTGGTTTAGATATTTTGATAATTTTTAGTTAATTTATATACTTATATTAGTAATTTATTATTTTTATTAGTTATATTAATTTTATATATTATATTTAAATTATATTATTATTATCAGTTTCACTAATTTTAGTTTAGTTTATTTTATTAATTTTTATTAGTATGTATATATTTTAATTCTCTATTTTTATTTTATTTTATTTCATTGTTTTTATAGTATTAATAACATAGTATCTTTTTATTAGTTTATTATTTTTATATTTAATAGTATGATATCTAATTACATGTGCATTAATTTTTAGTTCTAATTTTATTATTATTATTATTATTATTATCTAACATTAAATATTAAGATAATTGTTTTCTTTTAATTTGAATTTGAATTTTAGTTTTAACTTTGATTTCACTTTTTGATTTTGATTTTGTTTTTTTTCTTTCTCTCTCTAATTACCCAACCACCCTTTGACCTTTTCTCCCATTTTTTTCTACCTATTTCCTCTCCCACATCACCTCTCTACCCCTCATAACCTCTCTCCAATCACACTCACCCCATTCCTTTTTTTCCACGCTACAATCCCCTCCCCATTCCCCCTTTTCTCTCACCAATCACCATCCTCTTTGACCCATTCTTCTCCCTCTCTCCAATCACCCATGCCACACCCCTTTAAATCCCTCTCTCCAATCCATTTTTTATGGGGCCTCTCCCAATTATTCCCTATACACGTCGCCCCCATCCCCTCTATTTTTTTTATCCCCTTTCTCTTCGGCTGGACCCCGCCGCCCTCCCTATCCCCTTTCTCTTCGGCTGGACCCCGCCGCCCTCCCTCTCCCTATTCTCTCCCTTCTCGCACCTGTTGGCCCCCTCTCTCCCTTCTCTCACTCTCGGCCTCTCTCCAATTAACCGGCCCTACCCCCACTACCCCATCTCCCCACGACCCCTCCTAATACCATCTCGCCAGCCGCACCATCTCGCCAGCCGCCCCATCTTGCCAGCCACCCCTTATTTCCTAGCAGCATCCCGCATCCTCCCCTGGACCCGGGTGCAACAGGTACACCAAGCAGCCGCGGGCTCTCATCGACGTGCGCAGCGATTTTATTGGCCTCCGAAGATTCACGTCGCACGGCGAGAGCGAGCGCAGATCAAAACATATTTTTCAGCGACGCGGTGGTTTGATTCGGGTGCGGCGTCAGCGACTGCACAGAGTGGAGCGATGGTTATTGTTTTGCGATCGTTGACGGCGTCTCGCGGTGACCAAAACAACGACATGAGCACGATGATATCTTTTATTTATTATTTTATGTGTCATGTCGTCGTGATGGCGGGCTAATTCATTAGTGTTGGAGTTGTGATAAATGTGATGGTGAATGCATGTCTTTAATTTATTCTTACGTTTGATTGCCTTTTGAATTAATTTCATTAGGATGTTTATTTAATTAATTGTATCTGTGTTTAAATTAATTATCATTTGGGCCCTGCACACATGCTTTGGTGCCCGTTCGTGTGATACCTAATAAGTAATCACGAACGGGAGTTCATCCGAGAATTTATTTATCCGGAATTTGATCAAGCACGCAATCGAATTTTGAATAAATAAATATATTAATTGGAAAATTAATATTTTGTGTGCGCTCTCCTTCAAACTGACATGAGTGATACTTAATAAGTAATCTCATGTGAGCGAACCCAACGTAGGTAGATACTTAGACTTTGTGAG
This sequence comes from Viscum album, assembly GCA_963277665.1. Taxonomy (NCBI): domain Eukaryota; kingdom Viridiplantae; phylum Streptophyta; class Magnoliopsida; order Santalales; family Viscaceae; genus Viscum; species Viscum album. Next base: position 405,728,190 of record OY728134.1, read on the forward strand.
AAACGGGTCATTGTATTTCACCAAGTGATTCAGCACTATAAGGACGCGCAAATTATTTGTCAGGACAGAGAATGAAATGATAAATAATTTGTGTGAAAATTAGAATGTTTTCTAACATCAGAGAACGAGACCAGATGACATTTTGATTAAATTTGGAATCGGTGATAATTGAATAAATAAATATTCAAATATGGGAATTAAATAATTGACATTGCATGCACTTGAACGGACATCACAACTCTGACACTTCCATCTCTGCCAGTTTCTTTCATAGCTAAGTTCACTTAGATAGTTTTAGTTAATTTAATTAGTCATTTTTAAAATAGTCATTTAGTTTTTAGAACTTAGTTGTTAATCACACAATTAAAGCCCATCCGCCTGAACATTCCCCCAAAAGGACATTTCTAGTGTCTACTCACATTCTCTCTGTGGTTCGACCCTGCTCGCCACTTCTACAGTAGTTAGTAGGTAAATAAATATTGCAAATTTTCACGCGTTGCGACGCGCGTGCCAAGGTATGATTGTAACACTTTTAACTATATGAGTTATATGATTTAAAAATTCTCATTTATGATGTTTTGTTTATAATTTTGATAATTTAAATGTTTCCCTTGTTAGAATATGGATTATTTGTGATTAGATTTTGAGATTTATCTTGAGGGAAAAATGTTTAATTATGGGGGGATTTTATGAATAATATATATATATATATATATATATATTCATCTAAATTTTCATTAATTTTTGGACATAATTTTACTTAATTTTTTTTATTTATAAATGGAAGGAAATGGATTTTTATGATGTTTAGTAAATTTTTGAAGAAAATAGAATAAAAATAGAAAATAAAGGGTACCTACATATGATTAAATCATGTGTTGAAGAAGAAATATTAGGATAAAAACACAACTACATGGTATATATAATATTAAAAGGAGCGAAGACTATCCTATGTAATAATAAAGGATGTATTGGGGGGATGACATTAAAATAAACTAAAGGAACTAGAGAATGCATATGATTTACTCAAAAATTATTTTACATGCATGAAATTAACTCAGAATTGAATCTAATCACATCATATGAAATTAGAGATCTTGTAGCCCATGTTAGATTAAAAACACACTACGTAAGATGACCCTAATCTAGTCACTGAGTTGTCACAGTAGAAGAATGAATTGAGTAACTTCTCATACCATGAATTTTAGAATGCATTATTAATCTATTTTCATGTATCTAAACCCATGATACCAATGTGTCATGATGCATAGGGGATATTACTTAAGGGATAAAAATAGGTGATATAGTAAAAAATTAAGAATCATGAGGATGTGATTGTATCGTGGATAGGTTATTTATTCCATGGGATGTTTTTTAAACTATTCTTACATGTGAAAAAGATGATATTTGTAGCACCCAGAACCATACACTCATTTATGATGCTAACATAATACTCTTAAGATGTTGGATTTGATACCAACAAAAGTGACCCAAATTTTAACTTCCATAATTACAAATGAAAAACCAAATACCGAGTAACTTACATATTAAAGAATCTTTTCAGGTATATAGATTTTGAGAATTAGGCCAACTAATTTATATTTAAACCATGTCTTTCTCATCAAATGGGAATTTTTCACATTATACCTAGATTTTATTATTCCATAATAATTATTTAACATTTCCCATAAAATAGGTTCTTATGATTTAACTCATGTTTTCATTCTTGACACCTTTTCTCCATTCAAGACATGTCACCATTGATCTTTTTATAATTCATACACATCCTTAGGCCCTATGAAAAACATTTTAAAATATAGGATGAGTAGAAAAATCTCATTAAGAGATATAAATAGAAATTGAACTAATTAATCCATTTAAAATTTATGAAAACCCATAAGTATGTTTATGTTTTCTCATAATAAACATTGAGTTTAAAATAACCGCTTACTTTCTCTTAAAATCAACCTTTTGCCCAAAGTTTTTCATAAATCATTTTTTAAGAAAGAATAAAGGAAAAATAATAATTCCTGAGGGTTTATTGAAAATCATGAATGATTTTTATTGAAAACAAACCTTTTACCCATATGAGATCATAAAAATTATTTGAAATAAAAAATCATCTTCTTATCTTATGAAATAAAAACATTTCCATAAAAAATCAACTAATGGAAAATGAAATATATACCAGGATAATAATAAAAACAATCCCATGGATAATAATTAAAAATTTCATAATTATAGAATGCATAATAACATACATCATAATAATACGGTCAAGTCCTTTCACCAAGACATCATAAATATACCTCTAAGGCCTTATGCCAAGAAACAATAAATAATTGGATACATATACACCGAATACCCAAGATAGTTTGTCTCAAGAGACCTGCTGATGCATCAAGGAGATATATATAATCAGGCCCCACCCATCACCTACTATATCTAATGCATTAATCATATTAAAGAAATTAATAACAACATAATACATAATAAATATAAACATTCATATTGAAAAACTAACATTTGTAATACTAATATCTTCCTAGTCAATAAATATAACAACATGATCATAAGTCATCCAGAGAAATAAGGTTTATGGTATCATTAAAGTATATACCCAGTAAATCATAAGAATCATCATAGGATGTTTACATAAATAAAAATACCAATAAAATAATATTTGATCCTTTCTTTAAAAACATGAAAAAAAATATAATTTTCTTTTGATAAAATTTTAAATAGAAATTTCTTAAATATTAAAGAAATGAATTTATTTGAAAATAAACATGGAAAATTTTAAATTAATATTTAATTAAAATAATCATAATGTTAATGGGATAATATTTTCATACCATATATGTTAAAAGAGAATATTTTTTTTACAGTTTTGTAAAAAATCAAAAGTGAGGCATATAGAAAACATTTTAAAATATTCCTTTTAATAATTTGTAAAAAAAAGTAGTTGAAAATTTCATTTCACAATATTTTTAAAATAAAAAATACAATTATTGAAACATTTTGTGAACATGGATGTGGAGGAGAAATATTTTGAAAGGAAAACATTAAAACAAGGTTTTAAAGGAAAATCCCTTACCTTGTGTCCCAAATCATTTTTATGCTCTCAAAATCACGAATAATAAAATTATATTATTTTTATACTTAATTAATAAAACTTTTCAAGTTTTTTTCCATTATCATTATTAATTTTATTCCATTTATTACCATGATATATATAGTTACTAAATAATTTATGTTTATATCAGATGTTTTAAGGATATTTAGTTCATAATTCCCAAAACAATTTGGTAAGTTTACCATGTTCAAAAGGTTTATTGTTCCATAATATATAGAATATTAATTATGAATTAATTATCTTTTTATAAATTAAATATATTTCTATAAACATCCATTTAAGGTGTCCATAAATAATTAACAACGTCGTTTCATGGAGACGGTTGTCCGTACACACACTTGAACGACGTTTTCATTTATCTAATATGTGTAAAAAAATTAGATTATCTTTTAATTTTAAATAATAATAAATATGTTATAAATTTCATATTTATTCATTAGTTATATCCTTATGAACATAATTTTATGGTGGAAATGAAAAATGAATCACATTACTTCACGAAGGTGGTAGTCCCCACATACACACGAGTGATGTTATCATTTTCCAACAAATTATAGGGTAAGAAGGTAAGTAGTATCGTAACTTTAAATAATAATAATAATAATTTTATAAATATAATATATATTCATTTTATCCATAATTTTAACAATACATAAGATCCAATTATGAAAAATGATACACATCACTTCGTGGAGTTGGTAGTCCACACATACACACGAGTGATGTTTGTATTTCCCATATGATAGAAAATGAGATGAAAAATGGTTTTAATATAATAATAATATTTTAGTCTATTTTAGATACTTATGTCATTATTTAATCATTATTAAATAATATTTTAATGAGTTATAATAAAAAATAAACATGAAACACTTAGTTAAGAATTATAACTCCTCTTTGGAAAACCTCAATTGGATTAGACCTTAAGCCTTATTAGCTTGTTATTTTGGTGAGATCATAACCTATATGATGTGTTTATAGATGTTGGAAAGGTATTTTTTTAGATATTGGTTGAGATAAATGAATCATGAGGTGTGAGTAAGAGAGTAGAGGACATGCCATTTTATAAGTGAGGTGGGTGGTAATCTTGTAAATACATGAAATACTAATATATAATATGTTTCTAACTAATTTAAAATGGTACCAAAGTTCCATAGATTTTAATTTAAGGATTATAATGTCTAAATATAAAAAAAAACAAATTTAGTTAGGTTTATGTGTCATTTTAAACCTTATCTTTTGGTTTAATCCCTTATTAACCATGTTTAACCTCAACCATTGTAACAAATGTATCAATCTTTAAGGGTCATGAAAGTAATATTAAAAATACCAAGTGGAAAATAAATGAAAAATTATTGATATATTTTAAAAGTTACCATAAAATTGAGTTATTATTGAATTTTTATGATTTTATTATGATTTAAAAAATATTTTTAAACATCAAATACCATTTAAAGTCATTTTCGTGACTATTCACAAAATTTGATATTAAAGCCATCATAATAATAATGTAATCCAAATTAAAATACTTAAATAATAACTTATCATTTATTATTATTTATGAAATTCATGTAATACAATAAATAATCTAAATATTATCACTTTTATTATTTTTAAAACCATTTATTTTATTTATCTAATGCTTACGCAAACATTGTATCAACATTGCATAAGCATTTTAAATAATTATAGTATATTTAATTTAAAAAAAATTATTAACAAGAAATAAAACTATTATAAATAATTTTTGGTTATCCTAGTTCATTAATAATGTATATTTACTCTTATCCTAATCATTAAAATGTATTTAAGATAAAAAATGAGAGAAAATGACATTTTATTAATTGTACGCTTCCTTCTCTAAGAAGCCAACCAATATTTCAAATTAAGCCACAAAAAATATTCCCAAAATAAGGATAGGTAGAGAAACATCTCATACACATAATTAAGTGATATTTGTTAGGTATTTTTTATCCTTTCTACTTAATTTCAATTTTTTTTACTTTAATTTACTTTTATAGTGATAAATTATTTTTTAGCTTGGTACTTATTTTTGTGAAAAAAATAAAATTATCCTTAGGACAAAATTTAGAAATTATGATTCTAAAATTTAAATCTATTTTATAATATTCAATTTTCATAAGTTTAAAAAATTATTTTTAATATAATTTCACAAAACACTGTGATAAACATTTTTTATAAAAATTCATTTTTAAGCATAAAAATGAGCGTATACCAAAATCAAATATAACGCTGATTACTATGAAATTATAAATAATTTTTTTAATAAAATAGATATATTTTTATTTTAAAAAAAATCCAAAATAGAATGGTATTTTTAAATTATTTGATATAAATAAAAGAAATGTTATTTTTTTAAAAATCGACATTTTTATTATTCACTCAAAAATCAGTCCTTTTAGAAAAATGAAAAATATTCACTCTAAAATAATTTCTAAAATTATAATTTCAATAATGATTTCCATTTTCTAAAATATAATTTTAAAAAATTATAGAAATAAAATACAATATCTTCACACAAAAATATAATTAAAACCATCTTTGAAGTAAATATATTTTTGAAGAATAAAATGACTTTGTCCTCATTTATTACCTAATAACCACAATTAAATGTATGTTGAATCATTTTATTGGTTATATAATATTATCAATTCATTTGAATAATTTTTCAATAGTGATTAATTTAATATATTAAGATAAAAATACATTGCGCACATAAAAACATTTTGAAGGAAAATATATTTTTTACCTACAAAAGATCTTATCTTTACTTTTAACCAATTGATAAACAATGTGTGATTGATTATTCATTTTATTAAAAAAAATTATATATATATTATAAAATATGGTTATTTCTTTTTATACTCATCAAACCAATGACTATTTTATAACCATCATATTTAATTAATAATATTTATATAGTATATCACGGTTCATTTTAACTCGGTGTTTCATGTGAAACACACAATCGAAGATAGTACTATTTAAGGGAGAATTAAATATTAAAATATTGGGGTGTTAAAATATATTCAGGGTATAAAGTGGATATGGTGCTGTGATAATTGTTTTTCTATGATTATGAAAGGATTAGGAAAATGAAATTTAAGGGTATTATCTTGTTGCATGAGGAAGGACACCCTTTATCCATGGGAATTATGACTAAAATTGATAAAAAAACTTCTATATTTTAGTGATATTTTATGAAAATATAAATAATATTCTACTCAAATTTTTTTAGATAGAATTAAATAATTTGAGTTGGATAATTATTAGAAGATATAAATAGATAAAATGAGATATAAGTGTGAAATTTGGTTTATAAAAAGAGAAGTATTATGTATGAGAGAAGCATCGACCACTAGCGATTAAACACCAAGGGCTACCATAGTTAGGGTTTCTATTATTTTATTTTTATTTTTGATTTTTACTATGTAATTTTATGAATATTTTATTGGGTGATTCTTATTTTGAGTAATCCTTCTAGTTTTTACTTAGAACTTTCTTACTTTTAGTTTTTCTATTCTTACTTTTATGTTTTTTAGTTCATTAATTTTTTATAACCAATTTAACATTAGTGAATAACTTCATTGGAGGTGGTGGGGGGGGGGGGGTGATAGAAAAGGATGTATGTGACATGTTTTAATTCTTATTTACTCATAATTTAATCTAAATAGATAGTAATTTATTGAAATATAATTTATTTATAATATTCATTAATTAATTTTTAACCATAAATATTTAATAATGAATGAACCCCTACATAATAAAGATAATTAATTCATGAAAATTAAGTGGAATATTTTTTTTATTTTTTATTGGATCATAATTCACTTTATTTATTTTGATCCATGTTATAATTAAGGTTCAATATATTAGAGTATTATTGATTTAAATTGACCATATGGATATCAATTACAATTATAATTGTGTAACTATTGATTTTGAATAACTTCATGAGTGAATTTTAGTTTTTTTAAAGAAAAATAATCCTTGGAAGTTGATTCCCCTATTTTCTCTCATAATTCTTTATTATCTCACCAATACACTAGTTTTTCTTATTTATTTTTCAATTCATAATTTTGACACAACTATGAATATCTAGAAATTATTTTTTAAGTCATAATTGGGATTCCTTGTTTCTTATGGGATATCACTGATGATTACACTATTCTATGACTTTTTAGTTAATATTGGTTTTAGTATATAAAATTTTGAAACTTTTCCACCATCTGAAAGTAAGTTCACCTCACAAGCAGTCAATGTTTTTGGAAACATTTCTAGAGAAAAATAGAAAATATTGTTCAACTGAATATCAATTGATTATATCCAATACTACTCATATCCCCTTTCTATTTTATGATTTTAATTTAGGTTTTTTTACATGCTTGGATTGTGCATGATGGTGTGTACATGATGGGTTACATGATGAATGAGCATTATGATACACCATTGGACTAAAATTTGAATCATGTGGAGTCTACTTTATGATCAAAGAATTTTTTTGAATGGTGGTAAAAATAAGAATATAAATAGAATGATTCACACTCTCAAGGATTTGAAAAATTCCAAAATCTACAATGGAGTGAAACCAACTACCAAACATATGAAGTAGATGATGAAGTTTTGAAATTGAAAATCCAATAATGGGATGAGAAATACTATCAATGAGAGCCTGGATCTTAGGTACCTCAATATAATAATTCATAACAAGGGTTGGTGGAAATTATTTTGAAGTAAACTGTAATCAATGAGGCTAAAATCATGGAATAAGAGGATTTTCTCAAGGAACAAGAGGATATTTATAGAAACATCACTAAAATAGGTAAGAATATATAAGACCTTTTAGAAAAAATATTTTCACATAATGATTCAAGGAATAAAGTTATAAGATAAGATAGAAGTGAATATTGTTGAAATTGTTGGGAAAAAATCCCTCAGGCATCATTGAAGCATTTTTTAGGTGATTGTGTTTGTTGAAAAAGTGGACATCTGTGTTATGATTGTTGAGAAAGAAAACCACGACATTCAAATTTGTTGAAAAAGGGGGTTTCATGGTGGCATGTCAAGTTCTAGGGCTATGGTTAACGATCCATGTTTTATTCAAGAACGTCGACAAAGGAATGGATGATCTGGAGGCGGTACAAAAAGAGCAGATACAAGGTGACGCCGTTTTCCAGTGTTTGCCAAATCTTTGGGCCTGAAAATCGATAAAAGGAGAAAAGTGGTTTTTGGAAAAGCGACTTGAGCACCGTGTACTTGAAGGAGAGGAAACATGCATGCCCAATGTTTTTCAAGATCAAAAGATCAAAATATGGCAAAGGGAGAAGGGGCGCTCAAGTATTGGGTAGGTCGCGCAAGTGGATTGCGCACCAAGACTTGCGTACCAAAAGTTGCGTGCCGAGGGGAGACTTGAACGCCATCTTATAGGGTGTCCAAATGCCTATAAATACAGGTTGACCCATCCTCATTCGGTGTGAGTTCAAAACTTAGAGAAAATCAGAGCTCCCATCACGCATGTGTGGTGGTCGCGCAAGTGGTGGTGGGTCGCGCACGTAGAAGTTGCATGCTAGGTGTTTGTTGCACGCCTCAGGTGGTTTGGACGAGAAAAGAAGTGCGTCGCCCAAGTTTTGAGTTAAGGAAGGATGTGTCTTGCAAGTTGTTGGGGTGGACTTTCGTTCCAATATTGAAGAAGCGCAATTTTTGTTAGTTGCACGCCAATATCGGTTTGGGAATAAAGGGAAGTGAGTCGCGCAAGTTTTGAGTTGCAGAAGCTTGTGTCGTGCAAGTGGTTGAGGTAGACTTGCACGCCAGTTATAACTTGCCTTCCAATACTTGCAGACCGCCTTAGATAAGGGTTCCAAGTAAGTTCGATTCCCGACAGTGATTTAGGGCTGCATGGAAGCTGGAAGATTGCCCGATACCATCAGTGCAAAGAGAGATTCATCTACGGGTGAAAGTTGGACTTAAACAGAGCATCTACATACAACAGAGGATGCATTCATTAGTAATAATGAAGAGACCTATAGGTCTATAAACTATGAGTGGATCCTTTCCAGAGCAGTGAGCAAAGGAAGAGGAAGAAGGTGATCCTCTCCACCGGCAGTGAGCCAGAGAGAGAGATAGGGAGTGACCCTTGGGAAAGCAGTGAGCTGACCCTAATCATTATAAAGGTAGTGAGCCTAGGAATAGAAGTGATCTATCCCAAAACTTGTAAAAATCAATGCGCTTTTAGTGGATTTGGTACATCGACACACTACCGGTGTATGCTCCTTAGAAGTAGCCCATTGAGGGTGAACCAAGTAAAAATTGTTGTGTCCTATGCATGCTTTACTTTCTGTTTATATTATGCAATGGGAAAGAGAGAGAAGAGTGTTTTTCTTAATAGTGAAACAAGATCAGAACGGGCGTTAATTTTAAATTAGTCATACCCTGATTCACCCCAACTCTCAGGGTATTCAGCCTTGTGGACTTGACAATTGGTATCAGAGGGAGGGTTGATATTTGTTCTTCTATCAATAGAGGTCACTAATCATAAAGGGATTCCGATCTTCGACGGGAACAATTTTCATCTATGGAAGAATCAGATGCAACACTACTTCCGATCTTTGGGAATGGATGTATTCACAACAGTAATGCATGGAATAATAACTGATATTAATAGTGGTGCATTTTCAGAAGCTGAGCTTAGAGAGTTGGATGCTGATGCCAAAGCAATCAATGCCTTAGGGGGAGCCCTATCCAATGCTATATATATAAAGGTGATGTCTTGCAAAACATCACATGCCATGTGGGAAAAGTTATTAAATATATATGAAGGGGATACAAAGGTCAGAGAGGCAAAGCTGCAAGTGTTATGGAACAAGTATGAAGATTTGAGAATGAACCCGAATGAATATGTTGATGCATTCTTTGACAGGGTAAATATTTTAGTGAAGGAAATGAGAGGTCTTGGAGAAGTTATTGAAGATATAAAAATTGTGAAGCACATCCTGAGAAAAATTCCACCTCGGTTCAATCCGAAAGTTTCTGTTTTGGAAGATAAAGACCTGAAAGAGATGACATTGGATAACCTTCACAACGCCCTTATTGCATATGAAATGAGAAATGATGATAACAACGCTGTGGAAAAGGGGAAATCCAAAGAGGTGGCATTTAAGGCCATGAAGAAGCTGAGCATTGAAGATTCTCAGGAGGATGAAGAAACAGATGAGGTAATGTCATTACTCTCCTCAAATCTTCAAAGAGGAAAAGTAAAGTTAAAAGGGAAACTTCCACTTGATTTCTTTAGATGTGGAAAAGTTGGTCATCTTGCTGCAAGGTGCCCCAAAAAGTTTCAAGAAGAAAATGATGAAGATGATGTTGAAATTCTCAAGAAGAGATCTTCAGCCTATGTGAAAGGGAAGAAGAAGTTCAATAGAAATTTCTTCAAGAAGAAGAATCTTCTTTCACAAGAAATAGACAGTTTAGATGAGTCTAAGGTTAAAGAGGTGGAGGAGATTGAAAATTTCAAAGATCATGGAGAAAATTCTATGGTGGCAGTCGTCGGTAGTTCTCAAGAAAATAATGAAACCAAAGGTGATGATGAAGAAGAAGAAGTTGAAGGAATAATAGATATGAAAGATGAGTAAGAGGCTTCTCTTGAGGAGATAGATGTTTGGAGATCCAAAACAAAGAAATCTAACAAATTTGTTCGTGATGCCAAACTCTATATGTAACAGCAGGAAGAAGAGAAGTCTGAGTTGATGGAAGAAATTGAGAAATTCAAGTTATCAACACCAGAGAACTCAGAATCAGTTACTGAGTATAAGCTCAAGATTGAAGAACAGAAAAGAGAGATTGATTGCTTGAATAGAAAAGTGAAAGATCAAGTCAAGTGTATCTAAGAACTTAAAGAAGAAGTGGTCAGTCTACGAAAAAAATGAAGGATCAAGAAAAAATCTTGACCGCCAATGTTATATCTGAAAAGCAAGCCATTCAGAAGACATAAAAGATGAAGGAGGAGGCTAGTAGTTCAACAGGAATAAAACAACAATTGATCTCAGATTCCAAGGCCGAAATGGGGCTTGATTGAAAACAAAATGCTATAAATATAGATGTCAGACCACAAGAATACACTCTAAAATTGAAGGTTGATTTGGGCAGAAAACAGAATCAGAATATTCAAAGATACCAAAGGGAAACTCATAGTGCAGAACTAACACGAAGCAATGCACCTTATATCAGGTGTTATTGTTGTGGAAATATGGGACATTCACAGTATGTGTGTTCCATATCCAAGAGATATCAAATATAACAAGAACATAGGTGGCATCCAAACGGAGAATGGTTTTCCAGAACATATTTCGAAGGACACTGTTTTTGGTGTGTAGGATTTGGGCACATGGATAGGTACTGCACTTCAACCATACCGAGAAATGTGCCAAAGTAGAATCAAAATGTTCCCAAGAAGCAGACCAATAAACCAATAGGTGATTTAAAAATATAGAATAGATTTGATGCTTTGCAAGATGAAGCTGGTCCATCATACTCTGAGAAAGAACAGAAGTCTCAATTCATGCCCAGTGTGAAGGCAAAAATATGGACCAATAAGAAGAAGAATGAGAAGGCTGTTGTGGCAGAAATTACCTTCAAGGAATCATATCGCTCGGGTGTGTGGATCCTTGATAGTGGTTGCACATCTCATATGACAGGCAATAAGGATCTTGTTACAGGCATAAAATATGACAAAGAAGGAGTTGTCAAATTTGGAAATGATGAAGGCTTGAAGATTGTTGGCTCCAGAAAGGCCAAGTTTGGGGGAAAAGAGATGAAACATGCTGATGTCTTGGTAGTAGAGGGTCTTAGTCATAACTTTCTTAGTGTCAGTCAACTATGTGAATCTGGGAACTCTATCCTATTTATCAAGAAGATGTGTGTTGTGAAAGGAAAAGATGGAGCAATCTTTCTATAGGTAAAAAGGACAAAGGTAAATCTTTACCTTGTGAGTGGAGAAGAAGATATGTGTCTTTTATCCAGAGAGGAAGAAAACAAGCTATGGCATAAGCGACCTGGTCATCTATGCCAACCATCAATGGAAGATCTTGTAAAGTGTGATGCTGCTAGAGACCTTCCCAAATTAACACGTGATCACACTCATTCGTGCGATGTAAGCCAACAAGGGAAGATCATCAGAAATACATACATGACAAAGGAATAAAAATCAACCAGAGTGCTCCAATTGGTGCATGCTGATGTTTGTGGACCGATCTCACCACGAGCCATAAATGGGAAAAGGTAATATGTCCTTTTTATTGATGATTATAGAAGAATGGATTGGTTATTTGTCATTACCCATAATACATAAGTGTTCAGTTGTATTAAGTAGTATAGGAGGGAATCAGAAAGGATGCTTGGGCAGAAAATTCTGAAGTTGTGTACTGATAATGGTACAAAATTCACAAACAGTACAGTAGAAGACTATCTCGAGAAACATAAGATAAGGCATCAAGTTTCATCAGTGATAATTCTCCAACATATTGGATTAGTTTAAAGGAGAAATCGGATCATCAACAACATGGCCAGAACAATGATTATTGAATAAGACCTACCAGAGAAATTTTGGAATGAAGAAGTTTTGACATCGGTCTATATTTTGAATAGGGCTCTGTTGTGTCCGAAAGAAGGGAAGACTCCATATGAAATATGGTATGGAAAGAAGCCAATGTTGAAATATTTTTGAATATTTGGAAGTAAGAGCTTCATTCTCAACAAAGAAAATCATAGGAAGTTTGAGTCACGATGAGATGAGGGGATATTCCTTGCCTACTCAGGGAAAAGAAAAGCATATAAATGCTTCAACAAAAGGCTATGAAAAATTGTTGAGAGCAATGATGTCACTATAGTTGAAAATGAACAGAATACTCAATGACCCATTGAACAGTTTCTAGATGAAAGTGGTGAGGAGGTAAGCAACACAAGGGGAGTAGAAGTGGCAGAGGATGACTTAGAAGAAGATACTGATGATGAGCAAGAGGAAACAAAATATGAATCTGTTAAGAAGCCAAAGATTCATGCTGAAATTGATAGGCAAAATATCATTGGTGATCAGATAGCTCCAGTTCAGACTCAAAGAATGAAATCATAACAACAAACATTTTTTTATCTCAGGTGGAGCCGAAATGTTTTTCCGATGCAGCTGAAGATGAGTACTGGGTTCAGGATATGAATGAAGAATTAGACCAGACAGAGAAGAATCATACGTGGGAGATTGTTTAAAGGCCAGCAGATAAGAACATCATCTGGACTAAATGGGTTTTTCCCAACAAGATGAACGAAGATGGCGTAGTAATTTGAAACAAAGTACGACTGGTGTGTAAGGGATACTCCCAGATAGAGGTCATTTATGTTGATGAGACATTTTCACCGGTTGCAAGGCTAGAGACAATCAGATTATTTTTAGCCATAATAGTGAAAAGAAAGTTCAAAGTGTTCCAGATGGACATCAAATCTATATTTCTGAATGGGTTTCTAGAAGAAGAGGTGTACATTGAGCATCCATATGGCTTCCTCATTCATGTAGATGCGAATAAAGTTTGTCGACTGAAGAAGGTGTTGTATGGGATGAAAAAAGCACCAAGAGCATGGTACTCAAGGCTTGAACAGTACTTGAAGAATCTTGGTTTCCAGTGTGGTGAAGTTGATTAAAATCTATATTTCAACAACAACAGTAATCAAAAAATGATGGTGCTAGTTTATGTTGATGACATAATCTTTGGGGGATCAAATGAAGCTCGGTGCAAACAATTTTCTGAATTCATGAAAAGTGAGTTTGAAATGTCACTGATTAGAGAGATAATATTTTTCCTTGGTCTACAAGTGACACAAGGAAAGAATGGTACTTTCATTTCTCAATACAAATACGCAAAGGAGGTTTTAAAATGGTTTGGAATGGAAAATTATAAGGAGATGAAGACTCCGGTTGCTACCCGGACGAAACTGTCCAAAGATGAGGATGACAAAAAAATTAATATCACAGAATATAGGCAAATTATTAGAAGCTTGCTGTACTTGACCGCAACAAGGCCTGACATTGTTTTCGCCACATGCCAAGCAGTGATATATTAGAGTAATCCCAAGGAAATCCACATTCTCGCAGTGAAAAGAATACTTCGGTATATCAAAGGCACTGTGGATTTTGGTTTGATGTATAATGAAAAATATCAATTAGTGTTATTGGGTTACATAGATGCAGATTGGGCCGGAACAATAGATGACAGAAAATCAACATCAGGAGGTGCATTCTATCTTGGTGGATTGTGTATTTCTTGGCTTAGAAAGAATCAAGATTGCATTTTATTGATCACCACAGAAGCTGAGTATATTGCAGCCACTCAAGCATGCACATAGTTATTGTGGATGAAGCAGCAGCTTGAAGACATGGGTGTTGAAGTGAAGTCTCCGATCAGAATCCAGTGCGATAACTCAAGTTCTATAAATCTTAGAAAAAATCATGTCCATCATTAAAGTATAAAGAACATTGAGATAAATTATCATTTTATCAAGGAGAAGTTTGAGTAGGGAATTGTGAAGTTAGATTATGTGCCTACAGAACTATAGGTTGCAGACATTCTAACAAAGGCCTTATCCAAATAAGCTTTTGAGAGGCATCGACTGGCTCTGGGAGTTCAGTCGACTCCCCACACTTGAAAGAGTGTGGATGTGGAAGCCCCCCTCCCCCTTCTCCCTGAGGTATGATGTGTTTTTCCCTAATGTGCTGATATGTGTTCTCTACTCTGTTACCGACTGCAAAGGAGTGATCTTTGGGTTTGTTGACAAAAGGGGGATAAAATAGTGATTGTTTAAGGGGGAGACAATGTGGAAATTTGATAAATCATGAATGATATGGGGAGAAGCTGACAGGTGGAGTAGCGAGATATGGGGAGAGCAATGAGAAAGGGGGAGCGTATTAAATCTGACGATGCTAGAAGTGATCAATCAAAGAATAGATATCACGATAGCTGAGGATCGTGATAAAAGTAGAAGAGTGGTTTAGGAATGCAGTAAGAATATTTCCAAAAATTGGTATCAGTTTGGTGTCAACATTGGATGTCATAGTTGAAGTGATTCATTGATGAACTCTTCATTTACTCTTGTTTCTCATGTCGAGCATTACTCATGTGGGCTTAGAGTATGTGTTGAGTAAATCCTTAATCGCTATCAGGAATCGCAATAGGCGAATGGTGGATGAATAATTAATGGTGTATATTTTTATGGAAGAGTTTTCAACAAACCCAAAGGGGGAGATTGTTGGGTAAAAATCCCTCAAGGCACCATTGAAGCATTTTGAGGTGATTGTGTTTGTTGACAAAGTGGACATCTGTGTTGTGATTGTTGACAAAGCAAACCATGACATTCAAATTTGTTGACTAAGGGGGTTTCATGGTGGCATGTCAAGTTTAAGGGCTATGGTTAATGATCCATGTTTGATTCAAGAATGTCGAAAAAGGAATGGATGATCTGGAGGCAGTACAAAAAGAGCAGATACTAGGTGACGCCGTTTTCCAGTGTTTGCCAAATTTTTTGGCCTAAAAATCGACAAAAGGAGAAAAGTAGTTTTTGGCAAAGGGAATTGTACACTGTGTACTTGATGGAGAGGAAACATGCACGCCCAATGTTTTTCAAGATCAAAAGATCAAAATATGGCAAAGGGAGAAGGGGAGATCAAGTTTTGGGTAGGTCGCACAAGTGGCTTGCGCGCCGAGACTTGCGCGCCGGAAGTTGCGCGCTATGGGGAGACTTGTGCGCCGTTGTGCAGGGTGTCCGAATGCTTATAAATATAGGTCGACCCCTCCTCATTCAGTGCGAGTTCAAGAATCAGAGAAAATCAGAGCTCCCGCTGCGCAGGTGTGGTGGTCGCGCAAGTGGTGGTGGGTCGCACAAGTAGAAGTTGCGCACCAGGTGTTTGTTGCGCGCCTCAGGTGGTTTGGGCGAGAAAAGAAGTGCGTCACCCAAATTTTGAGTTAAGGAAGGATGTGTCACGCATGTTGTTGGGGTATACTTGCACGCTAGTTTTGAAGAAGTGTGATTGTTGTTAGTTGCACGCCAATATCGGTTTGGGCGTAAAGGGAAGTGAGTCGCGCAAGTTTTGAGTTGTAGAAGCTTGTGTCGCACAAGTGGTTGAGGTAGACTTGCGCGCCAATTATATCTTTCACGCCAATACTTGTGTGCCACCTTAGAGAAGGGAACCAAGTAAGGTTGATTCCCGGCAGTGATTCAGGGCTGCGTGGAAGTTGGAAGATTGCCCGATACCTTCAGTACAAAGAGAGATTCATCTACGGGTGAAAGTTGGAATTCAACAGAGCATCTACATACAACAGAGGATTCATTAATTAGTACTAATGAAGAGACATATAGGTCTATAATCTATGAGTTGATCCTTTCCAGAGTAGTAAGCAAAGGAAGAGGAAGAAGGTGATCCTCTCCACCAGCAGTAATCCAGAGAGAGAGAGACAAGGAGTGACCCTTGGTAAAGCAGTGAGCTGACCCTAAACATTGTAAATGCAGTGATCCTGGGAATAGAAGTGATATATACCAAACCTTGTAAACAAAAGTGCGCTTTTAGTGGATTTGGTACATCGGCACACTGCCGGTGTATGCTCCTTGGATGTAGCCCAGTGAGGGTGAACCAAGTAAAAATTGTTGTGTCTTGTGCATGCTTTACCTTTTGTTTATATTGTGCAACGAGAAAGAGAGAGAAGAGTGTTTTTCTTAATAGCGAAACAAGATCAGAATGAGCGTTAATTTTAAATTAGACATACCATGATTCACCCCCCTCTCAGGGTATTCAACCTTGTAGACCTAACAAAAATGAATGAGTACGATGTTGAATTCATAGATTTTACTACAATTTTTGAAGAATAATATCCCCCAACACATGAATAATAGGAATATAACATTGTTAAAATTCAAATATACATCCTGAAATTTAATGAGTTTCATTAAGGTGAATTGGTATATGAAAAGTACTACCATGTTTGGTCTGTTTTTATGTTACTTGTTACTTTTTTAAACTTTCCAAAGTAGGGATTTCACCTAAAGAATGTATCAAATAACACAATAGAGAAGAACAAAAAACATATTATGGGATGTATAGAATTCAACATTGTTTTTAAATATAAACTAGGTAATCTCTTTCCATAATACTACATGAAATAGAACAAGGTAGGGTCTAGATTAAATATTTAAAACAAAGGACTTATAATAGGTAACTAGATTTTTATTGCTTTATTAGGAACTAGTTTTAGGGAATATTTTAGGAATTACCTAATAAGATTATGTTTAATCCATCAAACCATTTAATTTTATTTGATTTAAGGTTTTATTTTAAATGTTTTCTTTTTTAGGTTCAAAAGTATAAGAATTATTAGACGGAGAAAAAAAATAAAGAGAGAATTATATGAAATGGGAATATTATTTTAACTTTCATATATTTTTTTATTTTATATTTACTATCATATGCTTTTGAAAAAATATAATTTTTTAGTGTGGCATAATTGATTAAATTCCACCTATGGAATAATCATATTTGTAACGTCCCCCAATCTGACACTCTCTCATGTGGCCAAAATGGGTTGGTTCCCAGACTTCAATCGCTCCTCCCCATACGCTAGAGGCTGCTGACTAGAAGCAAGGGTGTGATATGTATAGTAGGGATATTATACCTCGTAGTATATAGTATAATACTAAAAAAATAAATAGGTAAATATAAATATTAGGGTAACAAAGAACAACAGAAAAATAATAAAATACAACTGGAAATTAAAAAGAGGTACCAATAAAAAAATAATGAAGATTCATCTAATGAAAAGTTGATATGTATCTAAATATCAAACTGAAAATAATAAAAATAAAATAATTAACTGACACAAATAATCCATAAGAACCTCAGTCCTAAACCCCATATAGTTTTCATCTTCAAACTCTATCCCATCTAACAAGTTACAAAAGAATCAGCAACAAGGTCCCTTTTCCTTATCCAAACCTACATCTATGTAATCTACTCGGGTACCAAATGATAACCTGAATAGGGTGTTAGTAAAAATCAGTAGGTCTATACCACTGTGTCTAAATAAGACCCGTATGATAATAAGTGTATGAAATAAGTGATAAATAGGTGTATTAATTAATAATTAACATAATAGAATAATAAAACTACTTCAACACCATTCCAGAATGTCTGTGAGAATGTAAAACAACCATTCCAACCATAACTATAATCTAGTTCATAATAAAAAATTGGTTCGACCCCGCTATATAATCATTTTAGTATAGGACTGGTCAGATCCTACTCAATATAAGAATTAAAACATAGGTCTGGGAATAACCCTCTCAATATAAGAATTCCATCATAGGATTGGGTAGATCCCACTCAATATAAGCATTAAAACATGGGACTAGGTATATACCACTCAATATAAGCATTACAACATGATACTGGGTAAATCCCACTCAATATAAGCATTATACTTATCCTCAAATTATATCATCGGGTTATGTTCCCTAATCTATGTTTTCCTAAATCTAGTTTCCAAGTTTGCTAGTAAACTTGCTCTGATATCAATTGTAGTGACCTTGAACCCAAAATCTTGGAGCAATTCCTACTACCATTACATTGGCATAAGATACAGGGAATCACGTCCCAAAGGACTGAATAATTTAGTAGTCTTAGTAAACTAGATACATACATGAGTCTTGTATTATAATTGAATATAAAAATTATAAAATAATATTTTTTGAGAATAACTTTATTCCATATAACTTATCCATGTATATCAGTTATTGTAAACTTTATGGAATCCTGGGGAAAGGAAAAAAAAATAAGGGTGATCTCAAATGCTCAGTAAGTGTTAAGTACAATAGAAGAAATCATGAATCAATAAGCATAATAAACATGGAAATGTAAATAAATGAACACACATTCCATTTAAATAAATTGAATACATGAATATATATGGTAGAAAAAATATTTCAAGCTAAATAACTAAAAACAAATACCATTTAATCAATAAACTGAGAATGAAATGAATCCATATATAATATCATATCGAAAATCTCATGAATAATGAAAACTAAATATGAATGAAGGAAATTTTTAATCATTGGACGTCATGTTTACCATGAATATGAAACCTTTACCATAAATATATATCCTCAAGATGGTTTAAAACATGTTGGGTAAAAACCCATTTGATTTTTGTCAAAACCTTTCTCAAGACACTTACTATCAATATCTATCCTTGAGACAATTTAAATCTAATTGGTTACAAACGCGAAGGGTTTGTGTCCATCTCATTTTTTCTACCCAAACCATGTATTTCATGTCCAAAAATTATTCATATATAAAATAATCAATTTAATTCATAAACAATGTGCCTTATAAAATATCTGTATCAATTAAAGGATACAGATTTATCAATATTTCACCAGGTATTCAAATAACTTTCAAAGTAAAAATAGTATGTAAAAATGGTATAATATTTAAGAAATAAAAATATACATGGAAAATAATATGGATATTTAGGGGATATTTAATATAAAATGGAAAGTGAATAATTCAAGGTAAAGTTAATGAATTCAAGAACAAATCAAGAAAGTTAATGCCAATACTTTCCTTGGTCAAATAATCATAAACCTTCCAGAGGAAGAATAAGGATGGTATCAATAAAAAATATACCCATTAGAGTAAGAATAAAGGGGTTTTGTAATTGATTAATAGAAATTCCAAAAAATGTCTTTAAAAACATTCTTCAGGAAAATATCCTTTTTATTTTTAAAAACATTTTGAAAAATAATTTTCTTTGAAAATAAATTTTAAAAACATTTTATTTAAAATTTTCCTTGTAAAATTGCAATGGAAGCTTCAAATAAATGAATTTCATGACAATAGGTAATTATATACATTTTTAAAGGTGAAAAAAATTACTTTTGTGGTGTAAAAAGGTTAGGAAAGTTCATTGTTCAGAAAACAACAAGAAGATTCCTTTCACATTTTCAGTAAAAGCCAAACAAGAATTATTTTGAAAACAACATAAGATTAACTTGAAACCATTTTGAAAATAGTATAAAATAGGTGAAAATTTCTTTGTTAAATCATTATAAAAATTTAAAAACATTTTTGAAAACATTTATATAAAACATGGTTTTTGAAGAAAACAATTTTTTCGATCGAAGAGATAAATGAAATCAGTTTTTCTTAAAAACATTTTCAAAAACATTTTAAGTACCAAAGAGTAGAAAAAATGGTAATATTACATTTATATATCATGTTTAACCTCAGTAAAATAAAATTAAAGGGTTATTAAACAATGATCCAATAATTCCATTTAATGGATATTCAAGAATAAACAATCTCGATTAAAATGAGATTGTGAAATAAACCCTTAAAATGACCATAACTTCAAAGTGAGAATTAATAAATGAATTGATTATGTATATCAACTATAAATAAAAATAAAATGAGTGTAAATAAAAAAATATATAGTCAAAATTTATTATACACATAATTATATAAGATCAACAAAGAATTAATATAACCCAATGAAAGGAAATTGAGTTATGAAATTCTTTACCACCTGGTAACTCTTAATTCAAATACACTTAGATGAAATAATTAAAATTTAAACATAAAATACCATGAAGAATGAATTATTCATTATAATAAATATAAAATGGGTAAAATATAACTAATATAAAAGAAACAAGGTGCATAAGATTACAATATGCCTCAATGAATGAAATTGAGATAAAATCCCTTACCTCATGCTTTTTGTTATTTGAACATAGTTTAACCTCCTATATAATGGTTTTAAGAATGTCATTAACTTAAACCAAAACCATATTAATATCTATAATACCATATATGATCCTTCTATAACATCATTTTACTCATACATTAACAACCTTTCATTATTTTCATTGTTTTGGGTGTTAATTGTCTTGTTTTCTTATGCATGTTTCGTCATTAATGACCCAGTTCTTGTGCATATTATATAGTTATATAATCTCTAGAATACTAATAATGACATAATTGTCATATTTTTACATCAATTTTACTTTTAAAATCATTCATGAATTATGGTTATGAAAATAAAGTATGTTACGATCATGGAGATGGTAGGTCATACGTACACATGAGTAACGTTTCCATTTTTTGATGATCATTATAGAAAGGAGGTAAGTAATATGTTACCTATACATAATGATAATTATATCATTAATATAATATTATATATACATATATATATATATATCATCCATGTGGTGTGGTGATGAAAATAGGATCATATCTCTCTATAGAGGCGGCAATCCACATGTACACGAACGATATTATCTTCTTTCATTGAGTGAAAAAGTTTGAAAATAAAATAAAATATTATCTTTACAGATTAATAAATATGTAATTATTATAATAGTTATGTAATTTATATCACATATAATCATTAAATTTATCTTCATCACCTTCTATGTGAAGCGTTAGTGAAAGATGAATCACATCACTTCATGAGGCAGTAGTCCACCATACATACGAGCAACGTTATCGTATCTTATATGGAATGGAAGGTGAAAATATATATAGATATATTTAATATAGAGATGTAATTATGTTATTAATATCATATATATAATTTATATACATCATTATACCCAACCTTTAGAGGTTTAAATGGAAAAATGAACAACATCGGTTAACGATGCGGTAGTCCTCCATACACATGAATGATGATTTCACAACACATTTGATGGAAAAGTGATGGTTTTAGATCATGAAACTATTAAAAAAACATCTAAGTATATGTAAGATACCAAGGTTATTATACCATCATGGTATAATAAATATTTAAGGAGGTGGAGAAAGAAGTAAAATAAAGAAGCTCGTTGAAGAACATTACCACTTCTTTAGGTATCCTTCTTAGGTTTGCACTAAAGCCTTCATAGGTTGAATTTATGAACAATATAAGGCTTATAAGATTATGTTATGGAATTTGGGGATTTATTTGGGCAGGTAATATTGTAACTAATTGGTTTTGGATGTGTGAATAGAGGAGGATATAGGGTGACCTTTTATAAGTAGGGTGCGTGGCATACTTGTAATTTTTTGAAAGACTGAATTCCACCCATGTTTTTTCATGTAAATGGGACCCAATAATGGTAAATTATAAATAATATAAATTATAATATCGAAATATGGCCATAAATTTGGTTTTTTACAAGTTTCTCGGTCATTTTTCCTCTTAAGTTTAAAGTTTAATCCCTTAGTAAACTCATTTTTACCTTATTCGTTGTAATTAATTTTAACTTTTTTCACTAATAACTTTGGTCAAAAAATAATTTGGGATTATTAGACATTATAAATTATGATGATTCAAAATATGGAATCGTTTTTTTACAAAATAATTCACATAAGTGGAAAAAATTAATTTAAAATTAATCCCTCAAACATGATGAGAAAACGGGTTTTTAAAGTGAAAATGTTCGAAAAGTTTACCAAGTTTTTATGTCTAAATTAAATATGAAATTGATTTTTATGAACTAAATTTAACTAATAAATGTATAATTGGACTATTTTGAATTTAAAAACAATTCAAAATACAATTTAACATTATAAATTATTTAGAAAAAAGGTAGTTATCAATTAAAATCTAGTATTTTCATTATTCATCAAAAAATGAATCTTTTCAGAAAAAATAAAAAAATTAACCCTAAGATAATTTCAATTTTCCTGTTTTTAAAATTAAGTTCATTTTTAATATAAATTTTCTAAATTTGGTAAAAATTAATATTAAATTATGTTTAAAAACTATTACTAATCCAACTTTTATAAAAATATAGTTTTTTATAAAACATTTCTTTATTCTTATAAATGATACTTATTTTATTACTAATAAATATATAATTAATAAAAATGTTTAAAATATATATTTTTATAATTTAATTAATCATATTAATTCCTGTCATTCCAACAACTAGGTGATAGCTGTCATATTAAATAATAATATTAGTGGAATATTTTTGTTCGGTAAGACTCAGTCTTGTGTTTAACGTAAGCTATCGAAGAAACTTGTTGTTTCATGTAATGAAAGATAAACTTAATTTTTTCATTAATTTAAAGCTATATAATGCATTTAATTTATTTAAAATATTAAATATATCATAAAGTATTAGGATTTTATATTTTTTTCTACGCTTGGTGTTGTATGTCACACACACTATTGAATATGATGTTCATATGTTAAAATTTTGGGGGTTTACATCTAAAATTTCATATATAAATATTAAACCCAACATAATAACCATCCATGAAATATGGTTATGGAAAATTAATTGTATCACTATATAATGATGATAAGTCATACGTACACAGGAGCGATACCTTCACTTCCAATTTGATGTAAAGAAGGTGAATAAACATGGTTTTATAATCATAATAACATTTAAGTATATTGAGAAGACTAAATTAATTATTTTATGAATAATATAATAGATTTAGAGGTGGTAAAATAAGTATTAAAAAGAAAGTGATTGGTTAAGGTGATTACCTCTTCTTTGAAGAAAATTTTTTAGATCACCTCTCAAGGACCCTAGGGTTGGTATTTTGGGAAAACCGGAACCACTGGAATACAGATAATGAATTTTTGAATGTATTTTCATAGGTTATGGTTGAGATATAATGATCAATGTTGTGTGAATAAAATAAAGGATGTGTGCCCTTTTTTAATTAAGGTGTGGGGCACTTTTTGGAATTTCTTAAAAAATTAAAATATAATAAAGTCATTATCCAGTCTAAATGACTCTAAAATAAATAGGATTGAAAGATAATGTTGGATATATTTGAGATACCATAAATAAGTAAAATTTGGATAGGTTTATGTGGGTTTTCAAACCTTATATTTTGGTTTAACCCCTAGTTAACCCATTTTAACATTAACTGTGGCAATGTCTTGTTCACTCTTAGAGGGTTATTATTTTATATATAAGGTGAAAATTGGATCATAAATTTAAATGGGATAAAATTTATACCATATATTATCCATATTGTCCTATTTAAATATTTTTATGATTTTTAAACAAAAGAAATATTATTTTTATAAAATATCATTAATCCTAATTTCATTACTATTAGTTTAATTTTACTTAAAATACATAAAGAAAAATTTGGAATTAAAATCAAATAAATTAACACAACACTATTATGTCATATTTATCTATAAAAATCTTATAAAACTATAAATAAATAAAATTATATTACTCTTAATTTTTTTTAAAATCATTTATTTTATTTTTCTAATAATTGAATATGCACCGCATCGACAATGTATAAGAATTTTAGGTAATTATATAATTTCAAAAAATTATAAATAAATTTTAATAATGAAATTAATTTAATTAAACTCAAAATATATTTTTTTATGTATTTGTAAATTAATTTTTCCCATGTATACACATAAGAGATATTTAAAATTAAGAGGGTAATATTTTGTAATTTTCATTAATTTAAATATTATTTAGGTCATTTTCATAGAAAAGTGTTCATTAAACAAATCAATTTTGAGTATAAGGTGATAAGGGTCAGATTAATTTCATCTAATAAGAATTAATATTAGAAATTATGATTATATCACTTATTTTTAAGCTATATTAACCTGATTTACCCTTTACTGAGGTGGTAGATTTTAATATAGTTACTATTCATAAAGAATAAAAATATAAGATAAATATTTAAAAATTTTGAAAATCATGATTCAAAATAGTGGAATTCATTTTATCAAATTAAATACCTTTAATTTAAAGGAATCAATTTTAAAATAAGTGTAAAAAAAAACGATGAAAATCATTTTTTAGAAAAATGCCTTTCTATGTACGAAAATGTTTTATACTAAATTAAAGTTTAAAATTAATTACAAAGGACTTATTTAGATTTTTTTTAATCAAAATGAACTAATGAGATTTTAAAACTAATCCAAAATAGAATTTTAATTTATAAATATTTTAAAATAAAATATAGTTTTCAATAAAAATAATTATTTTTCAGTATTCAGTGAAAAATAAAACTTTTTATAAAAATATCAAAATTTAACCATAAGATACTTTTGATATAATGACTTAAAAAATGATATACCTTTTATCTAATAAAAATTTCTAAAAATTTAAAAAATTAAATATAATATCCACTCACAAAAATCAATAAATACCATTTTAGAAGAAAACTTATTTTTAATGAATAAAATTACTTTTTTTTTAAATCTTTAGTGCTTAATTACTAAGAATGAATCAATAAATTTGTATTTATTAATAACATTATATATATATATATATTTCATAATATAGTTAATCTTATTCATACCTTCTAATTCAATGGTTATTTTATAATGATCATATTGAAAGAATAATATTTTGTAGTTTTTTTATGTTTAATATTGAATTCATATAAGTTCTCAAACATAATAACCTTATTGAAAAATATCTAGGTGTTATATTCAGTCTCAACAGGGAGAATAAGTGAAAAACTAAAATTAGTAATGAAAATATTATCAGTAAATAGACAACTCTAGTTCAAACTTGAAGTATAAAGGCTCAACAACAAAACCATTTTCTATCTCAAGTAAATTCTAAAGGTTTTTAAGAAGCTAGAAAAGATGAAAATTGGGTCAAGGATATGCATGAAGAACTCAACCAAATATAAAATAACAAAACTTAGGAATTTGTTTCAAGGTTTAAAAGAAAAAATTTCATCAAAACCAAGTGGGTATTTTATAATAAACTAAATGAATATGGCAAGGAGATATGGATCACAGCTGGTGTACAAAGGGTATTCCCAAATTGAAGGCATATATGTGGATAAGATATTTTCACTAGTGGACCAGTTGGAAACTATATGATTCTTTTTTTACATGGATTTTCAAATTGCATTCAAGGGTTACCAAATGAATATTAAACCATAACTCTTGAATGGAGTCCTTGAATTAGAAGTATATGATAAGTAACCAGATGGATTTATTATGGATGAATATGAGTATAATGTGTTATTGTGAAAGAAAGTATTTTATGGGATGAAATAAGTCCTAAGATCTTGGTATACTCAAATTAACCAATATTTAAATAATCTTGGGTTCCAAAGTGGTGGAGCTAATCACAACATATACATCAAGAAGGAAATGGAACAAATTACGGTGAAATTTATACATGTCTATGAAATATTTTTTAGAGGATCATGTGATACATAATGAAAGTTGTTTTATTATTATTTGATATATGAATTTGAGATGTCCATGATTGGTGAACTAAATTTTTTCCTTGTTTAATTGGTGATTCAATGAGTTAATGACATTTTTATTATTAAAAAATGACAAAAAAGTTATCAAGGTGTTTTGAATGGAAGGTTCTAGACCAATGACAACTAGAATGGATAACCATATAAAATTTTAAAGGGATGATGGTGGAAGGGAGGTTTACGTGATAAATTATAGATAAGTTATTGGAATTTTATTATACATAATATATATATATATATATATATATATATATATATCCAGATATAATTTTTTGTTTCGTGCTAAGTTATACGCTACAAAATTTATCCCAAAGAAAGACACATGCAGAAAATGAAGGGAATACTCTAACATATCAACAAATTTAGTAGATTTTAGGCTATTTTATCATATTGCATCATATAAGGATTTATTTGGATTAATAGGTACTAATCGGGTTGGTTTATCTGATGAAAATAAGTCAACATCAGGTGGTTATTTGTTTCTTGAAAATTATTTCATTTATTTTATGAGTAAGAAGTAATACTACATGTATTTGAGCATCATGAAGGATAAATATATAACAGTTACTCAAGATTGTACTCAAATTCTATGGATAAATAAATAGCTTGAATATATTTTACTGAGTTTAAATCTCTCATTGGTATCACATGTGATAACTCGAGTGCTCTTAATCTTAGCAAAAAACTCACCCATAATTCATGAAAAATGCACATCATGATAAATATATTCTTTTCAATAAGGTTTAACAATGTCTAGTGATGTTGGATTATGTGTCAACACACAATCAAGTGGTTGGTATTATGACAAAGGAACTACTTTAGGCATATTTTAAAAGGAATTGGATAGCTCTTGGAGTCCAAGTAAATCCCTCCAACTGGATAAGTTGGATAAGGGATTACCACTCCCCCATGGAAGTTATTATGAGTATAAAAATATGATTTCTTTTATAAATTATAATCTTATATTTCTAACCCTCCTTTGTGAACATTTGGAGAAGTGATCTTTGGGTTCATTTATACAGGGAATATGAAATCCTTAAATTTAAAGGGAGTAGATTTCCATGAATGGAGAATTTTTTTTGATGATATTTGAAAGGAGGGATTATCCTATTGAGAATAGGGGGGGGGGGTCTGGTGTTCCTTTTATTGAAAAAGTTGGAGTAATCTTATTCTAATATCTTGAAGAAGGGGAGAGTATATCATTGTTTAATCAGGGAGAGAAGTTTTTTATAGAAGTAGAAGGGTTGAAGAGAATGAAGACCAATAAAGTATTTTAATGAGGATTATTTCATTTAAATCTTGTTTCTGACACTAATATTGGATCAAGTGGTCTTATAATTGGTGATTAGTGAATCATTGATACACACATTGTAGGAAAGAAGTTTTTATTATGTTTTTGACCGGATATTGTTATTAATAATGTTTTTTAATAGAATAAGTGATAAATATATTTTAATGTTTTTAATAAACCCAAAGGGGGGTATTGCTAGAAAAAATACCTTGGGAGTACTTTTTTAGGTTGTTTTTATTGAAAATTACGTGGAATTAGTTTTCAAGGTAGATTATTTAAGTGTATAAATCTCATAACATGAAGGATGGAAGAGGTTTGGATGTTTTTTGGATGTTTTATAGATAATTGGTTTTGAGTAGCATTTTAGAAATATAGCTAAGTCATTATCCATGTAAGGATCATCTTATAGAAAAGGGTAGAATCATTTACAAGTCATATACATAAGGGTTCTCAATATAAGAATAGATATACATCAATGAAATCAATGTAAGGATTGTTTGGAAGAAACATAAGGGACATCCCTCACTATGTAAGATTCATGAATACTGGATCTATGAAATTTTAAAAGGACTCATAGGGTGCTTGATGTAAGAGTGGTTGATGTAGGAGTTATTGATGTAAGATTTAATTGATGTATGAGTGACATAACTTATGAGTCATAAACATGTAAGTGGATACTGTTTCTGAATTTCTATGAATAAGGCCAATCATCGGTAGATACAATATATTTTATTAATCATTCATCTAAGAGTAGAGAGAATCAAGTCAATATTAAAGGGAGAATCAAGAAGGATTAGTTTGATTATTTAAATATAACATTAAAACTAATTATAAATATATGGATTTGACCACACAACATTTTGTGGAAAAATAAGTTAGGGATGTAGAGGTTGTATTAGTGAATATTGGGTGTATTATAAATTTATGATTTGGTCAAGGATTTTAGATATGATTATTTCCAATATTTTAAGTTATTTGATTTATATTTAAAATTAAGGACAATTTATTTGTTGACTATAGAAGTTTCATATTTGATTATAGAAATATTTTCTCACATAAGAAAAATTATAAAATATCATAATGATAAATTAAAAAGAGAGAGAGAAAGATAAGAAATCACTAAAGAACACTCTAGATACATATATAGACAATGATGTATTTTTTTCTATTTGATATGATGAAAGATATAATATAATAGAAGATATTAGTTTTATAAAACTAAAGAAAAAGAATTTGAGGAATGTAATGGAAAGTTACAGTATGAGTAAAAAGGTGTTCTATGAGATATCTCACTAGAAATTTGAGGAGAAACTATCAAGTGATACACTATCTCTAGTGTAGTTTCCGTATACTATTTATAGGATAAGATGTCAGTTACAGTAGGTGAAGGGCATTCCATTTTTGTATAAAGAGCATTACATTCTTAATTTTTTTAAGATTATAAACCAAGGCTTAGTGTGAACACTCAATAAATTGTAACCAAAGTAGTGATATTTAGTGTTTCATGTACATTGGCACATTTCCATGCATGCTCATTTGAAAAGGTAATTTAGGTGAACTAAGTAAAATATCGTGTGTCTCTCTTTTATTGGTGTCAATACTTCATATCAACCGTGAGGAATAAATAATATTCTTTATTAAGAGTAGGAAAATATTATTGTAAAGGGATAAATTTTAAATATTCATACACTGATTCACACCCCCCTGATGGTATTAACCTTGTTTTTGACCACCAATGTGTTACACAAGTCTATTGATCCATAGATATTTATGGTCCCATGTGTGTAAGTATGAGATTTCAAGCTACATGATGGGGTATCAAGTTTAAATATCAAGTTGGAAACTTACATGAAATAAATGCACAAAAGAAAATTCTTATTTTTTTATTAAGTTTAGAACTTGTTGGATTTTGGTTTCAATTTTGAGTTATGAATATCAGAATTCTTGGAATTCATGGATCCTTAGGATTTTATAGTGTTTTTCCTATTTTCTAAGTGGTTGAAACTTGAAAATTAATATCTTATGGGGTATTTATAGGTAGATTCCCCATTTTTGAATAATTTCTTGATGTGTGTGTAACTATTACAAACATTCATAGGTTTTGGGACTTATGTGTCACCTCTAGATACGATTGGTGCAAAAGCGTTGTGCATGTGAGGAAGGGTGTTGTAGCTTTACACACGTGAAAAATGGTTTAATTTCACATCACATATAGATATATTGGGAATGTAATTTTTTATACATGGTAGGGAACTTAATCTATATATATGTATAAATTGGATGACTATCACATCACCTCTAGATACATTGGGCAAGAAAGTGTCATTAAGGTGAAGAAGGGTGTTATAGTTGCACATGCATGGAATGGTTTCACACATGAATATGTTGTTGGTAGTTTTATGAATAAAAAAGGATAATAAATTATAAACAAGCACTGGATAAGGGAATCAAGTTATTTCACATGCATGGAATACTAGGGAGTTATGCACACACCTTCCTTTTACTATGGAAATCGATGAAATTTTTTTTTTCCAATTTCAAATTATTATTAATTTTTAACTAGGAGTTTATTTTATATCCACAAGATACTAAGTGAAATATTAGAAAATTATTTACACCAGTGGATATGGGTTTTACCTATAAAAAATTATTTTTAATGCCAAAAGAGTTATGGAATTCCCTTAAAAATGCATATGATGTTTGAGTGACCTTTGCTTCAATTATGGATGGAATCCAAGACCTAATCCTCATAGAAGGTTCTTAACACAACATCACTAGATAATGAAGTGTTTTTTAAGAATTTTCATTACTTATTAAGTGATAAATCATGTACCAAAAATGATCCCATTTATACCTTCTTCATAGAGTAAGGCACTCCTTCACTTTATGTAATTAAAATGAGGATCATATCATAGTTTTCATGGAAAAATTCACACCAACGTTTTGGGTGCCAACATGGATATTTATAACGACTGATAAAATCTTTGAGTATTTTAGTGACATAGTGGAGTCTTTTAGATGCTCCATTTTAGGTTATGAATTTTGTATCCTTATCAGCCTTTATTTTGGATTGTATATGTAACACCCCTAAATGATAAAGGGTTAAATGACTAAATGATATGAGTCATGTCAACAAGGTGCACCTTCCTTTTTGGGAGCCTGTCTGATTAGAACTCCACAGTTAAGCATGATTGTCCTGGAATACTGATCGAGATGGGTGACCTTTTGGGAAGTTTCCTAGGGTGTGTGCGAGTGAGGACAAAACACACTAGAAAGGACATGTGTTGGCCTGTGGGGACAATCATTAGTCAGATGACCCATTCAGGCATGTGGGTGGGGCCTTAAGGTGGGGACCGCGGGTCTGTGGGGAAAATGGTGGTACCTGGTGGGCCAGGACCCGACGGTCGTGTTAAGGCGGGGTGTCTATGTTGTCACTAGGGCCCATTTGTCACATTTGGTATCAAATGTGGTACCCACCCTTAAGTGCAACGCACTGCCTGAGTTGAGATGTATGCCCCACAACGAGGACATTGTGATCTAAAGGGGGGGGGGTGATTGTAATAACCCTAAATAATAAAGGGTTAAATGACTAGATGATATTACTCATGTCAATAAGGTGAACCTTCCTTTTCAGGAGCCTGTCTGATTCGAACTCCACAGTTAACCGTGCTTGGACTGGAGTACTGATCAAGATGGGTGACCTTCTGGGAATTTTCCCAGGGTGTGTGCGAGTGAGGACAAAGCACACTAGAAAGGACATATATTGTCCTGTGAGGATAGTTATTAGTCATATGACCATTTTAGGCACGTGGGTGGGGCCCTCTGGTGGGGAGCACGTGTCTACGGGGCAACTGGTGGTACCTGGTGGGCCAGGACCTGACGGTCGTGTTAAGGTGGGGTGTCTGTGTTGTCCCTAGGGACCAATTGTCACATTTAAATGTAATGTCCTGAAATTTCCATATATATTTTTTAATTATATGGAATTATTTCGAGATTGTGAAATTTGACAGCTCGTGATTCTGAGGCCCTGATTGCCCGGAATGATCCATCACTGGGGCCCAATTGTAACATTTAAATGTAATGTCCCGGAATTTCCATATATGTTTTTTAATTATATGAAATTATTTAGAGACTGTGAAATCTGACGACGCGTGATTCTGAGGCCCGAATTTCCCAGAATGATCCATCACTGGGGCCCAATTATCACATTTAAATGTAATGTCCCAGAATTTCCATATATATTTTTTAATTATATGGAATTATTTCGAGATCGCTAAATTTGACAGCGTGTGATTTTGAGGCCTGGATTGCCTCGAATGATCCATCACTGGGGTCCAATTGTAACATTTAAATGTAATGTCCCGGAATTTCCATATATGTTTTTTTAATTATATGGAATTATTTCGAGACTGTGAAATATGACGATGCGTGATTCTGAGGCCCGAATTTCCCAGAATGATCCATCACTGGGGCCTAATTGTAACATTTAAATATAATGTCCCGGAATTTCCATATATATTTTTTAATTATATGGAATTATTTCGAGACCGTGAAATCTGACGACGTGTGATTCTGAGGCCCGAATTTCCCAGAATGATCCATCACTGGGGCCCAATTATCACATTTAAATGTAATGTCCTGGAATTTCCATATATGTTTTTAATTATATGGAACTATTTCTAGATCATGAAATCTGACGATGCATGATTATGAGGCCCAGATTGCCCGGAATGATCCGTCACTGGGGCCTAGTTGTCACATTTAAATGTAATGTCCCCCAATTTTCGTATATATTTTTTAATTATATGGAATTATTTCGAGATTGTGAAACTTGACGACGCGTGATTCCGAGGCCCGGATTTCCTGGAATGATCCGTCAAAGTTTTGTTAAGCTTTAATTAGCGTGCGTAAGTAGTTTTCCTGAAAAAGTAGAATAACTCTTAAACGGTTGCCTGAATCAGAAATCTGAGGGCACCATGACTCGTTTAGGTATGTGGGTGGGGCCCTCTGGTGGGGACCATGTGGCTGCGAGGCAACTGGTGGTACCTGGTGGGCCAGGACCCGATGGTCGTGTTAAGGTGGGGTGTCTGTGTTGTCACTAGGGCCCAATTTTCACATTTAAATGTAATGTCCCAGAATTTCCATATATATGTTTTAATTATATGGAATTATTTCAAGATCGTGAAATCTGACAGCGTGTGATTCTGAGGCCCAGATTGCCCAGAATGATCCATCACTGGGGCCCAATTGCGACATTTAAATGTAAGGTCTTGGAATTTCTATATATGTTTTTTAATTATATGGAATTATTTCGAGACCGTGAAATATGATGGAACGTGATTCTGAGGCCCGGATTGCCCGTAATGATCCGTCACTGGGGCCCACTTGTCACATTTAAATGTAATGTCCCCTAATTTCTGTATATATTTTTTTAATTATATGGATTTATTTTGAGATCGTGAAATCTGACGGCGCGTGATTCCGAGGCCCGGATTGCCCGGAATGATCCGTCGAAGTTTTGTTAAGCTTTAATTAGCATGCATAAGCAGTTTTCCTAAAAAAGTAGAATAACTCTTAAATGGTATCCTAGATCAGAAATCTAAGGGAACCATTGCGTTCAGGATGACGGGTTTACCCTATGCGTGACTTAATTTTAGTCGGTAGGGACCTCCTATGAGAAAACCAAAAAATGGAATAACCATAAATAAAATAATTAAATAAAGTTATTTTATTTTTCAAATTCTTATAACTCCCAAACGGTAACTCAGATTAAAAATCTGAGACCACATCTGAACTTGTGAGGGTATGCTTTATTTAGGAAAATACTAACATTGGCTAGTGCGGGCCACCAATGAAATTTAGTTTTTGGTCCTAAATAAAATAATTAAGTGATAATTATTTTATTATAAAATCCATAAATTTTAAAAGGTAACTCAGATTGGAAATCTGAGTGTACTGTTGGGTTCGTTGGGGCGTGTTTCACTTTGGTAGAGCCTAATCTTGACCAGCGCAGTTCAAGGGTGACTGTTAATAATTTACTGGACTTTTTTTCAGGTATGTTCAGTAAACGTGTGAGGGGAATTTTCTAACTTTTGAACCAGTGCTTGGATTAAAAATCTGAGGGCACCATTGAATCTGCAGCCCTGGGATTTACTTAAGGAAGGCTTTACTTTGACCGTAGTATGTTCAGAGAAAAATTTATGTTTTGTGACTTTTTAAAAGAAAAGAAATGAAATAGTTTTATTATTTTATTCTATATCCTCCAACAAATAAGCAAATGGGTGGGGCCAGCGATGTGTCAAGCCAATAAATGGCTTGACCTGCCAACCCTAAGTAATGACGTCATTGGGGAATTAGGAAGCTTCCTAATTTATTAGCCCCACTAAATTCCAACTTCGTTACTAACCCTCCCCCTCTCATATATATATGGAGCTTGGGGAGGGGTATCGCCATAGATTCACCAAGAAACGAAGAGTTGAAGGAGTCCCACGATGCCAGGCCCCTAGAGGACGAAGCCTATCCTAACGGGAGGTGACGGGTGACACTGAACCATGAACCGAAGAACGACGTGCGAGTGTTGTCGTTGGGAACCGGTTGTGGGAATGAAGAACACAATCCACCTTCAAGTGTGGACGTTTCTCCGATGATTCGAGGTAGGGTTTTTTTGTTTATGCCTTTTAATTGTTTCCCTCTTCTTCGTTCTTGAAATTATATGAAGAATGAGGGCCAACCGACTAACAGGATGATCTGTGATTCATTCATTTTGTGGGAGGCTGTAAGGGATATTATCTTGTGGGGTTTATCTTGTTGTTTAATTCATTTGATTATTAAAGTCTTAACCTCCCTTGTGTTTACATGCAAACACGGAGGGCATAGGCCTAACGAACCCAGCCCGAACCCTCTACCATATTTGCTACATCCTTGCGCCTCTTTGGAAGACCCAAAGCATGTCGATTCATGCTGCTAGAGGAAGGCCGTGGCTCGTCAGCCATGGTGAATGGAGGAGGTGGCCGACATGATGGCCGACCATGGGAAGGGAGGCGGTGCGACCGCTGCGCCACCAACGAATTGAAGCTGCAACCGAAGATGCAATGGAGGCCGAACCCGCCTCCGGTGGGTTCCGCGACAACCGAGTAGTGCCCACGCAGAGCTGCTGCATCGCCAACCGAAAAACCTTTGGCACGTTTGGGAATGCAGGAGACCAGGGTGTTACACCCCCCCCCCCCCCCCGCGTTGAACCAAACTGGCCCCCCACCCTTGCGCCGGGCCGCTGCCCTCGGAGCAGGCTTCCACCCTCGCACCGGGCCGCCGCCCTCAGAATGGGCAGCCACCCTCAGATACGGTTGTTTCCCTCATGCCGAGCCGCCGCCCTCACGCCCAACCACCACCCTCAGACTGGTCCTACACCCTTGGAGTAGGCCGCCACCCTCGCACCGGGCCGCCACCCTCGGACTAGGCTGCCGTCCTCGGACCGGGCCGCCGACCTCGGGCTAAGAAGCCACCCTCGGAGCTAGCTGCCACCCTAGGAGCTGGGCCACCACCCTCGATTCGGGATTCTGCCCTCAGACCAGGCTGCCTCCCTCGGAGCAGGTCCCCGCCCTTGAGCCAGGCTGCCACCCTCGGACAGGGCCACCACCCTCAGAGTAGGTCGCCACCTTCGGACCGGGTCACCGCCCTCAGACTGGGCTACCACCTCGAACTGGGCCGCCACCCCAGTGGGTTTCCACCCCCAGGCCGGGTCACCGCCCAGTGGGACACCACCCCACATGGGACTGTCTGCCACCCAGTGGGCCGTCACCCCACACAGTCCGAGCCACCGCTTAGCTGGCTGCCACCCCACACGAGCCGGGCTGCCCCTTGCGGGCCACCCTATTCTGGCTGGGCCGTCATATTCTAGCTGAGCCGCCCTTGCGGGCCGCCCCTCTTGTGGGATGGACTGAACATTGGCCCAGCGGGCCGAGACCACCTCGGGCCAGCCCAGACTAGGTCGAGCCGGGTCAGTCCGACCAGGTTGGACCAGACTCAGGCCCATAAACACTCAAAGGACCTTATCTTTAGAACCGGATGCCCGTTAAACGAACCGTCTGTGGCGTTGGGACCCTTAGAGCGAGATGGTCCTTTTGACCTACTCAATGAGAGTTTTGGAGAATATTGGAGTATGGCCAGTTTGGATCGCACCCGAATCCAACCGAGCCCTCGACACTGAAATGCTAATAATGCACAGACCGAGCATCTAATTGATGAGATGTTTGTTGCATTGAAAACCTTATGATATGGAGGATCATCGGATTAATTCCTTATGATAATTTGTACCAATTTTAATATGACCAATGTCTTGAGGAGCGGTTCTCCCAAGCATGCTACGTATGGAACCCTGTGGTTGGCTGAGACCTGAAGACTACTTAACGATTAGCCCAGTGGGAAGCGACTCTGTGTGTCCCTGTAGGCCCATGGTGGAGAGTGACTCTGTGTGACCCGACCGACCCATGATACTCGACAGGAGGAGTACCTCAGTTCATCCATGGTGGGAAGCGGATCTGTGTGACCTGACATGCCCATGGTGTGAAGCGGCTCTGTGTGGCCCAGCATGCCCACGATACCCATCAGGGATGGGTACCACAACAGTTCAAGGTTAGTGGGAAGCTACTCGAAGTGACCCGCCAGACCCATTATACGCGATAGAGGAGGAGTTATCCAGTAGCCGAGGAGTTCATTAATTCGGTAACCCATCTACCCTTGACATAAAGTGATACTAGGTGTGAGCTGGCTTGTGTTGTGTAATTTTTCTTCATGCTTTGTGGTTTTTAATTTGTGGAACTCTAGGAGACCTATGAGGGTATCAGGGTCTCTAATGAGTATCATTATACTCACCCCTGTATGGGCTTTTCCCACACCTTGTTGTGTCTGGTGCAGACGACATACAACATTGATTGAGGCTAAGGGAGCTAGGACTGGGCGGTGCTTGGAGTTAGACCTTTTTGGCATGACATGACGTAGGGACTACAAATCGTGATCTGTACCTACCCTTCAGGTAGGATCCATGGTGGATGATCCAAGATCACCTTTCACTTTTCAGTTTTTTTGTACTTTTTTAGTTGTGCTTGTACTTTTTCCAGTTGGGTTTGTATTCTATCCCACTTTACTTTTAGCACTCTTTACTACAACAGTTTACTTCACAGTTACTTTTGTTGTATTCTTGTCTATGTGGTTTCCTCTTTGCATTCTACTCTGTGAGTTTATATATATTTAAAGGCAATGCCTTCCCTTTTTAGGGATATTCCTTTTCGGTGCTAGTCTCTAGCCCCTGGCCTATGGAAGGTGGGATTGGGGTAGTCACAACACCGGCCCTAGGGGATGGGTCGTGACAAAGAAAAGTACAAAACAACTAAAAAGTGAAAGACAACTCCTGGATTTTCCACCACGGATCCTACCTAAAGGGTAGGTACAGATCACAATCTGTAGTCCTTGCATCACATCACGCCAAAAATGTCAAGCTCCAAGCACCGCCCAATCCTAGCTCCCTTAGCCTCAATCAATGTTGTACGTCGTCTGCACTAGGCACACCAAGGTGTGGGTGAAGCCCGTGCAGGGGAGAGTATAATGATACTCAGCAGGGACCCCGAGACCCCCGTAGGTCTCATAGAGTTCCACAAAGGAAAAACCACAAATCATGAAGCAAAATTACACAACACAAGTCATCTCACACTAGGTATCACTTTAGGTCAAGGGTAGATGGGTTATCACATTAATGAACTCCTCAGATGCTGGAGAACTCCTCCTCTATCGAGTACAGTGGGCATGCTGGGTCACTCTGAGCCACTTCCCACTAACCTTGAACTGCTGTGATACTAATCCCTAATGGGTACTGTGGGTATGCTAGGTCACACAGAGCCACTTCCCACCATAGGAATGTCGGGTCACACAGAGCCACTTCCCACCTTGCCTAAACTGAGGTACTCCTCCTATCGAGTACCATGGGTCTGTTGGGTCACACAGATCCGCTCCCCACCGTGGTCCTGTAGGGTCACACAGAGCCACTTCCCACTAGGCCAATCATCAAGCAGTCTTCAGGTCTCAGGCAACCATAGGGTTCCATATGTAGCACTCTTGGGAGAACTACTCCTCAAGACATCGACCATATTACAATTGGTACAAAGTCTCCCAATTAAGTAACCCGATGATCCGCCATATCATAAGGGTTCCAACGCAATAGACGGTGTGTCAATTAGACGCTCGGTTTGTGCATTATTGGCATTTCAGTGTCGAGGGCCCGGTTGGATTCAGGTACGATCTAACCCGGTTGTAATGCAAGTTTCTCTAAAAATGTCACGGAGTAGGTCAGAAGTACCATCTCTCACTAGGGGTCCCAATTCCATATACGGTTCGTCAAATGAGCGTCTGGTTCTCAAGATAAGGTCCTTTGAGTTTTTCTAGGCCCGGGACCGGTCCGACCTGGTCGGAACGACCCATCCCGATCCGGTCTGGGCTGGGCCGAGGTGGTCTCGGCCCGTTGGACCGATGTTCGATCCGAACCTCAAGAGGGGCGGCCCGCAAGTGCGGCCCGACCAGAATAGGGTGGCCCGTAAGGGGCAGCTCGACCCGTGTGGGGTGGCGGCCCACTGGGCGGCGGACCGGCCTGTGTGGGGCGACAGCCCGCAGGGCGTCGCCCCAATCTGGGGGCAGCAGCCCACAAGGGGGTGGCCCAATTTGAGGGTGGGGGCCCAGTCCGAGGGCGGCGTCCCAGTCCGAATGCGACAACCTACTCCGAGGGCCGCAACCCAGCTCAAGGGCGGCGACCCAGCTCGAGGGTGGAGGCCCGGTCTGAGGGCAGTGGCCCGGTCTGAGGGCGGCCACCTAAACCGAGGGTGGTGGATCGGATCTGAGGGTGGCGGCCAGCTCTAAGGGCAGTGGACTGGCCAGAGGGTGGCGACCTGGTCCGAGGGCGGCGACCCGGTCTGAGGGCGATGACCCAGCATGAGAGAGGAGACCTGCTCCGAGGGCGACGACCCGGTACGAGGGTGGGGGCTGTGCGCGAGGGTGGCGACCTGCTTCGAGGGTGGCAGCCTGGTCTGAGGGTGGAAGCCTGGCGCGAGGGCGGTGGCCTGCTCTAAGGCCAGCCGCATAGTCCGAGGGTGGTGGCCCGACGCGAGGGTGACGACCTGCTCTGAGGGCGGCCACCCGGTTCGAGGGCGGCGGCCCGCCGCGAGGGTGGCGACCTGCTCCAAGGGCGGCGGCCCTGCGCAAGGGCGAAGACCAAGTTTAGTCTGACATGGGGGGTGTAACCCCCCAATCTTCTGTATTCCCAAACGGCCCGAAGGCCATTTGGTTGGTGAGGCGGTGATGCTACGTGGGCGGCATGGAACCCGCTAGAGGCAGGTTCAGCCTCCACCGTGGCTTCGGTCGCGGCTTTCATTCACTGGCGGCGCGACGGTCATGCCACCTCCCTTCCCGTGGTTGGCTGTCATGCCGGCCGCCTCCTCCGTTCGCCGTTGCTGACGAGCCTCAGCCTTCCTCTAGAGGCGTGCATCGACGTGCTCGTGGTCTTCCAAAGAGTCACAATGATGTATAAAATATGGCGGAGGGTTCATTCCGGGTTTGTTAGGCCCGCGACCTCCAAGTTTGCTCATAAAAACAAGGGAGGTTAAGACTTTAATAATCAAATGAATTAAACAAAAAGATAAACCCCACAAGATAATATCCCGTACAGCTTCCCACAAAATGAATGAATCGCAGATCAACCTGTTATTCGGTTGACCTGCATTCTTCATATAATTTCAAAAACAGGGAAGAGGGAAACAATTAAAAAGGCATAAATGAAAAACCCCCTACCTCGAATCATCGAAGAAACGTCCACGCTTGAAGGTGGATCATGTTCTTCGTTCCCTCAATCGGTTCCCAATGACAGCACTCGCATGTCATCCTTTGGTTCATGGTTTGGTGTCTCCTGTCACCTCTCTCTAGGAACAGCTCTGTCCTCTAAGGGCCTGACATCGTGGCACTCCTTCAGCACTTTATTGCTTGGTGAAGCTATGCCAATAACCCTCCCCAAGCTTCATATATATAGGAGAGGGGGAGGGTAAGTAACGACGTTGAAATTTAGTGGGGCTTGTTAATTAGGAAGCTTCCTAATTCCCCAACGACATTATTACTTAGGATTGGCAGGTCAATCCATTTATTGGCTTAACATATCACTGCCCCACCCCCTTTCTTACCTGGTGGAGGATATGAAATAAAATAATAAAATTATTTCAATTAATTTCTTTTAAAATGTCACAAAACATAACTTTTTCTCCAGACCTACTACGGTCAAAGTAAAGCCTCCCTTAAGCAAATACCAGTGATTTGGATTCAACGGTGCCCTCAGATTTTTAATCCAAGTACTGGTTCAAAATTTAGAAAACACCACTCGCGCATTTAGTGAACATACCCAAAAAAAGTACAATAAATTATTAACAGTCACCCTCGACCCGTGTTGGTCGAGGTTAGGCTCTGCCAAAGTGAAACACACCCCAATGAACCCAATGTTACTCTTAGATTTCCAATCCAAGTTAACATTTAAAAGTTATGGATTTTAAAATAAAATAATTGTCACTTAATTATTTTATTTATGGCCAAAAACTAACTTCCACTGGTGGCCCGCGACGTCCAATGTTAGTATCTACTTAAAATAAAGCATACCCTCACGAGTTCAGCAGTGGTATCAGATTTCTAATCTGAGTTACCGTTTGAGAGTTATAATCATTTGAAAAATAATATAACTTTATTTAATTATTTTATTTATGATTATGCCATTTTCAGGTTTTCTCACAGGAGGCCCACGCCGACTAAAATTAAGTCACGTCTAGGGTAAACTCGCCATCCTGAACGCAACGGTGCCCTCAGATTTCTAATCCGGGAAACTGTTTAAGAGTTATTCCACTTTTTTGGGAAAGCTACTTATGCACACTAATTAATGCTTAACAAAACTTCAACGGATCATTCCGGGAAATCCGGGCCTCAGAATCACGCGCCGTCAAATTTCACAGTCTCAAAATAATTCCATATAATTAAAAAAATTATACGAAAATTCTGGGACATTACATTCTCCCCACCATAGGCCTTTATGTCCCTGAAAGAAAAAACATAGACTAAAGAAACAAATGGGGGTACTGAGTACGAATCTGATCCTCCCACTCCCATGTGCTCTCTTGGAGGTCCCAGTGCTGCTACCGAACTCGCACCAAAGGGATCAATCACCCATGAAAGAGTCACTCCTATCAATTCTCAATCTCTACTAGAACCTCTGTAAACGTCACTCCCTCATTTAATTCTATCTCTCCATGGTCGATGATGTGAGATGTGTCCTGCATGTATCTCCCCAGCTGGGATACATGGAAGACGTCGTGCACCCTCTCCAACTATGGTGGAAGTGACAAGCGGTATGCCACCTCGCCTATCCTTCGAAGTATCAGAAATGGTCCGATAATTATCAGTGATAACTTTCCACCTTGGAAAAATCTCTGTAGGAAGACATTGTCTCCCTCCTCAAACTCTAAGGATCTCTGTCTCCTTTCAGTATAAGGCTTCTACCAGCTTTGTGTAGTCTTCACTTGCTGAAAAGTGAGGCATCGTGATACAAAATCTTCCACTACTTCCTTCATTCCTGGCCACCAGTATTGACACCAGAGGTCCCGGTACATCTTCGTCACTCCAGGATGTACAATTAAAGGGGATGTATGGATCTCCCTCAACACCTCCTCCCAAAGAATCACTGGAGCCATGGTGCGTCCTCTGAAGAGGATGACGTGCTCCCCACCTTCATAAAATCCTTCAGGAGACTGTCCTGAGGATATCTAAGCACGTCGTGCCTCAGAGTCATCTTCTCAATCTGTGCCCCCCCAAATTTGCTAAAGAATTGGGGGAGTGATAGTCATAGACTAGAGGTAAGCTACTCCATCTTTATTCATGAAGGATATCTGCAGCACAACTAGCTTCTCTGACACCTCACTTAGCAGTTGTAGATCAGACCTCATGCTGAGTGCATCTGATACCATGTTCACCTTCCTAGGAGTATAGACTATATCAAGGTCATAGTCCTGGATGAACTCTAGCCATTGTCGATGTCTTAGGTTCAGGTACTTCTGTGAGAATATACACCTGGGACTCTTGTGATCAGAGTAAACAGTAAACCATTCACTCATCAGGTAGTGCCACCACATCTTCAGCGTAAATACCACTACTGCTAACTCTAGGTCATGGGTAGCATAGTTTGGATTTTCTGTCTCTATCCCATCTCTTGAAAGATCTTCTGACACTTCTCCATCCACCGGAAAAGCTCCCCCTTCTTCGACAAAGCTAAAAAGGGTGCCTCCACCCTAGAGAAGTCTGGTTCAAAACTTTAGTAGTACCTAGCCAAAGTAGAAGTCCCTCTCCATTTGGGGAGGTAATCCTGGAAACATCTTTTTAAAAGATTTCCCTACACTTTTCCACTCCTCTTGGGAACTGAAAACCCAAAACTCCCACTACCATGAGGGTAAGGCTGGCTGACTCAAGAGTGATCAGTTGCACCCACCTATACATGAGTCAATCATGTGTTTCCTGGGTTTCCTTTTTTCACCGACCAAGGAAAACCCCATTACAAAATTGTAGATAAACCAAAAACTTTTTCCTTAATATAGGAAATATGAGTATGACATGTGGATGTCCAGTCCATACCCAAACTAACGTCGTAAGGCCTCGACACTGCCACCAAGAGGTTCCAACTGAAAATCTCACCTCAAGGGTCAGATCACACCATCGGCATAAGTGTGATTATCGATTCTCCTCCCAAAGGTATCTCCAGATGTGAGGGTCAAGTCAATGGTTTAACCAGAAACTCTAGGTCTTGGACAAGATTCGTGGAAGGAAGGAATGATTAGTACCTATGTCTATTAATAAGACAACTAGTAATAGACACATACTGTACCTCAAATCATTACCAGATCCCTTGGGCCACACTCCAAGCCCACATTCCATAGGCCAGGGGATGGCTACTAGCACCGAAAAGGCAGATCCCTTAAATAGGAAGGCATTGCCTTTTTAACCTATACAGACACACAGTCCAAGAACACAAAAAGAAGCAACCACATAGACTAGAACACAATAAGATGTAACCACAAAGTAAACTACTGTAGTAAAAGAGTGCTGAAAGTAAAAAGGGGATGGAATACAAGCCCAACTGTAAAAGTACAGGTATGACTGGAAGTAAAATACAACTGAAAGAAAAAAGGAAAATAACTACTGTGCCATCCTCTAAGGTTCCTACCTGTAGGGTAGGTACAAATAAACTCCTCAGCACTCCACGTCCGTCAGTCTCCTCTGCATCACGTCAAGATGAATGGTACACCTCTGAGCACCATCCAGTCCTATCTCCCTCAGCCTCAATCAACATTGTACATCATCTGCACCAGACACGACAAGGTGTGGGTGAATCCCGTGCAGGGGTGAGTATAACGATACTCAGTAGGGACCCCAAGACCCCCGTAGGTCTCCTAGAGTTCCATAAAGGAAAAACCACAAATAAAGACATCAAATATACTTAGGTATATGCCCATACATATACCTAAGTTATCAAGATATACTCATCTCATACATGAGGGAAGGACACCACATAGGAGACACCACGAAGGTAGAAGCACCACACAGGTAACACCACGAAGATAATACCACAAAGGTAACTCCACGAAGGTAGAAGTACCACACAGGTAACACCAAAAAGATAGAAGTACTACATAGGTAACACCATGAAGACATTAACATAAAGGAAGAAGTACCACAAAGGTAACACCATGAAGATAGAAATACCACACAAGTAACACCACGAAGATAGAAGTACCACACAGGTAACACCACAATGATAGAAGTACCACATAGTTAACACTACAAAGATAGAAGTACCACACAGGTAACACCACGAAGATAGAAGTACCACACATGTAACACCATGAAGATAGAAGTACTACACAGTTAACACCACGAAGATTAAAGTACCACACAGGTAACACCATGAAGATAGAATTACCACATAGGTAACACCATGAAGACGATACCATAAAGGTAGAATTACAACACAAGTAACACCACAAATATAGATGTACCACATAGGTAACACCACGAAGATAGAAGTACCACATAGGTAACACCGTGAAGATAGAAGTACCACACAGTTAACACCGTGAAGATAGAAGTGCCACACAGGTAACACCACGAAGATAGAATTCCCACATAACTAACACCGCGAAGATAGAAGTACCACATAGGTAACACCATGAAGATGACACCACAAAGGTAAAAGCATCATAGAGGTAACACCACGAAGCTAGATGTACCACACATGTAACACCACAATGATAGAAGTACCGCATAGGTAACACCATGAAGATAGAAGTACCACACATGTAATAGGATCAAATCACAATTAGGTATAACTTAAGTACAGAATTATAGATGATTAGTCATAAACTAGATCATCTTATTCTGTTAATAAGCACTTTTTCTGACCCACACATGATCAATAGTAACTAACCCCCGCTGACCCACACTGAATCGATAGGTAACTAAACCTTGCTGATCCACAGAGGATCTAACTCACACAGGATCAATATGTGCTAACCCATACAGGATCGTTGAGCATTGACCCACACAGGATCTGACCCACAATGTATTGATAGATGCTGACCCACATAGGATCAATGTTCTTTCTTCACGTTGCAGCCTGCCAGAAGTTTCCTCACACTCGGTGTGCTCGAGTTCCATAGAATCTGCCCCTTGAGATATTGGTCATACCTTGACCACCACTAATCTCTAAAAAGGAGTAACCCAAAGGACTGCTATGTCTTAAGGGTCCTAACATGACAGATGGCGCGTCAATCGGATGCCCGATTTGTGAGTTATAAACGTTTTAGCTTCGAGGGTCTGGTTGGATTCAAGTTCGATCCAACCCTGCCGTACTCCAACATTCTCCAAAACTCAAGTGAAGTATACCAAAAGGACCTTCACGATCCAAGGATCCCAACTTTGTAGACGGTTCATCAAAAATATGTCTGGTTCTCAAGATATTCCCCTTTAAGTGTTTCTGGGTCCGGTCTGACCCGGTCGGATCGACCCGGACCGACTCGGTCTGGGCTGGTTCGGGGTGGACTCGGCCCACTGGGCCGATTTT
The DNA here is from genome assembly GCA_963277665.1 of Viscum album. NCBI lineage: Eukaryota > Viridiplantae > Streptophyta > Magnoliopsida > Santalales > Viscaceae > Viscum > Viscum album. The sequence goes on from OY728134.1 coordinate 405,773,122, forward strand.
TGGTCTAGAACATAAGAGGGGTGGCCCATAAGGGCAGACCAGCCAAAATAGGGTAGCCCGCAGGGGGGGGGGGGCGGCCCGCAAGGGCGGCCCAGTCAGAATAGGGCGGCCCGCTGGGGCGGCGGCCCACTGTGGGTGGTGGCCTGCATGGGTATCATCTCGGTCCAAGGGTGGTCGACTACTCCGAGGGTAGGGGCCCAGTCCGAGGGTGGCGACCTGGTGTGAGGGCGGTGGCCCAACTCGAGGGCGGCGGCCCGGTGGGAGGGCGGAGGCCTTGTGTGAGGGAGGCAACCCAGTTTGAGGGTGGAGGCCTGACTCGAGGACAACGACCCACTCTGAGGGTGGTGGCCCATTCCGAGGGTGGTGGCTCGGTTCAGTCTGACGTGGGGGTGTAACCCCTCGGTCACCCGAATTCCCGAACGGCCCAGAGTCCGTTTAGTTGTGAGGCGGCGATGCCACGTTGGCACCACTCGGTCATCACAAAACCTTCCAGAGGCAGGTTCTGCCTCCTCCATAGCTTCAGTCATGGATTCCATTCATCAATGGCATGGCGGTCACACCGCCTTCCTTCCCGTGGCGGTCCGTCGTTCCGGCCGCCTCCTCCATTCGTCGTGGCTGATGAGTCGCAGCCCGCCTCTTGCGGCATGTGTCTACATGCTCGCGGTCTTCCGAGGTGGTTCAAGGAAAGAAAGATAGCAGAGGGTTAGGGTCGGGTTTGTTAGGCCCACACCCTCCACATTAGCTCACAATATAGAGGATATTAAGGGAGTTCAATAAATAGTTGTATTGAACACATGATTAATCCCAAAAGATTCCCCGCAATAACCTCTCGCAAAGACGAATAAATTGCAAGTCAAACCATGGGTCAGTTGACCCGCATTCTTCGTGTTATTCTAGAACAGAGAAGAGGAAAATCATTTGAATTCATAAATGAATTAAACCCCCTTCCTGGAAGAGACGTCCACTGACGATGGTCAACAGAACCTCCTTCATCGTTGTCGTCGGTTCGTGACTCGGTGGTACTTGTAACCGCTCATTGGAACCAGTGTCATCTTCTAGGTGGCTAGCATCACAGTACTTTTCCATAGCTTCGTCGCTTGGTGAAGCCATTCCAACACCCGTCTCTGAGCTCCATATAAATAGGAGAGAAGAAGGAGTGTGTAACGCTCGGGGAATTAATGAGGTTCATTTAATTAATGATCCTCCCAAATTCCCAACAATGCGGTTATAGGAAAAGAAGAGTCAATCCATTTATTGTCTTGATATGTCACTGGTCCTGCTAGATCCGTTCATCCGTTGGAGGAAAGACAGAAAATAAAATAACAAAACATGTTATTTTATTAATCTTTCAAAATTCCACAAAATTAACTTTTTCACCCGACCTACTGTAGTCGAATTTATGCCTCTCTTAAGTGAATCTTGGTGCTGTGGATTCAATGGTGCCCTTATATTTTTAATCCGAGCAACGGTTCAAAAGTTAGAAAATGCTGCTCACGCGTTTACTGAACGTACCCAATTTTTTTTTTGAAAAATTATTAACAGTCATCCTCAACCCGTGCCGGTCGAGGTTAGGCTCTACCTAAGGGAAACACACCCCAAAGAACCAAACAGTACTCTCGTATTTCTGATATGGGTTACCGTTTAAAAGTTATATATTTTACAATAAAATAATTGTCAATTAATTATTTTATTTATGACCAAAACTAACTTTCCATGGTGGCCAACGCTGGCCAATGTTAGTATCTTCCTAAAGAGAGAATACCCTCAAGATTTCAGCAGTGGTATCAGATTTTTAATCTAAGTTATTGTTCATTAATTATAAGCATTTAAAAAATAAAATAATTTTATTTAATAATTTAATTTATGGTTATACCATTTTTGGATTTTCTCACAGGAGGCCCGCGCTGACTAAACTTAAGTCGCACCTTGGGTAAAACCGCCATCCTGAGTGCAACTGTGCCCTCAGATTTTTGATCCCAATAACCATTTAAGAGGTATTCCACTTTTTGATGAAAACTGCTTATGCATGCTAATTAAAGCTTAACAAAATTTCGACGGATCATTCTAGGCACTCCAGGCCTCGGAATCACGCTACGTCAAATTTCACGATCTCGAAATAATTACATATAAAAAAAATTATACATAATTTCCGGGACATTAAATTCTCCCCACCTTAGGGATTTATGTCCCTGAAAGACACAACATAGACTAAGGAAACAAATGGGGGTACTGAAAACAGATCTGATCCTCCCAATCATATGTGCTCTCCTGGAGGTTTCTGTGCTTCCAGTGAATGTGCACCAGAGGTATAATCCCCCCTCAAAGGACCCGCTCCTGTCGATCCTCAATATGTACTGGAACCTCCGTAAACGTTTCCCCATCGAGTAGTGTCACCACATATTTAGAGCAAAGACCACTACTGCTAACTCCAGGTCATGGGTAGCATATTTCTACTCGTCAGTATCTGTCTCAGCTCCTAAAAGCTCTACTGACACTTCCTTGTCCATAGGAAAGGATCCCCCTTTTTCGTCAAAAATGACAAGGGTGCTGGTACCCTGGATAAGTCTTGTCCAAAACTCCGGTAGTACCCAGCCAAAGCAGAAGTCCATCCCCCTTTAGAGAGGTAAACCTGGAATTATCATTTGAAAGGATGTCCCCCAAAATTTTCCACTTCTGTTGGGAACTGAAAACTCAAAACTCCTGCTGCCATGAGGGTAGGGATATCCAACTCAAGTGTGATCGGCTGCACACTCCTTTTCATGAGTTTTTCCTAAGCTTCCTGGGTTCCTTTTTTTCTGACCAAGGAAAATCCCATTCCAATGTTGTAGGTGAACCACAACCTTTTTGCCTAATACAGTCAATATGATTATGAACTTTGGATGTCCAGTTCATACCCAAACTAACGTCGTAAGTCCTCGACGCTGCCAACAAGAGGTTCCAACCAAAACTCTCACCTCAAGGGTCAGATCACACCGTCGGCGTATGTGTGATTATAGAGTATCCTAAAAAAGGTACCTCCAGACGTGAAGGTAAAGTCAACGGCTTAACCGAAAACTCTAGGTTTTGGACAAGATTTGTGGAAGGAAGGAATGATTGGTACCTATGTCTATTAATACAGCAGCTAGTAGTAGACATAGAACATTCATCGAATCATTCCTATAGCCCTTGGGTCGCACTCCTTGACCATATGCATCTACTCCCTTCCCCTGTCCTCCAGCTCCCTGAGCCTGGTGGGGACTACAAGGGGGGTGGTTGTAACATGTCGAAATGTACACCACTTCATGCTGCTCTCCTAGATATGCTTCCACATCTGCAGCCCTGCAGATTTATCTGTCCCTAACACTTCTTATTCCCAAAACATTTTTACACGCCCAAGTCTCTGAGACTGGTGCCATTTTACTACTTTCCCATTACTAACATTCACTGGCTATATCTGCTTAGCCAAAGAACATTCAACCACAAAGGTTATCTCTAGCACCCTAACATAGGTAGGAATGCATAAAATAATAGTGCGGGCTTGAATGTCCTTAAACACACCGCGCTCTGAATTCCGAGTCCCTAAGCACTGATTGTATCGTATTCATTGAGTACAAAAAATGGTCGGTACACCTCGATGAATACTCAGCTACCGACATGTCATACTGCCAAAGTTGTATAAGATCTAGAGAACTCTCAGCCACCTCTTCAAGCCAGTACTCAGTCGCCTATGAGTCGGGCTCACCTCGAAACCTGAGGGGTATCTGATGCTGAAACTCATGTAAGGCACAAAGCCTAAATGTGTCCTCTACCGGTACCACCGGTTGTAACTGCTTCCCAATGGGTAGTGATATAGTTGACACACTACCCTAAGGTACTATCTAGGGAAACAATCCATGTACCAAAGCCTCATCACTATGCGGACCATCCTCATGGTCACTCACTGGAAAAGACTAGAAGCTAAGATCACCATCTTCTCTACTAGTGTCTCAACTAGGAAAAAAAATCTAACCACAACCTCTTGATAGTCCTCAGCTACTTGGAAATATGTCTCACCTCAAAAACTTAGAGGCCTCTACCATTGGAACTCATGAAATGCACTCAGTCGGCGTGCATCCTCTAGTGGTGGAGCTGGTGGAAACGACTTCCCAACAGGTAGTGGTGTTGTTTGTACACCACCTGAAGGTGCTAACACCGTAATAGGGCCCTGTACCAAGGCATCATCGCTCGGCATGCCTTCATCGCGTACTCTCTCAGGAATCCTGGGTGGCTGTCTAAGTGGCAGTATCTTGATAAGGAACAGGTGCACCACAATCATTAAGTTATACCTGGGGAGATGACTCCAAAGAATTCAAAAGAAAACTTTTCAAAAACACACATAATCAGTGTTTTTGTGTGCTGAGTTGGAAATCAGAATTCAGGGTCCTAGTGTATGGATACATCGGCCACCGCACCGACACTGGATTCCCCAAACTGAAAACCACACTCATAAAATTTAACACTATTACTACATAGAAAATATCAGAGTCATAGTTCTTCGGTAGAACTGAACTCCTCTGATACCACTTTGTCACGAACCGTCCCTCGAGGCCCGTTCTGCGACTACCCCAAGCCCACCTTCCATAGGTCAGGGGATGGAAACTAGCACCAAAAAGATGGATCCCTAAAACAGGAAGGCAGTTCTTTTTTAACCTGTACAGACACACAGTCCAAGAACAAAACAAGAAGCAACCACATGGACTAGAACGCAATAAGATGAAACCACAAAGTAAACTGATGTAGTAAAAGAGTGCTGAAAGTAAAAAGGGACCAGAATACAAGCCCAAATGTATAAATACAAGTACGAATAGAATTAAAAATTAACTGAAAGAAAAAGGAAAATAGCTACCGGGTCATCCTCCGAGGTTCCTACCTATAGGGTAGGTATAGATTGTCTCCTCAGCACTCCACGTCCGTCAGTCTCCTCCACATCACATCAAACTGAATGGTCCACCTCCGAGCACCATCCCGTCCTAGCTCCCTCAGCCTCGATCAATGATGTACGTTGTCTGCAACAGACATGACAAGGTGCGGGCGAAGCCCATGCATGGGTGATTATAATGATACTCAGTAGGGACCCCAAGACCCTCGTAGGTCTCCTAGAGTTCCACAAAGTAAAAACCACAAAGCAGGACATCAAATCTACTTAGGTATATTCCCATACATATACCTAAGTTATCAAGATATACTTATCTCATACATGAGGGAAGGAAACCACATCGGAAACAACACGAAGGTAGAAGAACCACATAGGTAACACCATGAATATAACACCATAAATGTAATTACACAAAGGTAGAAGTACCACACGGGTAACAACATAAAGATAGAATTACCACACAGGTAATACCACAAAGAAAATACCACAAAGGCAGAAGTACCACACATATAACACCACAAAGATAGAAGTACCACACAAGTAACACCAAGAAGATAGAAATACCACACAGGTAACAACACAGAGATAGAATTACCACACAAATAACATCACAAAGATAGAAGTACCACATAGGTAACACCACAAAGATAGAAGTACCACATAGGTAACACCACGAGGATATAAGTACCACATAGTTAACACCATGAATATTGAAGTACTACACAGGTAACACCATGAAGATAAAAAATACCACACAGGTAACACCATGAAGATGATACCACAAAGGTAGAAGTACCATACAAGTAACACCACAAAGCTAGAATTACCACACAGGTAACACCACAAAGATAGAAGTACCACACAGGTAACACCGTGAAGATAGAAGTACCACACAGGTAACACTGAAAAGATACAAGTACCACACAGGTAACACCATGAAGATAGAAGTACCACAGAGGTAACACCCCCAAGATAGAAGTACCACACAAGTGACACCACAAAGACTATACCACAAAGGTAGAAGTATCACACATGTAACACCACAAAGCTAGATGTACCACACAGGTAACACCACGAAGATAGAAGTACCACACATGTAACACCACGAAGATAGAAGTACCACATAGGTGACAAAATTAGCTCAAAATCAGGTATAACTTAAGTACATAAGTATAGATGCTTAGTCATAAACTAGATCATCTTATTTTGTTAAGAAGCACAACTGCTGACCCACACAGGATCGATAGGTACCTAATCCCCACTGACCCACACATGATCGATAGGTAACTAACCCCCGCTGAACTACACAGGATCTAACCCACATAGAATCGGTATGTGTTGAACCACACAGGATCGTTGATCATTGACCGAAACAGGATATGACCCACATAGGATCGATAGATGCTTCCCACATAGGATCAATGTTATTTCTTCACATTGCAGCCTTCCACGGGTTTTCTCGCACCTAGTGCACTCGAGTTCAGTAGAATCTTCCCCTTGAGATATCGGTCATACCTATACCACCACTAATCTCCACAAAGGAGTAACCCAATAGACTTCCATGTTGCAAGGGTTATAACGGGACATACGATGCATCAATCAGACACCCAGTCTATGAGTTATAAGCATTTTAGCTCCGAGGTCCTAGTTGGATTCATGTTCGATCCAACCTGGCCATACTCCAATGTTATCCCAAACTTAAGTAAAGTATACCAAAAAGACCGTCTTGATCCAAGGATCCCAACGCTATAGATGGTTCGTCAAAAAAATGTTCAGTTCTCAAGATATGCCTCTTTAAGTGTTTTTAGGACCGGTCCGACCCGGTCGGACCTACCCAGTCGGACCGACCCGGTCGGATCGACCTAGACCAACTCGGTCTGGGCTGGGCCAAGGTGGACTCAGCCCACTGAGCTGATGTATGGTCTGTCCAGCAAGAGGGGCATCCTGCAAGGGTGGCCCAATCAGAATAGGGTGGCCCACAATGGGGGGAGGCCCGCAAGGGTGGCCCGACCAGAATAGGGAGGCCCGCAAGGGGGTGGCCCACTTTGGGCGGCGAACCACTGGGTGGTGGCCCGCATGGGCAGGGGCCCGGTCCGAGGGTGGCGACCCACTCCGAGGGTGGCAGCCTGGTGCGAGGGCGACGACCCTATGTGAGGGCGACAACCCGACTCAAGGGCATCGACCCAACTTGAGGGTGGCGGCCCGTTGAGAGGGCGATGAACCGACTAGAGGGAGGTGGCCCACTCCAAGGGAAGTAACCCAGTTCAGTTCGACGCAGGGGTGTAACCCCTCGGTCACCCAAATTCCTGAGCGGCACGGAGGTCGTTCGGTTGGCGAGGCGGCGACGCTGCATGGGCGTCGTTCGGTCCCCGCAGAACCTACCAGAGGCATGTTCAGCCTCCGCCGCAACTTCAGCTGCGGATTCTATTCATCGGTGGTGAGTCGATCACACCGCCTTCCTTCCCATGGCCAGCTGTCGTGCCAGTCGCCTCCTTTGTTCACCATGACTGACAAGCCAAGAACCTCCGCTTGCGGCGTGCATCGACGTGCTCGCGGTCTTCCGAGGTGGCGCAAGGAAAGCAAGATAACAGAGGGTTCAGGCTGGGTTCGTTAGGCCCACACCCTCTACGTTAGCTCGCAATATGGAGGATGTTAAGTGAGTCCAATAAATAGTTGTATTGAACAAATGATTAACCCCACAAGATTCCTCACAATAACATCCTGCAAAGACGAATGAATCACAAGTCAACCCATTAGTCGGTTGACCCATTTTCTTCGTGTTATTCAAGAACAGAGAAGAGGAAAATCATTTGAATGCATAAATGAATTAAACCCCCTACCTGGAAGAGACGTCCACTGACGACGGTTGATAGAACCTTCTTCATCATTGTCGTCAGTTCGTGACTCGGTGGTGCTCATCATCGCTCATTGGAACCAGTCTCATCCTCCAGGTGGTTGACATCGCAGTACTTTTCCAGGGCTTCTTCACTTGGTGAAGCTGTGCCAACACCCCTCCCCGATCTCCATATAAATAGGAGAGGAGAAGGAGTGTGCAACGCTTGGGGAATTAATGAGGTTCATTTGATTAATGAGCCTCCTGAATTCCCAATGGTGTAGTTATAGGAAAAGAAGAGTTAAAGCATTTATTAGCTTGACACGTTGCCGGTCCCGCCAGCACTGTTCATTCGTTGGAGGAAAGAAAGAAAATAAAATAACAAAACATGTTATTTTATTAATCATTCAAAAAGTCCACAAAAATAACCTTTTCACCTGACCTACTGCGGTCGAAGTTATGAATCCCTTAAGAGAATCCCGACGCTTTGGCTTCAATGGTGCCCTTAGATTTTTAACCCAAGCAATGGTTCAAAAGTTAGAAAATGCCACTCATGCATTTACTGAACGTACCCGAAAAAAATTTCATAAAATTATTAACAGTCACCCTCGACCCGCGTCGGTCGAGGTTAGGCTTTGCCTAAGTGAAACACGCCCCAACAAACCCAATGGTACTCTCGTATTTTCAATCCAGGTTAACGTTTAAAAGTTATGGATTTTACAATAAAATACTTTTCAATTAATTATTTTATTTACGGGCAAAAACTAACTTTCATTGGTGGCCCGCGCCGGCCAATGTTTTTTTCTTCCTAAAGAGAGCATACCTTCACGAGTTTAGAAGTGGTCTCATATTTTTAATCCGAGTTACCGTTAATGAGTTATAAGCATTTAAAAAATAAAATAATTTTATTTAATAATTTTATTTATGGTTATGACATTTTCAGGTTTTTCTCATAGGAGGCCCACACCGACTAAACTTAAGTCGCGCCTAGTGTAAACCCGCCATTCTGAGCGCAATGATGCCCTCAGATTTATGATCCTAGATACCGTTTTAAGATTTATTCCACTTTTTTCAGGAAAACTACGTACGCGTGCTAATTAAAGCTTAACAAAATTTCAACGGATCATTCTGGGCACTCTAAGCCTCGGAATCGCACGCTTTCAGATTTCGCAGTCTTGAAATAATTCCATATAAAAAAAACTATACATAATTTCTGAGATATTACAGTATATAATTGTTTCACTTTATTGTATTTTTTTAGTATCATTTCATGTTTTAAAGTTTTTATGTCATACATCATATGTGGATATTTCTATTATGGAATTTTCACTATAAAAAATAGGAAATTAAAAGTGTTTTTTGGCCACTTTTTTAAAAATGTGGTTAATTTTTAATTCAGTCATGTTTTAAAATGTGGCTAATTTGACTACTAAAAATTCACCTAAATATAGTGGTTCCCTTTATCAATGATAAAAAAGGATGATAAAGGACATACTTTTATCAGTGATAACTAAAAGTAATGATAAACTTAACCATTATCAACACTAAAAAAGTGCTGATAAAAGAAAAACCATTGTCAATTATTTTCTTAGCATTGATAAAGGTAACCCTTTATCAACACATTTTTAGCATTGATAAAAGTTCTCCCATTATTAGCACTCAAATAACACCGATAAAGGATACCTTCCATAATATTATATATATATATATATTCTTATATAAAATTTATATAACAATATATATATATATATTTATATATTTATATATTTAATCATTTATACTTTTGTTTATTATTTTATACTTATTTTTAATTATATAAATAATTATAATTACACACACACACATATTATAATTTAGTGATATAAACTATATAAATACATTAAATATAGTTCATATTTTAATTTACATACTTATATTAATATTATATAATTTATAATATACATATATATTTATAATTATATGTGTGTGTTTATATTATATATATATATATTATATATATGTTGGTTGGAGTGATTATCTCAAGAGGGGTGTGAATTGAGTACCCAATAAAAATTTCTATCTAAAACAAGATTTAAATAAAATCCCCCAAATAATTAAAACAACTTGGTTAATCAAAATAGAATATTGATATAAGTTATGACTGTTGGGAAAAAATCCCTCAAGGTAACATTGAAGTATTTTTTGGGTTGATTGTGTTTGTTGAAAAAGCAGGTTTTCATGGATGTTTGTCGAGTTCCCAAGAAGTTATTGACAATGCTTGTTGACAAAGAACGATGACAAAGGAATGGACGATCTGGAGGCGGTACAAAAAGAGCAGTACAAGGTGGCGTCGTTTCCCAGTGTTTGTCAAATTTTTGGGGTCCAAAATTTGGAGTTTGGTGAGCATCGCGAAAATAGGATTTCCATGAAGATCATAATTTAATATGGAAAAGGCATGAATTTCGCAAAGATAGGATACATGGTTTGGAAATTGCGAAGACCAGAAGAATAGAGGTGGTGATGCTTCGCGATTACGTCAAGCTTCGCGAACGGCAGAGGCTGAAGCGCATCACGGCGGTGAAGGGATTTGCGAGGGAGCTTCGCGGCGAAGGCGTGAAGGAATGTTGGGATTTGCGAGGGATCTTCGCGGCGAAGTCGCGAAGGTATGTTGATGGTGATTCTTCACGACTACGTCAAGCTTCGCGAACGGAAAAGTGCTGTGGTGCTTCGCGATTTGGACAGAATTCCGGCGGAATCTTTGGAGCTTCGCGATTTGAGATGACGTGGCGTTGACTTCGCGTGGAAGGGATGAGGGTCGGTGGAATCGCCTATAAATAGAGGCCGAACCCCTCGAGAGAAGCAGAGAGAATTTTCATAGAAAATCCATTTCTCTCGGTTCGCAGAGGTGGTTCGCGAAGGCAGTGTGCTTCACAAAATGGGAGCTTCGCGGCGGCTATTCTAGCTCTGCGAAAGGCGTGTGCCCCACGTTGGCTCGGTGAGCTTCGCGGAGAGGCAGGATCTCCGCGATGGACTAATCTTCGCGAGGGTCGTTGCTTTGCGACGACTTGAGCATCGCGAGAGTGCTTCGCGAGAGAGCTTCGCGAAAAGGCAGGAGCTTCGTGAGGGCTTGTTTGAGCTTCACGAAATTGGGAGCTTTGCGAAGTAGGGTGATTTGCGAAGGTGTTTCCAAAGTGGTTTGCCCAGTGGATAGTGGCAAATGGGTATTCATCTACGGGTGAAATTTTAACTTCAACAGAGCATCTATATAAAGAGAAAGATGCATTCCTTAATGGAAATGAAGAGACCTACAAGTCTATAAACTGTGAGTGAATCCCTTCCAAGAGCAGTGAGCTTAGGAAGAGGAAGAAGGTGATCCTCTCCACCGGCAGTGATCCAGAGAGAGAGAAACAGGGAGTGACCCTTGGGAAAGCAGTGAGCTGACCCCAAACATTGTATAGGCAGTGAGCCTGGGCATAGAAGTGATCTAGCCCGAACATTGTAATCCACAGCTAGTGAAGTCTAGTGGAATTGGTACGACCGACAACTTGTCGGTGTATGCTCCTTGGACGTATCCCTTTGCGTTGAACCAAGTAAAAATCTCTGCGTCTGCCTGTTTATTTGCCTGCATTGCATTTAAAGCATCATCATCAGATAAAGGAGAAAGTAAGTGATCATAACATACACACAAGTGAAAACAAAGTGACCCTTGTAACAAAGAGGTCAAGATCCAGCAGGGCAGGAAGAACTTTGAAAAAGAATATCCATACCCTGATTCACCCCCCCTCTCAGGGTATATAGGCCCCTATTGGTCCTAACAATGACCTTTTAAAATACTTCTCAAAGATTGATTAATTCTTATTTGAAATAATATATAATTATTACTTTAACGTGTTAAATAAATTTACTCAATCAAAACCTTATATAAACACTAATTAAGATTAACTATCAAAGTAGTGGTTTTTTACAGTTTAAAATAGATTTGGTTTAAAGCATAGAAATAAAAAAACAAAACACAAAGAGAAATAAATCCAAGATATATAGTCTAAAGCTGAGACCTAATCCTCTTCACTTGGAAATAACATGCTTCCAATTAGATTATATAAAATAATCTTTAATCCACAACCTATATCAGGTATAAAACAAAAAAACTTGTTGTCTAGGACATGCAAGGACCTATTCCACAATATCCATGGGAATAAAAATAAATACATTCCACATAGGGACCTCTTACACAACACATGGGAAAATAAGTGTAAAAAGAATTTGAGAAGATATTCAGAATATTTCAATTAAAGCATAGAATATAGTATGTGTGTTCAAAATATAGAGTAAACATACACTGCTCAAAATGTAAATATAAAAAACAAATAGAGAAAATAAAATATGTAAATAAGATAATTTTTATCAGTATGATGCACTCTAAAGATTATGAATCCTTGAATATAGTTCAAAATGAAGCTCGAGCCAAGTTTCTAAAATTCGTAGTAGAACATAGTGTCATGAACTCTTTTATTATTTGGATCATATGAAGGAAATCGATGTTTGATGTGCTTCAATATTCCACAAATGTGTGTTGGAAAGATGTAGTTTGTAAGATCTCGGCATGTATCACTCTTCCCATTTATGTGTATCTCTCAATATTTTCAATCTTTGTGTATATTTTCTTTGTGTGTCCCCTTCTTGTATATTCAATCGGCACGCATGAGGGAGTCTTCTATTTATTTTAACAGAAACATGTCAGAAGAATCATTAGGATCCTATGATCTTTTTACTAGTTTACTAAAACAAATTTTAATGAATCTCTAAAATAGTTTAAGAACAATCATTAAAATAAATCTCAATATTAAAATCAATAATATAGTCATTATAAATATTTAATTCAATAAAAATAGAAATAGTGGTGGTGATTGTTTGAATGGTGAGACAACCTTTTCAGTGACTTGAGATGGTAGTGAGTCTGGGAAATGGTGAGTCATATCAGTGGTAGGTCATTCCAACACTTTTTCAAATTTTCATTCCAATGATAGGTCATCTTCAATAGTGACACAGATCTAGCTATAGGTCTTTTTGACACTTATCCAACTTTCCATTCTAGTGGTGACTTGTCTCTGATAGGAGGTATTTACAAAATTTAGAAAAATTTATTAGTTCAAAGAAGAAACATATTGAACGGTGGGTGTTTCCAATACTTTTCCAAATCTAGCGCTGATGGTGGGTGTTTCCCATACTTTGATAAAAAACCATTCTGGTGATAACGATGGGTGTTTCCCATACTTATCCAAATTTTCATATTAGCGGCATCCTCAATGATAAGTAGAGTCTGACGGTGAGTCATGTATAGAGGTGAATGTTTTCAACAATTATCCAAAATTTCACCAATTTACATTATATTATAAAATTATATCAAAACACATAAAACTCATTAATAATATAAGAAATGTGATTTGATGATCATTAAAGCAAGGGTGCGAACCATCTACTCCTTTTTTATGATCATAATCATGAAATTTTATACACCATGTGTAGAATAATGATATCAAAGATATCAAGGAGATGGAAAACAATATTGGTGAAAGTTTTTAAATAAACAACATACGGTAACAATGATAGTTACATAGTAAATGGTATCATAGGTAATTTAAAAAGATAGTATCAAATAAAAGATGGTATTAAAGAAAATAAATAGGCATAAAGGTATCATTAACATTTGATGGTATCAAAGACAAATAAACATCACTATAAAATAAATAAAAAATAATATAGATCTATTCTACCCATTTTGTGATTATCTAAAAGTGATAATAAAATAGGAAATGCATAGAAATAGAATAAGAAGAATTAGATAATTTCCATTGGAAAATAACTAAATTACAATAAAAAAATATGCAACAAAATTAATATAAAAAATATCCCTATCAAAGACTAAAAGTCCAAGGTCAAAAATTTTTGGGATTGGTTAAAGGATGAAGAAGATATTTTCCTTTCCCTTTGATAGAAGAAGAAGATTCAGAAGGTAGGAAGAGAAAGAGTTTCTCGAATAATGATTAGCCTAATATGTTGAACTACTTCTCTAAGAGTGAGGCTGAAAGGCTAAAAACAAGCTGGAAAAGGTGCATTTGGATATATGGTTACACCAAGCCTAAAGAACTTTGGTTCATTAGATGGAGGTTTTAGATTAGAAGTAATAATAATGGTATCTTGATCCACCAATGTTGTTCCGAAAACATGGAGAAAAGGTTTCATCAAATTTATGAAGTCCATAATTATGTTTCCTATCCTATCCATAGCACTGAAGAAATCATTCTTCTCTTCCATAAACGTCTTGAGAATAGGATTAATCACCTTCAACTGATTCACTTTCTCTTTAAACACTTGAGTGACTGGAGGCATTATGATATTCTCTTCCAAGAACATGAAATGAGAATTTATCACATTCTTAGTTTAAATCCTAGAAAGGTAATAATTTATAGATTTTGTTATAGTCTCTCTATCAGCTTTTATATCCTTCATATATCATCTAACCATCATATGGACATGATCACTGTTATGCTCGCATTTTCTCAAAGTTTCTTGAGTAAGGTCAGGTACACCACCTGAAACACCACGAATCACTTATCTGATAACTGTTCTGATCAAATCAACATCCAAAATAGAAGGTGGAGTACTTGAATTAGAATCCATTAATGTAATATTATCCACTATATCTAACAAATATTCTATATAATTCTCAAAGGAAGACCTCATCTCATCCATTATGGATCTCAAAGATTCCAACTCATTGGATAAACTCCTAGTTTTTATTCCCACTTCTTGAATGCAGTGCATCATTTTTGACTAAATATGATGTATCATAAGCTCAAAAAAATACCTTTCATCTCTTTCAATCAACATAGTTACAAGATGTTTCTGATTCTTCAATAACAAATCAAAATCAGAAATAAATTTTTCTCTAAAATATTCCAAGTCAGATTTGGATACATCTTCTAAAGGTACTAATGCAATAGAAGGTGTAGGTACAAGTGTAGAGGAAATGGTAGGTACAAGAATTTTAGAATCAATCCTCTGTAATTCTCCTACAATATCAATATGATATACCAAATTTCCCTTAGGATCCATATCACCTTGAAAAATAAGCCTCTCGTCATCTGAATTTGAGTAGTCCAGACCAAGTCTAACATACCCTAGGAACCTATCCAACTACTCAAGATCTGGATCCATCAATATGATAAAATACATACCACAGGTCTTTAAAATTTTATTCTTTGAAACTATAGACTCAATAATGGTAGGAACAATATCCAGCAGCTCAACTAATTTCTTCACAACCACTGTCTGCTCAACAATAGTAGGATCAACCACTATCTGCTCATCAAATGATTTATTAACAACCGTTCCTTAAAAAAAACTATAAAACAACTATAGGATCACTATGAACTTCATCTATAGGATCAAAAATATGAATCTCAATACTTGGGGATTACTGCCCCTTAACTGATGCTTCCTTCCCATATCTAGCTACATCTTCAACAAGACTGGATATCTCTTCACATATTGAGAAAACACATGGAGAAGAGATTAGATCCCAAGGTATATCAACTTCTTTAGCTCTAATGAGACCACTATGACCATTATGTTCATAACCTCCATCATTATCGTCTTTATCCCAATCTATATTTCCTTCTCTATTTCTATTTTCATTTTAATTTTCATTTTCATTATCTTAGCCTCCTCCTTCTTCATCTTCCTCATATTCATCACCATTTCCACCACTACCATTTTCTTCATAGGATTTAAAAGTGATTTTGAATTGATCTTCACTAGAAACTTTAGTTTCTTCTTCCTCACTTCCTTATTTTAAGAGAGTCTATCTTTTATGTAGAGACCTATGTGGACTAGGAACAACATAAGTAATGGCAGGAAAACTCTAAGGTAGGTTTGGATCACTTCCTTAATTTACTGAAAATTAATTCTCTTCATCTCTTGAAGAAACAACATCCACTTCTTCATCTGAGTATTCAACCACTTCATATGGATCAAATATAGGATCCACAATATTTTTCAGTCTAGTTGGATTATCAACTATAATGAATTATTCATAAATTCTTTCACCATTATCAACGCACTACTTATTCTAGGGGTTCCAACTAATTTTCATCCTTTTTAAAATGACTCTAGTAATGCAAAATCCTCCACATTTTACGAATTTTTCTTCTCCTTCATCAACTAGTCACTTGGCCTCCAACATGGCCGATATAAACTTGGGATAAATTAGATAATTTGACCTTGAAGATGGATTGTACATTTCCATCACGTGAAACATCAAGTATCTGCATAGATTTATCATTTATCATCTTTTCATAATACAAAAAAGATAAACATCTTGATAACCCGTTGTAGGGAAATCAAATTTCCTTGTAAATAACATGTGTTTGATGAAATTGAAAAGTAGGTGAAATTAACCATTAAATCAAACAACCACTGGCCTTGTTACTATTCCATATCTAGTTAAATCTGCCAAGGAATAATTTTAAACAAAATTTTCATTATCATCAAGAATAGTTTCTTTATATTCATTCAAGATTACTTCAAGATACACTCTCAAGAATCTTGACAATTATCTTGAAGAAAAGAAAAATTTTCATCCATTTACTCTTCTTCATACCCATTCTTCATCCTTTTCAAAACTGAACTCAACATACTTGCAAAACTAGTGAACTAACCTAGGATAAAATGGTATCTCATTAGAATAAAACCACTCCACCCATCCCTAATTTTTCATAAATTTGAGCACCAAATAATTTATTGATAGTAACCATTCATCATGAACTTCTTTTTTGGTCACCATAACTTTATTTTCAAGATCAGGATTCACCGGATCAATAGAAGCTAAATGATTGGACTCTCTTTTCTCATTATTCAAGGGACAAGACTAGTCAGGAGAAGAAACTGTAGCCTAATTTTTTCTAACTATGGTGATCATATCAGAAGGTTTGGAAAAATGAAAGAAAAGGCCAATGGTCAGGAGAAAAGAGAGTAACAACAAGGTTTGAGAGTAAAGGCACGAGGGAGAAATATTTAAAATTAGACTGGTGTATAATTTGATATCATTTATGGATTTAGGGATTTTTTAAATTAAAAATAGAAAAACATTTGAATTGAATATGAATAAAATAAATAACCCATAATAAGAAATTAGAAGTTCCAGCTTTAAATCTAAAAAAATGAAATTTAACAAAGGCATATTGATTATAATGACAGGTAAATCCAACAGTGGGTAAAACTCAATGGTGGGAAAAACTCCAATGTTGGGTAAAAATCAAGTGGTGGGTAAAACTCAATGCTGAGTAAAACTCAAATGGTGGGTAAAACTCCAATGGTGGGTAAAAATCCAACAGTGGGTAAAACTCCAACATTGGGTAAAAATTCAATGGTGGGTTCCAAAAATATAAGCATAACCATAGTTAATCATAAATAATTCATGTTTGATGTAGTTAATTCTCTCAGTTTTCAAAGGTTTATTAAAAATATTAGCAAGCTGATGTTTAGTTCCAATTTAGTCAAGATTTATATCACCCTTTTGAAAATGGTCTCTCAAAAAGTGATTTCTTACATCAATGTTTTTTTTCTAGAGTAATACATAGGGTTCTTAGAAATGTTTATATCAATTGTATTATCAAAATTTATAGGGACATATCAGAATTGATATCTATTGACTATTATGTTGTGTTTTATCCACAAAATATGTGCACAATAGCTACTTGCTACTTGTATTCAGCTTCAGTAGTAGTAGTGAAACACAATTTTGTTTCTTACTACACCAAGAAACTAGAGACTTTCCCAAAATATGACATGTTCTAGAGGTGATTTTTATATATAAATTTAAACCACCAAAATCAACATTTGAATAAATAACTAGGTCAAATTATTGTTCTCTAGGGTGAAAATGTCTTAAATTGGTAGTATAGTTGAGGTATTTAAAAATTCTTTTAACAATAACTAAGTGTGACTCTTTTGGGTTTTCTTAAAAATGAGCACACATACACACACTAAACATAATATCTAGATGTCTAGTAGTTAAGTAGATAAGACTTATAATCATACCTCTGTAACTGTTTTGATCCATTGATTTCCCAGTTTCATCAAGATCCAACTTATATGTGGTACTCATAGGAGTATCACTACTCGTAGTGCTATCAAAATTAAAAAAAATTAAAAGTTCATTAGTATATTTACTTTGATTTAATATAATTACTTCTTTATTTAGAAAAATATAAAAACCAAGAAAGAATTTTAGTTCACCCATTAAAAATATTTCAAATTCATTTTGCAATATCTTTGAAAAATCAGTACATAAATCTTTTTTAGAATATTCAAAAATAATATCATCTACATAAATTTGAACAACTAAAACATCTTTTGAATGTTTTTTATAAATAAGGTAGGATCATCTACACCTTTTGAAAATCCTTTTCAAATAAGAAAATAGACGATCCTATCATTCCAAGCTCTAAGATCTTGTTTTAAACCATATAAATCTTTTTTTTAACTTGAAAACACTATTAAAAAAATGGGGATTTTGAAATCCAGGGGTTGTTCAACAAAAACATCCTCAACTATATACCCATTAAACAATGCAATTTTGACATCCATTTGATATAGTTTAAAATATAGATGTGCTGCATAGGATATAAGTATTCTAAAGGATTCAAGTATGACTACAAGTGAAAAGGTTTCTTCATAGTCTATACCCTATTCTTGACTATACCCTTTGCAACTAGTCTAGCCTTATTCCTTACTATTGTTCCAAATTCATCAAACTTTTTTCAAAACATCCATTTAGTTCCTCTAGTCAAGGTTTCTTTGGTCTATCAAAAAGTTATCAAATGTTATTTCCTTAAAATTGATTAAGTTCTTATTGTATAACCATTATCCATAATTCATCATTGATTTTGTCATTGATGTTCTTTAGTTCAAGTTGTGACAAGAAAGCTTGATGTTCAACCTAATTTCTTAGAGAAGCTCTTGTTTTTGTACCTCTATCTATGTATCCAACAACAACACCTAAGGGGTGGTATTTAAGAGTCTTAATACCTCTATAAAAAGAATATTTTGTCACCTCAGGGTCCTCTATAGGTTCAGGTTAGAAGTTCCTCAAAACTAGATGATTTTTATGCCAATTTCACTACAGAATTAGAAGGTTTTGAATTTAAGTTCAAAGTGAATAAATCATCCTCAAGGTTTTCTAAATAATTATTAGGTTCATTTGGATATATCTCATCAACCTTTACAAGTACATACTATTCCACATTCTTGGTTATTTTATTAAAAAATCTATAGGTTTTCATAGAAGTTGAATATACTAGGAAAATTACTTAACCACTTTTAGAGGAAAACTTGTAAATATTATCCTTAGTATTAAGAATAAATACTTTGAAACTAAAAAATACAAAGTAATCAACCTTAGGATTTAAACTATTCTAAATTTCATAGGGATTTTTCTTCAATATAGGTATAATTAAAACTCTATTTATTATATAACAGGCTATATTCACAGCCTCTTCCTAAAACTAGATAGGTAAGTCATATTCATTAAGAATAGTTTGGGTTATTTATTGAAGTTTTATATTTCTTATTTCTATAAATCCATTCCGTCGAGGGGTCCTAGGAGAAAAGAATTTATTACTATATAAATTTTGTGATAAAATGAATTAAATTTGTTTATTTTTAAACTCACGACCATGGTAACTTCTTAAGGTTTTAATTATAAGTCCACTTAAGTTTTCTAAAAATTTAGAATAATTTTTAAAATAAGAACTAGCTTCACTTTTGGGAGCTAAAAAGAATACCCAAGTATACCTAGAAAAATAATTTACCAGTACATAGACATAGTGCTTTCCATTTAAACTAGAAACTCTAGATGGTCCAAACAATTCCATGTGTACCAAATCAAGAGGTTGATAAGTTGAAACTTATTTATTTAATTTAAAATAAATCTCATGCTATTTACCTTTTTGATAGGGGTTACATACTTTGTCATTTGGGAATTCAAGTTTGGGTAGATCCCTGACCAACCCTTTCCAAGTAAGATTTCTAAGTGAGTGAATATCATAGTAGACTAGTTTCCTATGCCAAATCCACAACTCTCTATGAAAGTTACTCAAGTAGGAAACATTTTGAGAAATTAAAGAATCAATATCAACAACATACACATTCTCATTTCTCTAAGAAATAAAAAATAAA
This sequence comes from Viscum album, assembly GCA_963277665.1. Classification (NCBI taxonomy): domain Eukaryota; kingdom Viridiplantae; phylum Streptophyta; class Magnoliopsida; order Santalales; family Viscaceae; genus Viscum; species Viscum album. Next base: position 405,793,068 of record OY728134.1, read on the forward strand.
CAATTTTTTGAATTAAAAACATTAAAAACATTATTTTTAAACTTAACATAAAAAACATCATCACAAAATTGTGAGATGCTAAGAAGATTATACTTTAAATCATCAACAAAAAGTTAGAAATTAAAATTGAGTTAGTGTTAGCCATTTTCCTGAGGCCACTGATATTTCATTTAGCATTGTCACCAAAGGTGACATGACCACCATCAACCTTTATTAATTTCTTAAAGATCATGTAATTTATTGTCATATTCCTAGAACAACTAATATTCAAGTACCACAGATTTTTACAGGATCTATTCAAGTATCTTTCCAAGAAAACAAAATTTATACCAAGAATGATTTTGGTACCCATATTTTCTTGGGTCCAGATGTGTTAGTGATTAGGGACTTAAGAACCCATATTTTTTAATAGGTTTCCTAAGAATATTGTAAACTTTTTGAAATAAAAACTTTATTAAGTCCAATTTAATAAAAACTAGCGGTGGAATTATTATAATTAGACTTTGTAATAAAGTTTCTCTTAACAACTCTTCTTTGTCCAGGTTGGTAAACTAGGACAATTATGTATTTAGGTGAATTTTTTTCCTAATATTTGATTAAGATTTTCTATTCCATTTGTAAAACATTACAAGCCTTTCTTTAGTTTCTCATTTGAAAATTTTAGTTTAATATTTTATTTTAATAATTGATAATTCTTATATTATTCTATAGAAAGATCAGTTTTAATATTATCAGATAAAGCATGTTGTTTCTTCATAAATTTGTATTTATATTTGAGTTAATAAAAATATCTTCAAGAATATTTCGATACTCAAATATTTATTGTTTTTACATATCATCATCATTTTTATTTTTAGAGTAGTAAAAATTATGAATAGAAGATACAATAGACACCTCAGATATATTTGTCATGAAGCAATTGTTGGATCTGTCCAGATTTTCTTCATATGTTGAGTTTGAGTCACTGGAGATGTCCTTAGAGGTACTCTATGTGGATTTGATGGATTTATAATACTTTTTTGTGCTTATCCTCATACTTTTTTTTTCAACTTAGGATAATAAACCTTGAAATTTTATTTTTTCTTACACTCATAGTAGGTAATCTTGTTTGAATTGTTATCCCTTATTCAATATTTTTTTCGATTTCCTCTACTATCATATTTTCCCTTATATCTCAATTTTTCTTCTTGTAAAATTTCTCACACCTTCTATCCAGATGGGAAATTTCGTCATCACTATCATCTGGTGACTCATCTTCACTATAGATTTCAACTTGTACCTTTTCCTTTTGATTGGATGCAGTATTCTTGAAATCAACAAATTTTCTCTTAGGTTCATCATCTTCTTCATGATTAACCTTACACACTTCCTCATACATCATCAACTTCCAAATAAATTCCTTGATAGATATTTTAATGATGTCGCTGGATTCCATTATTGACATAGATGTCCCTCTACATCTATTTGGAAGAAAATTTAGTAGTCCCATGATTTAAACTTTATCTGACATTGGATTCCCTAAGGAGGTCATCATATTCACTATCTTTTAGAACCTGAGATACACATCATAAATTAACTCATCAGGTTTTATCTTAAAAGTATCATATTTAATTGTATAAGTGTTCAATAACATTTCTTTAATGTTAGTTGTTCCTTCACAAGAAATAGACAATGTATCCCAAATTTCAAAAACAATTTTACTATTAGATATCCAATTAAACTCTTTATCACCCTAGGAATAGTAAAGGGTATTCATAGATTTGTAGTTATTATTATAAGTAAGTTTAGTAGCATCATACCAATCATTTCTAATAGTCTTAGGTAACTAATATTTATCCTCTACTACATATCAAATTTTAAACCACATGCTTTCAAAATGAATATTCATTTCTATTTTCCACTGAGCATAGTTATTACCATTAAAAAAAGAGGTCTGTTGGTAGTATAACCTTCTTTCTTATTATTCATTTAAATAATTAAATTTAGAACTAATAAAAATTTAAGATCTTTAAAATATTACTAAAATCACATATGAAAATCTTTTGAAAACCTTTGATACCAAATGTTGTTCAAAGTGAGTATCTCAAGAGGATGGTGAATTGAGTACCCAATTATTATTTTTTGTCTAAAATAGGATTTAAATAAAATCCCCCAAATAATTAAAACAAACCAGTTAATCAAAATAGTATATCGATATAATTTTTGACCTTTTAAAATACTTATATTAGATTGATTAAGTCTCTGTTAAAACAATATATAAATATTACTTTAACTTTTGAAATGAATTTACTCAATAAATACCTTATATAAACACTGTTGAAGATTAACTATCAGAGTAGTGGTTTTTTATAGTTTAAAATAGATTCAGTTTAAATCATAGAAATAAAAGAAAACAAAATACCCAAAGGAATAAATAAAACATGTTCAATCTCAAGACGAGATCTAAAACTCTCCAATTAGAAATCACCTGTTGGAAAGAAGATTATATAAAATAACATTTGATCAAAAAACTGGATCGGGTATACAACAAAAAAACTTTCTTTACATCCCACATAGGGACCTATTCCACAACAGTCATGAAAATAAAAATAAATATAGTCCACATGCGAAACTCTTCCACAACATGTGGGAAAATAGGTGTAAAAATTGTTTGAGAAGATATGAAGTTTATTTCTAGTTAAATCACATGAGATAGTGTGTGCATTCAAAATACATAGTAAACACACACTATAACAACCATGCTCTTTATTTCATATCTAAACATTATTTATTACATAAAACTGCACATAATACAAATCAAAAGATCAATAGGTCTAGTTCATTGGGAAAATAGAAACATTACATAACAACTTAAAATATGAAATACAACATCTTTATTGAAAGATTATTTTACATGACCACAACATTCCTTCGTATTTAACATTGCATGGGATAACTTGAGGACAAAAATAAGAAAGAGGTGAGATATAAAGCCCAGTATGAGAATAAACATGGAATAACATGAGTATAACAATACATGTTATAAAAGGAATATCAATGAGGAATAAATGAACATGAATAATAAGGCATGATATAGCATGATAATCATAACATGGGAAATGTGGAAACAACTTAAAACACCGCATCAGAAACATAAGTGAAAGATAAACCACAAATAATTCATGGTGGGAATAAGTCCAATAAAATAATAAGGTAAACCTCTATCCCAACATGACGTATCATGATGCTAAAAATTATCCAATGAATTGGAGCGCTATCAGGGCGCACCCTTCATAATCATTTCAATATCATGCTTAACTGTGCCACATAGATCACATAACATGGATTCATTTATCATTATAATTTTATTCCATGATCAAGGAATGTGGAATAAATACATGTAAGTAACTAATAAACAAGTATATGTGTGTAAATGTGAATACCCTATATATATAAATAGATATGGTATTCACAACATAATGATTTTGGCATTGAAAATCATGGTGCAATTTCGTCAGCATAACGGCGTCATATGGAAATTAATAAAATGGGTTGATGAGTGAGAAATGGGTATCTAATCATTTATAAATTAAATGTATAGTAAGGGGATCATGGAATATAATATCCCATAATATGAAATGGAATTTAAGATTCATAATATAAATGAAGTTCTTGAATGGAAATGAGAAGAGAGAAACCCCTTATAGAATTTTAGCATAGTACCAGCTTAGGAAAGAGTCCAAATATGGGAGGATAAATTAAACCTCATTGAAATAACATAAAATTTACTATAGGTAAATGATTATAAAATAATTACAATTTAATAAATTGAAATAAAAAAGACTAATTTCAAATAAGGTTCTTGAATTGAAAAGGGGAGAGGAAGGTGAGGATCCCTTACTTGGATGTGTGACTCCAAAGACTTAGGAGAGGCTTCTTGAGAGCTTAGGGGTGACTTGGGAGGACTCTAGGAAGTAGAAAGAAGAGTGTGGACGATATTAAAAGAGTTTTAATGAAGAGAAATGGGATCTTTAGTGAGTTTATATTGGAATGAAGGAGAATTTCTTTATTATTTTCGTTATTGACACTACATAATAAAATATTCAAAACCACAAACCATTCCATGGTTTCTGGAAAAAGGTAGTGTTTTAAATTATTTTATAAGGGTAAGGAATTATCTTATTAAAATATTTACCTTTCTTATATGGAGGTGAGTGACACTCTTAAAGAAATTGATTTAAAATATTAAAATATATTATGTCTTGGAGAACTCATAATGGATTTAAAAAATAAATAAAATAAACTCAAAAACACATTTTTTAAATATAAAACATATATTTGTCCGAATATACCTTTTATAGTATTTATTATATCATTTTGGGGCCATTATGATGTCATAAAACACACTATATATTTATACAGTATTTAATTTTTACACAAAAATTCGTATGTTTCAGAAAATTATGTAAAATTAACCATTGGATAATTTCAAAATCTTGATTCTAAAAATAATATTAATTTTATCTAAATAATTCTTTAATTATGTGATTTTTAAATTTTAAAATAAAAATCGACATTTATTGAAAATGACATGTTTTTTTGACAAATAACCGCTTTTAACCCTTATAAAAATTGAATTTGTCATCATAAAAATTAAATGATCATTTATATTTGATAAATATTATTTAATAATAATATTACATTAAAATATTATTTATTTCAAAAATCCATTAATTCATTAATTCATTAATTGAATTTGAATATTAACAAAAAAAACAATTTGTGCTTTAAAAATTGTTTACAAATTAACAATAATATAAAGAAAATATATTCATTATTATATAAAAAATAATGTACATTTTATTATTTCTAGGGTCTTGATACATATCTCTTTATTACACCAACATATTCCCTAAGAGTAAGGTGTGTAATGCTGGGGATTTCATGGGTCCATTTGGTGAACATGGTTTGGGTCGTGATCTTGAAGATCTTGAACTTCTCTCATAAACAATTTCTCTCATGATTAAGTTCTTGGATATCATCTTGGGTATGGTCTAGGGAAAATACCAAAAATGATATCTCCTTCAGAAGCTCCGATAGATGGGCTTCACAAGGAATGATCCTACTGGTTGAGTCCAACACTTACTTTGTTTGTGCCAAAAGGATTTGTTAAAACCCTATATTTATACTAGTTATGTGATCACTGTTCAAAATATTTATTATCAATGGTAATGATACTTAACAGTCATTTAAATCTAATTGGATATAATAAAACTAAATAAGTTTATGTATTTTCTATATACGACATTTGATTAAATCAAAATAAAGGGAATTTTATTCATAAATTTTTAGGTCATTACAACCTTCCCCCATTAAGAAATTTTTCCATAAAAATTTCCTTTTACCACACTAAAATAGATTAGGGCGGCTCTACTAAATCACCTTATTCAGTTTCCACATTGCTTCTTCAAACTTGTGGTTTCACTACAACACTTTAACAAGTAGAACTGTCTAATTTTGTAGAAATTTTTCTCTATGATCTAAGATCTTCACCAACTAATCCTCATAATAAAGGTCATTATCTAAGGGAATAACCTATGGATTGAGTATATGTGATGGGTTTGGTATGTACTTACTTAAGAGTGATACTTGGAATACATCATGTACTTGAGATAGTTTCAGTGGGAGTGCTAGTCGATAGGACACTGCTCTGATGTGATTAAGTATCTCAAAAGAGATGATGTACCTTAGACAAAGATTTCCCTTCTTACCAAATCTCATAACTCTCTTCTATAGATATATGAGGAGGAATACCATGTTTCTAACATCAAAATCTAGGTCACATCGACGATTGTTAGCATAGATCTTTTATCGACTCTGAGCAGCTTTGATGTGTTGCTGGATGGTATTAACCTTCTCTACCATTTCTTTGACCATTTCAAGACCTATAAGTTTTCGTTCCCCAACTTCATCCCAACATGCCAGTGTTCTAAACCTCTTCCCATTAAGGGCTACATAATGTCCCATTTTGATGCTTGATCAGAAACTGTTGTTGTAAGAGAACTACACCAAAGAAAGATGTTGGTCCCATCCTCCTTTGAAGTTTATTGAGAAATCTCTCAACATGTACTCAAGTTTTTGGATAGTTCGGTCAAATTAGACATCAATTTGAGGGTGATAAGTCATACTGAAGTTCAACTCAATGTTTAGAGCATGCTAGAGACTTTTCTAAAAATTATAGGTGAATCTTGGATCTCGATCATTCATAACCGATATTGGTTCTCCATGAAATATTACAACTTATTTGATGTATATCTATGTTAGTTAATCCAATAAGAAATCCTCTTAAATATCAATGAAGTTTCCAGTCTTTATAAGATGATCCACAACAACCTAGATAGTATTTTTTTTCCTTAGATGCCTTTGGAAGTCCAGTGATAAATTACATGATGATGTTTTCCCATTTTCATATTGGTATGGGTAATGGTTTCATCTCCCCCTTGACTTATTCCTCTCAGACTTCACTTCTTGACATACTAATAATTTTGAGGTATATTTAACAGTCTACTTATTCATGTTGTCCCACCAATAGTGCTCTTGGAGATCTTGATACATATTTGTGTTTCTTGGGTGAATGGAGAAATTTAAACTATATGCATCATCCAAAAGAAATTTATTTAACTCAGGATTTGATGGAATGCATAGTCTGGACCCAAATATCACAATTTCTTCTTCACTAACATTGAACTCTGAGAATTTACCTTTTCTAATTTTCACACTTTCTTCTGAACTCATACATCATCTTTTTGAGCATCCTTTAACCTTTTCAAGAGAGATGATTGAGAAATAATTTGTAAAAAGTTTGATGATGTTCCTTTCTTTATGATTCCCACATCCATATTCTTCAAATCCAAGAAGATCAGATCCTTTTCAATTCTTATCAATGATATAATTGTTGGGTCCTTTCTACTTAGAGTATCCACCACCTTATTCGCTTTCCCAAGATGATAGTGGATTGAGCAGTTGTAATCCTTGGTGAGCTCTAACCATCTTTGTTGGCACATATTCAGCTCTTTCTCTGTGAATATATATTTGAGACTTTTTTTATTCATATATATTTCACATTTCTCCCCAATGAGATAATTCTACCAGATTTTCAATGCAAAGATCACAACTTCCAACTCCAGATCATGCATGAGATAGTTTTTCTCATGAATTTTCAACTACCTTGAGGTGTAGGTAATGACCTTTTCATTTTTCATCAACACACATCCCAACACCTTCTTCAAATCATCACTGAAAATTACAAAAATCTATCCACTTGTCGGTAGTGTGAGAACATGGGAAGTGATATGACTCCTTTTCAACTCCATGAATCTTTCTTCACATTCATCAATCCTTGAAAATTTGACTCCCTTCTGAGTTATCTTGGTAAGAGGGTTTGAAAATCAGGATAAATTTCTCACAAATTAGTGTTAATATCCAACTAACCCAAGGAAGCTATGGATATCTGTCACAGATGTCATCCTCGACCATACCTCAATTAATTTTTTCTTTAAAGGATCCATAGATATTCCATTGCTTGTGATGATATGCCCCATTAATGAGACTTCCTTCAACCAGAACTCACACTTTTTGTACTTTTCATAGAGCTTCTCTTTTCACAAGGTTTTTAGCACAATGCTCATATGTTCCTCGTGATCCTTTTTATTTTAGGAGTATATTATAATATCATCTATAAAGAATACCACAAAATTTTTCAAGGTAATCTATAAAGACTATATTCAATAAGTCCACGAAGATTGCTGTAGAATTAGTGAGTCTGAATGGAATCACTATGAACTTATAATGCCTATACCTTGTACGAAAGAAATTCTTGGGGATATCCTCCTTCTTTACCCTTACTTGGTAATATCATGACCAAAATCCACCTTTGAGAAGTATTGAACTCCACATATCTGATCAAACAAGTCATCAATTCATGGAAAAAGATACTTGTTCTTTATCATGATTTTATTGATCTCATGATAATAAATGAAAAGGCTCATTTACCCATCCTTCTTCCTGATAAAGAGGACTGGTGTACCCCATGGTGAAGCACTTGGGTGTATAAACCCTTTATCCATATTCTCCTGTAATGGTTTCTTTAGCTCCTAAAGTTTTACAATGGCCATTCTATATGGAGTCTTGGATACTGGCAATGACCCAAGTATAAGATTTATCAAGAATTCAAAATCTTTTCTAGGAGGAAGACCAAAAAATTCATTGGGAAACACATCAACAAATTCCCTCACAATAAGCATGTCTTCAAATATGTTTCCTTCCTTAGACAATCATCTAAGCAAGATATGCGTGCTCATAGGGAATTGATATACATTCTTAAAATGATGGTGCTGAGGAAGATTCATCATCCTCCTCGAACTTGTATAGAATCGGGGGTCGATTCTCCATATGGAGAGTGATTTCCCTCTCACATAAATTTATGTTGGATCTATATAGGGAAATACAATACATGCCCATAATTTCATCAAATTACACTAAGTAAAGTATGACAAGGTTTTCCAGGAAGTTCAATCCACAAATTGTGATAGGGGAGGTGTTATATACATGGGATGAAATAATTTCTCCATTTTCCATTTTCACCAACATCTCTACTTCCTTGATTTGTGGTGGTGTTTGAACTGTTCTACTAAAATTTCATGATATAAAGGAATGTGTAGAACCAGAATCAAAAAGTATATTCACTATTCTTGAATGAATAATTAGAATACCTATCACCACTTCATTTTTAGGATTCACTTCGGCAGTAGTGATGGAAAAATCTCACCCTTTCTACCTTGGAGGTTGTTGGTTGCCTATGAAAACCCTTATCTTAAGGCACTAGTTCTCAAAGTTCTCTGGTTCCTTGTATTTGAATTAATGAACAGCACATTGAGGGAAGACCAAAGTGTTCCTTTCCTCTATCACATTGACAGGTTTCTTCATTCATTAATCATTGGCAAGGTTCCCTTCTCTTCCCCACCTAAAGTATTTCCTTGTTCCCCTTAGGCAATTTCCGGGGTGCCTCTTTCCGCACCTTTGGAAATTGGGGTGTTGTAATTTCTTAGTACCATTGGATTTATCCATCGGACTGCTAGAATTAAGGTCTGACTTCTGCTTCTTATCCCCATGATACCCATGAGATTTTCTAATCTTCATCTTGAGTTTGAGTTAACATCTTACAATTTCCTTATAGATATTAAAGTCACAGATTTCCAAGTCTTTTTGTAGGCTAGGATTTCACGCACCAAAGAATCAGTCAACCTTAAATTTGGGGGTAATGATAAAACTGGAGGTGTATTGTGAAAGTCTTGTGAAGTTTTCCTCATACTCCCCAAAAAATTCATCATCCCTTTTCTTTATTGAAAGTAAATATCTTTCCATATTAAGATGGATGGTGTGGGGAAAATATTTATCAAAAAATATTTTTCAGAATTCCTTCCATTCCATTACTTCAATCTCTTCCTTAGGCTTCATATTGTTGATCAATTTCTACCACTGATCAACTTCACCCTCTATACGATAAATATCCAGAAGAACCTTCTCTTGTTTGAAACATTACAGTATGGAGAAGTCATTTTCAATATAATTGGTCTATTGATCCATGATTAAGGGATAATATTATCTATTGAAAGTAGGAGGTCTTTGTCACATGAAGCTCTCGACTAAAGGTTTCTCACTATTAGGGGGGTGGGGGGGTTGGTAACTTCTCCTAGTCTAGGTTTATATTTATTACTTGAGTTAACTAAGAGAGTATCATGAAAAATTTTGTAATTCCTACTCCCATAGGGTTGGGAATCTCATTAGGGAAATCCTCACATTTCCATTCACATCGTATGTTAGCACAATTCCTCCTATTTTTAGCCATTGGATAGAATAAAAGTAAAATTACAGACGATTATCTTAAAAAATTAAACACATAAAGGTGAATCTAATGATCTTAAATTATAGATTACATTTATCTCCTTGACTTATGAGTTTCTAGGCTTCAGTCTAAGTTACACATGATCTGCTTCCTAACATATATTATTATGAGAATTTTTTGTTCCCTTAATAATGGTTTGTAATGATATTATGAATTTACCAAAGAATATCCCTCAGGAGTGTCAAAACAGGTGTGCAGTAAGTCCCATTTTCGTGTACCAGGTTACCCCAAGTCAGGCCTGGAACACCTTGTCAGAGTTGTTACTCCTAGGTAAATTTGTGCCAGAACCATGTCCACTTATAGTATCTAGACATGGATGTATTTTCTTGATAAACCACTTACTCTATACTTACCAAAATTTAGGGATGTTTTTCTACACTTAGTCTTATCCTTAAGGGTTTTTACTTTGGTTTTCTAATCTAATCCCAAAAATAACTAAACCTATCCTCTAATACCAACTATAAAAACCCTTATCTTTATTTCATATCTAAACATGATTTATTACATAAAATTGAACATAATACAACTTAGAAGATCGAGAGGTCTAGTGTCTTGGTAAATTAGGAACATTATATAATAACTTAAAACATGAAATACAACATATTTATTGACTGATTTTTTACATGAACACAACATTACTTTATAATTAACATTGTATGGAATAACCTAAGGACATTCATAAGAAATGGGTGAGCTATAAATCCCAATAAGAGAATAAACATGGCACAACATGAGGATAATAGTATATGTTATACAAGACATATCAATGAGGTATAAAGGAATATGAATAATAAGGCATGATATAGCATGATAATCATAACATGGGAAATGTGGAAACAACTTAAAACACTACATCATAAATATAAGTCAAATATAAACTGCAAAGACTTCATTGTGGAAAAAAGTCTCATAAAGAAATTAGGAAAACCCATATCCCAACATGATATATCATGATAATAAACATTACCCAATGCATTGAAGCACTATCAGGGTGCACCCTTCATAATCATTTTAATCTCATTCTTATGTGTGCCACATAGATCATATAACAAGGATTTATTCATCATCATAATTTTATTTCATGATAAAAGAATGTTTAATACATATATATAAGTAACCAATCAACTGGTATATTTGAATAAAGGTGAATACCCTTGATAGATAAGAGAATATGGTATTCACGACACAATGATTTTGGCATTGAAAATCGTGGTGTAATTTTAGCAGCATAACGATGTCATATAGAAATTTATAAAATCAGTTTATGAGAGATAAAGAGGTTTCTAATAATTTATACATGAAATAGAAAGTAATGGGATCATTGAACATAATATCCCATCATATGAAATGGAATTTTAGATGCATAATACAAATGAATTTCTTGAATGGGAATGAGAAGAGAGAAATCCCTTATGAAATTTCGGTATAGTAATGACTTAGGTAAGGGTCCAAATGGGGGAGGATAAATGACCCCTCATTAAAATAAAATCAAAATGATATTAGGGAAATTATTTTAAAAGAATGAAAATATAATCAATTGAAATTAAAAACACTAATTTCAAACAAGGTTCTTGAATTGAAAAGGGAGATGAAGGTGAGGATGCCTTACTTAGATGTGTGACTCCAAAGACTTAGGAGATGCTTCTGGGGAGTGAATTGGGAGGAATATAGGGAGTAGAGAGTAGATCTTGGACGAGCTTCAAGTATTTTGAGTGAATAGAAATGGGATCTTGGGCGGGTTTATATAGAAAATGAGAGATATTTCTTTATTATTTTCACTACTGGAATATTACACTTTACCAATAGTTCAAAACCGTTGGTAAAGGCCTGGAAACCGTTGGTATATAGTATACCAATGGTTCCCCCAACCGTGGGAGAGTAAGGCATGACAATAGGCCTATACCAATGGTTCTGTTAAAACCGTTGGTATAGGTGTAAAAGTATAACATAAACCAACGGTTTTAAAAACCGTTGATATGTGTGTGTAACACCTCTACCAAAGGTTTATAACCGTTGGTATAGAGATCATATGACAAGCCATAAGGCTATACCAATGGTTTGGTTATAACTGTTGGTATAAAACTATACCAACGGTTATAACAAACCATTGGTATAGATTACATAATAGTATCTATAGAAACAGTTATAGAACCGTTGGTATAGCCTTATATAATATTATCTATGCCAAAGGTTTCAGAACTATTGGTATACAATTGCACAACAGCTCCACAACAGCAGGCTCCTCTCCCTCTCCATACCTCCAACAACACAACAACCCCTCTCCACACCTGCAACAACACCAATACAGAATCCCCATCTAAAGTATTCAAAATTTATAATTCATTCCTCACTAAACCACAACACCAACACACATAAGAGTATTCAAAATTTAGAATTCATTCATCACTCAAACCACAACACCAATACACACAAGAGAAAAAACCTTCATGTTATAGGAAGCACATGGGTTAACGGAATAGACTACATGTTTTTCATAGATTTTTCAATTAGAATAAGGGGGTATGTGGTGGGGGAGGGGCTATCTGGGGGGTGCGGGGGGATGTCCGGGGGGTGAAGGGGGATGTCCGGGGTGGGGGGGCTGTCCAGGGGGTGTGGGGGGCTCTCCGGGGGTGAGGGGGGCTGTCTAGGGGGGCTGTTCGGAGTGCATTTTCAGACAGTTCTATCACACGACACCTCTGTTTGACGTGTTGTTTGGTCGGAAATTTCAAAATTCACCCACCCTTTGTTGTTGTCTGATTTCATGGCATTCCGAGGTCGTTTGGCCGGTTTCAACCACCCCACGCACGCTTATCAAGCGCGCCTAACACCTAAAAAACACATATTTAGCCGGGCCGCACAAACCGCACGTCCGAATGACGTGTCGTCTACTCATACACCTCACGAATAATAATTAGGGTGTTTTCGTGTGATTTCAAGTCATTCTGATGTCGTTCGGCATGCATTTGACCGTAAAACCAATGTTTTGGCCATTTACGACATGTGGAGTGCATTTTCGGCCAGCGCGGTCACACGACACCTTCGATTGACATGTCGTCTGGCCGAAAATTTTACAATTCACCCACCCTTTGTTATCATCCAATTTCATGGCATTCTGAGGTCGTTCGGCCGGTTCTGACCACCCCACACACGCTTTTCAAACGCACCGAACACCTAAAAAACACATATTCAGTCGTGCCGTGCAAACCGTGCATTTGAATGATGTGTTGTCTCCCCCTACACCTCACGAATAATAATTATGGTGTTTTAGTCTGATTTCAAGTCATTCTGATGTCATTCAGAATGCATTTGACCGTAAAACCCATGTTTTGGCCATTTACAACATGCGGAGTGCGTTTTCGGCCAGCACGGTCAGACGAAACCTCCAATTGACATTCTGTCTGGCTGAAAATTTCACAATTCACCCGCCATTTGTTGTTGTCCAATTTCATGGAATTCTGAGGTCGTTCGGCCGGTTTCGACCACCCCACGCACGCTTTTCAACTGCATCGAACACCTAAAACCACATATTCAGTCGTGCCGCGCAAACTGCACGTCTGAATGACGTGTAGTCTCCTCATCCACCTCATGAATAATAATTAGGATGTTTTCATGTGATTTCAAGTGATTTCGATGTCTTTCGGCATTCATTTGACCGTAAAACCCATGTTTTGGCCATTTACGACATGCCGAGTGCGTTTTCGGCCAGTGCGGTCACACAACACCTTCGATTGATATGCCGTATGGCTGAAAATTTCAAAATTCACCCACCATTTGTTGTCGTCCGATTTTATGGCATTCCGAGGTTGTTCGGCCAGTTTCGACCACCCCACACACGCTTTTCAAGCACGCTGAACACCTAAAAAACACATATTCAGCCATGCCACGCAAACCGTGTGTCCGAATGACGTTTAGTCTCCTCTTACACCTCAAGAATAAAAATTAGGGTGTTTTCATGTGATTTCAAGTGATTTCGAGGTCATTCGGCATGTATTTGACCGTAAAACCCATGTTTTGGCCATTTATGACACGCCGAGTGCGTTTTCGGCCAGCGCCGTCACACGACACCTCTGATTGACGTGCTGTCAGGCCGAAAATTTCACAATTCACACACCCTTTATTGTCGTCCGATTTCATGGAATTTTGAGGTTGTTCGAACAGTTTGGACCACCCCACACACGCTTTTTAAGCGCGCCAAACACCTAAAAAACACATATTCAGTCGTACCATGAAAACCTCGCGTCCGAATGACGTGTCGTCTCCTTGTACACCTCACAAATAATAATTAGGGTGTTTTCATGTGATTTAAAGTCATTCCGATGTTGTTCGGCATGCCTTTGACTGTAAAACCCATGTTTTTTCCATTTACGACACGCAGAGTGCGTTTTCGGCCAGCACAGTAACATGACACCTCCGATTAGCGTGCCGTTTGGCCAAAAATTTAACAATTCACCCACCCTTTTTTTTCGTCTGATTTCATGGAATTCTGAGGTCGTTCGGCCGGTTTGGACCACCTCACGCACGCTTATCAAGTGCGCCTAACACCTAAAAAACAAATATTTAGCTGTTCCGCACAAACTATGCGTCCGGATGACGTGTCATCTCATCATACAACTCAAGAATAATATGTAGGGTGTTTTCGTGTGATTTCAAGTCATTCTGATGTCGTTCGACATGCATTTGATAGTAAAACCCATGTTTTTTCCATTTACGACACGCAGAGTGCGTTTTTGGCCAGCGTGGTCACACAACACCTCCGATTGACGTGACGTCTGGCCAAAAATTTCACAATTCACCCACCCTTTGTTGTCGTCCGATTTCATGGCATTCCAAGGTCATTCGGACGATTTCGACCACCCCACACATGCTTTTCAAGCGCGCCGAACACCTAAAAAACACATATTTAGTCGTGTCGTGCAAACCGTGCGTCCGAATGACATGCCATCTCCTTGTACACCTCAAGAATAATATGTATGGTATTTTCATGTGATTTAAAGTTATTCAGATGTCGTTCGGCATGCATTTGACCATAAAACCCATGTTTTGGCCATTTATGTCACGTCGAGTGCGTTTTCGGCCAGCACGGTCACACGACACCTCCGATTGACATGTCGTCTAGCCGAAAATTTTACAATTCACCCACCCTTTTTTGTTGTCCGATTTCATGGCATTCTGAGGTCATTCGGCTGGTTTTGACCACCCCACGCACGCTTTTCAAATGCGCCGAACACCTAGAAAACACATATTTGGCCATGCCGCGCAAACCACGCATCCAAATGATGTGTCGTCTCATATTAAACTTCAAGAATAATATTTATGGTGTTTTCGTGTGATTTCAAGTCATTCTGATGTTGTTCGGCATGGATTTGACCGTAAAACCCATGTTTTGGCCATTTATGACACACTGAGTGCGTTTTCGGCCAGTGCGGTCACGCGACACATCTGATTGATGTGAAGTCTGGCCGAAAATTTCACAATTCACCCACCCTTTGTTTTTGTCCGATTTCATGGCATTCCGAGGTCGTTCGGCCGGTTTCGACCACCCCATGCACGCTTTTCAAGTGCATCAAACACCTAAAAAACACATATTTAGCCGTGTCGTGCAAACCGCACGTCCGAATGACATTTCATCTCCTCGTACACTTCACAAATAATAATTAGTGTGTTTTCGTGTGATTTCAAGCCATTCTGATGTTGTTCGACATTCATTTGACCGTAAAACCCATGTATTGGCCATTTACGACACGCCGAGTGCGTTTTTGGGTAGCGCGGTCTCACGACACTTCTAATTGACGTGCCGTCTGGACGAAAATTTCAAAAATCACCCACCCTTTGTTGTCGTCCGATTTCATGGCATTCAGAGGTCGTTCGGCCGCTTTCGACCACCCCACGCATGCTTTTCAAGCGCGCTGAACACCTAAAAAACACATATTCAGCCATGTCACGCAAACCACGCGTCCGAATGACGTTTTGTCTCCTCATACACCTCACGAATAATAACTAGGGTGTTTTACTGTGATTTTAGGTCATTACGATGTCGTTCGACATGCATTTGATCGTAAAACCCATGTTTTGGCCATTTACGACATGCCGAGTGCGTTTTCGGCCAATGCGGTCACACGACACCTCTGATTGACGTGACATCTAGCCAAAAATTTTACAATTCACCCACCATTTTGTTGTCGTCCGATTTCATGGCATTCCGAGGTCGTTCGGCCGGTCTGAACCACCCCATGCACGCTTTTCAAGCGCGCCGAACACCTAAAAAACACATATTCAGTCGTACCGTGAAAACCGCATGTCCGAATGATGTGTTGTCTCCTCGTACACATCATGAATAATAATTAGGGTATTTTAGTGTGATTTGAAGTCATTCTGATGTCGTTCAGTATGAATTTGACTATAAAACCCATGTTTTGGCCATTTACGACACGCAGAGTGCATTTTCAGCCAGCATGGTCACACGACACCTCCGATTGACATGTCGTCTGACCGAAAATTCAAAAATCACCCACCCTTTGTTGTCGTCCTATTACATGGCATTCCGATGTTGTTTGGCCGGTTTGGACCACCCCACGCACGCTTATCAAGCGCGCCAAACACCTAAAAAACACATATTCAGTCGTGCCGCACAAACCGTGCGTCCGAATGATGTTTCGTCGCCTCAAAAACCTCACGAATAATAATTAGGATGTTTTCGTGTTATTTCAAGTCATTCTGATGTCGTTCGACATGCATTTGACCGTAAAACCCATGTTTTGGCCATTTACGACACGCAGAGTGTGTTTTTGGCCTTTGCGGTCACACGACACCTCTGATTGATGTGTCGTTTGGATGAAAATTTCACAATTCACTCACCCTTTGTTTTCATCCGATTTCAAGGCATTCCGAGGTTGTTCGGATGGTTTCGACCACCCCACGCACACTTTTCAAGCGCACCGAACACCTAAAAAACACATATTCAGCTGTGCCGCGCAAATTGCACATCTGAATGACTTTTCGTCTCCTCGTAAACCTCACAAATAATATGTATGGTATTTCATGTGATTTCAATTTATTCCGATGTCGTTCGTCCTACATTTGACCATAAAACCCATTTTTTGGCTATTTACAACACGCCGAGTGTGTTTTCGGCCAGCGCGGTCACACGACAACTCCAATTGACGTGCCGTCTGGCTTACAATTTCAGAATTTACCCACCCTTTTTTCCCTCTGATTTCATGGAATTCCGGGGTCGTTTGGATGGTTTTGACCACCCCACACATGCTTTTGAAGCGCGCCGAACACCTAAAAAGCACATATTTAGCCGTGCTGTGCAAACCGTGCGTCTGAATGATGTGTCATATCCTCGCACACCTCACGAATAATAATTAGGGTGTTTTAGTGTGATTTTAAATTATTCCGATGTCGTTCGGCATGCATTTGACCATAAAACCCATGTTTTGGCCATTTATGACACGCCGAGTGAATTTTCAGCCAGCGCGGTCACACGACACCTCCGATTGACATGTCTTCTGGCTGACAATTTCACAATTCACCCACCCTTTGTTGTCGTAAGATTTTATGGAATTCTAAGGTCGTTCTACCAGTTTAAAACACCCCACACATGCTTTTCAAGCGCGCTGAACACATAAAAAACACATATTCAACCGTGCTGCGCAAACCGTCCATTTGAATGACGTGTCGTCTCCTCATACACCTCAAGAATAATAAACAGGGTGTTTTCAAGTGATTTCAGGTCATTTCGATGTTGTTCAACATGCATTTGACCGTAAAACCCATGTTTTGGCTATTTACAACACGCCGAGTGCATTTTCGGCCAGTACGATCACACGACACCTCCGATTAACGTGTCGTCCAGCCAAAAATTTCACAATTTTCCTACCCTTTGTTGTCATCCAATTTCATGGCATTCCAGGGTCGTTCGGCCGGTTTCGACCACCCCACACACGCTTTTCAACGCGCCGAACACCTAAAAAGAACATATTCAGCTGTGCCCCGCAAACCACACATCTGAATGACGTGTCATCTCCTCGTACACCTCATGAATAATAATTAGGGTTTTTTCGTGTGATTTGAAGTTATTACGATGTTTTTCGGCATGCATTTGACCATAAAACCCATGTTTTGGCCATTTACGACACGCCGAGTGCGTTTTCGGCCAGCACGGTCACACGACACCTCCGATTGACGTGCTGTCTGGCTGAAAATTTCACAATTGACCCAACCTTTGTTTTCGTAAGATTTCATGGCATTCTGAGGTCGTTCTACCAGTTTGGACCACCCCACGCACGCTTTCAAGCACGTTGAACACCTAAAAAACACATATTCAGCCGTTCCATGCAAACCGTCCGTCCGAATGATGTGCCATCTCCTTGTACACCTCACGAATAATAACTAGGGTGTTTTAGTGTGATTTCAAGTCATTTCGATGTTGTCCGGCATGCATTTGACCGTAAAACCCATGTTTTGGCCATTTACGACACGCCGAGTGCATTTTCGGCCAGCGCGGTCACACGACACCTCCGATTGACATTCCGTCTGGATGAAAATTTCACAATTCACCCACCCTTTATTGTCGTCCGATTTCATGGCTTTCAGAGGTCGTTCGACCAGTTTTGAACACCCCACGTATGCTTTTCAAGCACGCCGAACACCTAAAAAACAAATATTCAACTGTGTCGCGCAAACCGCAAGTCCAAATGACGTGACATCTCCTTGTTCACGTCAAGAATAATAAGTAGGGTGTTTTCGTGTGATTTCAGGTCATTCTGATGCCGTTCGGCATGCATTTGACCATAAAACCCATGTTTTGGCCATTTATGATACGCCGAGTGCGTTTTCGGCCAGCGCGGTCTCATGACACCTACGATTAACATTCCATCTGGCTGATAATTTAAAAAATCACCCACTCTTTGTTGTTGTCCGATTTCATGGCATTCTGAGGTCGTTCGGCCAGTTTCGACCACCCCACGCACGCTTTTCAAGCGCGCCGAACACCTAAAAAACACATATTCAGCCGTGCCGCGCAAACCGTGCGTCCGAATGATGTGACGTATCCTCATACACCTAAAGAATAATAACTAGGGTGTTTTCGTGTGATTTCTGGTCATTCTGATGTCGTTCGACATCCATTTGACCGTAAAACCCATGTTTTGGCCATTTACGACACGCCGAGTGCGTTTTCATCCAGCGCGGTCACACAACACCTCCGATTGACGTGCCGTCTGGTTAAAAATTTTACAATTCATCCACCCTTTGTTGTCGTCCGATTTCATGGCATTCTGAGGTCGTTCGGCCGGTCTGGACCACCCCATGCACGCTTTTCAAGCGCGCCGAACACCTAAAAAACACATATTCAGTCGTGCCGTGCAAAACACATGTCCAAATGATGTTCCGTCTCCTCGTACACCTCACGAATAATAATTAGGGTGTTTTTGTATGATTTCAAGTCATTCCGATGTCGTTCGGCAAGCATTTGACCGTAAAACCCATGTTTTTTCCATTTACGACACAAAGAGTGCATTTTCGGCCAACGCGGTCACACAACACCTCCGATTGACTTATCGTTTGGCTGAAAATTTTACAATTCACCCACCCTTTGTTGTCTTCCGATTTCATGGCATTCCGAGGTCGTTCGACCGGTTTGGACCACCCCACGCACGCTTATCAAGTGCGCCGAACACCTAAAAACACATATTCAGCCGTGCCGTGCAAAACACGCGTTCGAATGACGTGTCGTCTCCTCGAAAACCTTAGGAATAATAATTAGGATGTTTTCGTGTGATTTCAAGTCATTCTGATGTCGTTCGGCATGAATTTGACCGTAAAACCCATGTTTTGGCCATTTACGACACACAGAGTGCGTTTTTGGCCTGGGTGGTCACACGACACCTCCGATTGATGTGTCGTCTAGCCAAAAATTTCACAATTAACCCATACTTTATTGTCGTCCAATTTAATGGCATTCCGAGGTCGTTCGGATGGTTTTGACCACCCCACACACACTTATCAAGCGCATCGAACACCTAAAAAACACATATTCAGCAGTGCCGCGCAAACCGTGCATCCGAATGACATGTCGTCTCCTCGTACACCTCACGAATAATATGTATGGTATTTTCGTGTGATTTCATGTTATTCTGATGTCATTCATCATGCATTTGACCGTAAAACCCATGTTTTGGCTATTTACAACACGCTGAGTGCGTTTTCGGCCAGCGCGGACACAAGACACCTCCGATTGACGTGTCGTCTAGCCTACATTTTCATAATTTACCCACCCTTTGTTGTCGTCTGATTTCATGGGATTCCGGGGTCATTCGGATGGTTTCGACCACCCCACGCACGCTTTTGAAGCGCACCGAACACATAAAAAGCACATATTCAGCCGTGCTGTGCAAACCGCGCGTCCGAATGCTGTGTCGTCTCCTTGTACACCTCACGAATAATAATTAGGGTGTTTTCGTGTGATTTCAAGTTATTCTGAAGTCGTTCGGCATGCATTTGACCATAAAACCCATGTTTTGGCCATTTAGGACACACTGAGTGCTTTTTCGGCCAGCGCGGTCACATGACACCTCCGATTGACGTGCCGTCTGGATGAAAAATTCATAATTCACCCACCCTTTGTTGTCATAAGATTTCATGGCATTATGAGGTCGTTCTACCGGTTTGGACCACTCCACGCATGCTTTTCAAGCGTGCTGAACACCTAAAAAAACACATATTCAGCCGTACCGCGCAAACCGTTCGTCCGAATGATGTTTCGTCTTATCGTACACCTCACGAATATTAACTAGGGTGTTTTCGTGTGATGTCAAGTCATTCCATGTTGTCCGACATGTATTTGACCATAAAACCCACATTTTGACCATTTACGACATGCCGAGTGCATTTTCGGCCAGCGCGGTCACACGACACCTCCGATTGATGTGCCATCTGGCCAAAAATTTTACAATTCACCCACCCTTTGTTGTCATCCAATTTCATGGCATTCAGAGATTGTTCGGCCAGTTTCGACCACCCCATGCACACTTTTCAAGCACGCCGAACACCAAAAAAACACATATTTAGCCTTCCCGTGCAAACCACATGTCTGAATGACATGCCATCTCCTTGTGCACCTCACGAATAATAAGTAGGGTGTTTTTGTGTGATTTCAGGTCATTCTGATGTCGTTTGGCATGCATTTGACCACAAAACCATTGTTTTCGCCATTTACAACACGCGGAGTGCATTTTCGGATAGCGCGGTCACACGACACCTCCGATTGACGTGACGTCTAGCTGAAAATTTCAAAATTCACCCAATATTTGTTTTTCTCCAATTTCATGGCATTATGAGGTCGTTCAGCCGGTTTTGACCACCCCACACACGCTTTTCAAGCGCGCCGAAGACCTAAAAAACACATATTCAGCCGTACCACACAAACCGCACACCTGAATGACATTCTGTCTCCTCATACAACTCACGAATAATAACTAGGTTGTTTTCATGTGATTTCAGGTCATTATGATGTCGTTCGGCATGCATTTGACTGTAAAACCCATGTTTTGGCTATTTACAACACGCCGAGTGCGTTTTCGGCTAGCGCGGTCACACGACACCTCTGATTGACGTGCCGTATGGCAAAAAATTTAACAATTCACCCACCCTTTGTTATCGTCTGATTTCATGGCATTTCGGGGCTGTTCGTACGGTTTCGACCACCCCACGCACGCTTTTCAAGCGCGTCGAACACCTAAAAAGCACATATTCAGCCGTGCCATGCAAACCGTGCGTCCGAATGACGTGTCGTCTCCTTGTACACCTCACGAATAATAATTAGGGTGTTTTGTGTGATTTAAAGATATTCCAATGTCGTTCAGCATACATTTGACCATAAAACCCATGTTTTGGCCATTTACGACACGCCGAGTGCGTTTTCGGCTAGTGCGGTCACACGACACCTCCGATTGATATTCCGTCTAACTGAAAATTTAAAAATTCACCCACCCTTTGTTGTCTTAAGATTTCATGGCATTCTGAGGTTGTTCTACTGGTTTGGACCACCCCACGCACGCTTTTCAAGCGCACCGAACACCTAAAAAACACATATTCAGCCGTGCCGCGCAAACCGCATGTCTAAATGACGTGCCGTCTCCTCGTAAACCTTAAAAATAATAATTAGGGTGTTTTCGTGTGATTTCAAGTTATTCTGATGTTGTTCGGCATGCATTTGATCGTAAAACCCATTTTTGGCCATTTACGACACGCCGAGTGCGTTTTGGGCCAGAGCGGTCACACAAAACCTCTGATTGACGTGTTGTCTGGCCGACAATCTCACAATTCACCCACCCTTTTTTAGTCCGATTTCATTGCATTCCAAGGTCGTTCGGCTGGTTTGGACCACCCCATGCACACTTTTCAAGTGCGCTGAACACCTAAAAATATATATTCAGCCGTGCTGCGCAAAATGTGCATCCGAATGACGTGTTGTCTCCTTGTACACCTCAAGAATAATAACTAGGGTGTTTTCGTGTCATTTCAAGTCATTCCGATGTCGTTCGACATGCATTTGACCGTAAAACTCATGTTTTGGCCATTTACGACACGCCAAGTGAATTTTCGGCCAGTGCGGTCACACCACACATCCGATTGGCGTTCCGTTTGACTGAAAATTTTACAATTCACCCACCCTTTGTTGTCATCCGATTTAATGGCATTCAGAAATCGTTCGACCGGTTTCGACCACCCCACGCACGCTTTTCAAGCGTGCCGAACACCTAAAAAACACATATTCAGCTGTGCCGCGCAAAACACATGTATGAATGATGTTCCGTCTCCTCATACATCTCAAAAATAATAATTAGGGTTTTTTTCCTGTGATTTCAGGTCATTCCGATGTCGTTCAACATGCCTTTGACCATAAAACCCATGTTTTGGCCATTTACGACACGCGGAGTGACTTTTCAGCCAGCACGGTCACATGACACCTCCGATTGACGTGCCGTCTAGCCGAAAATTTTAAAATTTACCCACCCTTTGTTTTCGTCCGATTTCATGGCATTCTGAGGTCGTTCGGCCAGTTTCGACCACCCCACGCACGCTTTTCAAGCGCGCCGAACACCTAAAAAACACATATTCAGCCGTGCCGCACAAACCGAGTGTTCGAATGATGTTCCGTCTCCTCGTACACCTCACGAATAATAATTAGGGTGTTTTCCTGTGATTTCAAGTCATTCTGATGTTGTTCGGCATGCATTTGACCGTAAAACCCATGTTTTGGCCATTTACGACATGCCAAGTGCGTTTTCGGCCAGTACGGTCACACGACACCTCCGATTGACGTGTCGTCTAGCCTAAAATTTCACAATTCACCCACCCTTTGTTGTCGTCTGATTTCATGGAATTCCGAGGTCGTTCGGCCGATTTCGACCACCCCATACACACTTTTCAAGCACGCCGAATACCTTAAAAACACATATTCTGCAGTGCCACGCAAACCGCACCTCTGAATGATGTGTCATCTCCTCTTACACCTCAAGAATTATAACTAGGTTGTTTTTGTGTGATTTCAAGTCATTCTGATGTCGTTCGGCATGCATTTGACCATAAAACCCATGTTTTGGCCATTTACGACACGTGGAGTGTGTTTTTGGCCAGTGTGGTCACACAACACCTCCGATTGACGTGCCATCTGGCCGAAAATTTCAAAATTCACCCACCCTTTGTTTTTATTTGATTTAATGGAATTCCAAGATTGTTTGTCCAATTTGGACCACCCCACGCACGCTTTTCAAGCGCACTGAACACCTAAAAAATACATATTCAGCCGTGCCCCACAAACCGCGTATCCGAATGACATTCTGTCTCCTTATACACCTCAAAAATTATAACTAGGGTGTTTTCGTGTGATTTTAAGTCATTCTGATGTCGTTCGGCATGAATTTGACTGTAAAACCCATGTTTTGACCATTTACGACACGCAGAGTGTGTTTTTGGCCAGCGCGGTCACACGATACCTCCGATTGACGTGCTGTCTAGCTGAAAATTTCAAAATTCACCCACCCTTTGTTGTCGTCCTAATTCATGGAATTCTGAGGTCGTTCGGATGGTTTTGACCACCCCACGCACGCTTTTCAAGCGCGCCGAACACCTAAAAAACACATATTCAGCCGTTCCATGCAAACCGCACATCCGAATGATGTTCCCTATCCTCGTAAACCTCACAAATAATAATTATGGTGTTTTCGTATGGTTTCAAGTCATTCTGATGTCATTCGACATGCATTTGACCGTAAAATCCATGTTTTGGCCATTTACGACACGCCGAGTGCATTTTAGGCCAGTGCAGTCACACGACACCTCCAATTGACGTTCTGTCTGGCCGAAAATTTCACAATTCACCCACCCTTTGTTTTTGTCCGATTTAATGGCATTCCGAGTTCGTTCGGCCGGTTTGGACTACCCCATGGACGCTTTTCAAGCGCGCCGAACACATAAAAAACACATATTCAGCCGTGTCGGGAAAACCACGCGTCCAAATGACGTGTCATCTTTTCATACACCTCAAAAATAATAATTAGGGTGTTTTCGTGTGATTTAAAGTCATTCCGATGTCTTTCGGCATGTATTTGACCGTAAAACCCATGTTTTGGCCATTTACGACACGCCGAGTGCGTTTTCGGCCAGCACAGTCACACGACACCTCCGATTAACGTTCTGTCTGGCCAAAAATTTCAAAATTCACCCACCCTTTATTGTCTTCCGATTTCATGGAATTCTGAGGTCGTTTGGCTGGTTTGGACCACCCCACGCACGCTTTTCAAGCGTGCCGAACACCTTAAAAACACATATTCAGTCGTGCCGCTCAAACCGCATGTCCAAATGACATTTCGTCTCCTCTTACACCTCACAAATAATAATTAGGGTGTTTTTGTGTGATTTCAAGTCATTTCGATGTCGTTCAGCAAGAATTTGACCGTAAAACTCATGTTTTTACCATTTACGACACGCAGAGTGCATTTTCGGCCAGCACGGTCACACGACACCTCCGATTGACGTGCCATCTGGCCAAAAATTTCAAAACTCACCCACACTTTGTTGTCCTATGATTTCATGGAATTCTGAGGTCGTTCGGATGGTTTTGACCACCCCACGCACGCTTTTCAAGCACGCCGAACACCTAAAAAACACATATTCAGCCGTGCCGTGCAAACCGCGCGTCCGAATGATGTTTTGTCTCCTCGTACACCTCAAAAATAATAACTATGGTGTTTTTGTGTGATTTCAAGTCATTCCGATGTTGTTCGACATGCATTTGACCGTAAAACCCATGTTTTGGCCATTTACGACATGCCGAGTGCGTTTTCAGTCAGCGCGGTCACACGACACCTCCGTGGGGTTGTCCTGGGTCTAGGGAGGATGGTGGGGGGGGGGCTGTCTGGGGGGTTGGAGGTGTCTAGGGGGTGAGGGGATGTCTAGGGGGTCAGGGTGTCCAGGTGGGCAGGCTGTCCATGGGGCTGGTCAGGCTGTCCAGGGGGGGTAGGGGAGTCCAGGGGGGTGGGAGGGCTGTCCAAGGAGGTGAGCAGAGTGTCCAAGGGGTGGGTGGGGATATCTGGGGGGGGGGGGGTACGGGGTGTCCAAGGGGGTGGGTGGGCTTCCCATGGGGGTGGAGGGGTTGTCCAGGGGGTCTGGGGTGTCCAGGGGGTGGGCGGATTGTCCGGGGGGTGGGTGGGCTGTCCATGGGGGTGGTCGGGTTGTCTACGGGGGT
The DNA here is from genome assembly GCA_963277665.1 of Viscum album. Lineage (NCBI taxonomy): Eukaryota > Viridiplantae > Streptophyta > Magnoliopsida > Santalales > Viscaceae > Viscum > Viscum album. The sequence goes on from OY728134.1 coordinate 405,818,765, forward strand.
GGCGACGTTGTCCAGTGGGGTTGGGGGTGTCAAGGGGGGGGGGTTTCCATGGGGTTGGGGTGTCTGAGGGGATGGGGGGTGTCCGGGGGCTGGTGGGCAGGTGTCTGGGGGTGGGGTGGGTGGGCTGTCAACAAGGGTGGGGGTGGGGGGGCTGTCCCGGGGGCCCGGGCTATCCAGGAGGGTGGGAGGTATAAGGCCCCAGCCTTAAACCTTACTTAATCTTGAGTTATTACAAGATTACACATTGAGGATCTTTTGGGTTTAGAGTTTTAGAGAATTAGATCATAAAACTTGCATTACATTCCACATATAAACAAAGTGGTTACATAAAGATAGTATTCTTCTTTCCCATCAATGGAAACATATTTAAAATAAAACATGGATTCTTTCTTGACACTTCCTTGACACTATCATCATATCATGTACCTTTTCCTTGACCTGTGAAAAACATTTCAAAAAAAACTTAGGATGAGCATAAAAAGCTCAGTAAGGGATATAAAAATATGGAAAGGAAACATGGGTACATATATACATAAGAATGAAATCATACTTTACCCATAAAACATAATCACTTTAACATACCTCATCAAATCATGAATAAATCATAGAAATTATAAGACATAAAGGTAACTTGAGGCATTCATAACATTCTTACGTAGGGAGTAACCCTCTTGGTTACGTTTGGAATACCCATCACAGTATATTCCGTAAATCTCTTCGGAGAAACCTTAACGTTTCACTCCTTCGTGTTACCCAATGCATTGGAGAGCTATATTGGGCTCACCCATCCTTAGTTTATCACGGAACCACCCGTCTTCATAATAATGACCAAGAACCTCAACATAATCGTATCACATAAAACATGCATAAAGGAAACATAACATTTCCACCTTTCAATCACAAGATATCAATACAACACATTGATATAAAAACATTATGAAAACCATTTTCAACACCAAAATAAAAGAAAAGTAAAACATGGTATTTATTTTTCTTTTAAAAAAGGTATGGCTTGTAGAGGAAGCCGAAACTCAAATAATGGTCACGGCGGCGCCGTATACGTACGACAAAAACAACCCCTTTTGTCATTTAGTAAATGATTCGTATAAAAAAGATTCCTTTTGAATAAACGTAAAAGTCAAAGGGGTTTATACACCGTATAAAAGAAGGTTGTGTATAAAACAAAATATGCCTCAATGAAAGGAGATTGAGACGAAGTCCCATACCTCGGGTACGACTTGACTTGATCGTTCTTTAATGTCCTGAATAATAAACTTGAGTTAATTTCTACTTGCTTAAGAACCTTTTTCAAGTTCATTATTCCTTTTATATCACTTATTTCCATGTCATGAACACTATGTAATTATTTAAGTTAATAACGGTCGTTTTAACGATCATTGGTACTTGAGTCAAAAATAAACCCTTTATAATTACAATTTGTTCATGTATCCATTATATCCAGAATTATAATCATGATGTATATATCATATATATCCAGTATATACATGCATTTATAATATTACATAATCATTTAGAGGTAAGAAATTAAATGCACCGTTCATGGAGACGGTAAGCCGTACGTACGCATGAACGCTACTTTTATTTATATTTCGTATTTTATAGAATGAAATCATAATGATATAAAGGTATATTATAATTACAGTATAATATCATATATAATATCATAGTTCCATCCTTTATACGTCCCACATATGGTATTTAACGAATCAAATCACTTTGAGGGGGCGGTAGTCCGCACTTCCTTAAATGAAGATATCGTGTTTACCCATAATGGAAACCATAAAGGTATGCCCAAAATGAAAAATACAGAAGCTTAAGGAAAAAATAAACATATTATATATCATATATAAATATAGTGACATCTCAATGTCCACCTTTGAAGGTGTTAAAAGAATGTTGAACAATCATCGTTTCGGGAGGCATAAATTCACCATCCACGGAAACAATATGTTCTTTAACCATTAGATGTAGGTGTGTGTATGTGTAGCTCGAATCCTTCTTATAAAAAAATCCTAGTATATTGAATATACTGGAGTTGTTACAAAAGAAATGAATAAAAAGAGTTTAGGGGGTTGGAGAAGCAAAATAAAACAAAAGGACTCAAGTGAAGACATTACCTTAAAATCGGGTAACTCCCTTTGGTTTGAGCTCAAAGGCTTCCTTGGGAAGACTTATGCCCAAAGTGAGGCTTCAAGGAGTAATAGAGGGAAGTGGAGAGACAAAATGGGCAGGGGTTGGCTGAGCCAAAGGCTTTGGAAGTGTGGGTAAGGAGGTAGAGGTGGGGGCCTTTTATAAGAGGAGAGGAGGGGCACTCTTGGAAAGTAAAGAAATGTTACTTTATTTTAAAATGAATTTCGGATATTAATGGTCCCACATTGATTTGTTTCGAGGATAAGGTGATAAGGGTTCGAAATCCACTCATCCAATAGGTTTTGGACATGTGTAGGTCTTAGATTTTACATTATCTTTCCATTTTATTTAAATCCTTTATTAATGAGGTAATCGCTGCATCATCATGATGTCATAAATAATTTAATAAATTTAATTATAAAAAAAAGTCATGATGTAGGAAATCTTTTTAGATTTCTAATGAATATTTATAGTCCAAATGATCATTTATGTAGACAAAATTAAAAATATTTTACTTAGGTGATACATTCTTTGTCACATTTAACATTCTTTAAAAATAAAAAGATAAAAAGTCACTTTCTCACAAAAGTGATTCCATGGGGCCCCCAAGTTTGGCACAAGGCATCCCATGGTCGGCCATGAGACAACTAGTAGCCTTGGGACACATGTTGTGGTCTTTTTGTATTATTATGATATCATTTTATTATCCTTAACTACCTGATTACTCATTAATCAAGATAATTAAAGATAATTACCGTCGTTACTATTCATAATGTCCAAAAACAAAAGAGTCTTGATTACATAATTTGGACCTTATAATTCCAAATATGTAATACATTTTACCAAATTACAAACACAGAAATTGCAATAATTGATTTAAAAATAATTCCCGTTGTCAAAACAAATAGCGGGTTTTTTTGAAACAATATCTATGAAACGTTTGGCATTAGTTTATGCCCAATTCCAAAGTGAAATTAATCCCAATGACCACCATTGGATTAAATGGTAAAAATATATTCTAATTTAACTTTAAAACCAATTCAAAAGATAATTTAATCATATAAATAAAGTAGATTAAAAAGCAGTTTTGATGTAAAATGCAGTATTTTCACTATTCATTAAAAAATGAACATTGTCAGAAAAATACCAAAAATTCACACAAAGTAAATTTTGATGTCCCAATTATAAAGAATAAGTTTATTTTGACAAATATAGATTATAATATTTTCAAAAGATAGATTTAAAAATGGTTTTCCATCAAAAGGCAGTAAAACAATCTTTTAAAAAATATTAGTGTATTCCATGCTTAAGATTGGATTTATTTTCATTTTAAGCCTCTAAAACACTATCTAATTCATTAATAGACATAGATAAAAATATATATTATTCATTACTTACTTGTTATGTTACATCCTTCCCCCCTTTAGAAAATTGTGTCCCCGCAATTTATTTACTTATCAAATAAATGGGGGGTACTTATTCCTCATTGCATTTTCAGATTCCCATGTTGCCTCTTCCATCATGTGGTTTTTCCACAAAACCTTTACCTGATTAATCACCTTATTTCGTAACACTTGCTCCCTGTGGTCAAGAATCTGGACCGGTTGTTCCTCATATGATAGGTTCTCTTCCATCTTAACTACCTCTGGACTCAAAACATGAGATGAATCTGGCATATAATTTCTCAACATCAAAACGTGAAAAACATTGTGTACCTGAGATAAACTCGGAGGTAAAGCCACCCAGTATGCAACTGACCCAACTCTCTCCAGAATTTCATATGGTCCAATGAACCTTGCACTCAGCTTTCCTTTCTTACCAAATCTCATCACACTTTTCCATGGTGAGACTTTGAGAAAAACATGATCACCTACCTCCAAAGTTAGATCCTTCCTCCTGTTGTCTGAATAACTCTTCTGCCTACTCTGAGCTGTTCTCATGTGTTTCTGAATCAGCTGAGCTTTTTCTACCATCTCTTCTACCAATTCTGGTCCCATCAACTTCCTTTCACCCACTTCATCCCAGAAAGCTGGAGTTCGACACCTCTTCCCATATAACGCCTCAAATGGTGCCATCTGTATACTGGAATGAAAACTGTTATTATATGAAAATTGAACCAAAGAAAGATGTTGGTCCCAACTTATCTGATAATCCATCGAACAAGCTCGTAGCATATCCTCCATGGTCTGAATTGTTCGTTCTGAATGCCCATCTGATTGAGGATGAAAATCTGTTCTAAAATTTAATTCAGTACCCAACGACTTCTGAAGGATTTTCCAAAAGTTAGAAGTGAACCTGGGATCACGATCAGATACAATGGAGAGGGGAACTCCATGTAACCAGACTATATCTTTAAGATACAAATGGGAAAGTTGATCTAGGGAAAAATTATCTCGTATAGCAAGGAAATGAGCAGATTTAGTCAAGCGATCAACAATAACCCAGATTGCATTATTACCTCGAGATGTCTTCGGTAATCCCACAACAAAATCCATGGATATATTCTCCTATTTCCACTCTGGCACTGGTAAAGGATGAAGCATCCCTTTCGGTAACTGCCGCTCTGCTTTAACCTGTTGACATGTCAAACACTTCATAGTAAAATCAGCAATATCTCTTTTCATTTCATCCCACCAGTAATACTCCCTCAGATCTATGTACATCTTAGTACTGCCAGGATGAACTGAAAACGGAGAACTATGAGCTTCACATAATAACTCTCTCTTCAAATGTGGATCACAAGGCACATACAATCTCTTCCCAAATCTCAAAACGCAATCATTATCAATGTTGAATTTAGGCAACTTACCTTTCTGAACTAGCTCTACCTTTTTCTGCAACTCACTGTCTTGCTTCTGTTCTTGCTTGATTCTATCTGATAGAGATGATCTCACTGATACCTGAAACAAAAAAGAAGAACATCCTGCACCAAAAAATTCTATGCCAAATTTCATCAAATCCTTAACCAAAGGATCACGTTCCAAATGCAACATTGCTAATGAAGCATTACTTTTTCAACTCAAAGCATCAGCCACTTTATTTGCTTTTCCCGGATGGTAATGAATTGTACAATCATAATCCTTGATTAATTCCAGCCATCTCCTCTGTCTCATGTTTAACTCTTTCTGAGTGAATATATACTTTAAAATTTTGTGATCAGTATATATTTCACACTTTACTCCATACAAATGATGCCTCCAAATTTTTAAAGCAAAAACAATAGAAGCTAATTCCAAATCATGTGTAGGGTAATTTACCTCATGAGTTTTCAACTGTCGTGAAACATAAGAAATTACATGATCATTCTGCATTAGGACGCAACCAAGTCCTTTCAATGAAGCATCACTGTATATAACAAACTCACCATTCCTGGAAGGTAGTGCCAAAACTGGAGCATTCACCAATCTTCTTTTCAATTCCTGAAAACAATCATCACATTCTTTTGTCCAGATAAACTTAACACCCTTCCGAGTTATCTTAGTCATTGGACTAGATAACGGTGAAAAATTTATAACAAACCTTCGGTAATAGCCTGCCAAACCAAAGAAGCTACAAATCTCAGTTACATTTGTGGGTCTTGGCCAGTCTTCCACAACTTTTTTTGCAGGATCAACAGTTATCCCATCTTTAGAAACAATGTGACCAAGGAAAGAAATTTGTTGCAACCAAAACTCACACTTGCTGAATTTTCCATACAGTTTATTTTCTTTTAAGGTTTGCAAGATAACCCTTAAATGTCTTTCATGCTCCTCTTTACTTTTAGAAAACACCAAAATATCATCAATGAAAACCACCACAAACTTATCCAAGAACTCATGGAAAATTATATTCATTAAGTCCATGAATACAGCAGGTGCATTGGTTAGCCCAAAAGGCATTACTACAAATTCATAATGGCCATATCTTATACGGAACGTGGTCTTCAGAACATCTGCTTCCTTTACCTTCAGCTGATGGTACCCCAATCTCAAGTAAATCTTTAAAAAATACTAAGCTCCCTGGAGCTGATCAAACAAATCATCGATATGAGGCAAAGGATATTTGTTCTTAATAGTGATGTTATTCAAGGCTCTATAATAAATGCAAAGTCTCATTGAACCATCTTTCTTTTTAACAAATAAAACAGGAGCACCCCATGGTGATGTGCTAGGTCGAATGAAACCTTTCTCTAATAAATCTTGCAATTGCTCCTTCAACTCTAAAAGTTCAATTTGATCCATTCGATAAGGGGGTTTCGAAATTGGCTTAGCATCAGGAACTAAGTCAACAGTAAACTCAACTTCCCGATCTAGTATTATTCCAGGCAACTCATCAGGAAAAACATCAGGATACTCATTTACCACTGGAACATCATTAATCTGAACAGTTCCTTTATTTTCAACGATGTGTGCAAGGTAACATTCATTTCCATCTTTTACAAGTTTCTTGGCCTCTTGATAAGTTATCAACAGTAAGGGTTCATTCTTGTACACAAACTGAAAGTCTTTCTGAAAAGAAACTTCTTTAGCTCTACAGTCAATCTTAGCATGGTAAATAGAGAGCCAATCCATACCCAGGATAACATCAAACTCTACTAGAGGTAGAACAATAAGGTTTTCAAGTAGGTTCTTTCCACAGATAAGGATAGGAAGATTCTTATAAATTCTTTTTGCCTCAACATTTCCCCCAGGTGTTTTTACCAAAAGTTCAAGAGTCATTTCTTGAGATGGTATTCCCATTTTACTAGAAAAGGTTTTAGTGATGAAAGAATGTGTGGACCCCAAATCAAACAACACACTGGAATAATCTGAAAAAACAAACAAAGTACCTGATACAACTTCATTTGATGGCCCGACATCTGCTGAAGTAGTTGCAAAGGATTTCACCACCCCTTTCTTCTTGTATTCTAACTACTTCCCATCACTCAAGCTCTTTGTCGGACACTTGTTTGCATAGTGACCCATCTCATTGCACTTAAAACATTTCACTAACTGTAAATCAAATTTGGTCTTACCTTCACCTTGATCTTTTTCAGTGCAATCACGAGCCTTATGTCCCATCTTACCACATCGGTAGCACTTTCCATAATTTAGAAGACATTCCCCAGCATGCCTTTTGCCACATTTATCACAAACTGGAAACTTAGATTTCTTACCATCAGACTTTTTTGAAGAATTCTTCCCTTTCTCCTACCACATTGGTCACTTCTTCTGCTAGTTGTTATATAACACTTGATCATCGACAAACTCCATTTCCACCTTCTCAGCACATCGAAAAAGCTTTTCATAACTTTTAAACTCACGAGAAGCTAATGCCCTTCGATATTTTGGCTTTAATACTGAGTAAAAATTATTGATTTTACTATCAAGGTCTCGGATAAAATTTGGATCATACCTTGCCAATCGAGTGAACCTTTCTTCATAGGTAGCCACTGAGTCTTCCTCTTGCCTCAATTCCAAGAATTGTTTTTCCATCCTAAGTCGAACAGCCTTAGGAAAATAATTTTCAAGAAACATACCTTTTAATTCATCCCAGTCGAGAGCATCAATCTCATCAGCATCCCTGATATTTTTAACCATCAACCACCACTGATCTGCTTCACCCTCCAAACGGTAAATAACAAGACTAACCTTTTGATTTTCTGAACACCCCATGACATCAAAAATCTTCTCCAGTGCTTTAATCCACCCTTCAGCTAGCACAGGGTCAGATAATCCTCTGAATGATGGGGGATGTTGCCTCATGAAATGTTCCACCACTGACATGTTCCTCTACGGTTGATCTGGCTGATCTCGTGCATGGATACCACCACCATTTATCGCTTGAGTCAACTGTGCCATTACTGCAACAAACTGTTCAGTTCCAATTCCGACCATCTCAGGATGCTGATTCGGAAGGTTATTTCCTTCTGCATGCCTTCCTAGCACTGCTTCCCTATTTCCTCTGCGGAAAACCATTCTGAAAAAAAAATGTCTTAGATGAAGCAACATGGTAATCTTCAAATACTATATCACTTCAATTTGACCATAAAAAAATATTTTTGGATAATTATTTAATAGAATTCTACCTCCTAAAGTTATCTAAACCGACCTTTGATACCAACTATAAGGTCCCAGCCTTAAACCTTACTTAATCTTGAGTTATTACAAGATTACACATTGAGGATATTTTCGGGTTTAGAGTTTTAGAGAATTAGATCATAAAAATTGCATTACATTCCACATATAAACAAAGTGGTTACATAAAGATGGTATTCTTATTTCCCATCAATAAAAACATATTTAAAATAAAACATGGATTCTTTCTTGACACTTCCTTAACACTATCATCATATCATGTACCTTTCCCTTGATCTGTGAAAAACATTTCAAAAAAACTTGGGATGAGCATAAAAAGCTCAGTAAGGGATATAAAAATATGGAAAGGAAACATGGGTACATATATACATAATAATGAAATCATACTTTACCCATAAAACATAAGCACTTTAACATACCTCATCAAATCATGAATAAATCATATAAATCATAATACATAAAGGTAACTTGAGGCATTCATAACATTCTTACGTAGGGAGTAACCCTCTTGGTTACGTTTGGAATACCCATCACAGTATATTCCCTAAATCTCTTCGGAGAAACCTTTACATTTCACTCCTTCATGTTACCCAATGCATTGGAGAGCTATATCAGGCTCACCCACCCTTAGTTTATCATGGAACCACCCGTCTTCATAATAATTCCCAAGAACCTCAACATAATTGTATCACATAAAACATGCATAAAGGAAACATAACATTTCCACTTTTCAATCACAAGATATCAATACAACACATTGATATAAAAACATTATGAAAACCATTTTCAATACCAAAATAAAAGAAAAGTAAAACATGGTATTTATTTTTCTTTAAAAAAAGGTATGGCTTGTAGAGGAAGCCGAAACTCAAATAATGGTCACAGCGGCGGAGAAGTCATTGTCGCCACATACGTACGACAAAAACATTCCCTTTTTTCGTTTAGTAAACGCTTCGTATAAAAAAGATTCCTTTTGAATAAACGTAAAAGTCAAAGGGGTTTACACACCGTATAAAAGAAGGTTGTGTATAAAACAAAATATGCCTCAATGAAAGGAGATTGAGACGAAGTCCCATACCTCGGGTTCAACTTGACTCGATCATTCTTTAATGTCCTGAATAATAAACTTGAGTTAATTTCTACTTGCTTAAGAACCTTTTTCAAGTTCATTATTCCTTTTATATCACTTATTTACATGTCATGAACACAATGTAATTATTTAAGTTAATAACGGTCGTTTTAACGATCATTGGTACTTGAGTAAAAAATAAACCCTTTATAATTACAAGTTGTTCATGTATCCATTATATCCAGAATTATAATCATGATGTATATATCATATATATCCAGTATATACATACATTTATAATATTAAATAATCATTTAGAGGTAAGAAATGAAATGCACCGTTCATGGAGACGGTAAGCCCTACGTACGCATGAACGCTACTTTCATTTCTATTTCGTATTTTATAGAATGGAATCATAATGATATAAAGTTATATTATAATTACAGTATAATATCATATATAATATCATAGTTCCATCCTTTATACATCCCACATATGGTATTTAACGAATCAAATCACTTTGAGGGGGCGGTAGTCCGCACTTCCTTAAATGAAGATATCGCGTTTACCCATAATGGAAACCATAAAGGTATGCTCAAAATGAAAAATACAGAAGCATAAAGAAAACATAAACATATTATATATCATATATAAATATAGTTACATCTCAATGTCCACCTTTTAAGGTGTTAAAAGAATGTTGAACAATCATCGTTTCGGGAGGCATAAATTCGCCATCCACGGAAACAGTATGTTCTTTAACCATTAGATGTAGGTGTGTGTAAGTGTAGCTCGAATCCTTATTATAAAAACATCCTAGTATATTTAAGATACTGGATTTGTTACAAAATAAATGAATAAAAAGAGTTTAGGGGGTTGGAGAAGAAAAATAAAACAAAAGGACTCAAGTGAAGACATTACCTTAAAATCGGGTAACTCCCTTTGGTTTGAGCTCAAAGGCTTCCTTGGGAAGACTTATACCCAAAGTGAGGCTTCAAGGAGTAAGAGAGGGAAGTGGAGAGACAAAATGGGTAGGGGTTGGCCGAGCCAAAGGATTTGGAAGTGTGGGTAAGGAGGTATAGGTGGGGGCCTTTTATAAGAGGAGAGGAGGGGCACTCTTGGAAAGTAAAGAAATGTTACTTTATTTTAAAATGGATTTCGGATATTAATGGTCCCACATTGATGTGTTTCTAGGATAAGGTGATAAGGGTTTGAAATACACTCATCTAATAGGTTTTGTACATGTGTAGGTCTTAGATTTTACATTATCTTTCCATTTTATTTAAATCCTTTATTAATGAGGTAATCGCTGCATCATCATGATGTCATAAATAATTTAATAAATTTAATTATAAAAAAAAGTCATGATGTAGGAAATATTCTTAGCTTTCTAATGAATATTTATAGTCTAAAATATCATTTATGTAGACAAAATTAAAAATATTTTACTTAAGTGATACATTCTTTGTCACATTTAACATTCTTTAAAAATAAAAAGATAAAAAGTCACTTTCTCACAAAAGTGATTCCATGGGGCCCCAAAGTTTGGCACAAGGCATCCCATGGTCGGCCATGAGACAACCAGTAGCCTTAGGACACATTTTGTGGTCTTTTTGTATTATTATGATATCATTTTATTATCCTTAACTACCTGATTACTCATTAATCAAGATAATTAAAGATAATTACCGTCGTTACTATTCATAATGTCCAAAAACAAAAGAGTCTTGATTACATAATTTGGACCTTCTAATTCCAAATATGTAATCAATTTTACCAAATTACAAACACATAAATTGCAATAATTTATTTAAAAATAATTCCCGTTGTCAAAACAAATAGCGGGTTTTTTTGAAACAATATCTATGAAAAGTTCAGCATTAGTTTATGCCCAATTACAAAGTGAAATTAATCCTAATGACCACCATTTGATTAAATGGTAAAAATATATTCTAATTTAAATTTAAAACCATTTCAAAAGATAATTTAATCATATAAATAAAGTAGATTAAAAAGCAGTTTTGATGTAAAATGCAGTATTTTTCACTATTCATTAAAAAATGAACATTGTCAGAAAAATACCAAAAATTCACACAAAGTAAATTTTGATGTCCCAATTATAAAGAATAAGTTTATTTTGACAAATATAGATTATAAAATTGTCAAAAGATAGATTTAAAAATGGTTTTCCATCAAAAGGCAGTAAAACAATCTTTTAAAAAATATTAGTGTATTCCATGCTTAAGATTGGATTTATTTTCATTTTAAGCCTCTAAAACACTATCTAATTCATTAATAGACATAGATAAAAATATATATTATTCATTACTTACTTGGGATGTTACAGGAGGGATGTCCACAGGGGTGGCGAGGCTGTCCAGGGGGGTCGGGGTTGTCTAGGGGGTGGGGGGGGGGGGTTTCAGGGGGTGGGGAATCGTCACAGAATGTTTTTTAGTGGCGTTTTTTGATTTTAGCGACTGTTTAACTTGCCAAAAAATGGAAAGGATATAGTAGTGTTTTGAACCACCATTATATCATCACCATTTTTTTTCATGGAAAACAACTGCTGAAACAAAAAACAGTAAAAAAATATTGACCTTAAATAGTGGTGGTTTAAACCACTACTAAGCAACCATTAGGCATATATAGCAGGGGTTTAAAATGATGCTATATATCGCTTTAAAAAAATCCCAACTTCAGAATTTGAAACCCTAGAAGATAAAAACAAAATTCAATACATATGTTTAAAATTATATCCATATTCACCACACCCACCTATGAGATCATATAATCATGAAGGTTATCAACATGGTTTACTATAATGTAAAAATTAATTGACTATTCCAGGAATACATTACATTATTTAAGCAAGGAAAAACATTCAAGTGGCTATTATATTTCTAAGACATCCTTGGAAGACATTAATGAAGGAAAAAGTTAACTCATTAAAAAATAAAATGAGATGTACACAATCTAAAAATGGTATTAAGATATGGGATATTAGTGGTAATGCTCAAACATGGATCCAAACTTATAAAGGATTCAATAAGTATAAATATGTTTAATGAGATTTTAGAATACAATAAAAATGGGATCTGTTTTTGTACAGTTCCAAATAAACCACTTAGAAAACATTTTACTTAATTTATAAACATATATTTAAAAACCACTCATTTATATCATTGAAATATAAATAGGTTTCATTATTAAAAAAAATTGAATGTTGTCATCATAAATACATAACCAAATAGTCACTCAGTGAGTCGACACCACCTATAAAAAAATTAGGCACACTTTATGAATACAATGATCTCTAAGAAGAACTTAAGAATAAATCACCCGAAATTCATGACCAAAGGAACCCAATACATAACCACTATAAATTCATAATAAAATAAAATACATTAAAAACCAACACTACAAACTCTATAGAACAAAAGAAGAGGAAGCCCCATGATCCTAGGAAAATTCCACCATTCTTAGGTGGAATCACCATATTAGTGGTAGTATGTCATATGTTTAGTTACAAATGATATATGAAACCAAAGTCAACCCAAGTCACAGACATCTACCAATCATGTATTAGTCATTGATTCAATATCAAATAGCGTGAATCATAAAATTTTCCAAAATCCCTAAAATAGGAAAAAGTGACATGATCTTTCTAGATATTGCAATAAATGTAGAAATCGGAGGAAGAGGGCTTCTATGTTTGTATTTGGGAATAGGTTTAAAGAGTCTAACCTGGATGGGAGAGTTGCAGCTGATCAGATGGAAGAACTTCAGTTAGGGTTCACCTGCGTGCCCGGGCTTCTGGAAATTGGGGGAAAATAGTTCTGTGTTGTGCTACGATGGTGTCTGGAAATTGGGATTGTTTGATGAGACCTTTCCCAACGGTTTCTAAAAACCGTAAATCATGACTTTTCCCAATGGTTTGTAAAAACCATTGGGAAAAGATGGCCTTTACCAATGGTTTGCTACAAACCATTGGTAAAGGGTGCAAAGATTTTGGCTTTCCCAACAGTTTCTTCAAACTGTTGGGAAAGCCTTCACAAAACCAAGATTTTCCAATGGTTTTTATAAACCGTTGGTAAAAAACACTTCTTCCAGTGGTTCTCGAGAACCGTTGGTATACAAGTGTTGGGAAAACCCAACTTTCCAATAGTGTTTGGTTTTGGAAACTACATAATAAAATATTCAAAACCACAAACCATCCCATGGTTTTTCCCATGATTTCTATAAAATGGGATTGTTATGCATTATTTAATCAGGTCAAGGGATGAACTTATTAAAATATTTCCCTTACTTATGTGAAGGTGAGTCACACTCTTAAAGAAATGAATTTAAAATCTTAAAATATATTATATGTCTTGGAGGATTCATAATGGATTTAAAAAATAAATAAAATTAACTTAAAACCATATTATTTTAAATAGAAAACATATATTTGGCCGAATATACCTTTTATAGTATTTATTACATCATTGTGGGTCCATTATGATGTCATAAAACACATTGTATATTTATACAATATTTAATTTTTACCCAAAAATTCGGCTGTCTCAGAAAATTAGGAAAATTAACCATTGGACAATTTTGAAATAATATTTCAAAAAATAATATTCATTTCATCTAAATTATTTTCCACTTATGTGAATTTTCAATTTTAAAATAAAAAGTGACATTTATTGAAAATGAAGGGGTTTTTGACAAATAACTGCTTTTAACCCTTATAAAAATTAAATTTGACATAATAAAAATTATATGATCATTTATATTTGATAAATATTATTTGATAATAATATTCCATTAAAATATTATTTATTTTAAAAATCATCTAATTCATAACTTCATTAATTGAATTTTAATATTAATAAAAAATACAATTTGTGCTTTAAATATCGTTTACAAATTAATAATAAAAGTAATAAAATAAATTCATTATTATATACAAGAATAATGTACATATTGTTATTGCTAGGGTATTGATACATATCCCTTTATTACACTAGCATTTTCCATAAGTGTAAGGTGTGCGATGGCGGGACTTTCATGGGGCCATTCAGTGAACATGGTTTGGGCCATGATCTCGATGAGCTTGAACTCCTCCCTTAAACAATTTCACTAAGCTTAAGTTGTTGGATCTCATCTTGGGATTGGTCTAGGGAAAATCCAAAAAATTCTATCTCCCTTGGAAGCTCTGATAAATTGACTTCAAAGGGAATAATCCTACTAGTTGAGGCCATCACTTCCTTTGTCTATGCCAAAAGGATTTGTTAAAACCCTATATATATACTAGTCATGTGATCACTATTCAATGACTATATTATCGATGGTAATGATACTTAACGATCATTTAAATCCAATTGGATATAATAAAACAAAATAAGTGCATGTATTTTCTATATGAGACATTTGATTAAATCAATAGAAAGGTAATTTTATTCATAAATGTTTGGGTCTTTACACACACTACTTGAAATGTAAATTCAATAAAAAAAATAGAGTAAATAAAAGATGTAAAGTAGATATTGTTGTTCAGTCTGATGTGGTATGAATCTTATGACTCCTTAAATATAGTTTGAAATGAAGCTGAAGTCAAGTTTTGAAAATCCATAGTATAATAGGGCGTTGTGAACTTTGTTTCTTCAGAATGTATGACAGAACGATATGTTTAATGTGCTTCAAGCTTCCACAAACATGTGTAGTAAAGATTCAGCGTGTAAGCTCTTAGAAAGTAGAACTCTTCATGTGTACATGTATCTCTCTATATATTTCACTCTCTATGTATATTGTCTTTATGTGTCCCTTTATTGTATATTCACTCTGCATGCATGTGGGATTCTCCTATTTCTTTTAACATAAGCATACTAGGAGAATCATCAGGATCCTATGCTCCTCGTACCAGATGTCTGACACAAAATTTAATGAATATCTGCAATAGTTTAAAACACAATCATTAAAATAACTCTCAACATTAAATTTGATAATATAGAAATTATAAATATTTAATTCAAAATAAACTGAAATAATGGTGATGATTCTTTAAATGGTGAGATAGATCTAGCAAAGACTTGAGATGGCATTAATTCAGGGAAACAACGAGTCATTTCAGTGGTAGTTTATTCAAAAACTTTGTCAAATTTTCATTCTGATTGAGGTTATCTTCAATGATAACACATGTCTGGTGGTAGGTCTTTTCAACACTTTGCTAAATTTCCATTCTGATGGGGACTCATCTTTAACAGTAGGTATTTCCAAAACATAGCCAATTTTTTTTGGTTCAATGGCGAGACATATCCGATGGTGGGTGTTTCCATTACTTTGTAGAAAAACACATTCTGGTGATGACGGTGGGTGTTTCCCATACTTTTACAAAAAAACATTTTGGCACTGAGGGTGGGTGTTTCCCATACTTAGCCAAATTTTCATATTATTGACATCCTCAATGGTGAGTAGAGTCTGATGATGAGGCATGTCTGGCGGTGAATGTTTTCAACACTTATCCAAACTTCTCCAATCTGTCTTAAATTATAAAATGAGGTCATAAAACATAAAATTCTTTAATAGCAAAAGAAACATGATTATATGATCATTAAATCAAGGGTGCTAATAATATATATGATTATATATTATAAAATAAGTAAACAATACATTGAAATATTTTTTACATATAAAACTTATATTTTAAAAATATAATTCATATTAAAATAAAAAATTATTAATAATATTATTTTCATAATTTATATAAAAAAATATCAGATTTATATCGATTAATAAAAATATTTGATAGTGTATTTAAATACATTAAAAAAAGTATATGTAAATATAATATATTAAAAATTCATTTAAATAATTAAATAAATATATGAATGAATATATATTTATTTAAGTATATTTATATTAATATATGTAAATAAATACACACACACACACATTTATATAAAAGTCAGTGTTGTAATGTGAATCCTCTTTGATGTGGCCGTAAAAGATCATGGTACGATAAAAGAAAAATAGTGAAAAAAACAGTGGGTCGGTAAATGCATGTATATAAAATATGTATGTGTAAGTATGCATTCATGCATGCATGTATGAATTCATGTAGGTATATGTATGAATGCATGTATGCGTGCATGTATGTATGTATGTATGTATGCATGTATGTCTATTTGTATATATCAATGTATGTAGGTACATATGTACGTATGTACGTACATATGTATTTGTGTGTCTATTTGTGTGTGTGTATGTGCACAAGTGTGTGTGTGTGTGTGTATGTATATGGATATATGTATGTATGTATAGGTGTATGTATATATGTGTATGTATGTGTCCATATGTGTGTGTGTGTGTGTGTCTGTGTATGTGTATGTGTATGTGTATGTGTATGTATATGTGTATGTGTATTTATGTTTCTGTATGTATGTATGTGTATGTATATGTGTATGTATATGGATGTATGTGTATGTATATGCATATATGTGCATGTATGTGCATGTATGTGTGTGTGTGCGGATGTATGTGTCTATATGTGTTTACATGTATGTATGTGTATGCGTATGTGTATGTGTATGTGTATGTGTATGTGTATGTGTATGTGTATGTGTATGTGTATGTGTATGTGTATGTGTATGTGTATATGGTTGTATGAATGTGTATGTATGTGTGTGTTTATGTATATATCTGCAAGTGTGTGTAGGTGTGTGTGTGCGCGCGTGCCTATGTATGTGTATGCGCATGTATATGTGTGTATGTGTGTATGCATATGTTTGTATACATGTGTGTGTGTACATGTACATGTATGTGTGTGTGTGTGTGTTGTTGGCATGCACGCGCGTGCCTATGCCTCTGTGTGTGTGTGTGTGTGTGTGTTGTTGGCACGCACACGCGTGCCTATGCCTCTGTGTGTGTGTGTGTGTGACATTTATTAATGTGTAATATTTTTAATATGTTTGTAATTTGTATAATTAATATTTATTCATTTTTATTTTAATATATTTGTACTTAAATATTTATATAAATTTTTATTTATTCATTTTAATTCATTTTTAATATTCATTCATTTAATATAATTTATTCGTTTTAAATATTTTTTTAATATTTTTAAAATTTATTCATTTTTAATATTTTTTACATTTTTATTTATTAGGTTTTAATATTTTAATATTTTTTAATTTATATGATTAATATTTATTCATTTTTATGTTAATATTTTATATTTAAATTATTATAAAATTATAAATTTATTATATGATTAATTTATTTTTTATTATTTATTCATTTTTTTATTTATTAAATATGAAATCATTATTTATTCATTTTTATTATTATACAATCATTATAAAATCATTGTACAATTATTATACAATTATTTATTCATTTTTATTATTATACAATCATTATAAAATTATTTATTCATTTTTCTTTTATTCATTTTTAATATTTTTTTACTTTTTATTTATTCATTTTTAATATTTTTATATGAATAATTTATTTTTTATTCATTTTTTTATTTATTCTTTTCTTTATATATATATTTTTAAATAATTTTAATTTATATGATTATTATTATTTATTCATTTTTGTATTTTTATTATTTATTATTTATTATTATTTTTAATATTTTTTATTGTAAATGTTTTTTATTTAAATGAAAATTTTAATATTTTTTGTTTATCTAATTAATATATTTATTTTTTAATGTTTTTGTAATTTATATAAAAATATTATTTATTTATTCATATTTATTTGTTTTTTATATTTCTCACGTATTTGGTGTTGATCATCACAAACTGTTTTGTTGATAATGGAAGTTTTTATCAATGCTGACAAAAAATGGTTGATAGAAGTTTTCTTTATCAACACTTAAAATTTTAGCATTAATAGAGGTTCTTTTATCAGTAGTAAAGTTAGCATTGATAAAGACTTCCTTTATTAGTTCTTATCATTTGAGCATCAATAAAAGTTACTTTTATTAGCACTTTTTAATTTATGCTGATAAAACTCTTTCCATATTTTAAAATAAGACTAATAGATCCTATCAATCTTCCTCACATTGTTCAACCACCCACGAAACCCAAACTTTGCATTACGCTCTGTCAATTTTTTTGGATGAATCATCCCTCAAAACAGAATATATGTTATTTGTAACTTGTTTTTACAGATTTCTCCAGTTTTTTCATGAGTTTTTCATGTTTTTTATTATTCTTCCTGGATTAAATTTATGCGTGATTAACATGAACATTTGGTGAATCTTCATTGATGATTTTTTGAAGTCAACATTTTCTCTTTAGGTTCACTTGATAAATCTCAATTATCTTCACTAGTTACTTCCTCTGTTTTGGAAAGAAACTTCCTTATCTTTATCTGAAAAGAACTATCACATTTCTCCTTGGAAGAATACACTTATTTTCTAAATATATTTAACTTATTCTAAAAGAAATGCATCGAAGAATCATCTTTAAAATCACTGACATCTTTTTTCAACATTAGATAGTTGTAATGACCCACTCATTCTCATTGGCTTGAGAACACAATGAGTCATTACTAGGCCTTAGGTGGCATCCCCAAGATGCCAAAGGCTGGTAATAAATTATGAAGGGTTTCAAAAACTAGTGGTGGATGATTTACCCTTTTAAAGATAAACTATAAACCAACTAACCACAACCCATAGCAGCTATATGACGCATGAACAAAATAATGACAATTCAGAAAATCTTTTATACCAAAGTGAGAACAAAAAAAAGTTCTTCAAAGGAATACAACTATACATAAACCTAATAATGAAATATAACTCAAGAAGACACCAAAATATCCAAAATACTCCAGGATCCACTAGCTCCATGCTCCACCACCACTAGACAGCTCAACAACTCAAGAAGTAGTGCTAAGAACCTGCTGCACCCTGCTTTTTCCCACATCTTGGAAGACGACATCTATAAAATAATCAAAGTTCCAAATCAGGGTTGAGTGTAAAACTCAGTAGGATTTCCTCAATGAATTCCCTACTCATTCCACTAGGATAGAAGAGTTAGTCACATTTATATAAACCAGTTTATATAAAAGAATTTCTGAAAACAGTTTATAGAAAAATATAAACACTTCTCAAAACGGTTTAAAACTAAATATAAAATAAAACCATGTAAACCAATTTTCCCGCAAGCTATACTCTAGGTAAAAATTTAAGTAAATATTTATAACACTTTCTGAAAACTACTTTGGCAATCCAATAAACTTCACACAAAAATAACTACAAAAAATGCATGCATCGTTATGACAGTTACATACTCATGAGTTGTTTCTCATCGATCTACCAAGTCATCATAAGGTAATTATTCCCCATGTGATATTTAACCTTTGTAACTAGGCATATGATCATATTTTAACCATCCCCAGTAATGCAATATAATTCTCAGACCAAGTTTTCCAAAAACCAAAACCAATTTCAAATAATTTCACCAGTTTCAATAAAAACGCCATTTTATTAAAAAATTTACAACCATCAAATTTCAAAAAATTAAATTATTTAAAAAACCCATATAAATATTATAAAAATTCTAAATAAATCACTTTTACAAAATTCCAGAAGATCCAAAATTTAAAAATCCCCATTTAAAATAAAAACTAGGTTTTTTCACAAAACCCCTAATTTTCCACGTTTTGCACCACTCGTCCCTAAATAGGGTTTAACAATTGTACAGTAGAAAAAAATTAATTTAAATCAAAAACTAAATTTTAATGCACGAAAATCAATTCCAGTAAGGGGATATGAGAGTGAAGCCACCTACATTGCTCATTTCGACAAAAACTGACAACAGACGAAGAACGCTCAAGAATCCAGGTCAATATTCCAATAAATTTCCCAAGATCTCCTCCCCTATCATAAAAAACAACAAATATAACCTTATTTGGCCTCAGAACTCTTATATATACCCAAAAGGGGTGTGTATATAATAAAAAGAGATGAAATTAGGAGTATATCTAAGAAACTGTGAAGAAAACGATGAAGAACTAGCACTTACCGCAAGAATCTACCTTTGATTCACCAAGGAACATGTTTGGATCGCTTCCAAATCGATGGAAGAACATCCTTTTCCCTTTGGGAGAGAAAAATGGGTTGATTTGGGTCTAAATAGATCAAAAAAATGGCCAAAATTAATTAGATCCACAAGGATAGAGAATTAGTTTTGGCCTTTCCCAATTTGGCCAAATCGTGTGCTAATCATGTACCCCTTTTATTTTACACAAAACTCTCAAAAATTACTCCAAAGTCTGCCCAAAATTCCCACATAAACTTTAAACATATGAAAAGCATCAGGGAAGGGTTACATACCAGAAACCAGGGGTGATACATTCTCCCCACCATTAGTCTTTCCATCCCTGGAAAGTTGAAAGCGATCACTGCCCTAAAAGAGTTATGTCCATTGCTCTTTCATTTGAAAATAATTTTCTTCATTTTTTTCCAAAACTATAACCATGATCCAAAAAATATGTCATTACTAAAAATGATATATGAAATCCTAGTGTTAAGTCATTCATATACAATGCATGCGATGTTGGTCTCATTAGTTAAACCCATGATAATGAGACTCTACTATCCTTCTAGTGTTTCAAAAACACTTACGTACCCAACTCCCTGGTAACTTGTAGTTCAGCATAAAAAGGTTAGATACATATTTTTATGCTCTACATTTCAATTCTCGATAATACGACTCCTTTCTTAGAAGACCACCCAAGAAATAGACAAGAAGGATTTCAACTCCAAGACCAAGAAAACTCAAAACTACTTGTTCCACAGAGAAGGGAACAAGCTGATACCATTTGTAATAACCCACACATTATCATTGGATTGAGAACACTATAAGTCATTAATGAGACTTAAATGACATCCCTAAGATGACAAATTCTGTAAATAAATGCCAAAGAGTTTCAAATACCAGTGGTGAATGATTTACCCTTTTAAAGATAAACTATAAACCAACCAATCACAACCCATAGCAGCTATATGATGCATGAAAAAAATAATGACAATTCATAAAATATTTTATACCAAAGTGAGTAAAAAAAAAGTACTACAATGGAATACAACTAAACATCAACCTAACAGCGAAAGATAACTGAAAAGACACCAAAATAACCAAAATACTCCAGGCTCCACCAGCTATGTGCTCCACCATTACCAGATAGTTCAACAACTCAAGAAGTAGTTCTAAAAACCTACTGCACCCTATATTTTCCCACATCCCAAAAGATAACATCTGAAAAACCACTGAAGTTCCAAAGTAAGGGTGAGTATAAAACTCATCAGTATTTAACCAATGACTTTCCTACTCAAGACACTGGGATATAAGAGTTATCCACATTTATATAAAACAATTTCTAAAAATAGTTTATAACAAAATATAAACACTTCTCAAAATAGTTTATAAATAAATATAAACTAAAACCATGTGATCCAATTTTATAGAAAGCTATACTCTAGGTAAAAATTTAATTAAATCTTTAAAACTCTTTCTAAAAACTACTTGGAAAACCAATAAACTCCACACAACAACAACTACAAAAAATGCATGCATCGTTATGACAGTTCCATACTCATGAGTGGTTTCTCATCGATATACCAAATCATCACAAGGTAATTATTCCCCATGTGACATTTTAACTTTTTCACCCGGAAAATGATCATATTTAAACCATTCCTAGTTATTCAATATGATACACACACCAAGTTTTCCAAAAACTAAAACCAATTTCAAACAATTTCACCAGTTTTAATAAAAACGCTCGTTTATTAAAAACTTTCCAACCAACCAATTTAAAAACATTAAATAATTTATAAAACCCATATATATACTAGAAAAATTCTAAATAAATTAATTTTACAAAATTTCATAAGAACCATAATTTAAAAATCCTCATTTAAAATCAAAAACTAAGTTTTTCACAAAACCCCCAATTTTCCACGCTTTCCACCACCTGTCACTAAAGAGGGTTTACAAATTTCACAACAGAAAAAAATTTAATTTTCATCAAAAACTAAAATTTAATGAATTCCAATCAATTCAAGCCAGAGCGGATGAGTGTGAATCCACTTATCTCACTCGTTTCGACGAAAACCGACAACAGACAAAGAATAATCAAGAATCTGGGTGAGGATTCCAAGAAACCACCCAAGATCTCCTAACCTATCCTAAAAAACACTATATATAACATTATTTGGCCTCATAACTCTTATATATACCCACATAGGTCATATATCTAAGAAAAAGATATGAAAAGAGGAGGATATCTAAGAAATCGTGAAGAAAACGATGAAGAATGGGCACTTACCGTAAGAATCTACCTTCGATTCACTAAGGAACGTGTTAAGATTTATTCTAAATAGATTGGGGAACCTAATTTGGCATTTTGGGAAGAAAAAAATATTTTTAGGGTTTATTTGGGTTTAAATAGATCAAATAGATGGCCAAAACAAATTAGATCCACAAATATAGGGAATTAGTTTTGGCCTTGCACGGTTTGGCCACATGGTTTGGCCAAACCATATGCTAATTGTGCACCCATTTTTTTACCCCAGACCCTCCAAAAGTACTCCAAATTCTCCCCCATCTTCCCAAATAACATTTAAACATATTAAAAGAATCAGGGAAGTGTTACATACTAGAAAATGGGGGTGCTTCAATAATTCACAGTAAATTATCTAATAGAATCAAAATTAAATAGTTTAAAGATAGATTTCCATGATACTTACCTATTCATTTGTCAATATTTTTTCATATGATATAATTCAACTTATTAAACATATAGTCAACATATAATATAACTATGGTTGAATTTAATAACTTTTCACATACTCAATTTTATGGCCTTTACTCTCATAAAAAATCTATCCTCTGCTACATTATAAAGTATACAAATATCTTCAAACTTTTCTCTCTATATATATATATAACATAACATCTTTTGTTTTTTTTCACTTTTATAGATATTAAAAATATGTTATCATATTCCATTAGTTTTCTTAATTTAAATTACTTTCATGAACTCTTTTAGAACAAAATTCACCTTGAGAGGGGAGGGGTGAATCACAGTGACACAAAAGTTTTATCTTTTACTTTTAGGATTCTGTCCCCAAATTGTCAGTAACATTAATTCAATATGATTTTTATTTAAAATGAATCCAAACCACATGTCATGTACATATGTAGAATTTAAATCATATAAGGACACCAATATTGTACATGGTACACCACTAATAGATACTTCATAGAGAACACACCAACAATTTGTTGATATATCAAGGATGTAATAATCTGTGTAAGGATATTAATTGGGATTTGGGAAATAATCACTACTGATCCCAAGCACAATGCCTCTTTTTTAATGTAATTTATTTCTCAAGTGAGGTATGTCATAAATTTATAGATTCAGGTGTCTCTTGATTGATTTAAGGACTTATTTGTCTTTCTATATATATCATGAGACTCTATATGAATTTGTATCACTAGGTAGATGCTCTATTATACACCTCATTTTTCATCTCTCCTTATTCATGTCCAGATGTGACTAACTCTTTATGGGGATTATAATATTGTGCCTTCATATTCTAATTCATGATGAGATAATCATCAATGTGAGGATAACCCTTGTTCATTTTCATCAACAACACTTCTTTTCTCTATACGAGGATAATTCTAAAACAGAATTATCCTATAGTTTTCGTTTCTTTAGACCAGGTGAAGAAATGGAATGCCCTTATTCTATCAGACCCCTTATTCATGATGAATTAGATATTATAGTATATATCTTCTATCTTCTTCCTGATCCAGTTCTTCAAGATGAACCAGATATATCATTATGTGAAAACCTTTTCCTTTTCTGATATTCAATATTATCATATCTACATTTTTTCAGAGCTATGTTATGTAGTATTTATACACACATTATTGAGTTCAATATATCACAACCCATGGTGTAGATCATACAAAATTTCTACTTTATTTTTATTATTCTACCATGTATCACCTACAATAACACATGTTAATAATATTTCTAGAAAAGGACCATGCAATCTTCTTTTTATTTTTTAAATACGTAATTCTTCCATGACTCTCAGGCTCTAAAACTTCTTGTTCAAGTTTCCATACAACCTGATTCAGCCAGTTATATATTTACATATGAATAATCTATCTAAACTCTTCTCTATCATTTCCTTATCTCCCATGTGATAACACACGTTTAAATTCAAATAATTTATCTTAGATATGGTTCCATGATTTTTTCATTCAGTTTCCATGTAAAATCTTCCTTATATTCTCTTAGAGTAACTCCACAAATTAATGGTCAATCCTTCATTCAAACCCCTTGACTAAAGATATATGATCTTTAGCCTTTAAAACTTCTCATTCTTCTTCATGATTAGTATGATCAACATTGTCCACCATTTATCGCAGTCAAACCACCAATCCACATAATCTGTGGATATCTCCTTTTAAGTTCACCACTTAAAATATCTAAATATCACACAAGGATATTTTAATTCCAACATTTGAATATTATAACATAGGATATTTATTTAAAAATACTTCTTAAAATATTTGATAATACCTCAATGAAACTTGGTCAAAACATCCATTTAATAATTCTGTGATTTCCAAGTCATAACGCCTTCATCAAATCTAGAAGTTATTTCTAGTTTTAATATTTCTTTTAAGAGTTATTCAAAAAACTATTTCAAAGTTCTTTAATTCTTCCTTGAGATTCATTCTTTATTATCCTTTTAAATCCTAAAAAAATATCCACTTTAAATTCTTTTGAAAATATCTCTTCAAATGATATGGAAGAGCTCTAAGTGAAAGTCCCAAAAAACACATGTTGAAATACTTATACATATTGGATCACATAAAAAAATTCCCATACATCATTGATTTGTGTATATGAGATCACTTATATAGAAAAAATCATACATTTGACCCTTCATATAGGAAAATTTATTTATGTAATTGATTTTTAATACATGTCCTCTACATAATCGAATTTACAAATATAACTCCTTGGTTATCTGAATTTTCATTACATGGGCCTTTGTATACATGAATTACCTTAAATATAAAAATTTTATTATGTCACTAGAATATTATTACATAAAACCTCTACATATATGATTTTGTATATTTAAATAATTCACTTACGTATCCAGATTAGGTTACTATACGAGAATTTCCTTATGTAGAGCCTCTGTGTGGCCAATTTTGAATACGCGGTGAATTCCATTATGTGGGAAAAAAAAATTTCATAAGAGAGACTTTAAGCCTCCGCATGTGTATTTCTATATAGCCTTCATATTTACAATTCTACAAAAATATATTTATCTTTAGACATCCCAAAACCTCATTTAGTCACTATGATTATTCCTAACATAATAAACAATTAGTCACCATGATTCTTCCAAATATGCTCAACAAATCCAATCACCATAATTCCATGTTCATGTTTTCAACACTTATTCTCCATAATTACATATCCATATTTTCAAAAAATTATATCACCTAAAACTATGTTGGCAACATTTTATCCCTCTGTATTTCTGTTGAAAATATCCAATAATAGATTACTTTTCTCTCACCATTTGTCAATAAAATATAAAGGGTCTTAATGTCTACTTATTTGGGTATATAAAATCATATTCATTATCACTCCCCCTATTTCAATAATAACTCTATATAAATTTTCAAAGAACCTCATCACCTTATGACTCCTTGAAGGACTCTAGATTGAAAGAAACTATGACCCCCTTAATACTTTCTAGTGAAAACATTACCATTAACCATCCATAATCTCCTATCTAATATGAATCATCCCTTCACAATTTTTTCATTCCTATATTACAATTTCAAACCTTATTTTAGACTCAACTGAGTGAATCACCTATTGGAAAATACTTTTCAACCAATTATTTAAGTCTACTGAGATGGTGCTCAATGTAGGAAAAAAATTCAAAGTCAAAATTGTCAATGCAGGATATTATAACTTTAGTAGATATTCTCAAACCATATGCATCATGATAAATTTAGCCACAAAATACCTCAAAAAACCTCTCACAAAAAATTTAGTTGATAATATTTAAAACACATGGGTGAGTAACATACCACTTGAAACATCAATGGATATCACTTGTCAATACAAACCATGTGAAACCACTTGTATCATTATTCTCTTCACAAGTCACCTTATTTCATTAAATTGAGTTTGAAAAACCTATAAAAGAACATACCTAGACCCCCCTAAATGTTTATAACCTCTATAAACCACTTTCTAAAATGGTTTTATCATGGGAGGAACTTATTATGGTTACTTGTTGATAGTATTCTCTACTTCATGTAGTTTTGATGTATCATAAAAAATCACTCAGATAACACCATCATGTTAACTTAAAACAAATAAAAATGAAATATAAAATGTTGTTGCTTCTCTATAAACCCCTTACGGTCTGACTCCATCTAATAAGTCATGGTATTACTTGAAATCATTTCAAAATATTCCCAACATCATTTGTGAGGCTGGAACTTT
Source organism: Viscum album (assembly GCA_963277665.1). Taxonomy (NCBI): domain Eukaryota; kingdom Viridiplantae; phylum Streptophyta; class Magnoliopsida; order Santalales; family Viscaceae; genus Viscum; species Viscum album. Next base: position 405,845,609 of record OY728134.1, read on the forward strand.
ACTTTGACACCAACATGCGTGGATATATTTTTCATGAATTCATAGGTTTTGGCTCAATTTCTTCAAGTTTACATATTTATAAACATAGCTCCATAGTCCTTAATACCTAATCAGTAATGATTATCATATAATTCAAATCCATATTTGAATTTATATTCTATTATACCATGAATCTTTATCAGATCAGCCATCAACGCATTCAAACATTCCCATTTTGGAACAACAAACCCATGGATTGTATCTTCTAATTAATCTTACATCACTCTAATCACTATATATGGAAATAAATTTAAATAGTATGGGGTAATCTCTGGATATACTTAGTTTAAGGATTGTGGTTAGTCATGGTGAACCAACCCATTTCTATTCACTTTCCTCTAATCCTTGTTGGTGGTTAATTTTTCAAACCCACTTGTGAAAATTTCATTTTGGATGTTATAGTGACCTAGTATTAACATAAATGGATATTAAATCATTTTATATGAATATTCAATACATTAAAAAAATACATTCCCAAGGACCGTAATAGTCTAGTGTCTTTGTAAACTTGGAAACAAAATCTTCTATCCTAGTGGAAGCTCTTCAACATATCCCATAAAGATCTCCACATTTATAAATTCTACCTAAAACCTTTATTCATAACCTAGGGAAAGAAAACATAAGAAAGTGGTAAGTTCAGATGATCAGTAAGGGTAAATAAAGGAAATGCATAAGAATAACATGAAAAAATGGTATAGAACTTAAGAATAACATTTTAAGATCATACCCTTTGTATTAGATATCATAATAAAGATTGGAAGTTCATAATACACGAATCATAAGGAAATAATGAACATAATCCATGAAATCATAACATAGGAATAAAACATGGAATTGTGGTAAACACATAAGCATATAAAAAACCTATGTCAAGGTATCCTACCAAGGCCTTTGTAACATGTTAGTCTTGGGTTAATCACCTATGTACCTGCTTCAGGATTGAGATTCTCTCCTGTGTACCCTCTTGTTTTGGGATTGGGATGTGCTTCTGTGTACCCTCTTTTTCATGCTTGGGATGTCCCACCATTTACCCTCTTGTTTCAGGATTGGGATGTCCTCCTATGTTCCCTTTTTTCGTTCTTGGGATTTCCTCCCATATACCCTCTTGTTTCGGGCTTGGGATGTCCTCCCATGTACCCTATTGTGTTTGGGCTTGGGATGTCATCTCGTTTACCCTATTGTTTCATGCTTAGGATTTCCTCACATGTAACCTTTGATCTTATAAAACATTTATCATTACCCAATGCATTGAAGGGAGATATAGTTCCCACCCATCACATAATGAAATCTTACATACATGTTCCAAAAAACATACATCATATCGTAACCCATGAAAATAAATGGGTTCTATAAACATCAAATAATAACCCATGAAATGAAATGGGTATCATTAACATTTCATCACATTATAACCTATGGAAAAGAGATAGGTTTCATAATCACTCCATAAAAGCATAACCAATGAAAATAAGTAGGTTTCAAAATCATATAACTTATGGAAGAGAAACAAGTTTCATAAAAATCATGACATAAAAGCATAAACTCAGATAAAGAATATGAATGGAACATTTAGATCATTTCCTAGAAAGGCATGAGTAACATAAACAGATGCCATCTTAGATGGAATATAATTTTGAAATATCTTTCAAAAATTTTTCTTGATGAAAATACCCTTTATTTTTTAAAAAATTATTTTTAAAACATAGAACCTTTTGAAAACCATTTCCTTTTAAAACACTTTGAAAACTTAGAAAGAAGGATTGAAATCATTTTGAAAAGAGTTTTCCTTGAAAACATATGAAAGAAACATGATTTTTTTTGAAATCCTTTATCCTTGAAAACATATAAAATAAGCTTCAAAAAAATTTAAAAACCTTTTTATTTGAAAACACTTTGAAAACTTATAAATAAATATTGAAAATGTTTTGAAAACCATTTCATTGAAGATACTTTGAAAACTTATAAAGAAATCTTGAAAACATTTTGAAAACCATTTCCTTGAAAATAACTTTGAAAAATTTTAAATAAATATTTTAAGAACATAAAAAAATTTCAAAATACTTTTTTCCTTTAAAATGATATTTAAAGATACTTTTTTTTGAAAACATGCTTTTGAAATAAAACAGATTTTTGACTGAAGAGAGAGATACAATTATATTTTTCTTAAAAAACATTTTATTAATTATCTTAAGCCCCAAAGAGTAAAAAAGGGTACTAATACATGGATATATATTTAATAAATAGAGTATAATGAATCTCATGAGTGTTGACAGATCATAAGATTTCATTAAAAGAATCATAATCATTAATAATCTCAAAACGTGATGAGATTGTTTCAATAAACTCTTACCACTTGGTTACTTAGGATCATACTCTTCATATAAGAAAATGAAATTAAATTAATCCTAAAATATCATGAAAAGAAGGATATTAATTATATAACATTTCAATTGGAATCAAATACACCTTGTTAAAGAACTTAGGTGCATAACAAAACATTGGTCTCAAAGAAGGCAATTTGAGACAAAAATACTTTACCAATTTGGTAAATTTTGAAATATTAAACCCATGAAATAAAGATCATATAATGGATATGTAAATACCTATAAATTTAAGTATAATAATAATATAATACATCCATGGTAAGTATACACACCAAACAAAAGGAATGGGTGGTGAATATATCATGTATCTCACAAAAATAAAAGGTGAGATGAAATTCCCTTACCTTGTGTCTTGACTCTCATCATACTCATTTAAAACTCCTCTAAAATAAATAAAAATTTATTATAAATATTTTAAAGAACCATATTATTATATCTAATACCATATATGGATTGATTATGACTTTATATTATCCTCTTGTTAGAAATTTCATGTTAAGGTTACGCTTCGGGTAATATTAGCTTTGTTTTTCGCTTGTGTCTTAATTTGTTATATCTTTAGTCCTTATACTTATATCATGATTACCAGAATGTAAAAAATGATATAAATATTTTTTATATTAATTATATTTTTATTGTTATAATATATAGAATATATAATTATGAAATGGAATAAACCGTTCATAGAGACGGTAAGTCGTACGTACGCATGAACGTCATTTCTGTTTTTTATTGTTGTATTGAAAGAAACAAAATACATGAAATATATGTATATATATGTATATATATCATTATTAAAGTATCATTATTATATCATATATATCATATAATATCACTAAACCTATCCTTAATACATTCCATGTAGTGTGTGAACGAATCACATCTCTTTGAGGGGGCGATAGTCCACACTTCCTCAAACAAAATTATCGTATTTACACCAAATGGAAAGTAAAAAAATATTCATGATGTAAAAGGAGTAAATAAACTTAAGGAAATAATAAATATAATATATTAAATATATAAATAAATTTTCCATCATAATTATCACCATGAGAGGCGGTAAAGGAAAAATGGACAATTATCTTTTAGTAAGGCGGTAGTTCACCTTAAACAAAAACAGTATGTTCATTAACTATTATATGGATGTCTATGTAAGTGTAATTAAAATCCTTATCATAAAAAAATCCTATTACATTGAAGATACTAATTTTTTTATACAATCATGGAATAAATAGAGTGGATTGCGTGGATAAGGAAAATAAAAGAAAGGAGTTTGAGAGAAGACATTACCTCTTAATTGGGTAACTCCTTTTGGTTTGTGCCAAAATTATTCCTTATATTTATTTATTCCCAAGATGATTCTTCTAGGAGGATGGGAAGGATTTTGAGAAGTGGATTGAGTAGATCTTTTCTGAAACTACTAGGTTTGATAGGTGTGAAGAAGAGGGAGATTTGGGGGCCTTTTATAGGAAAGAAAAATGACTCACTTGGAATTTTTGAAAACAAGTTAGGTTTACACGTGTTATTTCCTAAGAAAATTCATAAAAAAAATCAATAATGGAAGGTTTATGGACTAAATATGGCCATCCAATGGGTGTTGGAAAAGTGGCTAGGTCATTTGGACCCCTAAGATTAAGATTTAGTCTCTAATTAAGATTAATTTAACCTTAATTGATGTGATTAATTTTAATCACTTTTACAAATATTTTTGGTCAAAAATTAACATGATATAATTTGAATCTAAATATTATACTGATTATAATGGTGTATGTCCATTTTTCAAAATTTTATTCATAAAATCGGCAAAATTAAGATTAATGCTAATCTTACAGACGAGACGAAATAACTTGTTTTTAAAGTAGAAAAATGTTCAAAAGTTTGTTATTTTTTTATATTAAATTTCAAATTTAAATTGATTATAATGAACTAAATTGTATAATTATATGTAAAATTGATCTAATGTGACCATAAAAAAATTTATAAGTATAATTTAACATTAATAATTATTTAAAAAAATAGACAGTTATTAACTAAAATGTATTATTTTTTACTATGCACATGAGCCTCAACCCGGTTGGTGAGAACTCTTAATGTGAATCCAAGAGACCCTGGATCAAATTCGGGTGGAGGAATACTTCTGGGATACTTTAATAACACTATAGAAGGTACTATTCAGTACTTTAGCAGCCAAAACTATTCACCTTCGGGCCATCAGTTTGTCCTAGATTTCATCAGGACTTCAGGCCACCCAGGACTTCGAGTAAGTAGGATTTTGGGCCACCTTAAGGACTTTAGGCCACCTCAAGGTCTTTGGGCCACCTTTATAATTTTAATCCACATGATGTGCATACACAAACCAAATGGATTCTATAAAGAACTTTTGGAACCACTTTGTGTATAAGGTTGTATTTGTTGTCAATAATTGTCAATGAAGATCAAAATGAAGGAGATCAAGAAGTACTCCGATGAAGTGGAGGATTGATAATTCAGAAGATTGTTGTACTGCTCATAAGTTCAAAGAACATGTGTCAAAGGTGATACATTGTTTACAACAATGAAGAATGTGAGGTGTAATCCATCTGAGGATGATTAACAAAGAATGGGGTTTTTGGATGAAGACCATGCAATTCCTCCTTATTGCATGAGAACCGTGGGTTTTGATGAAGACCATGAAATTCCTCATTATTTCATGAGACCCATGGGTTTTTGATAAAGACCATGAAATTACTCATGATTGCATGAGAACCATGCAAGAGACTTCTTGAAGAATTGACTCATATAATTTGCATGAAGTAGATAATGACGGCTGAAGAAGAAGACAATGTGCAAGGGATTGGACTTCTGAGATGGCCATGCAGAGATTGAAATTATGAGATGGCCATTCAGATCACATTGTATCAGAAGATGATGATTTTAAAGATGTTCCTTCAAAGAATACATATCATGATAGTGGAGTTTGTGATGACAGCAGAAGAGTTGCTGAAGGATTCAGATCACTGAGAAGAAGTGTTTTTGAGGTGATTGTTCTTGTTGACAAAGCAAATAAACGACACAAAAATTTGTTGAAAAAATGGATTTCATGATGGAATGTTGAGTTCAAGAGTTGTGGTCAATGATCTATGTTTGTTTCAAGAACGTAGAAAGAGTAATGAATGATCTGGAGGTGGTACAAAAAGACCAGATACAAGGTGGCGCCGTTTCCCAGTGTTTGCCAAATTTTTGGGCCTGAAAATCGAAAAATGGAGAAAAGTGTTTTTGGAAAAGGGACTTGCGCACCGTGTACTTGAAGGCTTGGAAACTTGCACGCCATATGTTTTTGAGGATCAGAACATCAAAATATGGCAAAGGGATAAGGGTCGTACAAGTTTTGGCGAGGTCGCCCAGGTGACTTGCGTGTCGTGAAAGAGACTTGCGCACCAATGCCTTGGAAGCTTGAGAACTTGCGCACCTATGGTTTTTCAAGATCAGAAGATAAAAATTTGGAAAAGGAAAGAGGTTTGCGTAGGTTTGTAAGTTGGTCGCACAAGTGACTTGCAGGGGAAGAGACATGCGCGCCGAGACTTGCGCGTCGATGGTTGACTTGCGCACAGTCGCGCAGGGTGGTCAAATTGACTATAAATACTGGACCACCCCTCCTCATTTCCCATGGAGTTCAAGACTCAGAGATTGTTCGAGTTCTCGTCACGCAGGTGATCGAGCCGCGCTAGTGGTAGTTAGGTCGCGCAAGTAGAGGTTGCGCGTCAGTTATTGGCTGCGCGCCCAAGGCGGTTTGGAAGAGAAAGGAAGTAAGTCGCGCAGGTTAGAAGTTGAGGAAGGCAGTGTCGCGCAGGTGGTTTTGTGATACTTGCGCGCCAGTTTGTACTTGCGCACCCGAGACTTGCGCACCGTAGTGAGACTTGCGCGCCATATTGTGACTTACACGCCTGGCTTGGAGAAATGCGCCAGGTATTGCTGAAGCCCGCCGGTCTGTTTGGAGCTGCACGAAAGCCGGGAGATTACCCACTACATTCCGTGCAAAGTGAGATTGAAGAAGAAATGTAAATGATACATGCATGATCTCATGCATACATGGTGAACTGATTCTGACGATGACAAGTAAGCCAAGCATCATTTATTGAGTAATCACATAAGTGATTGTGATTCAGGCAAACGAAGACAAGGGGATCTAGTGCATTCAGTCATTGCACTAAAGAAGAAGGATTGAACTAAAAAGAGCATCAACTCTGAACCCTGATGCAAGAAAAGTCTCATGCTGAACAGGAGACAAAGAACTTCAATGCACATCTATTGAAGAGACCTTCACGTCTATAAATTGAGTGGGACTTCACCAACAGCAGTGAGCCAGGGGGAGTCAACAGAAGTGACCCGAGGGACGTAGTGAGCTATCCCTAAACTTTTGTAAAGGTAGTGAGACTGGGACAGAGTGACTGTACCCGAACATTGATAATCTATAGCTAGTGAAGCATAGTGGATTTTGGTACAACCGACAACCTGTTGGCGTATGCTCCTTGGACGTAGCCCTTAGTGGTGAACCAAGTAAAAATAGTTGTGTCATCTCTCTGCATGTGCATGTTTAATTACTAATCATATCCATTATACAGGTTTAACGGGTTCCTACCAACATGGGAACAAGATCCACAACTTTAAGAAGAAAAAGTTGACACCCTGATTCACCCCTCCCCTCTCAGGGTGTCCTGGGGTCCTACAAGAACAGGCTCTAGAGGAGGATTCAGAGCAAGGCACATTCACTAGAGTAGAGCTATTGGATTTGGAAGAATGTGAGGCTATGGAAGTTTCCATTAGTATCAGGCCTGTGAATATCTACATAGGACAACTAGAAAAATATCCATGCGAAGGTGGAGAGATAATCATGATACAAATGCTGGGGAGGGGTGGTTTTAAGTAGTCATAGTCTGGGATGAATTCCTCTAAGACCTTTTGGTCATATAATGTCACTAATTCCATGGTACATTCAAGGGTTAACCTTAAACCTATAAAATGAGGATGATAAAAAATGAATAAAAATTGAAGGCCTTCAGGTCATTCAGGCAGTATTTTTCACTATTCATCAAAAAATGAAGTTTCTTAGAAAAATCCCAAAAATTCACCCAAAGATAATTTTGGAATTCTAAATTCAAAAATGAATTTTATTTTATCAAATTAAATTTCTAGATATGTCTAAAATTAATTTTATTTTTCTTCAAAGAAGGACATGAAAAGCTGTTCATTAAAGAAAATAGTATTTTAAAACATATAAAGACTTTACAAAAAATTATATTTTTCATTATAAATATGTTTTATTTATATAAAAACATTATAAAAACTATTTTAAAAGTAGTTATTAATATTAATATTACTATGTTTTAATAGAAATATTATAACTAACTCGTTTAAATAAATATTAAAAAGACATTTTTTAGAAACTCAGAGTTGCATGTAACATACGCCAAGTCAATGTTGCTTGTAACATATGCCTATTCGGTGTTGTATGTAGCGCAAGACAAATTAGTTCCATGTGAAATGAATATTTTAATTAGTTCAATGCAAGACATCAATGAAAATTAATTCATTTGAAGAAAAAAAATTCACAAAATCTTAGGGTGTTATAGATGTCCTCTGTTGGATTATTTATCCTTCATGGCTTGGTATAATTATCTATTTTGAGATTAATCCCACTTATACTTTTCTCTTATCTTGATGATTTTTTCATGAATTTTTTAACATTATTCCTCTTCCGATGGAGGGATATTCCACAAAATTTGACATCATTCTTAGTGATGTGATATGAGAGACCACTAAGACATAATTTTTTATTTTCCTCTTATTCAATACCCATGATATTCTCTTAAAAATTATTCATCCTTGGTGAATCCTTTTTCATTTTATTTCTCCTATCATCTAAAAATTGAATGCCTAATTTTTGTTTTTTTTAACTTCTAGATTTTATTCTTTTATCTATAAGATTATTGTTGTGCTTATATCATAATTTATTCTTGGAGCATCTTCAATTGATCTCTAATTTCCTCCAAAACATTATATATGATCTCTAGCTTAATATATTTATTTCTTGGGTGAGTTATTTCCTTGTATGTCATGGGAATAGTGGTTTTCCTTGTGAATTTTTTATTCCTCCTCTAGCTAAAATTTATTTCCATGTGTCTAGATTAAGCACAAATAAAACATCTCCCATAAAAACAATACATATTTATATTGTATCTAAATTGATATTTTGACATACCTTCTCTTCTTCCACCATTGATCACTTGTGATTCTAGAAAAACATTCATTGTGTGACCTATTATTCCATTGCAGTACCATATTGTTGCTAACTTCTCTTGAGGGACTTTTCTTCCTAATTTGGATTGATACCCCTATCAAATTTTGGGATTTGGATATAGTATTTCTTTCCGTACACTTATTGATGTTGTCATGGAGGTTGTCTCCACCTTCTATTTTTTATTCTAAGGATCTAATCTTTAACTCAAGTTCTTAAGTCATCTCATATTTTTATTTTAACATGGTAGCCATCTCCTTTAGTTGTGAGTTGGATTCATTTATATCCCATATTTTTTATTCTAAATGAGTACAGAGAGAGAAAATGATTTAATTAAACTCCTTATATGTTGTTATTTTCTTTTAAATCTCTTGGTAAAGTTATTAAAGTTGATTACATTATTCTATCATTATTTTACACATTTTCTTGATATCAAAATTCAGGGCCACTTATACTTTTCTTAAAATTTTATTTTCCATACCCAAATATTCAATGAAAGAAAGGTATAATTGATTAATGATTTTTAATTGATTAAACTTCTCAATCAAATATTTGATCCTATATTGATTACTGCATGAATAATATTTAGATATATGTCTTAATGCCACTTCCACTTCTTCCATGGATTCTTCACCCATTTTAGCTTCTGTGAGGGGGTCTGGAATTCTAAATTTTCATGAATTTTCTAGAATAGTGTTTGAAATAGATATATAAACAAAATAAGAACTTTTCTCCTTAGTTAGATAGTCGGTCTTTATTGGAGTTTTCTTCTTATTATTTTATTTTGTGAGATGGAACTCTTCACTAACCATATTTATCGGTTCCTACTCTTGATAGATTTTTTTATAAGCTCCGACATTGGGTTTTCTAGTTATCTTTTCTTATAATGATTTCCATAAATATTTTTAAGTGTCATCCATATTTCAAAATGTTTAGTACAATGAATAATTTTCTTATATATCATATCATATAGAGATCTTATCTATACCTTCTATGTCCTTTAATTTATAAGTATTTCATTGATCTTTGTTAGATCTATATATCTTTAAATAAACTCCATAACTTCCATGACACAATCCTATATAAATTTAAACATATCACTTTTCAAGGAATAGAAGTTAGATCCACTAAAAAATGGTGGGTTTAACCTTGTATCCATATGAGTAAAAAATATAAAAACAAATACAAAGTTATAATGAAAATTCAGAACCTTTATACTTTTATACCACTTGTTGGAACCAAGGTCACCCTAAGAGGGGAAGGGTGAATTAGGGAGACAACTAATTTTTATTTTTACTTTTAGGATATTGTCACCATGTTTTCAAGAACATTAATTCAAACTATTATTTCTTTCAAATGCATCCAAACCACATATCATGAACATATACAATATGTAAATAATAAAGGGAAACCCATATTTTATGTGGTTAACCACTAAGGGATACTCCAAGGAGCACACACCAACAATGTGTTGATGTGTCTGGGGCCATAATACTATTTTTAGGGATATTACATGGTATTAGGTAAGGGATCACTACCAATATTTGGTAAAATTCCTCTTCTCTACTCTCACATACTACTCAGGTTAGGGATGTCATCATTTTATATACTTGGGGGCATATTCACTAGTTTAAGGGATTATTGGTTTGTATGTATCCAACATGAGACTCCTCTTACATCTGTATCACTAGGTAGATGTTCTTATACACACCTCATTTTGTTTCTATACTTATTTATGTACACATGTGACTAAATCCTTGGGGGAGTATATTATTGTGCCTTACTCTTCCAACCTCAGTGTGAGGATAAATCTTGTGTATTTTTAGTAGAATTACTTCTCTTTTCTATATGAGGATAAGTCCACATTGTAATTATACTATAGGTTTCTTCTTCTTTAGATTAGATGAAGCAGTGGAATCCTCTTCTTCTCTTGATCCCCTTATTTATGGTGAATCATATATTTCATTATATATCCTATATATTCTTCTTGAGCCCATTCTTCAAGATGAACCATATATATTAGTATACTCAAAATTTAACCTTTCTAGATCTTCAATATTATCATATCTACCTTTTTTATAGAAGTGTGTTATATAGTATTTATACACTCAAGATCAAATTCATTGCATCTCAACCCATGGTGTATATCACACCATGCTTCTCCCCACTTTTCATGATTCTTCCACATTTCACATATAATAATATGATTTAATAGTAATTCCCCAAAATGTACATGCAATGTTCTTTCCATATTTTAAATATATAATTCTTCCATAATTCTCAGGCTCCAAATATTCTTGTTCAATTTTCCATAAAACCTAATTCATCCAACTAGATATTTATATATGAATAATATTTAAAAAATATTCTCAATATCTTCCATGTTTTCCATGTTATAACACCTATTTAAATTTATATAATCCATCACTAATATGGTTCAATGATTTCTGCATTCAATTTTTGTGAAAAAACATTTCTTATATCCTCCTAGAGTAACTCCAAAAATTCTCATTCAATACTTTATTCAAACTCACCATGTAAAGATATACGATCTTCAGCCTTTAAAACTTCATATTATTCTTCATGCTCTGGTTGATCAATATTTTCAACCATTAATTGAAGTTAAACAATCAATCCATATAATCCATTTATACCTTCTTTTAAATCCACCAATTAAAATATCTGAATATCATGCAAGGATATTTTCATTTCAACCTTGAAATATTATTACATTGGATCTTAATTTTAAAATATTTATTCAAATCTTTGAGAATACCTCCAGGAATCCCATACAAAACTTCCATTTTAAAATTTCATGATTTTCATCTCATAAATCCTTCATTAAATATGGAAGATATTTTTAGTTTGAATATTTTTTTAAGAATAATTTAAAAACCTAATCCAGTGTTCTTAAAATATTCCTTGATAGTATACCTTTATTCTCATTTTAAATCCTCAAAAAATCTATGCTTAAATTCTTTTGAAAACATAGCTTCAAATTATGTGGCATGAATTCATGCGAAAGTCCCTAAAAACACATGTGAAAAAACCCATACATGGTGTCTCACACAGACAAATTCCCATACACCATTGATTCATGTATGTTATACCCCTTATATATCCAAAATAATATATGTTACCCTTAATGTTGTTGACTTCCTTCATGTAATATAATTTTCTTATGTGACCTTTTTATAGCTTATTTTTCATACGTGACTCCTTATACAACCAAATTTTCTTAATTTGACTCTTTACATATGTATATTCTCGTACATAGCCAGATTTTTTACGTCATCAAAATTACCTTACATAGAACCTCTATATTTCCAATTTCATATATGTGGATAATTCACTTATGTAGCCAGATTAGATTACATCACCATAATCCCCTTACATAGAACTTCTGCATAGCTGATTTTGGATACATGGTGAATTCCCTTATGTGGGAAAACAATCTATTGCAAGACTGAATTTAAATTTCTCCTTGTGTACTTATGTGAATCCTTAATATTTAAAATTCTATAAAAACATAATTATCCATAGACTTTCTAGAAACTCATTTAGTCTACATGCTTCTTCCAAATATTCTCATCAATTAGTCACCACGGTTCTTCCAAATAGGCTCAAAAAATCCAATCACTATAATTCCACATCCATATTGTTAACCCTTCTTCACCATAATTCTATATCCATATTCTCAAAATATATATTCACCTAAAACCAAGGTTAAAAAAACTCTTTCTCTAATAGTGAGTGTAATGTAATATTTTGAGCTCTACTATCACTTTCAATGTTTTTATTTTCTATAACAATCATGGAAACACCATTGATTATTAGTATATAACCAATAATCACCACAATAAGAACATCCTAAATTTGGGATAACATATATAAAAGTATCTTTTATCACCACATGTTATAATTATTTCCATTAAATATAGGAATTACCTTAGTAATGACTAAATTTATATGATCCATATCAATCATCCCCAATTTTACTTTAAATTGTAAATTCAAAATAAAAACAAATCACTTTCATTGTAATAAAAAACATCAAATAAAAACCTAATCCACAACTATGATATCAGTTTTTGGGGTTCCCTTTGATATATTGATACACTAAGAGGGGGTGAATTATTATGTACTTTTTATCACTCTTTTTATGAACACCTTTTGTTCAATATTCAATTATCGATTAGATAAAGTGACCATTATTTCTTTCACCATCCTTTGATTGTAATATAGCACAAATTCATCTACATAATAATGATTCTAGGATTTCTAAGAAAATATACTCAATGTGAGAAGCTAGTATATTGTATGGTTTTTTTATTCTCCATTACTATATGGATATACTATTTTTATCATGTATAAACCATTAAGTGAAGGAAATAAACTTCATACCCTTTAATATATATCTTCTTGGAATCCATATGATCTTGTAATGATATAATTTATAAGAAACATACTTACATCATAAGATCAATTCTCAATGTGATAGAGTATGTGTCGTAGAGATTCCAAATTCATTCTTCTTTTCTCTTTCTTATGATGATCATAAATAATCTCTTTCATCTTCCACTTTTACAATCATACATGGTTGTATCAAAATCTCAAATTTGTATACTTTTTCCTCCTCTTCCACACTTAGTTTTCTATCTATTATCTCTTTGAGTCACAATAATTGAATCTACATCAATTGACCACCACAAACCAGCCACAATCCTTTTCCCACTAATTATCCTATTTTTCTATTGTAAAACTCCAAAATAAAAATACATATTTTCTATTAATTTAGAATCATAAGTACCTATTCATAGGAGTTAACCACTGTGGAAATGAGAAAAATTATTCTAGCATTTAAGGATGGTTATATTTGATAAAACCCCCCTCAAGTCATAGTAGTTGGAACCAAGGATTGTCACAACTGGTAACTAGAAATGGAGTCTTGATTGTGTTTATTTTCAATCCACACTAGGTTGATCAAGAAATTTTTAAGACAAGTTTTTTTACATTGTAGATGACTCCATTGTCGAAGGTGGCGCTGTTCCCCATTGTTTTCCAAATTTTTGAATCCAAAATTTATAGGATGAATAAATATATTTTAGGAAAAGGTTGTTGTGTGAAATAATGAATGTGAATCAAAATCTTATGTGTAAGTGAAGTTTTGGGGTTGTCTCATTGAAATACGGCAAAGGAAAGAATCAAACATAATATTTGTTTTTGTACAAAAGGCGGTTTTCATGATAAGAAGATTTTCATGCAAAGAAGAAGGTGAAAAATACTCTTACACACCAAATACGACATCAAAATCAATGTTGAGTGTGAGTGAACTTTCTAGACTGTCACATAAAAATATAGAAAATGCATGAGATGTGCATAAAATATGAAAATTTTATGAAAGGATATTACAAGAAAATTTGAAATCAAAACAATAGTTTTACACCTGGGGGAAGGCACATAAGATACTTGCATATAGGGTTGTCTAGTTATACAAATATACAGCCACCCCTACATTTGAAGTAACTTTTCCAATGAATATTTGGTAATTTTTCCACATGAATGAGTTGTGTGCAGGAGAGTTGCATGCAGTAAATATTGCACGCAAGGTTTTACTTATGTCTAAAAGGCCAAATGAAACTCATGGTATAGTTGTGAGAAAGATAAGGGTTGCATGAAATAAATCTTGCATGACAAACCCCAAAGTTACACACAAGTACAAGAGTTGTGTGTAAGTACTTGAGTTTCATGGCTAAGTATTTTTTTTCTATACTTTTTGTTTGATCGGTGCTTTTAATTGTATCAACTCTAGACTTTGATTCAAGAGGAGTCTCATTTTATTCTATGATAAAGACTTAAATTTAAATCTACTAAAGCAAAATTCAAGTCATTAAATTGAGTAAGACTTCACTGAAAGCAGTGAGATAGGGGGAGTCGACAAAAGTGTTCTAATGGAGGCAGTGTGTTATCCCTAAAATCTTGTAAAGGAAATGTACTTGGAATAGAGTGACTATGTCTAAACTTATTTATTATATAAATAGAGAATATTAGTGGATTTTGGTATGACTGAAACACTGTTTGCATATGCTCCTTGTACTTTCCATTAGTGTTGAACCAAGTAAAACTGCTCTATTGTCTCTCTGCATGCGAATGTTTAATTATTGTACGATTCCTTTAGATAGTTTTGACGAGTTCCTACTGACATGGGTACAAGATCCTTTATTTTAAAAAGTTTGACACATTGATCCATCCCTCCCCTCTTATGGTGATATGGGGTCCTACAAGTGGTATTAGAGGGAAGGTTCACCTATGTTGGATCCTCTATAGTAACACTATTTTTTTTGATTTTTTTTTGTTTCTTTCCCAAGTCAACAATGAAGTGCAGTTTTGATGATGATTCAATTATCTTTGAGAGAAAGTCTATATCCCCCAAGACCATGATGAACATGAAAAATAAAGAGAATATAATGTTAAATAAGTTTCTTTTATCTAAGGAAGAGGTAGTATCTGGTTTTCCATGACTTTCTAAAAGTAAAGATATATCAGGCTTGTAAAGTAAAGAACATGTAGTTAAGGTTCCCAACAAAGAGAATAACAACATTTCTACCTCATGTAAATCAAAATATTCAAGTGACCAGGAGGTAAGTGTTAGTACCTTTGAAAGTTTTCCTAAAAATAAGGATTCTAGAATAAGTGGTGACGATGATCAATCTACAGGTTCACAAGAATTTTCAATTGATATATTAATAAATTATCTGCATGATATTCTTGAATAAAGAGCCTCCCTTGTTTGTGGAGTCTTTCAATGTGTACAGGTAGAGATCACCTAGCTGGAAGAAGAAGATGATTCTTTGGAAAATGGATTCTAAAGAAATATTATAAAAATGTTTAAATCTCTCCAGATAAGTTGGAACCTTTGAAGCAACAAATAGGTAACTTGAAATAATTTCCTTAAAATACCTCAAAGAAGTTAAAGAGAAAGAGGAAGTAATAAAGTCTCTTAAAGAAAATATATATTCACTTGAAAAAAATTGAAAAATACCATTAATGTCAAGGGTTTACAAAAGGAATAAATATCCAAGAAGATAAAGGAATACAACTCTTTGATTCAGAATAAAGATAATCTTCATTAAGAAAAAGTTGTTAGAATAAATAAGGCTTTTGAAGAAAAGATTAATATGATTGAAGATAAAAAAATAATCCTCAATATGAAATGTCTATATTTAGAATATCAGGTGTCCATTCTTTAGAAGACATATATTGAGACTTCAAAAAATAAGAAAATAGTTCCCGAAACTATGTAATGTTCATAAAAGGATTAAAAAGCTGAAATAACTATGACATGTGATAAGAATATCATGGTATCTTTTGATGATCTATCTTAAGTATCTGGGAAGAAATAT
Organism: Viscum album; assembly: GCA_963277665.1. NCBI lineage: Eukaryota > Viridiplantae > Streptophyta > Magnoliopsida > Santalales > Viscaceae > Viscum > Viscum album. The sequence continues at coordinate 405,861,709 of OY728134.1, forward strand.
GTACCATCCATACCAACTTGCATTAATTATTCTAAACATATTATCATGAATATTCCAGGTTGTAGGAAAAATAATTAATAATTATGGATGAATAAAGGTGATAATAAACCTAACACCATGGGTAGGGTGGATAGGAAAAATAATATGAAAGATAGTTTCCCAAAAAGATCACAAAAATTCATCAAGAAAATCCAACAACCTTATACAAAATATATAATGAGATCAAGATTTTTTTGTCAATGTTGGTGCTGCAATAGATTTGGGAATTATGAATTGAATATTTGGTACAATCCTCTAAAATAAAAAGAAAAAGGAAACCTATTTCAAGATGAAGAAATCTATAGAAGAAGAAGCAACATCCACAGGTCCTAAAGAATTTTTATACTGCAAACAAGTTTGGGAATCTTGATAACATATATGATGTATGCAATAGAAGTGGTCATAAGGTTAGTACATTCTTATCTCAACATGAATTTGATGTTGTTAAGAAAATAATACCATAAGAGATGGATAATTATAAACAAGATACCTTGGGAATAAATCAGAAGAATACTATGAACACAAATTATCCCAAGAGGATCTCAAGTAAGGAATCTGAGAAGAACCTGGATTCTAAATCCATAAAGTCGAAGGGTAGTGCATCCAAAATAAAAACTAAGAGGGTTGATAATCAGAAGAACCCATGTGTAAGATCCAAACATTCTATAATAGTTTCTAATGACATGTTAGTTATTTGGTCAGAATATTTGGAAAGAATGGGAAAACTTGAAGATTCACAGGTTAAGGATGGTACAAAAGGAAAAGAAAATATTCCACATGAAAAAGAAAAAGTACATGTGAATTTGTAAATAAAATGAAACTCTTGTGTTAAAGAAGTTATATGTGAGAGATGAAAGACATCTGGTCACATTTCAAAAGGTTGTTTAACCTTACTACCAGAACAAGAAACGGTCCTTAAGAGGAGTAATAATGTATCATCCATAAAGGCTATTAAGAATAATTTTTTTTACACAAATAAAAACAGAATGTGAAGAAATCCATGATGCCAAAATAAAAATCAGAATAGATGTTCAAATGTACAATCATAAATACTGGATCACATGGATCAACTTGGCTAAGAAGACCATGTTAACCATTCTGTTCATATTGATGAAGTGGGGAGGATCCACCTTATTCCATTAATCTTTGTGTGTTATATTTGTCCTTATAATTAAGGTAATTGAATGTGAATAATGTTTTTAGGGGGAGAACCTAAGAAGTAGCGAGAGCTATTAATTCTTGATTTTAAAGATGAATACGTCACCATTATTTAATGATTACTAAAATTTGTATTCAAATATGATGGATGATGATGAAGATGATGATGTTCTATTCTGGAAAACTAGTACAAGGTATCATATTATATTGATATTATTTATGGTATTCCATAGAATAAGTATTCAAGAAGATTATCCTTGGTGAAGTTGTGAAAGTTATCCAATGTGGATAGTCACAAGTTGAAGATCCATTCTGGTGTACTATCCATACTGAAATCTCTTGAAATCCATTCTTGATGAGATCCACTATTATGAGGATATTGAGAAGTGTTTTCCTATAGGGAGAGACAAATGAAGAATGATAAATAATCTACCAGAATCATTACTTTAATTGTTATCAAACCCAATTATTCTAAAAATTTCTTGAACATCATGTCATTAGAAAAGGAGTTTCTGATTGATTTTCCTTAAAAGTTTCAAAGCACATTTAGTATCTTCATCCTAGAATGAAATTGAATGACACTTGAAAACAAGTATATGTGTTATCATCTAATGAGGCTTCATGATCAGTGAGTGAGGTACCAAATCAAAATAGGAAACCATTGTTGATGAAACACAATCATAACCTCATAGGATAAATAAAAGATCATAAATTGATCAATCCAACATCATTTGATCAATCCAACATCATTGGGTATTATACCATAGCCACAAAGATAAGGATAATGAGGAATGAAGCACATTTTACCTTTTTATCAATTGTGGAACCAACCTCATTTGAAGAAGTAGTGATGGACGAATCATGGGTTAAGGGCATGAATGAAAAATCATATCAGATTAAAAAGAACCAGATATGAGAACTTGTTAAGAGACCTTAAAATCAAAATGTGATTGGAACAAATTAGATATTTTAAGAAAATTTATGAGAATGGAAAATGTGAAAATAAATAAGGCACACTTTCTGTGTAAAGTCTACAAAAAAATCAAAGGCATTGATGTTGAAGAAACATTTTCTATGGTAGCTAGACTGGAGTCGATCAAGATTTTCCATTCCATGAAAATTTAGAGAGAGTACAAAGATTATCAGATGTATGTTAAAACAACTTTCTTAAATGGATTTCTTGAAGAGGAATCCTATATTGAACAACCAATAGGATTTATGATTGGAAATTATGAGACTAAGGTTTTCAAATTAAAAAAAATAATCTATGTTCTGAATCAGGCACCAAAGGTGTGGTATTTGCAACTTGATGCTTATTTAAAGAATCATTAATTTAAAAATGATGTGTCAACCATAATATCTATGAAATTAATTATTAGAAAGAACAATGTTTTGTAGTTGTGTATGTGGATGCCATTATTTTTGGTCGATATAAGAAAGGATTAGTGGAAGAATTTTCTAATCACATGAAATAAAAATTTGAAATGTCCATGATTGGTGAACTCACATACTTCTTGGGGATGCAGGTGATTCAAAAGAATGATTACACCTTTATTTATCAAAAAAAAATCAAAAGAGTTTCTGAATAAATTCAACATGCATGACTCTAATCCAATGCTGACTCAAATTGCGATTGGAAAAAAACATGGAAAACACAATGATGGGACATCTATGGATCCCACCCTGTACTTGAGAATCATTGTAATAGTATTATTCTTGACTGAAACATGACCATATATCATCATTACAACAAGATTACTTGCTTGATTTCAAAGTAATGTGAAGGGATAAAATTTGGAAGCAATTAAAATAATCATAAGATATACTTAAGGTACTCTCAATTTTGGATTATACTTTTTTGCAAGAAGAGATAATAAATTATCAAAAAAATTTAATGCTGATTAGGATGAAGATGTGGTGGATAGAAATTCCACAAGTGGTGGAGCATTCTTCATTGGAAAATATGTGTGGGATGGTTGAGAAAGAAACAAGAAATCACTTCTCTTAGTATGGATAAAGCAGAGTATACCTCTGCTACAAAGGCTTTCACTTAGCTACTGTGGATGAAGTAACAACTGACTTATATTGGTGATGGGGTAAAACAACCAATAGTGATTCACTATGAAAATAAGAGCATGATCGATCTTATGAAGAATCTGGTTCAACACTCTCATAAAAAACATATTGATATCTGATAACACTTCATCAAAGAAAAAATTGAACAATGTTTGATTAAAATAGAGAATTTTAAAACTGATAACCAAATATTTGACATTTTGACTAAGCCATAAAAAGCACATGTGTTTGATAAACATCAGTTTAACCTCAGTGTTTAGGCACCTCCTAGTGCATGAGGAGGTTATGGGTGTTCCCCTCTCTCCATTTGTGTTAACTATTTTAATTTTTTTGTGGAAGTGATGTAGGTTTATGGGGAGATATGATCCACAGGGAGTGTGTTTTGAGTTATACAAGTATAAATACGAGTTATTTGGGTTTATTTCCAAAGTTTGGTGGGGATAGATATTTCAATAGTATGAAATGGAGGAATTAAATAGTATGCAATACTTCTAGGATTTTTAAAAACCATGAAATGATTCTATGATATGATGAGAATTATGTGTTATGAGGAAATAATTTATATTTCTTAGAGCTTAGCTTGGTCATATTTAAGCATTCCAAAACATGATAACTCAATTCATGATTCTTCACTTATTTTCTACACCGATATTTGTTCATGTAGACTTGAGTGTCGTATGATTTGACTCTAATGTTTCATGTTTTTATTCAAGGGTGGTTTTTAGTTAATTTATCTAACTAATTGCCGAAAAACCCAAAGTGGTAGATTTTTTGAACCAAGGACTCTCATAGATGGTAGATAGAAATGGAGTCTTGATTGTGTTTGTTATGAATCTACACTAGGTTGATCAAGGATTTCTCAAGACAAGTGTTTTTAAGTTGTAGATGACTTTAGTGTTGAAGGTAGTGTTTTTCCCCAGTGTTTTTCAATTTTTTGGTCAAAAATTTAGAGGATGAATAAATTTGTTTCAGGAAAATCATGTTTCACACAATAATGAAGGTGAATTGAAATCTTACATGAAAGTGGAGTTTTGGGATTGGATTATTGAAATACGAAAAAGGAAAGAATCATGATCAAGATTTGTTTTTGTGCAAAAGACAGTTTACATGATAAGAAGATTTTCATGTGAAGTAGAAAGAATAAAAGGCTCTTACATACCAAATACAATATCAAAATATGATTTAGAAGTGAGTAAATTTTTGATATCATCACATCAAAATATAGAAAATGCATGAGATTCACACAAAATCTAAAAATTCTGTAAAAGGATCTTACACGCTAATTACTATGTCATAATAAGAGTTGCATGCACAGGGAAGAGTGTGCAAGAAACATGGGCACACGATCTTCTAGGTTTATAAATATGCAGTCACCCCCTATATTTTAAGTAACTATTCCAACAAATATTTGGTACTTTTACCGCAAAAAAGGGTTACACACAGTAAATCTTGCACACAAGTTTTTCCTTGTTTCTAAAAGGCCAAGTGAAACTCATAGTACATTTTCATGAAAGGTAAGGGTTTCACAAAATCCCTCTTACACAACAATCCCAAAAATTTCCTGTAAGTATAGGAGTTGTGCATAAGTTCTTGAGTTATGCAACTAAGTAGTTTTTGTCTATCCTGTTTGTTTGATCAGTGCTTTCAAGTGCATCAACTCATAACTTAGATGAAAAAAAGATTCCCATGATAGCAAGGGACAAAGACTTAAATTCCAATCTTCTAAATAGACCTTCAAGTAATTAAACTAAGGGATGTAGTGTGTTATTCCTAAAATATTTTAAAGGAAGTGTTCCTAGTACATAGTGACTATGTATAAACTTCTATGTTCTATAACTAGTGAAGATTAGTGGATTTTGGCATGAATAAAACATTGTCAATATATGATTCTTAGAAAATCCCTTAGTGGTGAACCAAGTAAAACTGTTGTGTTGTCTCTCTACATGTGATTGATTAATTACTGTATGATTCTTTTAGATAGGTTTAAAAATTTCCTACCAACGTGGAAAAAATATCCATTTTTTTAAAAGTTGACACCTTAATTCAAACCTCCCCTCTTATGGTGCTCTGGGGTCCTAAAAGTGGTATCAAAGGAAATGAAAACCTATTTTGGATTATCTATAGTTAAAATATTCTTTTTTTTTGAAAATTTTAGTTTTTTTCTTGAGTCAACAATGAAGTGTTGTTTTGATAAAGATTTAGTTATCGATGAGAATAAGTCTATATCTCCCAAGAATATGATTAATAGTGAAAAGAAAGAGAAGATAATGTTAAAGAAGTCCCTCTTATCTAAGGAAGCGATAGTATCTGGTTCTCCATGCCTTTCTAAAAATAAATATATACCAGGCTTGGAAAGTAAAGAGTAGGTGGCATTAAAACTTATATTAAAAATAAGTATCATATCACAAGTGGTGATAAAGATCACCCTACAACCTCAAAATAATTTTTAGTTGATATTTTAATTAATTATCTACATGATATCCTTGAATAAATAGTCTCTCTTGTTTATGGAGCCTTTTAATGTATGAATGTATAGATCACCCAAATGGAAGGAGAAGCTAATTCTTTGGAAAATGTTTTTCAAGAAAAATTTATTGAATGTTTAAATATCTCTAGAGAGGTTCTAACCTTTGAAGAAACAAATAGGGAACTTGAAATAAGTTCCTCAAAATATCTGAATGATGTTGAAGAGAAATAGGGAGTAAAAAAGACTCTTTAAGAAATATTCATGCGCTTGAAGAAAAATTGAAAAATACCACTTATTCTAAGGTTTTACAATTGGAAGAAATATCCAATACGATCAAGGAACATGACTCTTTGTTTCAGAATAAAGTTAATCTACATGAATAAGAAGTTGTTAGAATGAAGAGGGTTTTTAGAGAAAATATGATTATGATTGAAGATCAAAAAATCATCCTCAATATGAAATGTCTATATTTGGAGGCTTAGTTGGCCAATCTTGAGAATACATATACTGAGACTTCAAAAAATAAGGAAATAGTTCCTACAAATACTCATTGTTCATTGGAGGATTGTAAATCTGAAATAACTCTATCATGTGATAATAAGATCATGAAATACTTTGATCATTTATCTTAAGTAGCTGAGAAGAAACAAGTACCATCCATACCAACTTGTATTAATTCTTCTAAACCTATTAGCATGAAGAGTTCAAGTTTTAATACAAATACTAAACTATTATGGATTAAAAAAGGTGATAAGAAACCTAACACCATGTATAGGGTGGATAGTAAAATGAGTATGGAAGATGGTTTCCCACAAATATCACAAAAAGTCTTGAAAAAAATCCAAGAACCTTATATAGAAGATGTAAGGAGATCAAGGTTTGTTGTTAAATGTTGTTTTTGAAATATATTTGGTCATTGTTCATTGTATTGTTGGTATAATCCTCTAAATAAAAAGGCACAAAAGAAACCTATTTCAAGGGGGGAGAAATCCAAAGAAGTAGATGAAACATCCAAAGGTACAAAATAATCTATATAATTAAAATAGGTTGGGAATATTGATAACATCTGTGATGTATGAAATGACAATGGTCACAAGGTTGGTACATAATTATCTCAACATGTATTCAATTTTGATAAGAAAATAATACCACAAAAGATAAATAAGTATGAAGATACTACATTGGGAAGAAATCAGAAGAATATTGTGCACACAAATTATCCTAATAAGATCTCAAGTAAGGAAGTTGAGAAGACCCTAGTTTCTAAATCCCTAAAGTTGAAGGGCTGTACATATAAAAGAACTACTAATAGGGATGAAAATAAAAATAACCCATGTGTAAGATTCAATATTTCTGTAATAGTTCCTAATGAAATGTTAGTTATTTGGCCAGATGATTTGGAAAGAATGAGGAAACTTGAAGATTCACAAGCTAAAGATGGTGAAAAGGGAAAAGAAAAGATTCCATATAAAGAAGAAAAAGTGAATGAGTGTTTTCAAATTAAAGGTAACTCTTGTTCTAAAGAAATTCTATGTGAGAGATGCAAAAAACTGGTCACATTGCAAAAGGTTGTTTAACCTTACTACCAGAATAAGAATCAGTTTTTAAGAGGAGTATGAATGTATCGTCTATGAAGTTTGTGAAAAAGAAATATTATCCACACAAATTATTTGATAATGTGAATAGATCCATGCTTCCAAAAATATAACAAAAATATATATTCATATGTGAAAGCATAAATACTGGAGAAAATGGAACAACTTGGATGAGAAGATCATCTCAACCTTGCTTTTCATATTTATGAAGAAAGGATGATCCATCTTATTACCTTAATCTTTTTGTATTGTATTTATAATTATAATGCAGAGAGTTAAAGGTGAATCATGTTCTCATGGAGAGAACCTAAGAAGCAGTTATAGCTGTTAATTCTTGATAGCCAAGCTAAAGAAGTCACCATCATTGAATGATTCCTCAATTTGGTATTCAAATATGATTGAGGATCATTTTTTATGAAGCTAAAGATGTTCTATTCTAAAAAACTTGGACAAAAAAGGTTCCATATTATCTTGATCTTATTTCTATTATTCTAGAGAACAAGTTTTCAAGAATATTATCCTTAGAGAAGTTGTTAAAGTTGTCTAATTTGGATAGTCCCAAGTTGAATATTCATTATAGTTTATTCTCATTACTCAAATTTATTGAACTCTATTCATGATGATATCCACCATTAGGAATATTTTGAGAAGTTTTTCACTTCAGGGTGAGACAAATTAAAAGTGATACAGAATATTCATGAATCATTACTTCAATTATTATCCAACCTAACTATTTTAGAAGTTTCTTAAACAACATGTCATTGGAAAAGTATTTTCTGGTTGATTATCCTTAAACATTTCATATCATATTTAGTATCTTCATACTTTAATGAAAGTGAATGAAAACTTAAGAAAAGTATATGTGGTATCATCTCATGGTGTATAATGATAAATTGGAGAGGAACAATATCAAAATAAGAAACCATTAATGAAGAAACATCATCCGAACCTCATAGGAGAAATAGAAGAGCAGAAATTGATCAATCCAACATCATTGAGGATTGGACCATAGCCAGACATAAAAAATGAATTAGGAATTAAGCACATTATTCCTTCCTATAAATTGTGGAACCAACAACATTTTAAGAAGCAGTAAAGTATGAATCATGGTTTAAGGCCATGAATGAAAAATTGGATCATATTGATAAGAACCAGACATGGGAACTTGTCAGGAGACCCAAAAATCACAATGTGATCGGAAAAAAAGTAGATCTCTAAAATAAATTATATGATAATAGAAATGTGACCATAAATAAGGAATAACTAATGTTTACATTCTATGAAAAAATTGAAGGTATTGATGTTTAAGACACATTTTCTCAGGTAGCTAGACTAGACTTGCTCAGGATTTTCCTTGCCATAGAAATTTAGAGAGGGTACAAAATTTATTAGATGGATGTCAAAACAACTTTCATAAATGGAGTTATTGAAGAAGAATTCCACTTTGAACAACTAGTGGGATTTTTGATTGGAAATGACGAGACTAAGGCTTGAATATTAAAGAATACCACAAGAACGATATTCTAAACTCGATGATTATCTGAAGAAGCTCAAATTTAAATGAAATGTTTCTACCATAATCACTAAGTGTTGAATTCTCAGAAAGATTAATTTATGGTGACTGTGTATGTGGATGACATTATTTTTTGTAGATGCTAGTAGGGATTAGTGGAAATATTTTCTAATCAAATGAAATCAGAATTCTAAATGTCCATGATTGGTGAACTCACATACTTATTGGGGATATAGGTGATTCAAAAGAATAATTGCACCTTCATTTCTCATACAAAATATGCAAGAGGTCTTCTGAATAAATTCAACATATATGACACCAAGATAATGTCGACTCCGATTATAGTTGGAAAAAAACATGGAAAACACAGGGATGGGATATCTATGGATCCGACCCTGTATAGAAGAATCATTGGATGCTTATTATACATGTCTATAACATGGCCATATATCATTTTTTCAAAATTCTTAGTGTCTCTCTTTCAAAGTAATATGAAGGAAGATCATTTGGAAGTAGTAAAAATAATCATGAGATATATTCAAGGTACTCTCAATTTTGGATTATACTTAGCTATAGGAAGAGATAACGAATTATCTACATTTTATGATGATTATTGGGATATATATGTGGTGGATAGAATGACCACAAGTGGTGTAGAATTAATCATTGGAAATAAATGTGTGGTATGGTTGAGAAAGAAAAAATAAATCAATTCTGTTTGTATGGTTGAAGAAGATTATATATCTACTACAAAGGCTTGAACTCAACTACTATGGATGAAGCAATAACTGACTAATATTGGTGATGTGGTGAAACAACTGATTGTGATTCACTATGACAACAACAGTGTGATCGATCTTATGAAGAATCCAGTTCACCATTCTCGTAAAAAACATATTGAGATCGGATATCACTTCATCAAAGAAATTGTTGAACAAGGTGGAATTAAAATGGAGCATGTTGGAACTGTTGATCAAGTGGCTTGCATTCTAACTAAGCCATTGGTAGAACATATGTCTGAGAAACATCATTTTAACCTCGGTGTTTAACCATATCCCAATGCACGATGAGGTTCTCAGTGTTCCCCTATCCCCATTTTTGTTAACTATTTTAATATGTTTGTGCAGGTGTTGCACTTTTATGGGGGATATAAGATCTAGAGGGAGTGTGTTTGAGCTCAAAAAGTAAAAATATGGTTTATTTGGGTTTATTTTAAAGGGGGGGATGGAGAAATTCAACAATATTCAATGCTTATAGGATTTTGAAAAACCATGTAATGCTCTGGTAAAATGATGAGAATTAAGTGTTATGAGGGAATTGTTCATATTTCTCAGAGATTATCTTAGAAATTTTTAATCATTTCAAACCAAAATAATCGAATTAATTCTTCCCCTATTGTTTTCTACACTGATATTTTCTTACTTAGACATAGGGTGTTGGATGATTTGACTCTTGTGCTTCAGGTTTTTATTCAACGCTGGTGCTTTAGTGAATTTATCTAGCTGATTGCTAACAAACCCAAAGGGGGATATTTTTGGAACCAAGGCCTATCACAACTGGTGGTGAGAAATTCAGTCTTGATTATGTTTGTTGTCAATCCACATTGGTTTGATCAAGGAGTTTTCAAGACAAGTTTTTTTATAATTCAAATGAATTTAGTATTGAAGGTGGAATTGGTTCCCAGTGTTTTTCAAATCTTTTGGTCCAAAATATAGAGGTTGAAGAAAGTTGTTTCATGAAAATGATGTTGCACACAAGAATGTAGGTGAATTAAAATATTATGCACAAGTGGAGTTTCAGTAACAAATCATTGAAATATGAAAAATGAAATAATCACACATAAGATTTGTTTTTTTGTGAAAGGTAGTTTGAGCGATAAGAAGATTTGTGTGCAATGAAGAAGGTACAAAATAATATTATACGCCAAATATGATGTCAAAATTAGAGTTGTGTGTGAGTGAAGTTTTGATATTATCACATAAAATTATGGAAAAGGAATGATATGCACACGAAATATGAAAATTGAACGAAAGTATCTTACAACCCAATTATAATGTCAAAACAAGAGTTGCGTGCATGGGGGAAGGAGTGAAAGAAACTTGTGCACAGGGTCATCCATGTCTATAAATATGTGTCCACCCCCTATATTTGAAGTAAATTTTCCAATGAATATTTGGTACTTATTCTACATGAAAGAGTTGTGCATAGAAGAGTTCCACATATTAAATATTCCACATAAGGTGTTTCTTGTGTCTAAAATACCAAGTGAAACTCATGGTCCAGTTGCACAAAAGATAAGGGTTGCGTGAAATCCCTCTTGCATGACAAACCCAGAAGTTGTGTGTAAGTTCATGAATTGAACATAAGTGATTAAGTTGCACGACTAAGCAATTTTTTTCTATCTGATTTTTTGATTAGGGCTTTCAAGTGAATCAACTCAGGACTTAAATGCAAGTAGAGTCTCATTCTAGTTAGGAAAAAAATACTTAAATGCCAATATACTAAAGTGGACATCAATTCATTAAACTGAATAAGAATACACCCAAATCTGTGAGCTAGGGGAAGTCAACAGAAGTGTTTTGAGGGAGTCAGTGTGTTATCCCTAAGATATTATAAAAGTGGTTTACCTGACACATAGTTACTATGTAAAAATTTCTATATTACACAACTAGTGAAGATTGGTTGATTTTGGCATGACAAAAAAACTATCGGCATATGCTTCATGGACTATCCCTTAGTGGTGAACCAAGTAAAACTGTTGTGTTATCTCTTTGCATGTGATTGTTTAATTATTGTACGATTCATTCAAATAGATTTAACAAGTTCCTATCAATGTGGGAACAAGATCCATTCTTTAAAATAAAAATTTGACACCCTAATTCACCACTCCCATCTTAAGAGGCCTTAGGGTCCTACAATAGCCTCAATCAATATTTATGCATAGTATAATATAAATAATTACACTCTTACATAATGCCAAAAATATTTATTCACTATTACAAAAATACACATTAACCCTTATACAACATTCATAAAACTCAATTTACTATTAGGTAACATCCTGACATACCTTACATAGTCTTTTAAATTATTAGTTAACCAATATGAATCATTATTTCATAAAATCCATAATTACATAGGAATATTATACTACCTATAGATTTTACAATTCAATATTAAACATACATCAGGAAACCTATATGATGTTAATTTACACACACTTAACACTTATGTAAAACTAATTTTTAGACTTTTTTAGTGGATTTTTATGATGGATTACATTTTCTAAAATTCATTTTCAGTGGGAATCCATCGCAAAAAAACCACCATAGAAAATGGTTTGAAAAATATGAGCATTAGTGACAACCCATTGTAGAAAAATATTATTTTTGAAGGTTTGTTATGTACTTTATAAAAAAACACACAAATTTAACAAAAAAATAATTATGATGGATGTTGAGTTCATCTCAATTATTTAAGTATTTAAAAAAAGTATCGATAATTAAAAAGAAATAATTTTTTTGAAAAAAATAGGAAAAAATTTGAATATAAAGAAACCATGCCTAGAATAATTATACCATTTCACACATAATTTGTCTATCAAACCAACATACATAACAATAACTATAGGAAATGAGAATCAATTGGTATCTAGGGGAGGTGGATCACCCAAAGGGTCATGTGGAAACTCTATGTCGACATCATGTGCAAGTTGCCGTATGTAATCTAATATCTTCTCATCTCTCAGATGTTGCTGCTCATGATCCTCCTTCTACTCTCTCAGCATGCATTGTATGATCTAATCTAGATCTTGTAGTATCCCTTCATATTCTATAATGGATGATGATGACTCTATATGATATCCCTTCAAGCTGGATAATGAAATTAGAGTACCATAATAATTTGTAGTTTTCAATCATGAACCAATATCGGTCATTCGACCTTTCTCAACACTATGCATGGTCACCTATATCCAACACACCTCATAAAAACTTAACTTGCACATGTAAGATGCTTCAGTATTATCTTGAATCTCTCATGAATGAGAATTCACGGTATCATAAATTTCATTCAATTATAATGGGATTTATTATAACAATAAAATTAATTTAAGTAATTTATTTTAAAAAATATTAACCACAATCTGGCATTGTCTATCATTGAAAAACTATCATGTATTAGTATATGTATACTTCTTCTTGTAATATTCAAAATTATTAATAGTGAGGTTGGTAGTGAATATGAATTATCTTATCCAGTTACACTACAAAAGTAGAATGAATAATCTTGTTTTTTAAGGTAACTAGATACCATGTGGATCCGGTATCATCATGTGTAATATAACAAATATTTTACATTTAAATTGTATATGCATTACTAAATAATATCACTTAACATATTTCATTGATGTATACCGAATGTATGAATCTCAATCATATGTGTGACCTCCTACCTCCCCTAGTTTTACTATCCAAATGATGACCTTATCTTAAAAGTCTCTCCTATCTAGTAGGAGCACAATCCATCTCATACATAGCCTGATATATAGTTAGGTTGATGAGAGAAGCAAGATTGGTAAAAAATAGTAATGAAATCTCTATCCATGGCCCTCCTTCTTAGGTTGTGTAAAAACTGATGAAAAGATTCATGTATACAAATCTCCCAAGACTCCAGGATAAGAGCTCTCATGATATCATTGATCAAAGATCATAAATTCTGCAATATAATTAAAAAGCATATTACTAATTAATTAAATTTAAAATAAAATATATTATTTATTAACATACAATCAATTGGTCAAATATATGGAGTTGAACATCAATGGGTACCTAATCTCATGACACCCATGGCACAATTTGTTTTTTGTAGAATCACATTATCCTTCCCAATAGATAAATGTGAAAAACTATTCAAATAAAAATAGATAATCATAATATTATTACCAAAATTAATAAAAAAAATTGATATAAAATATATAACTTAAATAACTAAACATACCACTATAAACATTGATAAAAATCAAGTGATGGAATTTTTTTAACAGGGTTTGGAATCATCAATCTAGAAAGGATATGCCTCGTCCTAATAGGTGGTGTTATGATAACATCCTATGGGTCAAATGAATGATCATTGAGCTCATCAGCTGAAATCTCGACATTAGTGAGAGAATAGAATAGATCGTTGGGACTATCTCCAACCATATGGGACAAATAATCTAATCAGAAAATAATTATTAATATAGAAATAAAATATAAAAAACTAATAAATACCAGAATATAATAATAATACTTGAAAATAATTGTTAATATATAAATTAAATATAAAAAAATAATGAATATCAAATAGAATATAATAATCTTATGTATAAATAATTATCAAAAGATATATGAAATATAAAAAACTAATAAATACTAGAATCAAAAAGAGAAAAAAATAGATCATTGTGACCTTCCCCAGCTATCTTAAACAAATAATATTACCTATAAATAAATTTTAATAAATATATAAAATATAGAAAACTAAAAAATACCAAAATATAACATAACATTCATCATCTTTATCCATATTTTCATTGATGACAATGTCTGCATCTTCCTATTCAGCATTGTTAACTTTTATATGACTTTCAATTCCACAATCCCTTAATACTTTATCACTATTATCAATATCAACAACCCTTAACCAGGGGGTTTCATCATCTATATTTATACCTCATTGAGTAATATTTGGACTTGGAAATGTTTCTAGAAAATTCTCAATATGTTTTACTTCTATAGAACCTTTTTCATTTTCAAGAAAATAATTTTCATGAGATTTCATTTTTATTACACTCCACTAGTCATTTAAATATCTTGAAACAATATAGTTATTTGCATAATAAATTTGATATGCTTTATGTGCCAACATAAATGGTTCATTTGTGGAAAGTAGATGTTTATTTTTAATGTCAATGACTCTATGTTTTGGATGAACTTAAAACTCTCAATCATGATCAAACCAATTATATTTAAACATTATTACATAATTTAGTCTCATATAACATAACTAAATTATTTCATCTAGCATTCCATTAAAGTAAACTTCATTTTCTTTATGATTAAATCCTTTAAAAAACTCCACTATTCATTTATTTCATTGATTCACCATATATGCTTGTATGAAATCAAAACCCATTAATCACATACTCATTAAAATATTTTACTAATTTATATAGAGTATTTTTTTACCACACTTAATCGAGTATAAAATTTAATTTAAATTCATGTTTCCTAAAAACAATAAAAATTGTTAATAATAAATACCATTACAAAATTGATATAATGTTCCACTGTAAACAACTTAACTTAGTAGTATTTAAAACCAATATAAAAAATTATGTTTTCGATGTTCTTCAAGAGTAGTAGGGGTAATTTGTATAAATTTGTTCTTAATATAGGCATCATATCATCTATTAAACAAATAATATAAATACACTTATATATTGAAAAAATAAAAAGAAATAAAAATTAGTACTTACTGCAAAAATATTGTAATTTCTTTATAATTGAGCAGAATATATGTATGAGCTTTGTGCAGTTGTTCATCTGAAAGACATCATTCATGATAACCACCAAAACCAATCTTAGGCTGATTAAAAACTAAAAATTGATGTTCTGTGACTTCATTAATATTTGTCTCATTAAAAACCATGAAATTATGTTTTGAAGGATATTTTGATTGAAAATAATATGAGCAGAAATTTGAAATTTTCTCCTAAAAGCATGCTTCTTCAATTCAACCTTCAACCAATGATCTGTAACATAATTTCTTCTTTAATTTTTGTTTACATATCTCAAATGGTTACATACATAGGAAATGTAATGACCCTCCACATTTAACTTCATATGGAAAATACAATATTAAATGTTCTATTAAGTTAAAGAATGTTGGTGGAAATATTTTTTTTTCTATTTATATAAAATTAAAGCAAGATATTCTTGAAAAATACTCAATTAATCATAACACGATGTTTCCACACAGATATTTGGGAAGCAATATGATATTTCAGTCAATATGTACCAGATTGAATAATTTAACAGCCCTATAAGACCAAAAGGTAGTAGTCTTTCCATTATGACATGAAATTCATGACTTTTTAATTTAGTAATATGTATATTTTTGATGAAATGAATCAAATTAGATTCATAAACATCTCGTAACCTCAAATATATAATAAATTGATAGAATAATAAACTAATTTCTTTATAAAGTGAGTAAGCTACATTTGGATTCATTAAATTGTGTGATATTTCATTATCAAATAATTCAAGTTTGGGACACCTATAAATTTGGGAAAGATATAACCGTGATTTTTCATTATCTTTTGTCTTGTGAGACGTGTCTAATAGGGTATAAACTATGTTACCAAAATAATTATTCTCAATATTCATTACTTCTAACATCCTAAAAACCAAAAAAATCATACTAATATGACATGTTCCAAAAATAATTCACATTATCCAATCATGATCTCTCCTAAAACACTATATTTTTTATTTTTTATAGTTAGTATAAAAGTAATAAGAGTTAATAAAGATATGATATATTTTACCTGAATATCTGAGAGCACTGCTAGAGGTTCATCTATTTTAATTCTACCTTTTATAAAATTATTTTTATTTCATAAAAAAGGGAGATTTATAAGAAAAAATATCTGATGATAGTCAAAATAACTACTCTTTCTTCCATTCATAGGCATAAATACTTTTTTTTGGTTATTAAGTATAGACATGATTTTAGAACATGTGTAATCTATCCATATAATATAACATACACAAAAAATTCAATGATTCCCCATATTAATGAAACTTTCAGTGTAAAATTATGATATGTAATTATATCATATGTAGTTACATTGTCATTCCATAATGAAATTGTCTCATCAGTTAGTGGATACAAATAAACATCGAAATTATTCTTCTAGTTTCCTATAATTAATAATTATATATATATATGGTTTCTTAATCAATATCAAGTAGGTATTTTTTATAGAGATATGAAAACAGAACAACACGAATATTGATTGTCGTAAGCACCAAATGGACAAAACCCATCATTAGAAAGACTCAATTGTATATTACAAGGTTTTGAATCAAAATAAGAATGCACCTAATAAAATTGTTTCCACAAATCACCATCACATGGATGATTTAATCCTTTACTAATAAAAATATTTTATTTATGACATGTAATAAATACAGCTATGTTGTGAGACAAAAGTAAATACTATAAATGGGGTGTAATTAGAAAATACAAAAAAAAAATTAATAGGAAATATATACTTTCATTTGTTTCTTCTTTATACCTTGATTCTCCATATGTTGGAAAACTAACTAAAGATTAATAATCACCAAAATATAAGATGAAGTCAATTTAACACATATGGATCTTCTGATAACAAAGATCTAAATTATGGACCAACTTCTTACTTTCATAGAAAATTACAGGTAATGTATTTTCATCAAAAAACAAATATTTAACCAAAGAAAATATATAATAAAAACAACTATTTAACATCTCAAAATATGATTTAATAGACAAAAAAATTTCAACAACTTTAAGTTTAATAATCTTGTATCTTAGATATAAAGTCTCTTCAGCAGATTTTAACAAATTTTAAAATTGATATAGTTATGATTTAGGATTTGTAAGATCATCTTGAGTTGTTTCCCAAGTAGACAGTCCAATAACTTCATGTACTAAATTTTGAAATAATGGATCTGTAACCAAAAATATTTTTATTTTCTACTAAATTTATTTTACAATGTTGATATAAAAAATATAATCTTTCTGAAAACCATAACACGGTAGATGAAGTCTAACAAAATCAAGGTTTTTGAATCTCCTAAGATCACATTTCTTACATGATCATTTAATTATTCCTTCATAACCAAATTTTAATTTTGATAAAGAAAAATATATAAATGTTTCAACACCCTCAATATAGATGATATTTATATAAAATCCGTTAGGATTTTTGTGATGATTTTTGTTATCATTATTGAATGATAGAGACTAGTTTCTACTTCCTATGTACATAATTATCTAAAAAATTACATATATATGAATAATTATTACTCATTGTAACTAATTATTACTAATAATTATTAAATTTTAATAATGACTAATTATGACTACTTATCATGATTTCTTACTATTTTTTACAAATTATTACTAATACCTATTAATTATTACTAATTATTAAAAATATTTATTTATTAATTGTAGTTTTTATTAATTATAACTAGTTTTTTATTAATTATTACAAATTTTTAATAATTATCAATACTTTTTATATTTTTTTACAAATTATTAAAAATTATCATAATTTTTACTATTATTTAAAAATTATTAATAATAATTAATAATTATTATTAACATTGACTAATTATTTATTAATTATTATAATTTATTTAATAATTATTAATAAGTTTTTTATTTATTATAATATTTATACAAATTATTCTAAAATATTAATAATTATTAGTATTTTATATATTTTTTACAATTTGTTACAAATTATAATAATTTAATAATATTTATAAATTATTAATAATATTTTGTAATTAATACTAATATTTACTAATTATTACTAATACCGACTAATTATTTATTAATTATTACAAATTATTTATTGATTATTACACATTTTTTTTAATTATTACTACATTTTTACTAATTATTATAAATTTTTAATAATTTATAGTTTTCTTATATTTTTTACAAGTTATTACAAAAAATTTACAAATTATTACTAATATTTATTAATTTTTCTAATTATTACTATTATTTATTAAGTAATTATAATTATTTATTAATTATAACTAAATTTTTAATAAATATTAGTAATTTTCAATTATTATTAACATTTTACATATTTATTTTACAATTAATACAAATTATTATAATTTACTAATATTTAAAAATTATTAATAATATTTAGTAATTAACAATAACATTTACTAATTATTACTAATATTGGCTATTATTTATTAATTATTACAAACTATTTAATGATTATTACTAAATATTTTTAATTATAACTACATTTTTACTAATTATTCAATTTTTTTAATAATTTTTAGTATTTTTTACAAGTTATTTCAAAAAAATTACTAATTATTATTAACTATGTTTTTAATAAATATTACTTATTTTTAATATTTATTAGTATTTTATATATTTGTTTACATTTTATTATAAATTATCACAATTTTATAATATTTTATAATTGTTTCTAATATTGACTAATTATTTTTTAATTGTTAAAAATAATTTAATAATTAATATTAATTTATTTAATAATTACTACATTTTTACTAATTATTGTTGATTTTTAATAATTTTTTGTATTTTTATATCTTTTATAAGTTATTAAAAAAGGTTAGTAATTATTAAAAATATTTATTATGTAATACAAAATTTTTATTAATTATAACTAAAATTTTAATAAATATTACCAATACATTAAAATTAATCTCAAACATGGGAAAATATAAAATGCTATAAGATTAATAATCTAATATCATTGATGAATTATATGTAATATTAAAAAATTAATGCAATCAATAAGCATGAACATGTAGAATAAATTCAAATATTACATATATATCATGCTTTGTAATAATTCAAACAAAAAAAGAATCATATAGGAAAACATATCAATCAATCATCATGGTGTAACCATTTTTGAATGATTTAATCATAATTCTCTAACCATTTCCCACTCATATACCCAAGATCAAATATGAAATAAGAATATGAGGCTCAAACTTGTAACTTCTGTATACAAGTCATTTTAAAAAAAATTCCAAACATGCGTTTAATTTTAATATACTCTTGAAAAACATGGAATTTACCCTTTAAAACAATTTTCAAATCATATTTTGATTGAAAATCTCTATTAAAAACAAAATAAACAAATATGAACAGCCAAATAGGAAAAATTCTTAAATCTAAAGGTTAAACATTTTGAAAACTACCTCAAATCAAGTGGAATCAACCTATGTAGAGCTAGAACATGTCATCTTTGATAGAGGACTCCCAATTAGAGAAGCATATACCTACAGTAACCCTAAATATCAAATAAATCATAAAAAAGGTAAATTTTTTGACCTAGAGTTTCACCGAACAAATTGTGGTGAGAGGGAAGGGGGAATAGAAAAAAATAAGGAAGGAGGAGAGAAGAGAAGTCTATGCCTGGGGGATTCAAACCTCAATCACCAAAAAATTGGGAGTGATGGGGGAAGGTGGAGGAGGTTGCACGATGTCTATGTGATGGGGGGGTATTTGATGTAGGAAAGTAGAATAATAAGTTGGGGAGAAAATGGTTCAACCACTTTTTTATTAATTTTTTTTGTGATGTGGTAATAAGGACGAACACTTCATTGTTAAAATAATGTTGGCCAGAACCTTTTGTGACAGGCTATATTATCTGTTGCTAATAACCTTTATGTAATTACTAATATTGAAGAATATGAAATCCATCACTATTAGTCATAAAAAACATTATTTTTGATGGGTAATATCATTTGTTATAAAAAAGTAAATATTTTTAGTTATTTGCAATGTATAGAAGTCCATTGAAAATGTTATTTTTTTAGTAGTGATGAAACCATTGTATTTCTTCATCAACTTTTACACAATATCTAGATAAATATTATGTATAAACCTTTGTGGATTTCTCCATTAAAAAACTTCATATTTTTATTTCCTTGATTATAAAAACTAGTTGATTGTTACACGTTATCCAAACATTTCCTTTATACCTTATGAAAGTATTATAGCTCTTTATCAACATCATATTTCAATTTTTTTCATTATGTTTTAACCTAGAGCCTATTAAACTTCTTTTGAGTGATCATTTTCAGTCTAAATCACTTATTATACTTCTACATCTCATTCTTAATCAACTAACACATATATAGTCATGATTTACTTGATTTATAGGATTGATATAGTAGATAAAAAAAGACAAAACATTATGAGGAGACTACTTCATTCATCTTAATTGATTTTTCATCACATTAACCACTAATATCTAACCATTATCATGACTCATCAACTTCAATAGTCTCATTATAATCTCTTGATGTGGGATATGATGCATCGAATTTGATCCATATATTCTTTTCATAATCAATGACAAACTCAAAATACATCCTTGTGTTTATATCATATGTAATGATAGGATGAAGTTCCATTTTTGATACTTTATTCCACATTGTTGTGAGTTGTGATAAACATAAAATTCCACATATGATCTTAGCACTGGTAGTGATATCCTTATATCTCAGTCTGTGATATACTCTAAATATTCACCCCACTTCACACACAACCATGAATAACTAATATAAAAACTACAAATATGATGAATACCTAATTTTTAATGTGATTATATTTAGAAAATGATTCAAATTAGTGTTGTAACATGATAATAAAATGTATACTAATCTAAAATATTGAGAATAATATTATTAAATATGCATATGTTTACTTATTTATTGTTAAATATGATTTTTTTGAATAAAATAGGATGAATATGAATAAAAAATTAATGGATTTCAATCATATAAAAAAGAGTATGAGGATGGGGTTAAAGAGTTAATCAATTTTTGAATAAAGTATGGTAATAACCCTTATTAAATAATTTTTGTGTGTTCATATTATTTTTATTCAAGAAAAATATATCCAAGGGATTTGGAAGAACACTTTATCTATCATGGAATAAATTAAAGTTATAAATGTTGGAATAAACATGAGAAGGAACTAAATTTAACTAGTGGATTGTATAACACCACAGTTTATGGATCATCTGATATGAGTACAAAAACAAACAATGACGGGGATCATATTTATTAAATGACAATAGTAGTTGAAGATGGAATTTTTAATTTTACAAAGCAATTTGAGATGTTTAAGAGACATGAAAAGATTCCACTATATGTTGGTTGTACTAAATATACAAAATTTGCAGCCATACTGAAGTTAAATAATTTGAAAGCTGACAATGGATAGACTGACACCATCTTTATAAAGCTACTTTATATCTTGAATGACATTTTACCAGATGATAATGAGCTTCCTTGTATAATATATGATGTTAAAAAAATGTCATGTTTAATGGGTATAGTCCTTAAAATAATTCATTCTTGTCTAAATGAATGTATATTATTTTGAAAGGACCATTAATAACTTAAAAATTCTATAAGTGTGGTGGATATTGATATAAGAAAGACGAATCAAGTGCTTCAAAATTTGTATGGTACTCTCCAATCATTCCAAGGTTTAGGTGGATATATGGAAGTGAGGTGACTACAAGGAATGTGATGTGGAATATAGATACAAGAATTCAAGATGGTAATATTCATCACCCATCAAACTCTTCTCCATGAAAACTTTTATATTTATCATTTTTAAAAAATAACTTTTATGGGGTGAAGTGGGAACTCATATAAGAAAAAAAAATCCAAATCATATTCAAATTTAAAATTTCAATTTTCAAATTTCAAATTTAAAATATATTTTAGTAGACTGGCCATAGAGGACACCCCCATCACAGAAACTACCACCATAGCCTCATTTTAAGAAACCACCATCAAACAAACCAAAATCACCATCATTGGACCACTATACCAGTGAGGGAGAAGATGAAATAGGAACTAGAAAACTTTGAAATTAGTTTCATAACATCATCTACAAATCCAGGACCATCAACACAGAGGGGAGAAACCACATGATCCAAAAACACTAGATCAATATAAAAAATATATATAAAGTAGAATATAAAAATTAAGGGAAGATCCAATATAAGACTACCACCACTAGGCCATCTGAATCAACCAGAATCCATAGTAAGGGACAACACTAGTGGAGATGAGTCCTCGATAATGAACACAACAACCAAAACCATCCCAAACAACAAAAAATGCTACCTTGATGAACCGAGAAGTATTCAACCAATATGGGAAGGGAATAATAGTAGAGTAGGGTGAACAAGACAAATAGGAAGAGCCTCCAAATGTCACACTAGAAAAATCCTAATCCATTGGATCACCTTTATGGAAAACCAAGAAGAGGTTTAATCATGAATATCCAGATGATAAGAGAAGTGGTAGCAGCGTACAAGGTCCACGAAGCACCAAAAAAAATCCCACTGAAAGGGAACCATAATATCCTAAACACCATCATAGAAACACCAAAGAAGAAAAAACTAACACTGATGATGAAACAAAACTTGGTAGCACCACTCCTATCGCGCCTCAAAACCGAATGACACCCGCAGCTGTGATCCGATAGGTCCATAAGAACATGAGAACCCATCGATTCCAATACAATGGAAATTGATAAAAATATCATTCAAATCAAAATACTTCAAACAATGGATAAAATGGTGACACAATCAATAATGAATGGCCAGGGATGACGCAGGGTGGTGGATCTACTCCCAATCATTGAAATCACAGACACCCAAAGCAGATGTTCTCATAGATAAGATCACGTATAAATTTGGCTATAATTAATTGAAATCACATTATATTGTCTATGATTATATCTTAAAAAACAACTTGGTAATTATATTGATGTTTAATTGTCTCCATTGATCAAATATATAAAATTAATGTGCAATTCAGTAGTTACATTGTATAAAACTCATAGAAATAAATATTTCACATTGAGAGCTGTGTTTTTTGGAGGATAAATGACTTTCCTTCTTATATAAATATTTTAGGATATAGTGTTAAAGTAATTTTAATTGGTATCATTTGTAAATAAGGTATATAGTTAGTTAATTGAAACAGTCCTTAAGGGCATTGTTTCTAAGACATCATAAACTTTTCCCTAAAGATATACAAACAAATATTGAAAAACATCATTCAATGCTAATTTAAAATAAGGTTCAAAAACCTCTCCATTTATAGTTGATAAAAAATTTAGAAACTAAAGGATATCACAACATTTTTTGGTAAAACCATTATGAAATACCTTATAAAAATGGGTCAAAAAAAAGAGATTTTTTGAATTACCATATTGGAATTTTTTGTATGTCAGACAATTTCTTGCTGTCATGCACATAGAAAAATATATATATGGTAGTGTCATTTTCACATTACTAAATTCACCCAGAAAAAAAATATTACATTTCGGTTAGTTTAAAGATGATTGACATGAGGATAAGGAAAGATTTGGCACTAGTAGAGGGTGAAATATGGAATTTTCTTCCTCCAACAGCTAACACTCTTTATAGGCAAGAGAGATTTCAATTTTTAAACTTCCTTAATGGTGTAAAGGTTTCATATGGGTTTTCATAAAATATATAGAATATAATTTTTATGACTTATTTTAAATTAAAGGGCCTAAAATTGCATGATTATCATTTTTAATACTAGATTTAATTTTTATGGATTTATATTGAATTTTTCTTAAAAATTTATGACATGAATAAACTAGGATTTTCTTATTTTTCAAAGTTATATGTAGTAGAGTTATATACCCCATGAAGTTTCCAACTATTGAAAATGAAATAGTTGTAATATTGAATGAATTAGAAATGTAAATTATATATGGATATACCCCCATTGAATAATATATGAATATTTTTAAATGGTATATCAAAAATAAAAGTTACCCAGAAGGTTTTATTGAAGAGAGTTATATTTTTTAGAATTTATTTGAATTATATATTGATTACTGGTATGATTTCGATAGTATTGGTCTCCCAAATTTTCTTAACACCAAGCATCTTATGGGTGAAGGAATTTCTAGAATAGATGTTGTCACAAATACCATTCTAGAGTGGGAGTAGACTATCATTTACATTCTAAATAATAGTATATGGGTTATGATATATGTTGAAACTCGCTAATAAATTCTTAGGCATTTGAATCCATCAATGTCTAAAAGCTGGATATCAAATACACATATTCAATAGATTATAGGATGGTTTTGAGTATATATTTTAAGGAGTTATTTGAAAATATAAATTCAATATAATAATGAATTTTATGGATATATAAAGTAATAAATTTAAATATATAATCTTATAATGTTTATGTAATTAATAGTTATATGTTCTATATAAAAGAATAAAATTAATTTAGTATAATGAAAATAGTGGAGTTACTCCTATGGAAGAAGTGATATATGCATATGGTACCAAGAATATAAATCTAGTTTATGTGAAGATGTCAAAATTTGGAACCATCAAAAAATATGGGAGTTTTATTATACAACATTGGAAGTGCAGATTTTTTTATTCAAATTGGTTGATAATAGGAATGCAGTTAAAATCAATGAATTGAGATTTGTAAAATTAAATTTTAGTAATAAAGTGTACAAGGATAAACCATTCAAAATTGAATCATTAGAAGTAAAGGTGTTTTATTCTCCATATCTTACAAACACAAATTGGTGAATTATTTTGTTTTCAACTAATATAATTATAAAGAAAAATGAAAATTCCATTGAGGATGACCCTTTCTTTGGGACATCACAATAATTTCATTATGGTATCAATATAGATGACGTATTGTATATAATAGGGGGTCATGGGGATGGGATTTTTATACTCAATGGTGGTTACAAATCCCTTCAAATTTTAAACAAAATAAAGAGTTCAATAAACAAGTCAAATGTCACTAATTATTTTTATATATACAATGTGTTTCCTCATAATATTATGTGTTCACTACTATATCTATGTCATTTAAATTAAAGTTTTAACTACTTATGAATATAATGGATTTTCCACCTATTGATGCTATAAATGTTAAAAAATAAAATATGATCAATGTTGAAATTGAGGAAATTTTATAAGGTAAAGAAAGATGGTTTAAAATATACAAGTGTGGGGTAGTGAGATAGTCATAGTAAAAATTATTATGGAGAGAATTAATAGTCTAAAATTAAAGGTTGGGTAGAATTCACATGGATAACCTATTGAACCATAAATTCTATTTTCATTCTTTACATTAAGGTTATCACTTGAATGTACATGTTTATTGATGCAGATATGTGGTATAATGTTGTGTCAGTATTAAAGGTAATAATTTGGAAATACATTGGGGCACAATTATGGAAAAAAATCTATTTTACCAAAAAATTAAATAATAAAACATTTATTTACTCTTCATTAACCTTTATAGAGTAAATTTATATTAGATGATTACCAAATAAAATTTATATTAATGGTCACTGAATAGGACCATGGATCCTTTCAGACACTTATTATGAAAAACCATTTTAGGTATGTTGAGGTGAAAGTAAAACACCATACACTTGCCATATATACACACATAATAAACCAAGACACTTTGGATGATTTCATTGGCTGTCTAGAGGAGGAATAATTTTAGATAGATTTTAATTAGTAATATTTTATTTTACATTATGTTCATTAATAAATTTTATTTTTAATTTATAGTTTATGAAATATAAAAAGATTGTAAAAAATAAATAGTGCACATCAAAACCAACATACCCCTACCATAAAGCTAGAATGAGGTACTCTTTACTTTAAAAAATGGTAATTATTTTAAATATATTGTAAAAATATTATATGATATTAAAAAAAACATACATATTTTACTTTGTTTATATGAATATTTATGAATAAAAATCTCAAGAAATGTCCTTCCCACATCTTGTGTTATGGAAGGAGGCTCATGTAAATAATTTTTTTTCAATGAAAACTAATAGAAATTATAGGAATCATGTGCGAGTATGACATAAGAGAAATCTGTTTCATTTTAAAATAGTATTAAATAATTATGAATACTAATTTTATTAAATTTTTATCTATTTTTGAAACAATAATCACCATCCACTATACCCAATAGACAACAATGATCAATGGATTTTAAGCATCTGGAATGGTATGGAAGCATTAGTGGTGAAATTTTTGGAGTATCACCTCAAGAATTTTTTTGAAAGAAAAGAAACATGGGGTACCGATTATATAGTTAAAAACATGTAATCACAAATAGGCACTCTAAATGAAAATGATAGTTGGTAGATTAATGTGATAGAATATTACTTTAAAAGATTCAATGAGAAGAAACAACACAACAACAACCATAACACAAAGATCCATGCCTCCCCATATTTGAGTCTAGTCATTCCCCTAAAAGTATTTTTTTTACCTAAGGTAATAAATTTTATAATAATATTTTATCATAAATGTGAATCAAACTACTACTGATACCTTTCTTGTACTAAAATTATGTGGTGTAAAATTAATTGTGATTTATATCTTTCATCACCTTCTCACTACCTTGTTATGATAGGTACCATGTATAATATACAAATATATATTCTAAATAATAAAAATCTTCCAAAATATCATGTGACAATAGGGATTCATATAGCTCATGATTTGAGTGTGAAGCTACATGTTCCCCTTAATGATATTTATGTGCACACGATCGAACTTGTAATTGGAACTTTCAAATAATGTTTTTTAATATTATAAAGATACATGATGATAATTATTTATTTGATTTCAAATTTATTTTATATTCAAAAACATTAATAATCAATTCAAAAAAGGTTTGAACAGAGGTATGTTATTATATAAGTAGAAAAAAGGGGGAATAGAAGACCGACTCAAGGAAATCATGGGGATAAACTAATATATAGGCAAGACCTACTGAGAGTTAATTTACCCCCACAAATTCCACTAGAAAATTTATTAACATTAAAATTTCACAAATATAAAACATTACAAAATAAAAATATGGCCCACATTGAATTTTAAGAACAAAATTTCTGGAGATTTTCATACAAACATGATTAGTCTTGATGATGTTAATGAAATTCTCAAGTATGAATGGATGAGAGCCTTGGTTTTGAATGTATACATGAGGTACATTTTAATAATTTTACTATCCAATAATTGATTAATTATCATAATTACATTTTAATACTATTCATATTTTCTAAAGTCTATATATCACTACAATATAAATGGAAAACCTGTGCAAAAAATTCTAGATTCATTATTACACATGTCACCTCTACATAAAAAATATCAATAGATGAAGATAAAATTTTATTAAGAGCATATCAAGTATCCAAAACATTTGAAAAAAATAACATATGACTAACTCTTCTTAATACCTACAATGTAGGGGTAAAACTTTATAATCTAATCATATAAAATATATTTTCATTTTTTACATTACTTATTCTTTTTTTAGGAATCACTGGATGATCATGTGATCAATTTAGATTCTCAAAAGATATATTTTCTAGATAAAAAGCATAAATATCCAACAAATCTACCATACATGATATCCCTTATGATTTTTTAATACACTACATTCAACATTTTACAATTAAACATGAAATTATATGTTTTATATTATGTTTTGACAAGTATTTTGGTATGATATGGAAATGTTTATTTACCATCAAAACCCTAGAATGAGGATAACCAATTCAAAAAATAAGACTATAGATTACTAAAAATGGACATGTATAAAGGTATATATAATAATATTTCACTATGAAAACATATATCAAAACAAATTAGTTATTTTACTCAATGTTTCTATAATGTATAAAATAATTCAATGATAATGATTGTGATTATTACATTTGTAAATTTTGAAATATATCATATTCTATCCACAATATTTTTAAATATATCATATTCTTTCCACAAACTAACATCCTTGAAAATAAATTTCTGAAGTTAATTAAAATTTCATTTAAAATATTTATTAACTATTTGTTTATTTATATTTTTCTATTACTACTAGAACAATAAAAAATTCACATATTCCAAATAAGAAATATATTTGTTTAGAAATTAGTTGGTAGGTTACATGGTTTCAGAATGATTGAAAATATCATGTAGAGGTTATTTCCTATCATGTTTATAATTTTTTTATTTCACAAAGATCATGAAAAGTTGGTTTATCTACTACTTATTTAGTTAAAATTCTTATCATTTTATGTTAGAGTTATCGATAGAGACTTTATGATAAATTTTTTTCATCATAGTAGGAATAATAAATAATATATGGAGTGTCATTTTTGAAAAGTATTTTATAGTAATGTTATGTATGTGAGACTGGGATCCCAAATTATTTCAAAAGTTGGTATTTTTTATATTTAAGCTCATTTATGCACTGAGTTTCAAGGGATATAACAAATCCTATTAAACACAATATAAGTGATTAAAAAAACATAAATCTAATATCACCACGATAGATAAATGAAATCACATGTAAATTGGAAACGAAGAACCTATGAATGTTTACCTTAAATTGTTGCTTTCACTACCCCATATTCAACAGCCATTGTATAGTTTTGATAAATATAGCTAAGAGTTAGGTATAAGTATTGATTATTGTATCATTATATAAAATATAATTCATTAAGATATGGTCATTCATATACTATGAATTTTGTAGGACTAATCAACATAATACGACCATTTATATATTATGATATACATCAGAATCAGTATTAAATTATGATTTTCAATATCTATAACTCATGAAATACAACATATCCAAATTACATCATATGAAAAGAGGATTTAAGGCATATATATTTTAATATTATAGAGATATTAATGAATATGACTCTCATAGGGTACACCAATTGTCTTATTATTTTGGGAGAGATATCAATAATTCATTTTTAATATGTTGGAATTAATTTCATGTCAATTTGACACATGGTGTGGTCGTTATGACTAAAAGTGCTTATTTTTATTTAAAAGTGACATTTTAGTTCAAAACACGCATCACATACTAAAAAAGAGAAAACACACTTTTATTATCAATTGATACTTTATTTAAATGATAATTTATTCATTTTTTATGTAGGAATAAACCTCATGTCAGTATGACACATGGTGAGTAATTCATACTTATCATAGGATATGTAAATAGAAGTTATTAATCCTATGTTAAATTTAGTTATAGTGTTAATCCTAGTTTGTATCTTAGTAGAAATGCAAAAAATTAATTTTCAATTTTATTTCAGGTTATAGAAATGATTTTTTTAAAATGTATTGATTCTAAAAACAAATAAAATAAATAAAAAAGAGATTAAAAATAATGAGATGAGAAGGGTGATCAGGCCAGGGTTGATTTTAAAATTTCAATGTTATCATAGTTCCCAAGTTATCTATTATTTTTTTTAAGACAATGAGAGAGAGATTCCAAAATTACTTCATTCCTCTACCTTTTAAAAATAGTGATGGTGAGAATAACCCCAACTGATATCTCAGGTTATTCTTTCCTCCTTCCTTTATGTACACGTGTTTTATTAGATTCTCCTAGTTAACTTATAAAATTCCTAATCATTTCTTGTTATTCCTAAACATCCAATATTTTTCACTAACATTTTCACACACACTAACAATCATCGAGAACCTCACCACCTAGCTCTAGCCTATTCCATCGTACGTGGACCATAAGTACATGGATGAAGATAATGATCATTAACCAATGTAATACTAATTAAAGAATATAAAACTAAATATGATCATACTTGATAATAAAAAGTGATATTTAAATAATGAAACTAGTTTAATAGAAGAAAGAAATATTTTATTCCATGAAGCACAATAAATCAATCATTATAATAAGAAAACCCCACATCCCCCAACATCTTAGAATTTTACCTGTCCATAAAAGGGTAATTGAATCTCTCATTCCAAATCTTGAAATAGAATTGGAGACTCTTATTTATAGAGAAAGGGTGAGGCATATTTCCCTCTATTTTATGTATTTTTAAATTTTGGTCATAGTTTTCCAAATAAAAGGTATATTATAAATAGTTTATCTTCTATAAATTTGTTCAAATTTGATTTGTATTTATTCTCCAAATATTTAAGATTCATATAACACATGTAGAAAAAGTTACCATTTATTTACTAAATCACAATTTTTTCTAGATAAAAATAATCTTCATCTTCCTTTACTTTGAGGAATCTATCAACTAGTTTAATGAGTGTAATTATCCATGAAATTTAATATGGACATATATCATCAATTTATAGTTCAATTACCACTAGAATCAACTCATTTTGAGAAATTTTATCAATCAAAAAGTTTTCCATGTAGCTCAATTTTTTGGACCTCTTAAGGATTGAATTAACTCTTGGTATAGTTGAATAAGATGAATATCAATAATAATTGAAACCTATAAAAAATTAATTGAACAATTTGGATTAGTTTATAAAATTTTATGGTTGGAACATCAAATTGATAAAAATAGTTTAAATTCTAGAATTGAGAAATTTTCACAATAATGATCAAGATTCAAAAAAATCCAAAAATGATATAATTCATATCAAAATAAAAAATTGGTGGGGATTAAATCATTTAAATACATATAAAAATTAATAAAATTAATAGATATATCAATTCCACTACAATTAACACATGGACTCCCGAGCAAGTAAGCACTAAAATTGTATCAAAGAAAATTTAAAATCACATGCGCATGATATACACCAATTTAGATCCAATAAATAAAAGATAACATGCCACCTCAAAAAAAATTATTTAAATTTCTCCATTTAGGTTATTCAATTAATTCCCACCTCATTTATCCTCCCATGTACACAAAATATTTACATCACTAAAATTTTCCCTCATCATATAGATATTAATATTGAAATAATATTATCTCATCTAAAAACATATAAGGGTCACCATAGTTTTGATAAATTCTTAAACCTATACCTAAGGTGAGTCAATAAATTGTTTTAATCAAGTGGAATTTTCAAGGATTTTAGGTGGCTTAAAGATGATCATTTTTTTATATTAAAAATATCTGAGGTAAAATAAAGAGGTTTAGATTTCTTTAGAAGAAAAAATGCATGAATCTAATTTTCAATCAAGAATGATCCTCCTAATTACTCTCCTACTAAAAAATTATCTTTAATAATTATGAAAACTTCAAAAAAAGTTCACATAATTTGTGAATTTTAGTAGTAGAAATGATTCCTCTCAACTACCTTCATATATTTGAATTTCTTTTATATTTTCAAAATCTATCCATATTAGATGTTTGAAGGAAGTGAGGCTTCTTTTGAGTTAAAAATATTTGGTATCATTTGAATTAATTTAATATAATGATAATATATCATTTTAACTTCAAAAAATTTATTTTTCTTTGATTTTACATAAAATTCATCTCAGCCAAATTTTCTCAATTTTTGTTTTAAAAAATATGCTCATAAAGAGCAACAGAAGATTCAAATTTTCAACTTCCAAATCCACTTTTAAAATTTTTATTATCTACCCAATTTATCACAAAATTATGTATCACACCATAATATAGTATTCACACACACACACACACTTAAGTTCAACTGGCCAGAAGGTTTGGAAGACAGGAAGAAACCTGCTTCCATTAAAATTAAAATAAAAATTTATACATTACAAAGTATCTCAAAAGCAAGGGGCTTTACAAAGCCACGTATAAAAGACACCATCTCTATCGTTACTGACAAAATTGTCACAATAGGGGGGAAAATAAAAGACCAAATGGAGCTGACCTCTATAATTTCCCTTTTAAACAGGGCATCTGCAACCTGATTCACCTCCCGATAGGCATGAGACACTTCATGATATAGTCCATCCACAAGGAGAAGACAAGAAATCCAGGTAGGTACCATTCTCCAAGGAACATTACGAGAGTGGTCTTTCAGAATCTGGACAGCCATAGAGGAATCCGAAACCACCCATAACCTGCACCAGCCATAACGAACCACATACCTGATAGATTTGATCATCACCCATAGTTCAGCCTCAATAGCATAGGCAATACCAATATAGTGAAAAAAAAACCATTCATGAAACCCCGATGAGTTCTGAAAACCCCACCGCACCCAGCAGGACCCGGTGCACCAGAAGCTGCCCCGTCAAAGTTCAGTTTTATCCACCCTGCAATTGGAGGAATCCATCTGATGTACTTGGCCACTTTGGGCCTTCTTTCCCTGCCACTCACTCCAAGAGATCTTAACAATACTAGATCAGAAATATCATTATTCATAGAGCCTATTTGAACCATTGAAGTAGCTTTGATCCATCTATGTATGAACATGACAGCATCCTTGATTAATGGTTTATCATTATTGAAAATAGTACTATTCCCGGCTTTCCAGATATAAGAGAAAACAAAGATGATAGTAGCAATGACCAGCGATTTCAGTTGATCACTGAAATCTATTTTAAATGCTGAAATGAAGACAGAATCAACAGAAGAGCAATCCAAGAAGCAGTTGAAGATTGACTGAACATAGTGCCATAATTTAACAGAGAAAGAGCAATGCATGAACAAATGACTAACAGATTCATCACTACCCATGCAGAAATAACATACCAAAGCCGTGTGGAAGCTTTTCTACTGCAGATCACTCTGATCTGGGATTCTATGTTTCCAAATTATCTAGATGAGAAGAGAATCATTGGGTGAGATAAAAGGCTGATGCAACCCTGCAAGCCATGATGGGATACCAGAACCTGTAGTGCATTGTAAGTAAAAATTCCTACTGGAAAATACACCATTTAAATCAGGTTTCCAGATGAGTATATCAACATCAAAATATTGATAACTTTGAATTTCCACATGAAGCTGATGAGGAATAAAATCATAATTGTCCAGAATTCCCTGTAAGTCTGAAATGGTGAGCCTCCTTACTGTTGATGGAATTTTAGTGCAGTCTTCAATAGGAGTGGACAACCATTGTGTGCTCCAATAGTTTAATTGAGAATCTATAGAGACCAGCCATTTTGATTGAGATATAATCTGTAAATATGTACCCTTGATGGAAGACCACATAGAGTATTTCAGGTAGGAACACGTAAATTTTTGAAGTCTGTCCACAAACCTTCCAACTAGAAATTCAATAGAAAAATCAGGCTGAGAAATAAGCCTCTAGGTAAAACTCTGAAGAAGTGACTTATTAAAAATTTTAATATCCTTAATACCATACCCCCCATCTTAACTGGCTTGATGCAATCTTTACAGGCCATAATAACCAATTTCCTCTAATGGGTTGAGCCAGTCCAGATAAAATTACGTATCATAGCACTCAACTCATTTAACAGGCTTACTAGCCATTTGTATACAGAGAAAGAGTAGACAAACATAGAGGTAATAACTGAGTTCACTAGACAGATTCTACCAGCCTGGGACATAGTCTTCCCCTTCCAGCTTGCCAATGGATTTGAGATTTTAAGAGCAATTCCTTCCAAGTGGACACGTTTCAATCTTCCCCAGAACAAAGGAATCCCCAAATAATTGAAAGGTAGGGTACCTCTTTTTACTCCAAGATTAGAAGCCACCTTCCTTTGCTTCAAGGCCCTAATACCTTCTCCAAAGACAACAAAAGATTTGATCCAACTTATAACCTGGCCAGCTACCTCCTTATAGTGTGAGAAAATATTCTTAATGGAAGAATTTGTTTTCTTATCATCCTTATAGAATAAAATAATGTCATCAGCATAGAATAAATGTGAGGGAGAAAATAAATTTCTACCTGCCCACATTCTTTGATAAATGCCTATGTTAACAAGGTCATGGAAACAATTACTAAGATAATCCTCAGCCATAGAAAATAAAAGTCCATATAGGGGATCTCCTTGCCTGACTCCTCTGGTGCACTGAAAGAATCCTCTTGGGGATCCATTAACAAGAATTGATAAAAAGGCACTTTTTAATATAGTAGGATCATACAAATAAATTTCTCTGAGAGTCCATTCATCTTGAGAATGGCAAGGATGAAGTCCCACTTTATAGTGTCAAAGGCCTTTGAAATGTCAACCTTTAGAGCCATGTTTCCATATTGAATAAGTGATTAAAGAATTCCTAGACATAACTGATTACTTCTTTCTGAATGATATCCCAATAGAACATGAAGAATTTATTTGTGAATCCATCTGTTCCTGATACACTTTCCATATTCAATGAGAATAAATCATAATGTATTTCTTTTTGACTAGGAATCTCTATAAGCTTTCTATTTTGACTATCATCAACACTAGGGTCAACACATTCAATGATTTTCCCAGTGTTGTTGTCAGCATCTGTAGAATATAACCTCTCAAATTAGGAAGTCACACCATTAGCAATGTTATTTTCAGATGTCAGAATGGTATTATCAATCTTAAGAACCTTGATATTCCTTCTAACCTTTTTTTCTTTGTGTAAAAAATGAAAGAATTTTTAGTTTTCATCTCCATCCTTCAACCACCTTACATTGAATTGATTCCGAGCCACGTTCTCCTTAAGATCCAGGAGATTATCAAGTTTTAAGCAGCCTGGATTTCCTCCTGAGAAGGGGTGTCCTGATGTAAATTCCTCTGCTGACAGCATGAAAGATGTGATTCAGACTCCTTAATATCATTATCAATATTGGATAAGGTTCTTTTTCTCCATTATTTGAGTTTGCTCTTGACAATTTTCAGGTTGGAGATCAGGAGAAAAGAGAAGCTGCCTATGATATCCATATTCCAAGCCCCCTGGACTATTTATCTACACCCAGGAACAACAAGCCAAGCATTATTGAACTTAAAGGGAAGGGGTGCTGAACTCAAGCTACTAAAGCACAAATCAATCAGTATGGGATTGTGATCTGAATGGAGTTTGGGAAGGGTCATTCCAGACACCTCCATCATATCATTCCTATCATCCAACTTAACTAGGCATCTGTCCAGCTTACTTGCCTGCCTTCCATTAATAGTGTATCTATTCCAGGTGAAATCAACACTTGAAATGGGAACTTCATCCAATCTAAAATGGTCAATGCAAGTAGAAAATTCCTTAAAAGAAGTTCTACAAAAATTACTCCCAGTTTTCTCCTCTGGTCTGAGAACAGTATTAAAGTCTACTATCAGAATCCAATTATTAGACATGCTATCTGAAATATTAATCAGAGATTCCCATAAAGATATTCTTATGATGTATTGATTGAAAGCATACACAAAGGTTATATAGAATTTATTGGATTGAAAGTAGCAAGTGATTGTTACCGATTGCTGGTCACTCTGGAAAGAATAAACTGTGACAGTGTTGTGCCTTAGCGCCCAAAGGGAATTAGACTCATTCACCTATTGATTCATTGCAACAAGAGAGTACCCAAGATAATTCTAGTTAAAATCTATCCATTTTTCAAACTTCATTATTGGTTCAACGATACCCAATAACATGGGTTTATTGGTCATGATAATGAGCTTTAGGGTCCTGACCGTGGGATAATTCACAAGACCCTGTCAGTTCCAAAAAATGATCTTCATTGTTTAGCAGACCTCTGCCTGGTGCAGGGGCCAATATATTCCTCAGTGTCTGATGTATTCTTTTCAGTTTCTTGAAATGATGCACTGTCATCCTTTCAGGGTCCATATTCATCATCAGATAAAGAGATGAATCAGTTTCCTGAGTCAATAGGCATTGAAAAAGTTGCTGGAAGCTTCCTTCTTGCAACCTTTGGTGAGGGTATTTGTGCAAAACTTCCTTCATCATCTTCAGTGACTTTTCCATCATCCTTCCAACCAAGGAGGATTCCTAAATTAATGATTCAGTTTCTTCCATTTTATCAGAACCATCGGTTAGTGGTGAAATAGGAACCACAATCCCTGTTGTCCTCTTTTCATCATCCTTGGTTCCAGAAATAATTTCATGCTGAGCAGTCTGAACATCAACCTTATTTATCTCAGCCGAAACATCCTGCTACTGACCAGCAACTTCATGATCATGATTGTTCCCCTCAGAAGCAATGACAGCCTCATCTACAACATTGGCATCTTTTATTGGGTGATCCACAGAAAAGTCGTTATCATTTGAGCCCTTTTTGGTGCCATATTCCTGAATGATCCCCTCAACAACAGTGCTAACCTCATCCACAATGTTAACTGATGTGTGTTCTACCAGAATATCAACATCCTGTGCAATTTCCACCACATCAGGAGGGGAGACATCATCCTTGTCAAACAATACCATATCATTATCATTCTTTGGAGGACCCTGGCCAAAAGCTTTCTTCCTACTATTCTAGGCATCATGCCCTCTCAAGTTACAGGAGGAACAGATCTTGCTCCTGTTGCATTCAGATAAAATATGCCCAAGAATAATGACAAAATATAGGATTATCAGTCTGCTTATCTAATCTAATTGGATTCCCAACCGAAGAGGCTATATCCC
This sequence comes from Viscum album, assembly GCA_963277665.1. NCBI lineage: Eukaryota > Viridiplantae > Streptophyta > Magnoliopsida > Santalales > Viscaceae > Viscum > Viscum album. The sequence goes on from OY728134.1 coordinate 405,898,766, forward strand.
AGAGGATCTGTGGGTGCCAATATAGCCAACTTAGATTATGGATATGAATCCATACCTGTGAAAACGTATTCTTGACCAAGCTAGGATCAAAGTTCCACTCCAACTCATGAATCCGAAGGAATCCATGTCACAAGGGCACAAATCCTAAGCTCCAGGCGTGTCTTTTGCAATCATCCGAGGGAAATACTACATGGTAAAAGCCTCTTACCAATGCAGTCATCTTCCAATCACTAAAACCCCAAATCTCTGATAACCTTCTTGCAAGCTCATGAAACTTCCAGGGGCATACCCCTTTTGGTATAACAACTCTAGCGATAATGGAAAATTTACATAACTTTACCCGTTCTTTAAACATAGCCTGATTTTCCGAGACATGAGCAATCCGACCCTTACGTATGATTCCTCCCGAGCTACCCGCTTCACATTCCAAGAAGGAGAAACCACCGGACTGCTTGACGACATCAACGAAGCTTTTCCCATGCTCAAAAGCAGCCTTCATCTCCAATTTCTCAGATTTATGCTTCGCACAGAAGCTAAATAGATCATAATGAGAAATCTGGTCCTCATCATTCAAAGTGATTACCCCTTTCTCCTTCAACCTTTCAGTATCATCTCCCTGCTTAGGGTTCGCTTCGCCCTCAGGAGAATTTGCGAGAGCCATCATCTCATGAACGTGTTGTCAGTTTAGAGGGTATTGAGGCAGCCTTACCCCACCCCCTGTCGCATGTCCCCAGCTAGACCCAAGGTGGCCAACCTTGGGCTTGGGCCAGTTCCCACGGAGTCGAGGGGACGAGAGGATCGCTGGCTAGATAAACAGACTGTTCATGGATACTAAGGGCTGCAAGTATTAAATGTAAAGTAATGAGTGAATAAAAACGATTCTATTGAAAATGGAATATTTTAAAACTAAATAAATGACTCAATAATTTAAAACATAGGTACCTTAAACTCTCAAGTTTTTATAAAAATAAATAAAAAACTCATTAATCCAGAATGGTTTAATTCTCTCAATAAGTGAGGTGAATGTAAATAATATGTCAAAAAGGTTCATAATCCTCATAGTAAGGATATTTTAAAGTTAAATACAGTGATATCTAACATAGTAATTAAAAATGGTATGTTCTTGAAATTATCAATGTTCTGAACATAAAACAAAGTCATTTCCACCATTAATTTAAGTTCATTTTCATGGGGTAAATTGGTTAGCTCATTTAAATAGGTTTCAAAACTGGAAAATATAATCATTTGAGAACAAAAGGTTCAAAAAAATACTATAATTTAAAAATAAACACATATAGATTCGAAAAAGGCACATTTTTTTTTGAAAAATATAAATTTGAAAATCCTAAACTATAAAGGTTCTCTCCCTCACACTTAAATGATATAGTGTCCTCAATGTTTTAAAGTAAATTTATCATGAAAATAGTTTTTTAATTGAATCACAACAATCAATTAAGTGTTAAAGAGAGGCAAAAAATGATTTTTTTGTGATAAATAGGTTGGAGGCATGTGATCTTCTCCACTAGTTATAGTAGCAAGTTCCCATAAAATTTACTCAGCCTATGTCCATTGACAGTGAATGTTTCTTTTTATCCTTTATTAATTATTTTAAATAAATAGAAGGATATATATGAGCAATTGTAAATAGATCTTACCATCTATAATGAAGTTGACATATCCTTAGATTTAGTCTTGAATTGTATAAAAGAACTTGAACTCTAGGATGGAAGGATTTTGGTTGAATCAACTTGTTACGAGTCACCCTTGTTCTCTCTTTATAAATATTGAAATTTTTAAAAAGATCTATTATAAATTCCTCAAGTTCTCATAGATAAAATATCATTTATTTTTCAACTTTATTTAGTTCCAAATTTATCTCTCTCACAGCCCAATATGCCTTGTGCTCCAATTACATAGGAAAGTGACATCTTATCCCATAAATCATCACATATGGGATCATTCCTATGGGGGTTTGGTAGGTTTTCCTATGAAACCATAAGGTGTCTTACAAAATTTGGATTTTATCCTTCTTTTTGGGTTTAATATTCTTTTTTAAAATTAATTTGATTTCCCTATTGGACACTTCATCTTGGCTATTAGTTTTTGTATGATAGAGAATTTATTTTTTATGATTCACCATATACTTTATCAACAAATTCTATATTTTACTATTAAAAAAGTGACTACATTGATAAATAATGATATCTCTAGGAACTCTAAACCAAAAAAATGTATTATCACTGAAAAAATCATAAAAATATGAGCATCATCCATTTTGGTGGCTTTGGCTTCCACCCATTTTGAAACATAATCAACTATAAGTAATATATATGTGTATCCAAATTGAATTAATAAAGGTCCCATAAAATCCATTTCCTAGACTTCAAAAATATCACAAACAATAAGTGGATTTTTGGTAATTTCTTCTCTCATTTAAATATTTCCAAAAAACTGAATATTTTTACATCTTTTTCAAAATTCATGTATATCTTTGAAAAGAGTGGTCTTGTAAATTCCAAATTATGAGATTTTTTTTTGTTTTCATTTGAGGTCTAAAGTTGAATCTATATATTAAGGTCTTACAAAACTCAAAAACATATTCAATTCCACTTTCATGTAAGTATCTTCTTATCACTTGATCATTGAAATATTTAAAAAGAAATGGATCTTTCCAAATGTAAAATATGGATTCATCTTTTATTTTTTGAATTTAGTGGGAATATAAGAGATATTTTACTTGACAAGTTACCAGATAATTGACCAATTCATCATACCAAGGGACTTCTCCTTAAATAAACCACAACTTCTCTCCTATAATTTGATCATTCAATGGTTCTTGGTTTAGAATCTCAACTTCAGTAGTGTTGGGAAGCCTACTCAGGTTATCGACAACATGGTTCTTGGTTCTTTTCTTGTCTTTGATTTCCATATTAAATTCCTAAAGTAACAAAATCCATTTGAATAGACTATTATTAGCTTCAAACTTCTTAATTAAGTACCTAAAAATATTTTTTTGTGATTTTATAGTTGAATTGGTCCATATCTAAGGTTCTGGAGGCATAGGCAGTGACTTGTGTCCTGCCCATAGTTCTCTGAAAAATTATTTCTAAAACATATTTTTTTAAAAGTATTACAAAGTATATCAAACTTTATTCTAATTTTTTTAGTTATATCACTAATGGAGTTATCAATCTGTTCTTTAACTCATCAAATGATTCTCTACACTCATCATTTAAATAAAAATTTATATATTTCAAAAGTAATCTAAAGAGAGGGAGATTAAACTTACTAGAATCTTTGATAAAACACTTATAGAATCATAAATGTACTAAAACTGATATAACCTGTTTCGCACATGTTGGGTAAGGTAAGGAATTTATCATTTCAATTTTTGATTAATCTACTTCAATAGACCATAATTTTTAAAGATGTTTCAAAAAATGGTAAACAGAATTTACAAAAAATATGAAATCATCCAAGAAAACCTATAATAAATCCTCAATGAAATCTGAAAATATACTTACCATGCACCTAAAAAATTTACCTAATGTATTACATAAAACAAATGTCATCCACCTATAAGAAAAGATACTAAAGATACATGTAAATTTGGTCTTATCTTAGCCCTCCAGACTAATGGGCACTTTGAAATATCATGAAAATCCCTCAAAAAAAGAAATAATTAGTAATCCCTACTAATATATCCAACATATGATCAATAAATGGCATTGGGAAATAATATTTTTGAGTGGACATGTTTAATTTCATGTAGTATATACACACTCTCGAGCTATTCTAAATTCTCATAGGGATTACTTCATTCTTTTAATTCCTCATAATGATTAGGCCATTTTTATAGAAAACTAAATGGATAAGGACAACCCAATGTGAATATGAAATGAGATTTATGATCTCCACTTCCTACTCAAAAGAATATATATATACATCTTATTTAGGATATAAATCATTATATTCATCAAAAAATAAAAAGTTACCACTTTGGACAATTTAAAAGAAAAATTTATAGAATTTTGGATAGCCCCTTATTATAAGTAATTTTAAATAAAAAACTATTTCACTAAGTCTAAAAATTAATTAAAAATACCTGAATCATTAATCAGTTCAACCTCCTAAAAGTGGGGAAGTGTAAAGAGTGATTTATAATTTGAAGGGTTCCTCGTTGAGTCAAAAATATTGAAGTGGAAAATGTTGTCTCCAAACTCCATTGTGATTATTCATTCTTGTCCATTGTCAATGGTCCTAGAAATATTTAAGAAATGGATCCCCACAAGTATAAGTTAGTATGATGGAATCAAATCTCCCTCCATGTTCAATATATATAAGTCAGCTAGAAATAGATGATCTTATAATTTCACAAGGATATCTTCCCAAAATCATATTGGAAAAAATTTGGATCTATTTTCAAGATGGACCACTATTCTTATGGGTTTAAAGTATCCCATATGTAAATAAGAATATAATTATTTAGTAAAAACATTAATTATATCTCCTGGATCATATAAATCCTCAAATAAATTTAAAGAGTCAATGATATAGGGAATAGAAAATGTTAATGGATATTGAAATTTAGTTGGAAGTTGTGGTCTGATAAGACTCGATAAACTTCATCTAAATTTAATCCTATCATTCCCTTGAATCCTCCTATTTTTTTAAAAATTTAACTAAATTTTTTTGTATACTTTGGGGTTTTTTGAATTCTTCCAATAGGGGAATATTGATCTCTACTTTTTGAAATGTTTCTAGAATTTATTTTTGAACTGCTCTCTCTTGTAATTTATGTAATTATATCATCCTTTATAGAAATTGTGGGGGAATTTATTTTTCCCCCTTTGTTTCCTTTAGATTCATCTTTCTTATCTATTTTTCTTTGGTCCATCAGTCTCCTATTATTCTTTCCTTTATTCCATTTTGGGTTGTTTTTTTGAAATATGTTCATTATTATAATATTCAATGTATTCAAAATTGGGATGGTTTGGTTCAAGTTATTATATGGATGGTGGTTGAATATATTTTATAATTCTTTTTTTGTAATCATGATTATAGTCTTATTTTTCTTCGGGATTATTTGGGATGATAATTTTACCAAATTTTTGTAAATTACTTCCAATATTTTTCTTATCTCCTTCATTTTAGTCCTAATATATTCCATCTCTATACCCTATTGTTGCTAAAGAAAAGGTTTTGTGCTAGTGGATAACTGATAATAGGTTTTATTTTACTTTAAAGTGAGTGGTTTTTATTAGTAAATAGATTTTTTATAATCTTGAGTTTTTTAAATAGTGGTGTGTTTTGGAATTTTTACTAGAATAGGGGTTGGTTTAGGTACTAATTATGGTAGGGGTCTATCCTAATTCTACTTATTTCCAAATCTATAATGAACTTTTCTATGCTCTCTATATACTTGGTTTTTTTTTTGGAATTTACCTAGATGAAAGGATACTGTAAATCTCTCCATGCCCTTCACTTCAACATACTGGTCAATGAAATGGTTAGGTGCTGAGCATAAATCACATACCTTAGTTGGTGCTTGTTATTCACCCACTAGTTTCTAGGATATTTGTGTCACAAAATTAGTTATATCTTCAATATTAGTTTATAATAAGGGTGATAGATGATAATTTATTGCCTCATAGATATCTCTTGTGTCAGTACCTCTTATATCATTTTTTTTTTGATTTCTGAGCAATCAACTAAATAAATATTTTGGCTTCTAATGGTAAATTTTCAATCATTTCTCCTCCAGATTAGGAATCAAGTATGTTTCTATCATTATCAAGAAGGACTTTGTTGAAAAACACAAGGAAGTGGTGATCCTCAATTGTTTGATGTAGGCAGATGGAACATAACTTGTTGAACCTCTATTGGTACTCATAGAGGGTCTCTCTAGATTCCAGTTTGATAGAAGGGATCTATTTTCTGATGGTTATACTTCTAGAGGTGGGGAATAATATTTACATGAAACATCTATGTAATTCATCTTAGTTATTCACTTCACCTAACTATAGGATATACAACCATTCTTTTGAAACTCCTTCAAGTGAAATGATAAATGTACCCCACTTTACCTTCTTCTCATATACTCTTTAAGGTTTAAAAGTATGTCTAACATATGAAAACTATTTAATATATTTTTTAGGTCTACTCCTACCAAATAGTGGAATTTTAGAATAAATTGTATTATACCAATTTTTATCTCAAATTAATTTTATAATTATTTCATATATATTGGATTGTTTTATTTAAGGAATTATAATTCATAGGGGTTTCTAAGGGTTAGGTTGGGATTTTAAACCATGATTATAGGCTCAGAGTGAACACTTGAGTTTTCAATGAAGTCTTCAAGAGAAATTTCATTAAATTTATATTGAAAATTAATTTTTATAAGGTTATTCAACATGGTTCTTCTAATTTAAGATTCTAGTGGGTAAGGATTAGTGTTAGTGGTTTTTTTCATGCAATTTCAAAATTTTATTTTTGACACTACCAAACTAGAAATGGAACTAATTTTTGACCCATACCTATCATGGGGTATAAAAAATAGTTATTTATCCTAGTTAATTTTTTTATCGTGTTAACCATAGGTTTTTTCTTTAGAGGAGTGAAAAAAATTAGTTGGAACTTTTCTTTCAAGTTAGAGAAAGGGGCATTTTTTAAATTGATTGATTCTAAAAACAAAAGAAAGAAATGAATCAATAGATTGAAAATAATATGATGATAAGGGTGATCTGGCTAGGGATGATTTTTTAATTAAAATGTTATCATAGATCCCAAGTTATCCATTCTTCTTTAGTTAAGTTGATGAGAGAGAGATTACAAAATCACAATTTCTCTCTCCCCTGGTAAAATAGTAATGGTGAGAATAATCCTAAGTGAGATATTAGGTTGGTCTTACCTCCTTAATTAATGTACAAATTTTGTAGCAGACACTTCTATTTGATTTTGGAAATTCTCAATTGGGTCTTATTACTTAAAAACATACAATATTTCCCACTATGATTTTCAAACATGCTAATAATCTTTGATCACTTCACCGCCTAGATCTAGCCTATTCTATCATATACATACCACAACTAGGTAGAGGGAGATAATGATCATCAACCAAGAAAATAATAATAACCAAATATTAAATAAAATATGATCACACATGATAAACAAAACTTTTATTTGAATATTGAAACCAGTTTAATAGAAGAAAAAAAGAGTTTTATTCCATGAAGTGAAAGAAATAAAACATTACAAAAAGTAAAACCTCCACATCGTCAAATAATCAAAAGTTTACCCCTCCATAGAAAGGGAAAATTTAAAGAATGGGGAAGAAAAGGGGATTATTGAACAAATAAAATAGATAATAGAAATCAATAGAACTTAGGAATATGAATTATAAAACATTAAACCTCTCTCATTATAACTCTTTAAATGGCAGTGGAGGCTCTTATTTAATGAGAAAGGGTGAGGTAAATTTCCCTATAGTTTATTTTATTTAAAATATTGAGAATTGTTTCCTAACTAGATTGCCTATTGTAGACAGTTAGTCTTATAGAAATTTTTTATCCTTCATGTTTTTATCTTCTTACAAAATTTGATGTCCATATGAATTGTATAGAAAATGTTATATTTTATTTAATTAACATTATTTTTTCTATCTGAAAATAATCCTCATTTTCCTCTAATTTGATGTGTGTAACAACTAGATTAATGAGATAATTTCTCTATGAAATTTAATATAGAAATTATTTGCTGATTTATCATTCTATTCCAATTATAATAATATCATTTGGAGTTATGTAGATTAATATATAACTCATTTAATGAAATTAGGTCAATTCTGCTGACCAAAAAGTTTTTCCAAATTGATTGATTTATTTGGTCCTCTTAGGGTTTGAATCAGTACTTGGTCCCATTGAATAAAATGAATCCCAAAAACCGTAGAACCCTCAAAAAATAAATTTTAGAATTTTTATTATTTCAAAAATATTTAATGTCTAAAACATAGAAGTGATAAAAATAGTTAAAATTCTATAATTAATAATTTTTCACAATAATGCCCAAAATTCACCAAAAATCTAAAAATGATGTAATTTGTTTCAAAATTAATAAAATTTTCGTGATTAAATCATTGAAATAAATATAAAAATTAATAAAAATAAAAAATCTATCAGTGAGTGATTTTATAATTTAAAGTGCATGTTTTCATTTAAAAGTGACATTTTAGTTCAAAACAAATGTCACATACTAAAAATGAAATAAAAAATCACATATTTTATTAATACTTTATAAAAAAATTCCATAATTCATTTTTAATATATAGGAATCAATATCACATAAATCTAACATACGGTGTGACAAGTATGGCTAAAGGTGTATGTTTGTAATGTTAAAATGACATTTTAGATCAAAATGTGTGTCACATGCTCAAAATTGAGAAAAAACACTTGGATTGTCTTGATATTTTATAAAAATATTGGTAATTCATTTATTACATTTTGGAATATTTCACACATCAATATAACACATTACATGGGCAGTATGACTGACAGAGCATGTTTTTATTTAAAAGTGACATTTTAGTTTAAAACACATGTCACATATTCAAAGCTAAGAAAACAAAATTTGATTTTCAATTAAATTTTTTGGAAAAATAATTTTTTATTTATTTTTAAATTTTAGTAATTAACTTCAAATCGATCTAATAGGTGATGGGTTTCTTTATGATTAAAAGTGTTTATTTTCATTTAAAAGTGGAATTTTAGTTAAAAACACACATCACATACTAAAAAATGGGAAAACATACTCTGATTGTATGGTTAATTTATTTCAAGAATCAGTAATTAATTTTTTATGTGTATGAATTAATTTCATTTCAATTTGACACACATAGTGGCCATTAGGATTGGAAGTGTGTGTTTTAGTTTAAAAGTGTCATTTTAGTTCAAAACACATGTGAAATACTTAAAAATGAGAAAAACACTTATTTTATCTTGGTATTTTAGGGGGGAAAATAAATAATTCATTTATGAAAAGTAGGAATTAATCACACATCAATCTGATACATGGTGTGATCGGTATAACTGAAAGTGTGTGATTTCATTTAAAAGCGACATTTTAGTTCAAAACATGCATCACATGCTCAAAATTGAGAAAACATACTCTGATTTTTAATTTATAATTTAATAAATTGATTTATTATTCTTTATTCATGTGTAGGAATAAACCTCACATCAATATAACACATAGTGAAAGTGTATGTTTTTATTTAAAAGTGAAATTTTAGTTCAAAACATGTGTCACATACTCAAAACCATGAAAACACACTAATATTTTCTTGATAATTTATAAAAATGATCCATAATTAATTTGTGTCATGTAGGAATTAAAATCGTGATAATCTAACACATAGTGTGTCCAGTATGACTAAAAATGAGTGTTTTTAGTTTTAATATGATATTTTAGTTCAAAACATGCATCACATGGTCAAAAAAACACTCAAATTGTCATGATATTTTTAGAAACATATATGTAATTCATTTATTAAATATGGTAATTAACCACACATCAATTTGACACACGGTGTGGCTGGTATGATTAAAATTTCATGTTTTTATTTAAAAGTGACATTTTAGTTTAAAATACACATCACATACACAAACTGAGAAAAAATGATTTGATTACCTTTATAAAAAGATCAATAATTATTTTTTATGTGTAAAAGTGAATCTTAAGTCAATATTTTTCACAGTGTGGTTGGAATAAATGAAAGCGCGTGTTTTCATTAAAAGTGACATTTTAGTTTACAACGCGTGTCACATATGAAAAACTAGGAAAACACATTTAGGTTATCTTGATATTTTAAGAATAAATTAATAATTTATTTGTGACATGTAGTAATTAAGTACACATCAATCTAACACACGGTGTGGTATATATGACTGGAAGTGTATGTTTTCATTTAAAAGTGAAATTTTAGTTCAATTCTTATTTCACATACTCAAAACTAAGAAAATGTGATCATATTTTATTAATAATTTATAAAAATGATTCATAATACATTTTTTATGTGTATGAATTAATATCACATCAATATAACACATGGTGTATCTAGTATGATTAAAAGTTCATGTTTTCAGTTTATAATTGACATTTTAGTTCCAAACATGCATCACATACTCAAAATAAAGCAAGAACACTGGGATTTTCTTAATAATTTAGGATAAATATATATAGTTTATTTATGACATATAGAAATTAATCATATGTCAATCTGACACATAGTGCAATTGGTATGACTAAAACTGTGTTTTTTCATTTAAATTTTATATTTCAGTCCAAAACATGCATCACATAATCAAAATCAAGAAAAATAACTTTGATTTTATTAATACAAATATCGATAGTTCATTTGTGATGTGTAGGTATTAACCTCAAGTCAATATGGCACATTGTGTGGCCAGTATATTTAGAAGTGCATGTTTTCATTTAAAAGTTACATTTTTGTAAAAAATGTATGTCACATACTCTAAACTGAGAAAACACACACATACTGTCTTTATATTTTATTAAAATGATCAATAATTCATTTGTGATGTTTATGAATTAACCACATACCAATAAAACTCATAGTGTGTCCAATATGGCTAAAAGTGAGTGTTTTCATTTAAAAGTGACATTTTAGTTTAAAACACGTGTCATATACTCATAACTAAGTAAAAGTACTCAAATTTTCTTGATAATTAATAAAAAATTATCCATATTTCATTTTTTATGTGTAGGAATTAATCTCACATAAAACTAACATATGGTTTGGTTGGTACGACTAAAAGTGTGTGTTTTCAATTTAAAAGTGTTGTTATAATTCAAAATATGCACCATATACTCAAAAATAATAAAACACACATATATTATCATAATAATTTATTAAAAATACTAATAAATACTTTTTGATGTGTAATAATTAACCTCAAGTCAATTTGACATAAGGTGTGAATGTTATAACTGAAATTGTGTGTTTTCATTTGAAAGTGAAATTTAAGTTCAAAAAACACATCTTGTACTGAAAATCATGAAAACATGATCTTATTGTCATGATACTTTATTAAAAATATTAATAATATATTTGTGACATGTAATAATTAACCACACATCAATTCAACACATGGTGTAGTTGGGACGACTGAAAGTGTGCATTTTAATTTTTAAGTGACGTTTTAGTTGAAAACACGTGTCACGTTCTCAAAACTAATAAAAAAAATAATATTGTATTGATACATTATAAAAAAGTTTTATAATTATTTTTTGATGTGTACGAATTAATCACATGTTAATTTTACATGTGGTGTGACATGTATGATTGAAAGTGTGTGTTTTCATTTAAAAATGACAGTTAGTTCCAAAAAAACATGTCAAATACTCAAAACTAACCAAAAACACTCTGATTGTCTTGATACTCTTAGAAAAATATAGATAATTAATTTATGAGGTGTATAGATTAACCTCACATCAATCTAACATACAATGTGGTCAGTATGACTGAAATTACATGTCTTTATTTAAAAGTGGCATTTTAGTTTAAAACGTGTGTTGTGTATTCAAAACCGAGAAAACAAACTTGGATTGTCACAACACTTTAGAACAAAAAACAATTATTTATTTTTGACTAATATAAAATAACCACATACAATTCCAATTTAAATTTATTAAGGATTATATAAAATTTAGATTATAATTTATTTTTATTTCTTAGGTGTTATTCCTAAAATAATAATTTTTTATTACAAGTATACACTTATTTTGTATGAGGTTAGGTTGATTATTGGGGAAGGTCTGTTATGAGAATTTTGTTTTTTATTGGATATAGATATTTTTTTAATTGAATTTATATCAATGTAATTGTATTCTATTGAAATTATTTAATATAATATTTTTATTGAAATGATTGTTCAATGTAGATTTAAATTGTTTTTTATGTTTAATATAATATTTTTACTGAATTTGATTTTTTTATGATTTTTCTACTATTGTAAAGTGATATAGATATAACTACTAGAACTATATAGTATTTAGCAATGGATTTTATCAGTTCTAAGTACAACGTTGATAAATTCCACTTCTATTAGAACTATAAAAAGTGCTAATAAAGACCACTTTTATCAGTACTAAAAACATACTAATAAAGGCCATATTTATCAGTACTTTTTTAAAATTGATAAAAGAGGCATTTATCAGTACATTTTTTAAAGCTGATAAAAGTGTCTATCTTTTATCATCACTCCAAACATTAATGCTATTTTAGTGATGATAAAAGTGATTTCTACCACTCTTAAAGGCCTTATTTATAGTAATTTTTTTTAACTTAGCTTTTTTTTCCTAAAAACACAACTTCATTTTGTTAGTCACATTTTAAAACATTACTAGTTTTTAAATTTAGCCATGTTTATTAAAAACGAGGATAAATTTACATTTAATTTCATTTTTAAATGTTTCTAAATTAAATACCAAAATAATTTTATTTATATAATATATATTTTTAAAATGTAACACATGTATATTTATGATCTATGGTATATAAAATCATAATAAATTTAAATTTAATTGAAAAATTAATTTAAATAATATACGTGTGTGTCTGTGTATGTTAAACTACAACATTTAATATATATATATATATATAAGTAATATATAATATTAAAAATATCAAAATGAACAATTAAAAAAATATTACATATGTAATATTATTATATAACATTTAAAATAAATGTTGTTTATATAAAACTAATACACATATATAAATATAAATATATATATATATATACACATATACATATACATATATACATATGAATATATAGACGCATACAGAGATAAAAATGCACATATATATATATATAATAATAATAAATAATTAATAACATGTATAAATATAGAAATTCACACACACACATATATTAGTAATTAGTTTATTAATTATTGAGTAGTAATATTTTTTTATTTGTATAATTATATATGCTTATATATATTTAATTTACTTTTTATATATTGATATATTAATATATATATATATATATATCAGTTTAGACACACACACACACACACACACACATATGCACACATATATATAAACATATGTAGATTAATATATTATATTTATATTAATATATTAGTATGTTAGTATATTAAAATATTATTTTATAAATATATAAATATATATATAAATATATATTTATAAATAATAAATTTTTCCATAATATGTTGATATGACAAAATATCCACCCAAAATAGTGATCAGGGTGTTAGCATAGTAGTCAAACTTGGTGAGTTTACTGTTCATGCTCAGTAGAAAACTCAGTAGACTTGTGGTAAACTCATGTTAAAAATTGTAGACTCAGTGTAAACTCTCCTAGTTCACTAAGTATAGTAGTTAGATAGACTTGTGAGTTTGACTAAAATGGGTGTCAGTTGAGATCTATGATGCCCCGAGTTTGAGCTTGAAATTCCGTGATTTATTTTAATTAGGGGGCGGGGGTAGCGCTGATGCAGCAAGGTGTATAATAGGAGTAGATATGGTGGGGTGTGTTAGGTGGATTAATTATCGATGGGAGTTGTGTGAGATGTTTTGGGTCATCCAGGAGAAAGCAGAGGGGTGTGGGCGCAGATGTGAGAACATAGGTTATTAGTGGGAATAAAGCTGGTGGAGGCCTATTGGGGGAGCGACACTGGTGACTGCATAAAAAAACAAATAGTTAAAAATTAAAATATTTAAAAAAGATTAATCATATGAATTGAAAAATAAACATCATTTTCCATTGTTTTCTAAAAATATTGGTAAAATGAGTATAAAATGTGGATAATTTTACCCATGCCCAATTTAACCATGTCCCTACAAAATGGGATTAAATGAATTTTTAACACTTATAAAAGTGACTAACTATATTTTTTCATGTAGTGTTATTTATCTTATAGGTTTGGTATGTATGATATATGGATATCTCATTCTAAAATTCCTATAAAATCCTTATAACAAGAGTGAGTGGTGTTTGAAGGAAAACTACAACGACCAGAGTTTTCTCATTTTGAATACTTGAATTTTTTTGGAATTTCAGAGCTTGAGCTTTTAAAAAGGGTAAAATATTTAAATTACCTTATAAAATGATCTCATAAAAATTATAAAATGGTTTTTTTGACTTTGGGTTGTGGTTTTTAATTGATCATCTGACCTCGATGCTAGAATAATAGCAATTTCCTCAAGTGTTCCCTCCCCCTTCACTTAAGTTCTTTCACCCCAAACAGTGTGAACTCATCTTTTGAGGGCATAGAATCCAAGGAGGTGCACATTATTCCTTAACCATTTTATTTAATGGAATTCTTTCCTATCTTGGTTCTTAGACCCATGGATAATTTTATCCGTTCCCAATTTAACCATGTTTCTATAAAATGTGAGTAAATGAATTAACCATGCTTAAAAACATGATTGGTTGTTTTTTCTATAGTGTTTGTTTTTCTTATAGGTTAGGTATGTATGATATATTGACATCTCATTCAAAAATTCATATAGAATCTCTAAATGAGGAGTGAGTGATGTTTGAATGAAAACTACAAAGACATTGGTTTTCCCACACTGAATACTTGAATCATTTTGGAATTTTAAAGCCTTGTGTCAAAGGGTAAAATGGTAAAATTCTCTAGAAAATGATCTTAGAAAAATTATCTAATGGTTATGTTAACTTATGGTGGTGGTTTTTACTTGATAAGTTGACCCCAATGAAATAATAACACCCACTTCCTCAAGTGTTCCCTCCCTTCTCAAGAGTGGCCATCAAGGATCAGTCTCCTAACTTAGTTTTTTAACCCATGGGTAGTTCTTCCCCCTCAAAGAAGGTGGATTTTAGTAAAACCTATGTAGGATATAACTTCTTGTGTGGATGGGTTGACTGTGCCTAAATCTATTCAGTAGTAGGATCTTATGATTCCTTCAGGGTAAGGAATCTATGTAGTGGAGTCCACCCCTAACGGTGCTCCCGTCACTTGGGACGATGAGGCTCCGACTACTCCCCTCCCTCTTCAAGAATCTATGATTTTGGAGTCTAGAGTCATTCATGTCTCACCTTATTTTCTCCCAACCCATATGTAGTGTTAATAGATAGTGATGGATATTTTTTATACACCACTTTAGTGGGAAATATTTCTGACAAGGGAAGTGCATTGTTGGTATCCAACAATGGCATGATTACCAGGGAAAGTCCTGATTTACCTCATCAACTTTGATCTCCCTTACTAGGAATATAGTGGCCTCCAAATCTCAGTATAATCTTCACATACTGCACTGATATCCTTTGTCTTATCAAATTCCATGGTCCTAGGATCAGATGATAAAAGTGACTTTGTCTTGACTGAACTTCATAAAAACTAGGCCTCTTTCATTATTATCCTTGAAGAAAAAGAAAAATAATATTCTAATAAAAACCATTACAATAGTAATAGGTATCAGGGAATTCATGTATGGTTATCCAACCAATAAAAAATTTATATCTTGTGGAAACCTATTTTAACAGTGTAAAAAGTGTAAGTTTCTCCATATTAGATAACTTTAAAGGTTAGTAATGTAGTGCATGCCATTTTCATCTCGACGGTTTATGAAAAATGTGATACATTATAAGGAGAGGATCTCTAGAACTCTATAAGTTTTTTACCTAAGTAATTCAGCTTTTCGAATAGGGGTTACTTCAATAATATCATGGAACTATCATAGAGGAGGGGAGGGGTGTACTATATGAAATAGATTTAAGATTTCAATAATTTTTTATCTTGAAATAATTTTTTTCTTATGGGTTATATCAGATAAAAATATTCATGGTGTAATAAAAATAAATATAATAAAATAATATGGAGTTGGCTAGACCATTTCCTAGAAAAACTTCAGAGAATCTCATCCTTTCCTCTTTCTAGTGTGACCCACATGATTCATGCTCCCTTGAATCATTTTACCCTTCCAATAAACCTCAAAACATATCCCATTAGAAATAGGAATTTATTCTTCTCCAAGCAATGAAAAAAGGACCCATACTTATCCCATGTAGTATATGAATCTTGGGGTCATCCCATACAACGTTTTGTGTGGATTTTTTTACACAATTGACTCAAAAATATTAAGAAATATCATCAGGAATGGAATAGTAGTAAACTTTGTCTACATGATAATATAGAAAAGTTGAAATCTAAAACAGAATAAATGGATACTGATCTACAAGAGTGGTATAAGGATGATAATTTTTCACTATTTATAAGAAAGAAAAAATGTATGTCTAAATATATTATTGAAGTTTAAAGGAGTTACATATAAATATATTGAGTTCCCTGGGAGGGAGAAAATATATCTTATTTTTAGGCATGCATTAAAGAGAAGAAGAAAGTGGGAAGATTATGCATTATACTTGAAGATGGATTGTACACTATTGATCTGGAGGTGGTGAAAAGTTTTTTTGTTTCTTACTTCAAATACTTTCTCTTTTTTGTGTGTAATATTAGGGGAACTTGGTACCCAAAGGGGGATTTAGAGAACCCCTTATTCTGTAACATTCCACTTCAAGTGGAAGAGAGTAACACCAACATCTTGGGGGTCATCCCATAGGAATTTTATATTAATGAGGTAGTGATTTATATGAATATGGATTCTATTTTGAGACTGGATGGGTTCCCTAGATCCTTTTATATTGTAGCCTAAGAGATCATTATGGTTTAGTTAATAGAGATGATTTAGGATTATTTATGTGGGTTAACACTTCCTATTGTGGAATGTGACTCCACCATGTTTATTATTCCTAAAGTGACTAACCACAATGCAGTAAAACAATGTAGACTGATTTTTATGTGAAAATACCCATGAAAAGTGATTTCTAGTATCCTTAACAAGTGTCTTTCACAGATGATTCCAAAATGGATCTCATAGGATAACCTTGGATTAATCAAAGGTTGAACCATACATGGTGCAGTTGGGAGGGCATGGTAAATTATTGATGAAATTAACAAGAATAATATTGTTTTCAATATCATGATCATAGTAGATATGTATAGGGAATATGACAGAATGGAATGGAACTTCATACTGAGGATCATGAAGTAGATATTATTCTCTGAGTGGGTTTGCAACATGTTCATCATATGTTATTCTTTACCTTGGTTCAAAATATCTCTAATGTGAAGAAGATTTGGTTCTTTAAATATTTTTTTAGGATAAGGTAGGGAAATACCCTATTTCCCATTTTGTTCATCATAGCTCATAACGCTCTTATTAGGAGTCTTGGCTAGGACATTTCATCCGAATGTGGCATCCTTTTCTAGTGCATGTATGAGTTTTTGGGGGTTTCTCACATTTTCATTGTGGATTACATGCTTTTTTTCATTAATGGGAACCCACACTCCCAGATCAAGTTCCCTAAACACATACTTTATATATTCACTTTTATACCAAGTGGAATAGCCTGGTTATAACCATACTAATTACAAAATCAATAATGATAATTGAATCTTTTAGATTCTAAGTATCTTTTCAGGTTTATTGATAAATATAATTCGGAAAGAACAATAAATTAAAAATCCAATGTTCTTTGTATAAAAGGGATTTTTTTCATTTTATAAGATACTACTTAATCCATAAGGAGTCTTTAACATCTCCCACAAATTATTTCGCACATGATATCCTTCTAAAAATATCACATTTACTACTTTTATTCATAACTTGGGGAATGGTAACATAATAATTGGTCGATCTCAAATTCTTAATAAGGGAAACATATAATTGAATCTTTCATACACATAATCATGGAATAAATAATATAGAAGGAATACATAATTAGAATAATTAAATAATAAACTGAAACTGAAAGAATTCTATATCCATGTCAATAAATTAAAACAAATATATCAATAATATTGATCTCATACTGATGGAATGAATAATGCCTACCATAAAAAAAATGTTGTCAAGGCATTTTGATAAGACACTATACTAATATATGGAGAGGTATACACCAATACCCAAACTTTTTTTTCATGAGACATGTTGATGTAATGAGGGAAAATATAATTTTAGGCCCCACCTATCACTTGTTTATTTCTAATGCATTTATAATATGATAAAATGAATAATTCATTTCATAATAACCTTTTCCAACAATCATTTGTATAAGAATAATAACATATAGAATACTAATACTTTTATCATGTCAATAAAAGACATAGAAAATCATAAAACATCTAGATAAATAATATGGATGGTCAAAAAATATGTAGTCAACTTTCCAATAATAATCTTTATTTTAATAACAACATATGGAACTCCAATAAATTTCCTAATGTCAATAAAAGAGATAACATCAACATAAACCATATAGAGGAATAATGTTGATAGTAAAATAATATATATCTAACTTGATAATAATTATCCATACTATAAATATATATATATATATATTCAATAGTTTCCCAATCAATAAATGAGATAGATTTCTATATACGAATCCCTCAAGATAAAACCATATAGAGTAGTGGTATATGGTTAAGTCAATTCTGGAATAACATAATCATAATCTATCTAGAGGAAGAAGGAGGATGGTTACAAAAGAATATAACCACATCGTAATAAAGGAAAAATAGAAATATGTTTACATTGATGAAAAAATTCATTGCAAAATAATGATTGAACAATACCACCCAAAAAGGGATCATGAATTGGATTGTTTAGTACCATGAGTCCATTACCCCATATATATATATATTAGTATAAATAGTGAAATATAAACTCTATTAGGGTAAATCATTTTAAAAATTAAAAGGGAAATTGAAGTGAAAACTTAAAATATATTTTATAAATTTTTTAGCATTTATGTAAAAGATGATGTTATGGGTCACTTCAAAATTTCATTTCAAAAGGTGGAATGAAAAATATTCAAAAAACCTTACTTTTAAAAATTATCTTCAATAATTTAGCCTTCAAAAAACATATCGTTTATCTTGAAAAAATATATATAGGAAGACAAAACTTATAAAAGTGAAAGGAAAATCCCTTTTAATATCTTGAAAAATACATTTGTTTAAAACTCACATTATAAAAAGAGTAACAAAAATTTATTTTGTATAAAAATATATTTTCCCCCATAGTGGTAGATAAATTACCATATAATAAAATATTAGATTGGAAGAATCTAATCATGGAATAAATAATTTCTCAAAGAAACAATATAACTCAAGGAAAGAAGACTTAATTATTAATATCCCATAAGAGCAACATACTCCTTGAAGTAATAAATATTTGAAAAAGGTGCATTATATGATATAAATTTAAATTCATAAAAAATATATAATACGACATAAGATAATAAGCTGGTATAATGTACCAAAATTTTAAGACCAATATGGAGATCTTACTCAATGAATGAAAATTTAGTTTCCAAAAAGAATTACAATCAGGGTAACAATTAAGTAAAAATCCATTTGATGAAAATGAACTGATTTGGATTAGTATTTTCCATGAATAACAAATATATTATATATATATATATGGGTAGTGAATACAATATTCAAATGAAACCATGGTGTATAACGTAAAAATGTCTCAAGGAATTAGAGTTTGGGACAAAGAATCCTTGTGACCTAAGTAACGTTTTTATCAAAACCACTTGAAATAGAATGATTGTAATTGAACCTCAAATACCATGATTAAAATATAATTCAGGATATGATATCTCAAATATGAATTATTTATACCACATAAATTAAATTAGGTTTATAAAACCAAATATGACTCAAAGAGATGAATGAAAACTCTTTGTTCTAGATTCATTATGTTCATATGCCTAACTTCCTAAATAATCAATTTATGTTTATTAGATAAATTTTTATAAAACTTATTAAATATATATTTTATTTAATATTTACCATTTATTGTTGTATTCTATTTATTTATTATATAGTTTTCTAGCCTATGTTGTTTATTTGAGGATGTTTGGTAAATTTTTCTATAATTACTTATATATGTTGAAAATGGTGGAAAGTTTAAAAAAATAATTTCATACAATCAAAAGTATTAATAGAATTATTTAAATAATTTTTATATATTAAATATATTTTTTAATCCATCCATTATGGGTGGTGATGAAAAATTTAGTTCATTGCTCATGGTGGCAATAGTCTGCATGTATGCACGATTAGTGTTTCCCTTTCTATATGAATGGGAGGGAAATTAAATTTATGATAATATTTAAATTTTTAAATAATATTTATATTATATATATCATATTTATTCATTAATACCATCATTAAAACCACCCATGAG
The DNA here is from genome assembly GCA_963277665.1 of Viscum album. Lineage (NCBI taxonomy): Eukaryota > Viridiplantae > Streptophyta > Magnoliopsida > Santalales > Viscaceae > Viscum > Viscum album. The sequence continues at coordinate 405,919,107 of OY728134.1, forward strand.
AGTATTTTTTTGTAAAATAGAAGACGTCACTTCGCAGAGGCGGTAGTCCGTGCACATGCACTAATGATGCTATTGTTTTCCTTAGTGGATGGAAATGAATAAATAAAAGTTTTTAGATTAATATAATAACACTTTATTATAATAATAATTCTGATTTTATCATATTACTGTGGTAAGGATAGGTTTGGGAGATAATTATTAAGAATAGAATGTTAAGTACTAAGTAATACTCACTTTGGGACTTTGAACTTTCTCTTGAAAGTGTCCTTGTAAATGAAGGGATTAATATAACTTATGGAAAATAGAAGTTTATGAAAATTATAGAGTATTATATTAGGATAAAAATATAATATTTTCAGAAATAAATTCTAAGTAATGGGTATGGGATAAAGGGTGTAAGTGTCCCTTTTTATAAGTGAAGAAAATGGAACTTTGGAGAACACCCTTTAATTTTAAATGATACAATTACACTATTCAAGGGTCAAAGACTCAAATAGTTATAAATAATGGAGTGTGGGGTGATATTGGGTCGATAATGCATCAAAAAATTATTTCCACACATGTTTTAAACATTTTGTAATTCATTTGTTCTTAAGTTTTTACTTTTTTTTACCTTCGTAACTAGTTTTTAACTAAGAAATTTATGTATTACAAAAAATATAAAATATTAAATATTACCAAATTTGGATGTTTTGAACCTCAATTTAACCTCAATTTAATATAATTCAATTTATAAATAATGTAAAATTAACTTTTAAATTAAAACATTTTATGTATAGAAAAAATAGTTTTTGTAGAAAAATTATGTTTTAACTGTTATGTGTTGTTTATATTATTTATAATTTATTAATAATTAAATTTTTATTAATATAATTATATATTTTTTTAAACATAATATCATACTCCTAATTTAACATTGATTATTTTCATTTAATAGCAAAATTTTTACAATACTGATAAAACCAATTTTAAAAAATAATATTTTTATCATTATCATAGTCATTAACTTTAATCATAGTAATCATAATTGTATAACCAAAATTTAAATTGAACTTATTAAATAATATGATTATATTAATATTAAATATTAAATCCATTTTTATAGATTAAATTTCTACAAGTGCTGAAAATTAATTTTTAATATAAGAAAATAAAAATAACTTTTAGAGAAAAATAATACTTAAGTTTCTAAAATGATATACATGGGTTTTATAAAAATAAAATAGTAATTTAAATTATTTATTTTACTTAAAAATATATATCATTTATATAAAAAAAATTAGAAACTTTTAAGTCATTCTTGTATTATAAATGTGACAGTTTGTAGCAAAATTTGAATTTTTTTCACTATTTACCTAAAAATTAATTAACTTAGAAAGATCACAAAAAATTATCCTAAGTTTATATTTCTATAATAATTCCAAAAATTAAGTTAATTTTAATATTATCACACATTTCATGTAAAATTATTTTAAAAAAAAGTGTGTTTTTAATCTTAAAATTCATGTGTAATCCATTGTTATTAAAATTATAAATTAACAAGATACAAATTCGTTTATCATAAAACAAATAAAATATATGAGGATTTCATGGAAATTAAAAACTAAATCTACCATTTAAAATAATTGATTCAAAGAAAGATAAAAAAATATTTTTATTAAAGTAAAATTTTACTTTAGTTCTAAAAATATTGGGCATAAATTTTCAAAGTTCAAAGAAAATTTTAAAATGCATAATTTTATTCCTTAGATTTATATTTGATAACCTAAAATGTTTTTTAAGAATATATATCATTCATATATAATTATAATTTCATAAAAATTACAAGTTTCACGAAAACCACATTTTTTACGAAAAATCAACCTTTTTAGAAAAAAAAATCAAACATTCATACTAAGTTAATTTTGATATGTGGAATTTAAAAAATAAGTTTATTATATAAAATTGTAATTCTAAAATTTTTGAATTTTATATTTTAAAATAAAACACAAAATATAATGAAACCCACTATTATTAAAAATAATCCTTTTTAATATTAAATCATATTAATAATTTATCCTCTAAAGGTAAGAATTTTTAATTGATTACTATCATATAGGTTTTATCATAGTTTTATTATTTTTTATCATAAAATATGTTGTTTCATGTTTACTTTAGGTTTTGTGTTAAACATAAGTTATAAAACATAAAATATATTTTAAAGGATCTAAAATCTTGGGTCGTTACATTCTACCCACTTAAATAAATAGTGTAATTAGGATTTTAATTATTCATTACTAATGAAAGTAGGTGAGAGTAATCTTAACATATCCATCATTAAAGATATGACTCCTGACATTAAATCTATCATACTCTTTTAGTCATTACCAAGTTACTTATATTTCCTCAAGCAATATTATGCAACTTCAAATTAACAAGAGGGAGCCTCTTAGTGGAAGTGATTTTCTCTTCTCAATGGGATACGGTTTTCATCTCTGATTTTGTTCCCTTCCCTCCTCTAGTGTGGAACGGTTCAGGTTGGTGTCAGTGTTGGTGTCCTCAGCTCAACTTTGACATTACTCAGTTAGTCTGTCATGGTTTCCGATCAACATCCCTAGCACATCAGCTCAACGATGTTTTGGTGAGGCTCCGAATTTGTCTTCCTGGAGTGTTGGCTTGGGAACATGTAGATCCAGATTTGTCTTCCCTTTTTCCTGGAGCATTGGCCCAAAAAATGTGTATCTACCTTTGAGAGTCCTTCTGAAGGCTTTGGTATCTACATTGGTTCTCGTCTTGGCGTCAACGAGAAAAGGCCTCAATATGTATGGATTCCTTTCAGGCAAGGCTCGACACTAGTCCATGTTTGGCATGAAAGGGAGGGGGTCTCTCGGTTCTTGCTTCTGGAATCCTGTGTCTTACCTTGTAGGTTTTATTTTAGTGATTTTTATTTATGGAATTGATTTTGGTGAAGTGGTGGGCTATTGGTTCATTTTTTTGTCTAGTTTGAATTTTGGTTTCTGAAGTTGTGTATTTTTGGCATCGTATTAAACCTTTTGTGTTGGTGAGCTCCGGGTGGCCCTACAGTTTGAGGTTTTAGGGTCACTGCAACTATTATCTTAGAAGGGGTTACTCCAGATGGGGTTCAGAGCAGTGGTTTTATCCTAGTCCTTTATTTTATAATTTGGATGTTTGAGAGGGTATGTCTTTGCCATCAGTACCATGCATGTGTAGTCATGCACGAGTTTTCTTGTCGTGTTGTGAGGAGTAGGAGGAAACTAATCTTATTTTTTTTATGTTGGGTAGGGGATCTTCTGTTTAATATTGAATGATTTTTTTGGACTTAAACTTTTGTATCATTGTGGTTTGGTTGTTTTAAGTCGTTGAAGTCATGTTTGATTTCTCACTTTTTCCTCAAAAGTTTTTGAATAACGAAAAATTAATTTTCATTCAATCTCAAGCAATATTAATCATTCATATAATCATATGCCTAAGTATGTATATTCCCTAATCATATATTCCCCGTATCATACCTAATCTCCAAGACATTAAAACACAATGAAACCATATATTCTTCCTAAAATTAACTCTATATTTTAATCCTAAAATGGTATTAATCACTAGTTCATAAGTCACAAACTAGTCAATATATATCATAATCTCAAAAATGTGATAAAATTCCCCAAAAATATCATGTATCAATTTTTCATTAAATAAAGAATCAATTAAAAGGATATAAACACTATCCAACTCACATTTCTCAAAATTAATCAACCCTTTATTACATCAATATCAGGAACATATTAATCCTAGAGTTATTTATACCCCAATCATGTGTTCTTAAATAGTTATACCCCAAAATATAACCATGTAAAAAAATATTTTTTCAAGTTTACTGATTCCATTTAATATATGTTTCCACACTATTAAATAATATCAACTTAATATAAATCCTTAGATATTTCAAATAACCTTCATAACTTATAAAATATACATGAATATCATTGATAAATATCACCCACTAAAAAAACAGCAGAGGGTATCAAGGATTAATTTCTATTTTGATATCAACCTCACTACCTTATGTAATACTAGTAAACTCATATTTTTCATCATAATAAGTATATATAATATTCTCAACCATTTAAGTATGCTCGCTTATTTAGTTATAATACATAGTGGTTTCTATATACATACCTTTATCAACTTAATTTTTGTTATTCTATTTCAACCAAATACTAAAAGCCCAAATGGTTATCAATAAAATCATAATAAATGATCACATGAATATGAAATTTCAATCTTGATATGTCTTCTCTAATGACACATTCATTTCATCCTATGATGCTTCCAGATCAATCTAATTTTCTTTAAGTTAGGATATCTTTTATTTATTAACCAAATCCCTTAAATTAATTAGGAAATTAATCCTTCATAATAGTTTTTAAATAGAATTTGATAGACCAATGCATATAATTCATGAGTATCAAAACAGTTGTATAATTATCCCTCTTTGTTGTGCACCATGTAACGAATGAGTTAATACCAAAACCACCCTTTTGAGGTTATTACCCCCAGGTATATTTATACCAAAGACTTCATCCAATTTTATCATCCATTGAAGGATGTAATTGCTAAGAGAACCACCCAATATTTACCTCACCAAAAATTTAGGATTTTATCCTATACTTATACTTATTACTAGGATTTTCTCTAAAGTTTTTTCATCCTAATCCCTATATAAAATGTACGTTATTTACTTATAATTAAAACATATACTACCTCCAAAGGGTTATCTATTATGATAAACATTAACTTATCAACCCTTAAGTTATCCTTAGTAAACATCAAGTTATATAAACCTTTCCTTTGATACCAACTATAACACCATGGACCCGCACTCCCAGATCTATTTCCAAAAACACATACTTTACATACTCAATCTGATACCAAGTTTAATATCCTAGATGTAACTATACTTAATTACAAATTCAATAATAATAATTTCATCTCTTATATACCAAATATATTTTCATGTTTATATATTTAGAGAATTGAGAAAAGACAATAACTAAAAAAATCCTATACTCTTTGTATTAAAGGGATATTTTTTCATTAAATATAAAACTAATTAATCCTTAAGGAGTCTTCAAAATCTCCCACAAATTCTTTCACACGTGTTATCCTTTTAAAAATGTCATGTGTACTAAATTTCTTTATAACATGGGGAATGGAAACATAAGAAATGGGTGAGATCCAATTCCTAATAAGGAAAACATATAACTAAATCTATCAAAAATATAAGCATGGTATACTCAATATGGAATGAATAAATAATATAAATAATTATATAATCAAATAAAAGTGAGAGCATGCTATATCCATGACAATAAATGAAAAACATGGATATCAATAATTTGATCTCATACTGATGAAATTCATAATGGCATATATAAAAACATGGTTTCAAGTCCTTATGTCGAGAGACTATAAAAATATGAGGAGTGGTATACACCAAAACCCAAATTTTGTTGTCCCATGATACCTGTTGATGCATCAAGGGGCTGTATAATGTTGATACCTACCTATCAATTTTTTATGTCTAACGAATTTATCATATGATAAAATAAATAATACAATTCATAATCACATTTTCCAATAAGAATTTATAAAATAATAATAAAATATATAACTAACAGTCCCATAGGTCGTCATTAATTCCCTACAATTCTATGAATTTTCTTTTATAAAAACTCAACATATACAACTAATTAATTAAAATGAGTAAAGCATCAGTTTGAGGTCGATTAATAGAGATGGTGAAATTAGTTTGATTATATTTTTAAAAGATTTAATTTTATTAAATTGAATAATTAGGTGAGAAAATATTTATTTGATTGATTTTTAGAAAATGGATAAGAAAGAAAAGTGCAACAGTTTTGTTTGGTTTGAAAATATATTTTGAAAACATTCTAGGGTTTTGTAATTTCAGGGTTCAGGTGAAATTAGATTTAAGAAAATATATTGATTAATTCATTATTGGTGTTATAGTTGTGATGAGTAATATACGATGGTCATGGTATCCCCTCCTCAATGTGGAAATATCATATTTTCCTTGGTCTGATAATTATAGGTTTCACCGAATCAAGTTTGTCTCAATACTATATTTAAACCTAATTTACCATAAAGTTAAAAAATATCATTCCTTATTTATGTTTTTAAATTGTGTAATTTTAAGGTTCCTTTTATATTCAATTATCAATGGTCATGATAAAATAAAATAAATGGATTGGAAAGTGATTGAACAATTACAGAAAAAAAAATACATGAATAAATAAAATGAAAAAAATTTAACATACCTTCCCCCTTCTATTACCCAACCCTAGCACAAGTTGTGTTTACCCAATAATCCTAGTGATGAGATAAATATAGGTAAGGATAAAATAAAATGAAAGCATAAAGAAAAAGGAAATGAACTCGGGGAGGGCCCTACACAATGGAGCTTCTCACTCCAAGATTTGATATCTAGATCTCTTCAACAGTAGTAGGCTAGCCCTAAATTCAAAGGCTCTATATGGGATCCAATATTAATTAGGATCATTAATAATTGGTCCAAAGGTGGTCTGGGGTGGGTCCCATGTGAAGATTATGTCAAATATTGAAGATAGACCAAATCTGGCCGTTTTAATCTCTTCCTAACCTTTTACATGACGTGTAATGTGTTAACATGATGTGTAATATTTTAGTTTATAGGCGTTGTGAATTTAAGAATATATCTTCCAAAAACATATCCTTAAAAAAACCCATGTCGTGTAAATGGAATACATGACGTGTAAATTCCATGCTCCAATTTTCTAGCTCTTCTACATCCTTAAAAATATGGTGTTACGCCGCTTCACTTCTATCACGGTGTAAAGTGTATTTTATCTCCAAAATTCATCCCATTTTCACTAATTTCCCTATTATATGTCTTATCATACCATAAAACATAAAACAAGTTAAATTTTTTACAAAATGGAAGAAATTAATCAATTAATATAAAAATCAACACAATAAAATATCATAAAATATATGCATGAAATACAATCATCTGGAAAACTAATACTTTTACACATGTCATTAGAATGTATGACATGATCATAACCCATCTAGAGAAATAATGTGGATGGTCAAACAATACATAGTAAACTTAACAATAATCATTCATATTGGAATAACAATATAAATAATGTCAATAGTTTTCCCCATGCTAATAAAAGGGATAGCATGATCATAACTCATCCAGAGGAAGAAGGTAGATAGTCAAAAATATAGTCAAAATTCCAATGATCACCCATATTTTAATAAAAAATATATTAATTTTCAATAATTCCCTAGTTGATAGATTTAATAACTTTATATGCGAGAATCCCTCAAGATAAAACTGTATGGAGTAGTGGTTTATGGTTAAGTCAATACTGTGATAACATGATCATAATCCATCCAGTGGAACAAGGCGGATGGTTTCAAAAGAACATAACCCTATAATAATAAAGAAAACATATAATGATGTTGACATAGATGAAAAATATCCTTGAAAAAGAATGCTTGAATGATACCACCCAAGAAGGGATTGAGAATTGGATTGTTTCACACTGTAAGTTCATTCCCCCAAAAGATATATATATATATATGTGTGTGTGTGTGTGTGTGTGTGTGTGTGAGTTTAAATAGTAAAACATAAACCCTATCATGGTAAATTATTTTGAAACTTAAAAGGGAAATGGAAGTGAAAACTTAAAAGTTCTTTTACGAAACATTTTTAACATTGACATAAAAGATGATGTTATGGGTCACTTCCAAATGTATTTTCAATAGGTAAAATGAAAAAACTTTGAAAATAATTACTTTTTAAAATAATATTTAATAATATAGCCTTGAAAATACATATGGTTTATCTTGTATAAATTTATAGGTCAAGACAAAACATATGAAATTGAAAGGAAAACCCCATTTTAATATATTGAAAAATACATTTATCCAAAAATCACATTGTAAAAAGAGTAAAAAAACATTATTTTTTATCAAAATATTTTTTTAACCATATAAGAATAGTAATTAACAAATAATAAAATATTTTGGTAGAATAACCCCAGAATGGAAGAAATAATTTCATGAAGAAATAATGTAACTCGAGGAAAGAAGACTTGAGATATCAATATCCCTTAGGGGAAACATGATCCTTGAAGTAATAAATATAACAAAAATGTGTATTATGTGGTATATATGTAAATTAATATAAAAAAATATAATCCCCACATAATATTATCAATTGGTAAATTGTAGCGAACTTTTATGTTCAATAGGATGTTCATAACTCAATGAAGGAAAATTGAGTTACAAAAAAATCTTTATAACTGGGGTAATAATAGAATAAAATACATTTGATAAAAATAAACTGATTTGGATTAACATTTAATTTGAATAAAAAAATATGATTAAGATACATTCCTTGGTATTTAATACACAATTCAAAGGAAAAATGGTGCTTAACATAAACACGTCTCAAGGAATTAGAGTTTGAGACAAAGAACCCTTGCAACTTGAGTAACATTTTTATCAAAACCCCTTGAAAGAGAGGGGTTTTAATTGAACTTAAAATACCATGATTAAAATATAATTTATTATATTATATCTCAAATAGGAAAAATTTATACCACATAAATTAAATTAGGTTAATAATACCAAATTTGTCTCAAATAGAGGAATTTGTTATGAAATCCCTTACCTTGTTCTAGATTGGTTATGTTCATGAACCTAACTTACCGAATAATAAAATTAAGTTTATTACCTAAATTATTAGAAAAATTATTAATCGATATTTTATTTAATATATACCATTTATTATCAGATGTTATTTTTTTTAATATAGTTTTCTTTCCTATGTCACTTACCTAAAGTTTCTTGGTCAATTTTTCTGTAATTCCTTATGTAGGTTGGCCATAGTAGAAGGAAACATAAAATAGTTTCATAGTTTCTAGAATATTAATAGTGTTATAGAAATATTTTTTTATATTTAATATATTTTTAAATCCATCCATGATGGGTGGTGATGAAAAATGAAGCTTATTACTCATAGAGGTGGTAGTCCTCACTTATGCATGATTAATGTTTCCATTTATAAATGAATGAGAGGGAATTAAAGTATATCATAGTTTAAAATTTCATATTCATAGTTATATTTTAGATATGAAATTTATTCATCAGTCCCATCAGTTGGATTTTGTGCCCTAGAACCAAATTCTATGTACTTTATGATAAACATGTATTCATTATTTTGAATATTAATAAACTACTTGTCACATCATGATTGTTCTTCTGCATAACACAGTATGTGATCATGTCCTAAGAGTAGCTATTGCAATAAAAGGTCATAGCAGTTCCCCACTATGATGAGAACCTAGAAGTGCTATAAAACTATCCTTGAATAAATTTTCTATAGTCAGATGATATCATTTGAGGGACACAAATGATAAAAGTTATTAAGTGTGGAGGCTCATATGACTTTAAGGCACCTTCTCATGGTGTTACCCTTGGTAATATCTGGTAAGATATTATGAGAATGGGATCCACCAGTAGGAAATCCACATTTATACATGTCCTTACATGTTCTTATCTACGGACGTGTGTATTGGTCCTTAGACTTTAAGATTATTATTAGTGGAAATTATGAGTCACGTACTTTGATGTATTGATGAAAACCATGATGAAAGATGTTCTCAGCGAGGTGGGATACTTTGGGTCCATCACGAGTAATATTGAATTAATGAATAATGAGAGAAAGGATTTATCCCTTCTGTTCATTTACAAAAGTTAATATATTAGGCCCTTTGATGGAAATGATATAGACTAAATAAATCCATGGACATGGTGTTTTATAGGAAAGATCTATTTATGGAAATTCAAAGAAAGAGATACCGAGCGCATTGGTTGATGGAATTGACATGCAACCTACTCGATTAGAGATATTGTGATAAAGAGATTATATTACACGGTAAGAATTTGTATAAGGTGAAATGTTGTTGTGACATTAACTTATTTCTCTATGGGGGTATTGGAATGTTTCTAGATGCTAACCATGGACTTTAGGCTACTTCACCAAATGCCATTAAGAAAGAGGCCTAGAGGGTCACACACTAAGTGTATCCAAGATCTTAATTAAATAATATATTATTATTTATTATTTAACAAGTTGAATAAATATTATTCCTGATCATGGTTTAATAATTATTCATGTATGTATAATCTCATTTATTCTATCACTAGTTATTCAAGAGAATATATTTTGAGCAGAATATTTAATAAATATTTAATTGCTATTTAGTGAATATAATAATTATTTATTTATTATAGAATAATGCAGTGATATTTATTTAATAAATAAATAGACATTATTAAAGGCTTATTATGGAGAAATGGCAGACTGAGTTTAATGGTCTGGTGAGAAATGATAATATTGAGTATTATTAATTAAATAATATTTAATTATAATTTGAAAGTTAAGTGCATATCGAGAAATAATAATATTACTATTATTATTTGACATGGGGTTTTGTTGGGATTAAATAAATAATAAATTTACTTGTGCAATTATTTTATTTTAACCCTAGCATTATAAATACCCAATTATGTCATTTTTATCATAAGCTAATTTAGTTGTGCACAACGGATCTGGGAGAATTCTTTCAATCCGAGATATCTCCCTTCTCCAAAAATTATCCTAATAACGGCGAGTAATCCTCCTCCACTGGATCAAGGAGAATGATCTAGAAGCGATTCTCGAGGAGATCAAGGCGTATGACACAAGTGCAAGGATCTTCCATGATAACACCCATAGACACCTTTAGTGATGTCTGGAGATTCCCAAAACACATTTGGAACACTTCTAGAGGAAATCTACACATGGTTTTTACAACACAATGATGATGCACGACATATTTTTCACTATACTTATCAAAGAAGAAATAATTCCTTATAAGTAATTCTTATTTAATTAAATTAACTATAAAAAATATGTTTTGATATCCTATCTCTCAATTCTGGGGAAATTATTTTTTTTCTATTTATTTCACTCAACTCCGTGGATCATGACGTTAATTGTCATATAGATCTCAGATTGATCATTGATTATGGAAAAAATTAAAGTTGGGCAATGTCCAACGAATATTTTCGCTATGCCCAGAACCTACAAGTGGTATCAGAGTAGGAACATTATTTTTTATAATTATTTAAAAATCCTTGGTGATTTACGCATTTCTAATTTAGTTTTTCAATTCATGTTTAATAGTTCCTTTAATCTAAATTGTAAGATCTAATTCTTCATCCATCATTTCTCACAGATCTAATGGAAACGATTAATTTTTTGATTAAAATAAAATCAAGGAACTCATCTAAAGGATCCAAGGATTTTACCTAGATAACACATAAGTACACACCGTGTAACCAGAGTTACATGTTGTGTAGTTATATTCAATGAAATAGAAGTTAATCCAAAAATTACTCAACCCATGTGCATTAATGACACGCAGTGTAGTAAATTCTTACACCACATGTTGACCAAGAAATAAAGAAACATGGTTAGAAAGACTACACACCGTCTAACCCATTGGATATGGTGTGTAGTCTCTTTGGGTCAGAGACTGACCTTGTATTCTATACATGGCCTACCTGACTGGTGACCATGTAACATAGAGTCAACACGGCGAGTTTCCCATTGGACATGTCGTATACTCCCAAAATTCCAAGGTACACTTTACATACCAAGTCCCTAGGTTTGTACCTCGAATAGATAGTGGGGGATGTACAGGCCATGTAGATCAGATCTACATGCTATATACTTTTTCTAGATTATGAAAATTTAAAATTTATTTATTTTACTATGTAAACCTTGAGACATGTACATGTGTGTGCTCATAAAGATAGTACATGTCATGTGATAGGGTTTCATATACATAAATATTTAAATGTTTAATTAAAATATGCATAATGTTCATATATTCATATCATGTATGAGTCACATTACAAGTTGTTACTCTACATGCATTGAATCATAACACGTGGCTGAAAAAATCATGTAATTCATGTAATCATCTGTGACGTACACATTGCGATAATATGCAATGATTCATGTATTATTGGAACTAAGGATGTTATTTTATGTAAATTTTGTATGTTTTGTGTTTATTATCAATGCTAAAATGGAATATCATAGAGTTTTCAAGGAAAGGGATCCTACAGTTCAAACTGAAAATAGTTTTGAAGGTGGTGTCATTTCCCAGTGTTTTCCAAATTTTTGAGCTCAAAATATTGAGGAAGAGACTAGCATCGTAAGGGGTGTTTTTATGGGATTGAATCATCCTAAATATGGTAAAGGATTTGGTTTCATTATGACTAGGTTTTCTAAAGGAAGATTCATGATGTGGATATGGTGATCTTTGTGATTATGAGAAGTGGAGCATCATGACTACACGATGTGTTAACAGTGATCTTTGAGACTACATCAAATCTAAGTGGATCATCACGAAGGAAGGAGCACCACAAATATGTTTTTGAATGATCTAAAAAATGTGTTTTAGTCAATGGATCATCGTGGAAGGAAGATCATATAAATATAAGGCTACCCATCTTCATTTCACAAGAATTTTTCCAAGGAAAATTTGTATTCACACTGATTTCATAAAGCCAGGGGAGCACTACAAAACTGACATTCCACATGAGCTTGAGCATCACTAAAAGACATTTTAAGTATTTACTGATGCTAATTCATCTATGTAATTGGTGCTTTATGATGATGGGGTGCTCCATGAAGGCTTAGTGAGCTTCGTGAAGGAAGTGTGTTCTGCGAAGGAAGCTTTCTTCGTAAAAGTGGTGATCTTCATGAAGGATCTTCATGAAAGGTAGTTTTGAATATTAGTTTTTAGTGAACATGGATTTTAGTACGCATCAACTCAGATCTTTAGTGCAATAATAGTCTCATGCTAATTCAGGGAAAATGTATTTAATGCCAAACCATTTAAGTGACCTTCAAGTCGATAAATTGAGTTAGACTTCTCTCATAGTAGTGAGTTAGGGGAGTCAACAAATGTGTTCTGAACGACATGGTGAGATTTACCTTAAAATTTGTATAGGTAGTGTTCCTAATATAGAGTGACTTTGTCTAAATACTTGTACTCCACAACTAGTGAAGTTTAGTGGACTTAGGTATGACTGAAACCCTTTCATCATATGCTCTTTGGACTAGCCCTTAGTGGTGAACAAAGTAAAATTATTTTGTGTTCTCTTTGCATGTGGTTGTTTGATTTTTTCACATTCACTTCGGACAAGTTTAACAGGTTCCAACCAATATGAGAACAAGATGTATCACTTTAAGAGAAAAATTTGAAATCCCGATTCACCCCTCCCCTCTTAGGGTGTTTTGGGGTCCTTCATGTATGCCATATCTCACAAGAGTAAAATAGTATACGATTATAATACCTATTGGGTAGATTTGTATGGGTATTAATCATGTTTTATCTAAAGTACATTTATGTACAAGGTTAATTTTAAATGAATTTATTTAATTTGTTTAAAATTATAATGGATGATAATCTTAAGGAAATTCAGATAAGGATTAATATAAATAGATTGATTAAATAAAGATAATAATTAATCGATTTGATCATGATATATCTTAAATAAGAACGATTAAAAATTGAAATCTAGTTTTATTAAATTCATAATTCATCGCTTGCATGTGGATGATCATGAGATGGACTAGACCTTTTGTATGTGATTGGTTCATTTAATTAATTTTTAATTTTTTTTGTGTTCCTTATCTCCTCATTATGTAGGGCATGTGTGTCCATGGTTTCTTTTATGTAAACCCCCTCTCCCCTCACCCATGTGTGAGTAAAATGAATATGTAATGAATGGATATCTCAATATAGTGGAGGTGGTTCAAGTTAGGATCTGAGGCAAAACCAATCCAAGGAGATACAAATGTGGACATGTGGAAAGCTATAAACATGAACCTCAATTGGTTCAAGGTTTTTCTCCCCTAGGTCAATGGTTTGTTTATCAATCACTAGATAAACTAACCTTTAAAATAAGCTCATAATCATACCATTTATTTTATTTCTGTAATTTTCATGGTTATTTCATTATGGATGTCTTTTCGTGATCACATAATTAATGAATTAATAATCATACAAGATAGAACTAAAATAAATTGTCTTATGCATTAATATTATCTAAGACAAGGTTAATCACTTAAGTAATCCTAGAAAATATTAAAAATCATGTAATAAAGATAATAATTATAAATTTATGCATAAAGGATTAAATATCTCAATAAAATATTAATTTTGTATATCTTTCCATTAATTTGGTTAGAATCGAACCATAGTTCAAAGTTCTTAACCAACCAATGTTGGGGTGATTTCAATTATTGGGTAATTATAACATGATGTTTTGTGTTGAATTAAATTGGTTCACTTCAGGTGTTGACTGCCAAAGAAGGACTTGGTGTAAATGAGAGGAAAATGTCAAGGGAATATAAATTAATGATTTCATGATTGGGGAGTCCACTCAGCATATCAAGGAACTGTGAGTTAATGAAGTTGGCATTTGGAATGCCTACCTAAGACCATTCAAGTTTCTTGACCAGCCAAAGTTGGGGTAATGACAATGGGAATATGGATTCTTTCCACCAGAATTTCTAAGAAATAATATATTTCTAATCCAATGGTGAGGGTTATTGGGTTTTGATAAAATAGTGGGAGAATAAATATAATATTTATTTATTTGTCTAAATTTGATCATATAAAGTACTAAAATTATGATCATATTATTTGTAGAAATAAAAATAAAATGAAATCAAACATATAATTGTGATCCATACCTGAGAAGGAAAACCTTCTCACTAGAACTAAAATATAGAAGTGGGAAAGGTGCCTACGGGTCATCCTTCACTATGAAAGGAAATTATATGTGTCGGAAGAACCTTTACCAGTTGCACTTGGCAATGAGGCAAGTGATGAAGAGATATCTCTCTATGAGAAACATTTGAATGATGCTGCAGATGTTAAGTGATTCATGCTTTCATCCATATCTAATGAGATTTTAAAGTAGCATGAGGATATAGATGCCTGTAGCATGATGTCTCACCTTTAATATCTTTATCAAGAGAAGGTGAGACAAGAGAGGTATGAGATCTCATATTCTTTGTTCACAACTAAGCTCGGAGAGTTTGCGCCAGCTGTGCCTCATGTAGTCAAGATTATTAGTTACATTGAATTCCTGAACATATTAGGGATTAAATTCTCAAATTAGTTTCATATAGATATCATACTTTCATCACTTCCCAAGACCTTATCCAAATTTATTGTTAATTACAATATGAGAAATAATGAGAAGTGTCTTCTAGAACTTATTACTTTAATTATCTAATTAGATAAGCACATGGGGCATGACAAACCAATAATCCTTATGATGAATAAGAAAATAAATAAAAAGGAAAAGGGGCCCAAGAACTATAAACAATCTAAAGCTCTCGAGCACTATCCTTCCAAGAAGAAGAAGATCCATAGGCAGGGAAAGGAAAAGGAGGTGGAATGTTTTTCATACAGAAATTCAGTCCACTGGAAGAGAAACTAAAACTAGAGGAAAGGGGAATCCAATGGTGCATTTGTTATCGAGTGAAACCTTTAAATTTTAAAACATTGGGTATATGGAATAGCTTGTGGTGCTCACATCTGTTTTTAAATGCAGAAACCAAGTAGATTTTGGAAAATTTCTATAAGAGAGGTGGATCTGTGAGTCGCTAATGGTGTGAGGATGGATGATATTTCCATTGGTGACTACCATCTTTCATTTAAAATTTGAAGGATTTTTGTTTTAAGATTTTGTTATTATGCACCTACAGTTACCAATAACATAATTTATGTGTCATGTTTAGATACAGATGGGTTTATTTTCAAATTTGAAAATAAAAGTTGTTTGTTTTATAAGGAAAACATATGCTATGGTATGGAGAATTTAAATAATGTTCTTTATGAATTAAATTATGAAAACCAAGTATTTTAAATCGATAACAAATCATGTTTTCATGACTCATATAACACCCATTTGTGGCATCACCATCTTGGTCATGTAAACGAGAAGAAATTGATAAAGATTTGTCAATATGGTTATTTAGAATCTTCTGATCTAAAACCACTTGATAGATGACATGCTTGTTTACAAGGGAAAATGACTAAACCGCCATTATATGGATAGGGTGAAAGGGATATATAGATTCTAGGATTGGTACACATTGCTGTGTATGAACCATTTTTAGTATAATCTATAAGTGGATATTCTTACTTTATAACTTTTACTGATGAATTCAGTAGATATGGATATGTCTACTTAATGAGGTATAAGTTAGATTCCTTTGAGAAATTCAATGAATTCAAGAATGAAGTAGAGAATCAACTTGGTAGGAAGATAAATAAGATTCAACCATTTAGAGGTGTTGAATGTATTAACCAAGAGTTAATTGACTTTTTTATGGGAGTTTGGTATTCTATCTCAACTAAATCCACCTTACACACCACAGTGGAATGGTGTTAGTGAAAGGAGGAACCGTACCTTGTTAAAAATGGTAAGGTTGATGATGACTCATGCAGATCTTCCATTATCCTTTTGAGGATTTTCATTAAAAACTACAACATACACATTAAACTTAGTACCAAATAAAGTAGAAAATGGAATTACCTTCAAGATATGGAGTGGAAAAAACACATTTTATCACATACACATGTATTGGGATGCGAGGCATTTGTTAAGGGATTCTTAGGAAACAAAATAGCACCACGGGGCACGATGGGTATATTTATAGGATATTAAAAATAAAAAAAGGAATGTTACTTATACAACACCTCATACAAGAAAGTGACTATCACTAGACAAGTCGTCTTTCTTGAGAGGGAGAACATCCTCAAAAAGGATAGTGGGAGCAAGATTGACTTTGATGAAGTTGATGCTCAAGATACAAAAGAGTTTGTAGATGAAAAGGTTTCATAGGTCCCCATGGAAGAATTAGTTCCTAAAACACAAGTACTGTGTAGGAGCTTAAGAGAGGTAAGAGAACCATAGAGATATGGTTTTCTAGTCACCGAGGATGGTGAATCATTATTGGTTGATGATAATGTAACTATCTCTTATAAGGAGACAATATAGATCTCAGAAGTTGAAAGATGGATAGAATCTATGAATTCTGAGACGGATTCCATGTATCAAAACCAAGTTTGGGTTTTGGTCGATGTTCTAGTTGATGTAAAGCCTATTGGATACAAATGGATATTCAAGAAGAAACTAGACATATAAGGTAAAGTAAGTACCTATAAAGTAAGGTTAGTGTCCAAAGGTTTTAAACAATGTTAAGGAATTGAATATAATGAAACATTTTCAACAATTTCCATGTTTAAATCAATTAGAATCATACTTGATATAGAATATTACCATGACTATGAGATTTTGGATGATGGATGTCAAAACCGAATTCCTTAACAGGAACCTTCAGGAAGATGTCTATATGACACAACCATAAGATTTTGTGACTCACAGTGATGCCAAAAATATTTTTAAGTTGTATATATCCATTTATGGATTGAAGAAAGCATTGAGTTCATAGAAAATTCAATTCGATAAATCCATAAAATAATTTGGTTTCATTAAGAATTAATGTGAGTCATGTGCTGACAAAAGTTTTAATGTGAATGAGGTCATTATCCTATTAGTATATACTGATGAAATATTAATTATTGGAAATGACATACTAGTCTTACAGTTTATTAAGGACTTGTTAAACAAGTGCTTCACCATGAATAACTTAAGTGACACATCCTACATTTTTGGGATCAAGATCATTTGTGATAGATCAAATAGGCTTCTTGGACTAAGTCAAAGTACGTATATTAATCATATACTAAAGAGATTTAGTATGGAAAAATCCAAGAGGTGATTGGTTTCATTGTCACATGGTTTACATATTTCTAAGAAAATGTTCCCCCACACACAAAGAGAAAGAGATAATGATTAACATACCATATGTTTTAGTGCTAGGATCAATCGTGTATTCCATGTTATGAACTAGACTTGATGTTGCATATGCATTGAGCATGGTAGTCAGATATCAAGAATATATAGGATAATAACATTGGACCACTGTTAAGGATATCCTTAAGTATATGAGAAAAAATAAGGATATGTTTCTAGTGTATAGAGGAGACAAGAAGCTGGTCATCATGGGTTATAATGATGCTGGTTTTTAGACATATCAAAATGATCTGATGTCACAATCAGGATATGTTTTCTATCTCAACGGAGGAGCTATAAGATAAAATACCTACTAGTTGGAAATCCATATTTATACGTGTCATTGGATGTTCCTATCTATGGATGCATGTATTGGTCCTTATAATTTAATATTATTATTAATGGATATTATGAGTCACATACATTGATGTATTGATGAAAACTATAATGAAAGATGTTCGTGGAGAGGTAGGATACATTGGGTGCATCATGAGTAATGGTGCATTAATGAATAATGTGACAAAGAATTAATACCTTATGTTCATTAATGGAAGTTAATATCTCAGGCCCTTTGATGGAAATTATATAGCTTAAATAAATCCATGGACACAATGTTCTATAGGCAAGTTCTATTTCCAGAAATTCAAAGAAAGAGATATCGAGCGCATAGTTTGATGGCACTGGCATGAAACCTTCTTGATTATAAATATTGTGGTAAAGGGATTATATTACAAGGTAAGCATCTGTATGAGGTGACATGTCATTATAATATTAAATTCTTTCTTTATGGGTGCATTGGAATGTTTCTAGATGATAACCTTGGACTTTGGGCTGCTTTTCCTAACGCCGCTATGAAAGAGGCCTAGAGGGTCAGACACTAAGTGTATCCGGGATCTCAATTAAATAATATATTATTATGTATTATTTAACAAGATAAATACATATTATTCCCGGTCATGGTTTAATAATTATCCATGTATTCCTAATTTCATTTATTTTGTCACTATTTTTTCGAGAGAATATATTATGAGCATAATATTTAATAAATATTTATTTTCTCTTTAGTGAATATAATATTTATTTATTAATTAGAGAATAATGCAATGATATTTATTTAATAAATAAATTTAAATTATTCAATGATTGATAAATATTGAGGAGGAATGGAGGACCAATTTTAATGGTCCTGAGATAAATGATAATATTGAATATTATTTAATTAAATAATATTTAGTTGTAATTCGCAAGTTAAGTGCATATCAAGAAATAATAATATTTCTATTGTTATTTGACATTGGGTTTTGTTGGGATTAAATAAATAATAAATCCACTTGTGAAATTATTTTATTTTAACCTTAGAATTATAAATACCCAATTATTTCATTTTTCTCATAATCTAATTCAGTTATGGACAATGGATCTTGGAGAATTCTCTCAAGCCTAGAGAGCTCCCTTCTCCCAAAACACTCCCAAGAACGGTGAGCAATCCTCCTCCACTAGATCTAGGAGAATGTTTTGGAAGAGATTCATGAGGTGATAAAGGTGGATGACACAAGCACAATGATCTATTGTGCTATCACCTAGAGGCTCCTTCAACGATGTCTAGAGATTCTTGGAACACATGTAGACCACCACTAGAGGAAATTTACACTTGGTTTATACAACTCAGCGATAGTGCATTGCAGATCTATCTTCATACTAATCAATGAATAAATAATTCCTTATAGGTAATTCATATTTAATTAAATTAATTATAAACAATATTTTTTGATCTCCACTCCCTCTCTTGTGGTTCATTTCTTCTTTTTATATTTCTTTGACTCAATTCCGTAGGTCCTGGAATTCATCATCTTATAGATCTCAGATTGATCATTGAATATGGAAAAAATTAAAGTTGGGAACCATCCAACATATGATTATACTAGTCCTGGAACATAAAACATCATTAAAACCAACCATGAGTGGTAGTTATGAAAAAAATACATCGCTTCACAGAGGAAATAGTTTATGCACATGCACTAACAATGTTATTATTTTACCTAATTGATGGAAATAAATAAATAAATGTTTTTCCATTAATATAATAACACTAAATTATAATAATTACACTTATTTTATCATATTAATATGGTAAGACCAGGTTTTATAGATAAATATTAAGAATAAAATGATAAGTATTAAGTAATACTCACTTTGGGACTTTAAACTTTCTCTTGAAATTCTCATTGGAAGTAAAGGGATTAAGTTAACTTTTGGTAACCATGAAGATTATGAACTTGGGATAGGATTATAATAGGATAAAAATTTCATAATTTGATGAATAAATTTTAAAGAATTGGTGTAGAATTAAGGGGTGGTAATTGTCCCTTTTTATAAGTGAAGAAAATGGTACTTTTGAGAAAACCCTTTAATTTTCAATGATATCATTACACTATTAAAGGGTCAAAGACACAAAAAACTAGAAAGAATATATTTTTGGGTGATATTGGGTTGATAAGTCCTCAAATAAGTATTTAAAAATATATTTTAATCAAGTTGTAAGTCATCTATCCTTAGGTTTTTACTTTTAAATTTTTTATTTTTACCTTGGTAACTAGTTATTAACAAAGTAATTTAAGTTTTAATAAAACTATAAAATAAACTCTCTTGCCAAATTTGAATGGGAGGAACCTAAATTTAAAATTAATTTAATCTAATTAAATTTATAAATAATATAAAATTAACTTTTAAATTAAAACATTTTATATATAGAAAAATGGGTTTTTCTAGAAAAATAGTGTTTTAACCATTATGTGTTCTTAATATTTTTTAGCCTTGATTAAAAATTAAATTCATGTTAATATAATTATATATGTGTTTAAACATAATATTATAGTCATAATTTAAAATATTTTAATTTAATTGATTAGATAAAAATTAAATAATATTTAATAAACAATTCTTTAAAAGTAATAGTTTTATCATTATCATGGTCATTAAATTATGACTAATCAATGAAGTTTATTCTATCAAAATAGAATTATAACATTTGTGAATTTTATATTTTAAAATTAAACACAAAATATAACAAAAATTTCTTTTATTGAAAATTACCCTTTTTAATATTAAATCATATTAGTCATTTATCCTCTAAAGTTACGAATTTTTAATTGATTACTATCATAGAGGTTTTATAACATTTTTTTAGTAATCATCGTCTAATATGTTGTGCCACAATTACATTAGGTATTGTGTGTAACATAAGTTATAGAACACAGAATGCATTTTAAAGGATAAAAAATCTCATGTTGTTAAAACATGTCTTTATTCTTGGATTTATCCATATTTTTAAAAAATATTATAATTGGAGTGGGAAACATATGAGTCTAGAAAAAACTTGTATCATTATATCCAAAACAGGCATGCCCTTGTGCATGAAACTCATCGAGTGACTAGGAATTGAGAGAAAGTGGTTCTGAATGGAGTACTTGGGAGAACCTTTTTCTTTTGGAAGAATTGGAATTCATCATTTCCAAAACATTCTTAACCATATCACTACATGCATCAATAATTGGAAGAGTTGGCCCTTTATTTTAGGGGTAGGATCATACTGGCCAATAGTGTTCTCTTCCCCATTACTATATATATTCTATCTATTATGAATGTTATGAAGGATATAATCTAGGAGATAGATAACATAACGAATGGTTTCATTTGGGACTCTAATCATGAGAGGAAGTAACATTGGGAAATCTGGTTGAGAATGGCTAAACCAGTTGGTGAGGGTGGTATTGGATTGTATATAATCACTGAGGCCATGAAATGATTATAGGTGAAACTGGAATTAGAGGTTATAGAAGTTCATTCTCTCTAGGCTATGTTCATTAATGAAAAGTATAGAAAGAATCTTGGTTTTAACATGAATGAAAATGGTTACATATATTCTCTTTGGATCTCATTGTAAGGACACTAATTCAACCAAGAGAATTATGCCTGTTGGATTGTGTGTAGTGGGGAGATCAAATTTTGGTGTGATAATTGGCCCAAGATGCCTCTCTAGTTCCCATGATGCCAGATCCTATGAATGCAATTTTAGAATTCATGTAGGTGTCCTAGTTTCACCAAGGTAGTACTTGATTCTAAGAAATAAAATATCTTTGACACTATACAACTCACGAGAGTTCCAGACAACTGAATGTTTACCGCTATGTCTTTAAGTGATTTTATGGTGTTAAATTTTCATAAAATCATTCTTATAAGGCATGACATTGATGAACGATCAAGATTATTTTATGAAAATAAATCCATTTTAAATCAAACTTCCTTGTATGGTGTATCCAGAAAAATGTTATACCCATTAATTGAAAGGTTTAAAATAGAGTAATTTATTTAGCTTCAAAGTGTCTCTATTTAAAGTATCTAAAGGAAGAAACAAAATATCATATTTTATTAGAATGGGAATGGGATAACACAATTTAGAAGTTCCTTAGAGAATGATTCGGCATTTTATTCCAGGGTGAATCACTCTAGGACTTTATCATGGTGTTGTTTCAAGGGGCTTATCACTCATTCGTAGAATATAGAGTGCATAGAGATTTCTTTGATTCATGAAACTGGACCATTTGGGAGGCTAGGAATAAACAGATAATCGAGGAAAATCCTTTCTCTAATATTTACCTAAAAGTTAAAGTGAAGTTCCTTTGTTTTGAACTCGAAGAAATGATAAAATAGTGGGATAATTCTTTAATGATTAGAAAATTGATTCCAAATCAATCCAATTTCATTAGAGGTGATGGTAGTGCACCACTGGGTATATGGTCCACTAGAATCCTCTTGGGTCAAGTATCAAATTGACCACTAATGGATCTTATGAGTAAGGAATTATGATAGGAGGTGTATTAGTTTATAATGAAAGAGTATTAGTGGTGTTTCCATTTAGTGGATACAATGTTCAAGGTAACTCCATGATAGTAGACGAACATGCCATGTTCAATGGCCCATAATTTTTCAAGGCCCATAACATCAACCAATAAATTATAGAAATTGAATCAGAACTAGATTTTGGATTTATTTTTGGTTAGACACACACTCCATTGTACATTTATTATCAAATTAGAACCTATAATAATATACTAAATGAAAAAGTGGTGATTTTTTACACATGGAATGAGGGGAATAAAGTTGTGGGCTTACTCGTGTATAAAATAGGATAGGATGACTAAATCACTATCCACTCTAATAACACCTCCTAATGGTAAGGATATTATTAGTGGGGATTCCTTCAATCTCAACCACTTTAGACCCCTATTATCTGGGACTTTCTTTGGTATTTTTACCTTTTAATAAATATTTAAGTTTGAAAAAGTGGTATTAGAGTCAATTCAAAAGTTCAAAACCTAATAGTCTCATTGAGGTGGAAGAATTTATGGGGAATTTTATCAATGTTACATAGTAGTGATCCACCCCTTTCCATTAGTCCCTTATCTGATTGTTCTTTTTATAAAAAATATAATCCTATACAAATCCTATATGAAGTGTCCATAAATATATGTATTTTATTTATTGTGAATTATAGAAGAGGGAATGATGTTAATATTCAAGAAGAATATTTAAGAACTTGTTGTAAGTTTATAGTATATTTTTTAACCACTGATAAAGGAGTTATAAAATTATAATTTCAGTGTCTTTATTAAGATCATGTTGATGGTTTAATGATAATAGATAAAACTAATATCATATAATAGACCATGAATATATGAGTTATTGTATTTGATTGAATATATATTGGTAGTTATATATATGTTATGTGCCTTGAGATTGATATAACAAATTGATATATTCTAATAAGATTAAATGAATATGTTTTCTAAATATTTGATGATAAAATAATAATTGTCTCTATCTATTAAATCAATATAGATTATACTTGGTTAATAGATCAAATATTTGAAGAAATATTTTTTAGGATTAGTGATTATTGATATAACTTGATTGGTTTTATCTCATTTGATCCTAAGAATTAAAAATGAATAAAAGAGGAAGTTAATGGGATATTGATAAATTATATTGAAAATATAATAATAATGTTAAATGATGTTATTGATACTTTTTGAAGGTATTTTTAAAGATAATTTGTTTGAATATAAATATTATTTTTCTAAAATATTAAAGGATGAATTGAATATTTTAAAGATTGTGTAAGAAAAATACTAAAATATTGAAGTTTTCTTAAACATAAATTTATAGATAAATTGAGTAAAAAAGTGTGATTTTATAATTATACAATTTTCATAAGATTAAATATGGTTTTATAAAGGTCATGTAATAGTGAACTAATAATTGATCACATTTCGTAAAAATTATCCAGGTATTGGAAGAGTTACATAAGAGTTATCAGAACTATGTAGGCGAGTTATCATAAATTTTAATCTCCTTTTAAGTGTGATATGGGATTTATATATCCTTGTTAATATTTAACTATGATTTGAAAAAGCTAAATAATTTTAAATTTATAATTATTCACATTTTATAAGAATAGACAACAATTTCTATTTATTCTGTTAGTTATTCTAATAATACCATGTAACATTTAATACATATTTGAAATGGTTGTGTAAGAATTATTTTGATTTGTGTAACATTGAAATAAATAATTCATAAATTCAGTGTTAATAAATATAAAGTGTTTAAAGATATCAATATTAATTTTATAGTTAGATATCATAAGAAAATTTATATACATACTGATATCTTATTTGAAGTTAATGTTTATTATAAAATATTTTTATATAGTTTCATCCAAATAGTTTGGTTTCTTTAATGGATATCAAATAATTGATGGATAAATGTAGGGAAAATTCCTCACATACATGATAAGATAAAATAAAATGGAATGTTGTAATCTTTTAAACATGTGAGTCTTCCAAAAAAGGAAGTACCATGGGGAATTTAGGATATATGTGATACATGAATGAAGAGATAATGATAAAGGTATGCCATTATATTAAATTAAGGTAGTGAACCATTTATGATTTTTGATAATTAAAAAATAATAATAGAATGATTGTTTGAATAGAGAGAGAATATAGAAGACTCTACCTGTAGAAGACATTCAATAAATGGGATAATATAATATTAAACATATATTGATCATAATGTGAATAAATATTGGATAAGAAGGATATAAGTTGAAGGATTTATATGGAAATATATTTGAGGAGATAATAATATAGGAGATATATTGAATATATAGTGACCTCACTAATAGAGTAGTTCAAGAGATAAAAAGAGAGTCATTGTTCTGGTATGTTACTTAATGAAAAAAAGTGAAAATGAAGAATAATTTTTTTAAATAAAAAATAATAAGAAGATGGAGTAATAGAAAATGATATTATCTAATGATAGATAATTGTATCCTATATTTAATTGAGAAAATTCATTAAAGGAGGAGACAAGTATTTTGAAAAGCCTTAATATTGGATTGTGTTGTAGTGGATTATTTCTTTATAAGGTTGATGATATTATATTATCATTAGAAAAGTATAGGTAAATTGTATTCCATTAAGATGTCACAATTGTAACCAAGTTCATGAAAACCCTTTCTTTACCATAAACCTATTGTGATTATATTATATTGTATAGAAATGGGTAATATTTATTATAGTAATCATGTAGTCACTTGTGATGAGTGGTGAATATTATAAATATTTGTGTTATATCTTTAGTTGTATTCTTATTGTGATTTATAATTGAATGATATAATTAGGTTTATATCTGAAGAAGAATTAATAAGCTAAAATTAAGAATATATATTATTCAATTTAACAAGTGATGAATATTGTTTTGTGATAAAAATAGAAAAAATGAAAAAATGTTAACTAATTAAACCCCCTACTTAGTGAATCCAACATAGTACTTGGGTTATTTCAATTAGTATCAGAGCCTTGACCTCCTTTGATAATATATTTATTTTTGAGAAACTTTTTAAGATATGTTATACTATTTCTTGTATATTTTTATGAAGTTTATCTGATTGAGTTTTTTTTGGATTGATCAAAATATTTTCATCAAAAAAAGAGTGTGAAGTGTTTATTTATTCTAAAATGTTTACTCTAAATTTAAAATATGATTTTATGAGTTTTATTTCATGATCATGTTGAGTTAAAATGGATTTATTAGCAATTTTTTGAATTGTGTATTAAATTTTCAATTTATATTTGTTTCATAACTTTTAATTTTAATATGGATCATAATTCGAAGAATAATAATTAAAAAGGAAAATGAAAATCTATGAATAAATTATTTTTAATAAATATAAGTGAAAATTTTTTTCTCTTAAGAGTTTGATTTATGTTTGTTTAGAAATTTAAATAAGGTCATGGATAATAAAATCAATTGATCAAGTGAAAATATTAATGTTTTCTCTAATGACAATTGTGATAAAAAATTATTAAATTTGATGAAGATGAAGATAATAATACTTATTTTATTAAATACAATGGTGAAGAAGATATGGATTATATAATTGAAGTCGGTTAATAAAATATTTAAAGTTATATTAAGTATAATTCTTATCTAAAAATGAGTTATAAAATATTAAAAAGAAATAATAAAATAATGAGTGTGATTGGAATGAGATTTAGTATAAAATTTATAATGGGAAATAGTTTGATAAATTAAATAATATATCCTTTCAAGTATAAGAATTGAAAATTTTCATTGAATAAAGAGATTTGAAACTGAAATAATTACTTTAAGTAGTTGATGATAAAGTTAAAAAGAAAAAAGATCATTGGAATAAAGTTAAATTTCTAGAAAAATCAAAAAGAGATTTTATAATAGTTAATAATGGTTGTATATAAATTAAATCCAATAGGGGAAAGGATATTTACAACTAACTAAAATAAATGAAAAATATTCATGATAATCATAAAGCTCAAATTATTATTTTTAAGAAAGAATTTAAAAACAAGGTCTAAAAAATATAAACTCAAAAGAGTCATATAAATTATAAATTACCTAAGATAAAAGTGAAACTAAAATCAGTATGAGAGGATATTTCAAATTCAGTAAGAAACCAAACTTAGTAAAAGATTTCCGAGTCATCAAAAAAAATTTATGGGTATATGATAATTCATATAATACAATAAAGTATTAAGGTTAGTATTATATATGAAAAAGACTCTAGAAAATCTAAAAAAAATTAAATTTAAATTTCAAAATTTCACAAAACAAATGATATGATAAGGGATTCAAAGTGAAACATTAAATTAAAATAACAGATGAAAGGAGAACAAATGCTAAGATAATATCAAGAGATAAATTTAGAAAATAGGATCATAAAAAATGTTTTGTAAATGTGTGTAACTTATAGGGATTTCATAGACACATGTTTATCCTATATTAATGAATTTATATATTTCATCAAAAATGGTATACAAGAGACACAATATGCACATTTCTTATTTGGAAATCCATAACATAGAAGTTTTCTTTGGAATCTTGGTGGGATGAAAATTAAAATTCCATATACAAAAAAATTATAATCACTTTTACTAAAATAATATTTTTGTTTAATTTATTTAATATGTTTATTAATTAGATAATAAATAAAGGTAAAATGCCAAGAATTCAAAAAACCAGTGGAGTTTTTTGGTTGGGAAAAATATTTTTTTTCCTATGAAGAAATTTATCTTTATTGGTTATTATTGTAAGTGTGTTATCTATGTACATATAGAATGAATTTACTTGTTTAGAAGATATAATGTTCAAAAATAAAATATAACAAGAATTAATTAGTTAAGTGTGTTTTTTGAATAAAATGATTTTTAAATAGAAAAGATTATATCCCAAGATATAATTGAAAAATAATTTTCATATACAAGATGAATTGAAGGGAATATGTGACAAATAAGGTCATAATTTTACTGATTTTATCGTAGTATTTCTATATTAGGAAAATACTTTAATTTTTTTTCAATATAAAATAGTAAAATCACAATTTATGTCTAGAGAAAAGATGAAAGCTTCACAAAAAAAAGATCACATGGGAAAAGGCAATATTTAATTAAAAATGATGAAAAAAATAAATAGGTGTGTATAATTGGAATTAATTAGAGGAATAACAGAATGAAGAAACATCTTATTAGTGAGATAAATAAAAAATAGGCATTTTTGAAATTTGGAAGAAAGAAACTAAATCATAGTATGGAAATATGGAAATAATATTATGTGAAAAATGAAGAAGGAAAAAAAGGTTTTATAGTGTAAAACTTCTAGTTATGATAAGTTAAAAATTCAAATATATAATATATTATGATATATTTAAATCATTCATATATAATTTTTAATAATAAATTGATAATTTAATGATAGTTGAATAGATGTGTATGAAACATAAAAGAAAAAAAGTATAGATTTAGAAAAATATAGTTTAAATTATATAAATCTATATAAAAAATAAAACTAAAGTTTGAGTACTAAAACACATCCCACCACATAAAATATAGTGTTTTATTAAATTACCCATCCCCATAAAGTGTATCTTAGAAAGAGAGAGTTTAGGAAACTTATATGGTTTAGGGGGAGTTAGTAAATCTATTGGAAAAAAATGAAAGCATATTATATTTAAAGATTTATATTTGAATTGTATTATAATTTATTAGTATACATGTATTGATTTTTTTACAAATGAAATTGGTGTGATACTATGTCAAAAATATCGATTTCCTAAAAATGACATTTAATAGAGAATTTAATTTATGTTTGGTGTAAAAAATATTATAATAAGGTATGAGTTTCAATGTAAACCAAATTCTTATTTTTACACTCATTTTCTATATTAAGTATATCTCATGTAGAATTTGAGTTGATTATAATGAATATTAGTTTAAGATGTGATAAATTATTAACTATCTTAATTGTTCTTTAATTGGTATTTGTAAAGGATATAAAAAATTGTGAAAGGGACAAATATTTATATGGGTTGCCTTCCCTTTATTCATTTACATTAGGTTTTAAAGGGAAAGAAATAATACATAAATCCTATGAGAGAAATAAAATATGTGGAAAAAAATTATTTGAAGATTCAAAGGGGTAATATATGATTCTGTAATGGGAATTTTAAGTGATCAATCTAATATAGATATTTTATTTGGGAGGGTCTTAATAATGAGGAAGATGAATTAAAAATCTTGAGACCAGATATGCTTAATGTAGATTTGGATTTATGTCGAATTGAAAAAAATCCAAAATGAAAGATTTAAGTGTTTATAAATATATGTATTATATTTGTTTTAAATTATGGAATAAATAATGAGGTTAATATTAAAGTATAGGATTAAATCACTCACTATATTTTTAAAGTGTATTGGATGTTTACTAATAAAGAAGAGGTAAATTAATAATTAGAATATTTTGATAGTATTTTCATGATGAATACATATTTTATGGTTTGATAATGGGTCATTAAATAAATCTTATATAATGGATCATTAATAAATGAGTTATTTTATTTGATTAGAGAGATATTAGTTGTGATATACATGTTATGTGTCTTGATATTGATATTATAAATTGATACATTCTGAGAAGATGAAATGAATATGGTATATTCATGGTTGATGATCAGGTAAGAAGTATTTGTTTCCAATGGATCAATAGATATTGTACATGGTTAGTGGTAGTGATATTTGAAGAAGTGTTATGTAAGGAGATGAAAATTAAATTCATTTACTAAGATATCTTGATTGGTTTTATCTAATTTAATTTGAAAAAACATGAATAAATAATTGAGTAATTTGATGTGTTATTGATGAATTACATTAACAATAAGTCCATAATGGTAGGTGATATCATGAACACTTGTTAAAGTTATTTTTTGAATATAAATTTTTTGAATATAAAATGGATCTTGTAGATAAGTACAACATTGAATTGAATATTTTGAATACTATATAATAGTGACTTGAAAATATTAATGTTTTCGAATATGTGAATTTATAGCTTAATTGTGTGTGTAGGTGTGATTTGAGAATTATAAAGTCCATATAAGAGTAAATAAGGGTTTAAATAGATGTGAAACAATGATCTTGTAATTATTCACATTGTATAAGAGTTATACAAGAAGAGGAAGAGTTATGTAAGAGTGATAATAAATTTGTGTAAGAGTTATCAGAACATTGAAATCATTATGTAAGTGTGATATGATATTTTTATAGTATTCATAAGAGTGATACAAATTTTACAAAGTCTATGTAATTTTAAATTCATATTTTTTCACATTTCATAAGAGTGGATAACAATTTTAATGTTTTATATAGGAGCTTTCAAGAAAACTTTGTAATGTTGAATGAAAATTAAAAGGTTTTTTTTAGAGTTATTATGAGTTATATAATATTTAAATAAATAATTATTAAATTATTGATTGAATATATAGATTATAAAGTTAAAAATATTTTGTTTATTAATAAATATCTTATACTAATTTATTCATATTTTGATATTTTATTTAAAGTTAAAGTTTATTGTGGAATCATTTGATGTGGATCCATCCATAGAGTTTAGTTTCTATAAAGTATATGACACTATAAATGGGATAATGTAAGAAATATGTCCCACATACATGATAAGAGAAAAGAAAAAATAATGAAATAATAATTTATATAATCTATTTTACTTAAAAAGATAAATATTTCACACTAGAAAGGGAAAATTGAATACAAGATTAGGGAGGGAATGACCAAGGTAAATCATTATATTAAATGAATTTAGTGGAGCATTTAATTTTTTAATAATTAATAGAGTTGGTATATAAATCTAGTTTGAATGAATATGGATTCTAAAATATTCTCTACTCGTGGAATACATGAAATTAAGGTAATGATATAATTTTATAAGTGGAATGATCTCATTATAAATTAATATTCAATAATAAGAATGTTATATAAAGGATTTATATGGAAATCATGTAAATGATATAATAATAGTGTATAGATATTAAATATATTATGACCTCCTCGATAGAGAAGGTGAAGAGAATAAAGTTGATCTATTATATTGGCATGTTCTTAAATACTAGAAATCATAAATGAAGAAAAATTATGTTGAAGATATAAATGGAAGATAAAGTATTGGTGAATGAATATTATTTTATGAAATATAAGTTTCTCTTATATTGTATTAAACATCTTCACTAAATATGGAGAATACTATCTTGAGAAGCCTCAGGATTAGCTTTTTCAATATTTAATTCTTAATTTATAAGGTCAATTATATTATATTATCATTGGAGAAAGCATAGGATAACTTTAGGCCATTAAGATAAAACATTTACAATCAAATTTAGGATAATAAATTCTTGACTATAATACTATTTTAATGATATTATATCATATGGAAATGAGTAATTTCATCTATTCAAAGGATATAGACTCTTATGATGAGTATTGTTCCTTATAAATCTTATTTCTCTCTCTATATATGTGTTTTTGATATGATTTATAGTTAGATGATATAATTATGTTCATGAAGGATTAATAATTTCGAATATGCAATTAATAATATATATAATTCATTCTAATAAGTGAAAAATGTAAATTTGTAAGAGAAATTATAGAAAAAGAAAAAGAAAAAGGGTTTAATAATTCACTATACCCCGTCCCAGTAAACCCAATAGGTCCCTTGGGCTATTTTAGGAAATTCCTCTTATTTATGTGATTATAACTTCAATATCAGTCATCAATAATGGGTTATTGGAGATAGACTTTTGGTTAAACACTTTTTCCTTATCATTAACACAAGGCATGGTCTTGATAGGTACAAGCCATGTCACTACACATGGGACTAAAAACATCAATCACCCAGATAATGAATACTTTAACAAATTTGGTTTAGTGCATTATAAATCTTCAAATTTATTTCATAATTCTTACATTTTTTTTCAAATTTTATTTCCCTTCATTGATATTGGTCAACTTCTCCCCCATGGATTTATATGACTTAAATTATATGATCTGTGTAGAGGGTGTTTTATTGGGATCTCCCTAAGAAATTAATTTTTTTATCATTAATATCCAATTATGTATGATATTTCCTTGAAAGGTATGCTCCTAAAATATCAATGATAGAAATTGAAATCATAAAAATATTATAAATATAATCATACCCAATAATTGATGGCAGTGTGACATCTGATTTTTCCAAAGTTGAATATTACATCTATTAAAGATAGGTATGGGATTGTGGTTCACTAAATCCTCCATAATCAAATATTTTAGAGGGAAAATATAATAAAAACTATTTCTTTGATACTAGTTATTATACCCAAATGGATAAAATTGTATCCTAATAGGTGGTAGAAAGTGATGATAAGTTTAAACCAATTTATAGACTTATTCACCCTTGATGAATCTCTATACCATAGTTAAAAGGATGCATTCTCTCAAACCTCACTAGAATATATAATTAATTTAAAGTGATCACATAACACAAGATTAATTTACTTACTTTACCTCTAATAAAAAGGTTAATCCAAGGTAAAAGAGCATTTTGAAACCATATTACATGAATCACTATAATCTCATTGGTTATAAGGTTTCAAAATAACTACTCTATATAGGCTCACTTACTCTAAAACTCTTTAAGGATAACATCCATTATGTATTAATTAAAGATAAAATAGTGATTAACACAACATTTGGTAGTTTTGTGTTTCTTTTAACTACATACAACTTCTACATAATTACTTCAATTGATCTTCAATCATTTTCTCATTATTCTATTATAAAAAATTCATCATATAGAAAACATGAATATATTAATATTATTCACACCCTACTTCATCTTATCTCCCTTTACTTTTAGAGAAAACATTTCATATCTCTATATCTTCATTACAAAATGACCTTGACTAATGTCAATTGTTCAATTAATAAATCTTGGCCAAATATATTTCATTTTTTCCATTAAATATTAATTGAATGTCTGAATAAAATATTCATAACTTCCACACTTCAAGAAGATATATAAAACATATATTAACAAATATAATTGGAACCATGATATGATTTTCCATAATAAGTGTTGTTTCCTTGATTCAACAAAGATCCTAAAAAACTTGACTTCTATAATGCCTTAACTCGATTGATTATATTAGGAAGGACCTAAGTGCCACTAACCTTAGGTGAAATACCTTGGACACAAAATTCTAGAAATAAATTACAAGGTCTTGACCAAACTATGTGGGATAAATTTCCCTTACATAGAGTAAAACCTATAAAAGACATACTACAATAATATACAATGGATAAACGTGATGAATGATATAAAAAGACCAACCAAAACCAATAAACATAAGAAACTAAAACCATAATTTGAGTTGAAATAGTAGAATTGTTACTAATAATTATATGTTAAGGAAATACCCAAAGACACACAAAAACCAACACACCAATGTGGCACCACAACTAATTCCATAGAAACACATCTCTAATTTCCAACTCCCAAATAATGAAACTAAAGCATCAAGGTGATCTACTAGTAAAATACAAGACATATACCTAACCCATATCATAATAAATAACATATAAATATGCACCTAGATTCATATGTAGGGGTGAATATATAGAATCAATAGGAACTCCCCAAGACTTCCCACACATGCAACTAAGATAAACATAAGTTAGCTAACATTTAATATAAAACAAGAGTGAGAAATATAAATTAGTTATAAAAAATATAAATATACATAAGTGGTGATAAAAATCACACCATGAAGGTCTCCCATGTCATGAACACATAACCATGAAACTCACAAACCCAATTCATTTATTTTAAAATTAATCCCACTAAACATCCTATACTGGCGAGTGGTACCCATCCCTCTAAACTCAAGTTATCACTTGGTGATAAAAATCTTAGAGTCTAAATTTACCCTATAGCCAAGTCTAACCCAATAAGACCTTTTCTATATACATATTTATCACGCATACCCATGTACATTCAAATTTATCACACCCAAAAATAGTCTTTGAAATCAAATTCATATTTTAACAATTCATCCAATACATTTTGGGAAAATACCATAACACATATTTTCAAAATATAGTAAAACTGGGAGAAAAAACAAGGGTTTTTTATTAAGAAACACAAACAAGTTATCATTGAAAACCAAACCTTCAAGTTCCAGGAAAAGTGGATAAGGATAGAATCTACCTAACTTAAAAGTGTTCAATGCAAAGAAATAGTCCATGATTCACTGATCAGATCTCCCCTTCACGTTACTTCAATGAATCCTAAATAATATTCATAAATAATTTCCTTAACCAATAGATATATTCATGAGAGCCTTATTATAATATTTTTTCAAAATAAAACAAGGGAATTACATGGGAGAAAAATAATTAGAATCACTGTAACAACCCAAACTTTCATTAATGGAAATCCCTATTGATCTAATTAAATGTCTCTTTATGTAAAATGTTTATATAAAATGTCAAATTCTTTGGTTTTATGTTAAGAATTGTGGCCGTTTCTAATATATCCATTAAACAGTGATCACATGATTAGTATAAATATACGGCTTTAACAAATCCAATTTACTCAGAAAAAGGAAGTGATGGACTCATCCAGTAGACATGACACATAAGAAGCCCATTTTTTAGAGCTCAAAAAATAGGTGGTGTCATTGGGATTAGCTCTTTACCAAGCCCAAGATGATCTCGAATATGTTAAGCTCGAGCGGGACTGCCTATGAGAGAAGTGAAAGTTGATAGAGATTACCACCCGAGCAATTTTATCTGACTCGCCCCAAGAGTCCATCACCATCACACACCTTACTCTTCGGTCTTATGCGGATGTTATAAGGGGTTACATAACAAGACATTAGCACTATGGTTATGTACATTATTTTTTTATATAATAATGAATATACTTTCATTTTATTATTTTATCCTTGTAAATAGTTTTTAAAGCACAAATAGTATTTTTAGTTAATGTTCAACTAAGAAATCTATTTTGATGAATTAATGGATTTTTGAAATAAATAATATTTTAATAAAATATTATTATTTTTATTAAATTAATTTTTATTAAATATAAATGATCGTATAATTTTATGAATGCAATTGTAATTTTTATTAAGGTTGGAAATCCATTTTTGTCAAAACCCTTGAATTTTTGATAAATGTCATTTTTTATTTTAAAATTGAAAATTAACATATTTAGAAAATTATTTAGATAAAATAAATATTATTTCCGGAATCAGGATTTTGAAATTATCCAATAGTAAATTTTTTATAATTTTATGAGACAGTTAAATTTTTGGGTAAAAATTAAATACTGTTTAAATATATAATGTGTTTTATGACATCATAATGACACAATAGTGATGTAATAAAATAATAAAAGCTTTATGTTCGACCAATATATGTTTTTACATTAAAATATTGTGGTTTGGGGGTTTTTGAATTATTTTAAAAAGCATTAATGGACCCTTTAAGACTTATTAAACATCTTGTCTTTTTAAATTTTTTTCCTTGGGAGTGTGAATCACCTCCACATAAGAAACCCCATTATTTTAAGAAGTTCAAACTTTGGCCTTATAAAAAAATTTCCACTTCTCTTTGGAAAAAACCATGGGAAAAAACTATGGGATGGTTTGTGGTTTGGATTAGTTTAATGTGAGGTGTCCCAAACCTAAATAATAAAGAATTCCCCCACCTTTCCTACATAAACCCACCCAATCTCCCATTTCCTCCTCACTCAAAGCCTTTGGAGTTCGTTAAACCTCTTCACTTCTCTCTATATAATCCTCCCAAGGTTCCCCAAGCTCCCAAGAAGCCTTTCTCAAGCCTCTCTCAGGCCTTTGGAAGTACACTTCCAAGTTAGGGTTTTTTCTTCCTTTCTCATTTTTTTCCAATATTCTTTAAATTGTTATGCCCCTTTAATTTCAATTATAAATTTTGGGGTATGGTTTTTAACCTCCCCCATACTTCCATATTTATGTTTGAATGATGGTATACCCCTTTTATATCATTAAATTCCTCCAATGTACACCTGTTACTATACCGAAATTCCGAAAGGAATTTCTCTCTCCTCTTTTACATTCAAGTAATTTTTTTGTTTCATGACTATAAATTCCATTAAAATTTTTGGAAAATGTATCTATATTACCCCCTTACTGTACATTTCATGTACATATTATGAGACACCCATTTATCTCTCATCAACCATTTTTATGAATTCTTACGTCACGCCGTTATGCTGCCGAAATTGCACCGATTTTCCAAGTCAATGTCATTGTTTAGTGAATACCAAGCCCATTTCTCAATCAAGGGTATTCAACTTTTTTCACATTTACTTATAGTTTAAATAGTTTCATTTATGTATTCCACATTCCTTTA
Source organism: Viscum album (assembly GCA_963277665.1). Lineage (NCBI taxonomy): Eukaryota > Viridiplantae > Streptophyta > Magnoliopsida > Santalales > Viscaceae > Viscum > Viscum album. The sequence continues at coordinate 405,955,559 of OY728134.1, forward strand.
TTGTGGAATAAATGATGATGTTTTATGAATCCATGTTATATGATCCATGTGGCACACTTATGTATAAAATGAAATGTTCAAGAAGGGTGAACCCTTATAGTGCTCCAATGAATTGGGTAAAGTATAGTATCATGATACATCATGTGCAATGGGTTTTGAATCATTCTAATTCAAGTGAAATGAGGTTTTACTCGTGCTTCATGTACAATGAGGATTTACTCATGCTCCATGTGCAATGAGCCTTGGATCATGATAATTCCATGTTAAGTGTTGTTGCCACATTTCCAGGTTATGATTATCATGATTTATCATGAATTTATGTTTATCATTTTCTTGTTCTCTATTGATATGCCTATTTTCTAACATTTATTGCATTCCTCATGTTATTCCATGATTATTCCCTTACTGGGCTTTATATCTCACCCTTTTTTATGCATGTCCTCAAGTTATCCCATGTAATGCTAAGTACGAGGGAATGTAGTGGTCATGTAAAGGAAGTTTCCAATAAAGATGTTGTTTTTAATGTTTTAAGTTGTTATGTAATGATCCTAAGCCTCAAAGACACTAGACCTCTTGATCTTTTATGTTTTATAAAATGAAGTTAATGTAATAAATTATGTTTAATTATGTAATACAAAGTAGGGTTTTCATAGTTGGTATTAGAGGATAGGTTTAGTTATTTTTGGGATTAGGATTAGAAAAACCTAGTAAAGTCTTTGAGACTAGACTAAGTATAATAAAAACACCCCTAAGTTTTGGTGAGTATTGAGTAAGTGGTTTATCAAGCAAATACATCCCTATCAAGACACGAGCAGGTAGAGGTGTCTCTAGCACAGATGTATCCTAGGGGTAAAACCCAAAAACACTGCTTTAAGATGGACTCGAACGGGAAATGGTGCACGACAACGAGACTTGATGCACTCTTAGTTATGATACTCCTGGGGGATATGATTTGGTAAATTTAAAAGCTTAGTAAGGGATAAAAAAATACCTAAGAATATATGTTAGAAAGTAGATCATGGATAACATGGACTGAAGCCAATAGATTCATATGTTAAATAAATAAAATTTATTTATAAGTTGTTAGTTTTGTCTTTGGATTACCCTTTATTTGTTACCCCTAACTTTACCTTTATTCCATCCAATGACTGGTAATAGGAGAACTCGGGCTGACAACCAATGTGAAGATCAATGTGATGACTGTAGTATTGAGATGCCCAATCCAATGGGAGCGGGAATCGTGAATTTTATCACACTTATCTCTCAGCTAACTCAAGTTTTGAATAGAAACATGGGTCAAGAGGAATGTTCAACCCCCCTAATAAAGAAAAACTCTCTATCGAGAGCTTCATGAGACAAAGGCATCCTACTTTTAATGGATCATCTGATTCCTCAATCACTACACAATGGATCACCTTCATTGAAAGGATATTCTCTATCCTTCAATGTTCTAAACAATAGAAGGTTATTCTAGCTTCTTATTGTATGGAGGGTGAATCTGATCAATGGTGGAAGTTGATAAAAAAATATGAATCCTAAGGAGGAGATCGAGGCGTTGGAATGGATGGATTTCCGAAATATGTTTTTCGATAAATATTTTCCGCGCACCCTCCGGCTTAAGATGGAAGGGGACTTCCTTGAACTCAAACAAAAAGACGAAGAATCTGTTGGAGCGTATGAGGAAAACTTTACAAGGCTTCCACTATATGATTTAGGCTTTGTAGTTACCCATGAATGAAAGGTTGAACGCTCCTTTGGTGGGCTAAAGCCTATCCTTTGAGAAGCGCTAACGATCCGTGACTTCGACAACTGTGAGGAAATTGTCCGATATGACCTCAAGGTCAAAATAGATATCGGAGAATCTCAGGGGTATCATGGGGATAAGAAGCATAAGGGGGACTTCAATGCTGGCGGTCCGATGGATAAATCCAATGGTGCTAAGAATATCTAGCACGCCACATGCCAAAGGTGTGGAAAGAAGCACCCTAGAAATTGACTGAAGGGTACGAGGAAATGCTTTAGGTGTGTAAGAGAAGGACACCTAGCTATTAACTATCTGCAAGAAATACCTACAGCTATGATAGAGAGAGGAACCCTCTATTAGAACCTCAACACGTGGTTCATTCCTACAACTGCAAATAACTAGGGCATCTTGAAAATTAGTTCCCTAATCCAAGGGTCTTCAGAGGCAACCAACAACCTCCAAGGTAGCAATGGAGATCTTTTTTCATCACTACTACCGAAGTGAAAACTGAAAACGAAGTGGTGATAGGTACACGAGGTATTCATTCAAGAATAGTGAATGTACTTTTTGATTCAGGTTCTATGCATTCTTTAATATCTCTCAAGTTTAGTAGAACAATCCCAGCACCACCACAAATCATGGAAGTTAAGATGTCGGTGACTATGAAAAATAGGGCAATCATTTCATCCCATGAATATAACTCCTCCCCTATCATAATATGTGGATTAAACTTCCTGGATAACCTTTTCATACTCCCTCTGGTGTAATTTTATGAAATTCTTAGCATGAATTGGATTTCCTAATATAGAACCAACATAAATTTCCGTGAGAGGGAAATCACTCTTCATGTGGAGAATCCTCCCCCGATTCTTTACAAGTGTAAGGAGGAAGATGAATCTTCTTTAGATCCATCATCTAAAGTGTTGATATTACTTCCCTATGATCATGCGTATCTAGCTAAGATGATTTAGTCTAAGGGGGGCAACCATCCTAGAAGACATGCCTATTGTGAGGGAATTCACTGAATTGTTTCCTGAGGAACTTCCTGGTCTTACTCCTAGAAGATACGTTTAATTCTCAAATGATATTATACCTAGGGAATTGCCAATATCCAAGTCTCCATATAGAATGTCTATTGTGGAGATTTACTAGATGAATAAACTACTATAAGAGAATCTAGATAAAGGGTTAATATGCCCAAGTGCTTCACCATGGGGTGCGCCAGTCCTCTTTGTCAAGAAGAAGGATGGTTCAATGAACCTTTGCATAGATTATCATGAGCTTAAAAAAATCATGATAAAGAAAAAGTATCCTCTCCCACAAATTGATGACTTGTTTGATTAGCTGTGTGGAGAATAATACTTCTCCAAGGTGGATTTGCAGTCATGATATTATCAAGTAAGGGTGAAGAAGGAAGATATCCCCAAGACTACTTTTCGTACAAGATATGGGCACTATGAATTCATAGTAATGCCCTTAGGACTCACTAATGCTCTAGAAATCTTCATGGACTTGATGAATAGAGTCTTTAGAGATTACCTCAATAAATTTTTGGTAGTCTTTATAGATGATATTTTGATATACTCTAAAATCAAGAAGGATTGTGAGAAGTATCTAAGAATTGTACTAGAGACCTTGCGGAAGGAGAATCTCTATGAAAAGTACAACAAGTGTGAGTTTTGGTTGAAGGAGGTCTCATTCTTGGGCCATATCATCACAAGAAATGGGATATTTGTGGATCCCTCCGAAATAGATGCAATTGAGGGATGACCGCGTCCAACATCAGTAACGGATTTCCATAGATTCTTGGGGTTAGCTGTATATTAGCCACGATTTGTGAGAAATTTCTCATGATTGTCCAACCCACTTACTAAGCTAACTTAGAAAGGTGTAAAGTTTTCTTGGAGTGATTAATGTGAAGAAAGCTTCAAGGAGTTGAAAAGGAGGCTTATCACTGCACCTGTTCTCACTTTACCCACAAGTGGAGAACTTTTTGTGGTATTCAGTGATTCTTCGAAGAAGGTTTTGGGATGTGTGTTGATGAAAAATGAAAAATTCATTGACTATGCTTCAAGGAAATTGAAAGTTCATGAACAGAACTATCCAACACATGATCTCGAGTTGTTTGTAGTGATCTTCACTTTGAAAATTTGGTGGCATTATCTCTTTGTGGAGAAGTGGGAAATATATATGGACCACAAAAGCCTCAATTATATATTCACATAGAAAGAGTTGAACATGCTACGACGAAGATGGTTAGAGCTGATCAAAGACTATGACTGCTCAATCCATTACCACCCTGGGAAAGCGAAAAAGGTGGCAAATTCCCTAAGTAGAAAGGACCCAGTGATTCTATCATTGATGAGAATTAAAAAGGATCCAATCTTCTTAGATTTGATGAAGATGGACATGGGAATCATAAAGAAGAGAACATCATCAATCCTTTCACAAATTATTGCTCAATTGTCAGTTTTGGAAAGGTTAAAGGATGCTAAAAAAGATGATGTAGGAATTCCAGAAAAAGTGGAAGCTATTGTAAAAGGGAAATCCTCGGAGTTTAATGTTAATGAAGAAGGAATTGTGAGATTTGGGAAAAGACTATGTGTTCCATCAAGTCCGGAGCTAAAGATGTAACTTTTGGATGATGCACACAGTTCAAATTTCTCCATTCACCCAAGAAACACAAAGATGTATTGAGATCTCTAAGAGCATTATTGGTGGGATAATATGAAGAAGGAGGTCGCTAAATATACAAAAAAGTGCCTAGTGTGTCAGCAAGTGAAGGAAGGGAGGTAGAAGTATAAAGGGATGATGAAACCATTGCCCATACTAGAATAGAAATGGGAGAACATCACTATGGACTTTGTCACTGGACTACCAAAGACATCCAAAGGCAACAATGCAATCTAGGTTATTATGGATCGTCTTACAAAGGCCACACACTTCATTGCTATTTGGGAGAATTTATCATTGGATCAACTGGAAGAGATATATATTAGTGAGTGGTAAGGATACATGGAGTACCACTATCTATTGTGTTTGATCGAGATCCAAGATTCACCTCCAAGTTTTGGAAGAGTCTTCAACATGCTCTGAATACTGAAGTAAACATCAGTACGGCCTATCATCCTCAAACTGGTGGCCAATCCGAGCATACTATCCAAACACTTGAGGACATTTTGAGAGCATGCTCAATGGAATTTAAAGGAGGATGGGATCAACATCTTCCTCTGGTTGAGTTCTCTTATAATAACAGTTTCCACTCGAGCATCCAAATGGTACCATATGAATTCCTTTATGGGAAAAGGTGTAGAACACCAGCGTGTTGGGATGAGGTCGGTGAGCGTAAGCTGTTTAGACCAGAAATTGTTGAAGAAATGGTGGATAAGGTGAAAACCATTCAGTATCATATCAAGGCATCCTAGAGTCGAAAAAAGAGTTATGCAGATAACTATCGATGAGACCTTGAGTTTAAAGTTGGAGACATGGTATTTCTATGCATATCTCTGTGGAATAAGGTCATGAGGTTTGGAAAGAAAGGGAAGTTAATTCCAAGGTACATTGGCCCCTTCGAGATTCTTGATCGTGTCAGGGTTATGGCCTATCGACTATCACTTCCACCTACCATGGACAAAGTACATGATGTCTTTCAGGTATCCCTCTTAAGGAAGTACATATCGGACCCTCCACATGTACTCTCTTCATAGGTGGTACAATTAGAGGATGATATTTCTTATGAGGAGAAACCAGTGAAGATCTTATACCATAGAGAAAAGGTTCTACAAAATAAGACAATGCCCCCCCCCATCAAGGTGTTGTGGCAAAACCATAAGTTTTAAGAAGTGACATGGGAATCATAGGAAATAATGAAGCAGAGTTATCCACATCTGTTTTAGTGTGGGAAAAGAAAATTGAGAGGGAGAAATTTTTTAAGGGGAGAAGATTGTAATGACCCAGACTTTCATCAATAGAAATCCATATTTATCTAATTAAGTGTCTCTTTATGTAAAATTTTTATATAAAATTTAAACTTCTTTGGTTTTATGTTAATAATTTTTACCATTTATAATATATCCATTGAACAGTGATCACATGATTAGTATAAATATAGGGCTTTAACAAATCCAATTTACTCAGACAAAGGAAGGGATGACCTCATCCAGTAGATGTGGCCCATAAAAAGCCCCTTTATTAGAGCTCGGAAAGGATGTGGAATCATTGGGCTTCACTCTTGACCAAGCCTAAGCCTAGCTTGAATATGTTAAACTAGAGTGGTACTGCCTATGAGATAAGTGGAAGTTGATAGAGATTACTACCTGAGAAATGTTATCCGAGCCACCCCAAGAGTCTGTCACCATTGAACACCTTATTGTTCGGTCTTATGCGGGTGTTATAAGGAGTTATGTAACAAGACCTTAGCATTATGGTTATGTACATTATTTTTTTATATAATAATAAATATACTTTCATTTTATTATTGTTACCTTGTAAATAGTTTTTAAAGCACAAATAATATTTTTAGTTAATGTTCAACTAAGAAATATTTTTTGATGAATTAATGGATTTTTGAATTAAATAATATTTTAATAAAATATTATTATTTTTATAAAATTAATTTTTATTAAATATAAATGGTCGTATAATTTTATGAATGCAATTATAATTTTTATTAAGGTTGGAAAGCCATTTTTGTCAAAACCTGTGAATTTTCGATAAATGCCAGTTTTTATTTTAAAAGTAAAAATAAGAATATTTAGAAAATTATTTATATAAAATAAATATTATTTTTTTAATCAGGACGTTGAAATTATCCAATGGTGAATTTTTCAAAATTTTCTGAGATAGTCAAATTTTTGGGTAAAAATTAAATACCGTTTAAATAAATAATGTGTTTTATGACATCATAATGACTCAATAGTGATGTAATAAAATACTATAATCTTTATTTTCGGCCAATATATGTTTTAACATTAAAATAATGTGGTTTTGGGTTTGTTTGATTTATTTTATAGAGCATTAATGGACCCTTCAAGACTTATTAAACATCTTGTCTTTTTAAATTGTTTTCCTTGGGAGTGTGACTCACCGACACATAAGAAACACCATTATTTTAAGAAGTTAGTACTTTGGACTTATAAAATATTTTTTTACACTTCCATTTTCCAAAAACCATGGGCAAAAAGCATGGTATGATTTGTGGTTTGGATTATTTTAATGTGAGGTGTCCCAAACCTAAATAATAAAGAATTCCCCCACCTTTCCTATATAAACCCACCCAAACTCCCACTTACTCCTCACTCAAAGCCTTTACGGTTCAGCCAAAATCTTCCCTCCTCTCTCTATAATCCTCCCAAGGTTCCCCAAGCTCCCAATAATCCTCTCTCAAGCCTCTCTCAAGTCTTTATAAGCACACTTCCAAGTTAGGGTTTTTTCTTCCTTTCTCATTTTTGTCCAATATTCTTTAAATTGTTATGCCCTTTTAATTTCAATTATAAATGTTGGGGTATGGTTTTGAACCTCCCCCATACTTTCCTATTTATTTTTTAATTATGGTATACCCATTTCTCTCTCATTAAATTCCTCCCATGTACACCCATTAATATGCTGAAATTCCAAAAGGAATTTCTCTCTCCTCTTTTACATTCAAGAAATTATTTTGTATCATGACAATAAATTCAATTAAAATTGTTGGGAAATTTATTTATATGACCCAATTAATGTCCATTTCACGTACATATGATGAGACACCCATTTCTCTCTCATTAACCATTTTTATGAATTCTTACGTCACGCCGTTACGCTGCTGAAATTGCACTGATTTTCCAAGCCAATGTCATTGTGTAGTGAATACCATGCCCATTTCTCTATCAAGGGTATTCACCTTTAATAACATTTACTTATTGTTTAAATAGTTTCATTTATGTATTCAACATTCCTTTATCGTGGAATAAATGATTATGTTTTATGAATCCATGTTATATGATCCATGTGGCACACTTATGCATGAAATGAAATGTTTAACAAGAGTATGCCCTTATAGCGCTCTAATTCATTGGGTAAAGTATATTATCATGATACATCATGTGCAATGGGTTTTGACTCATGCTAATTAAAATTAAATGATGTTTTACTCGTGCTTCATGTGCAATGAGTATTTACTCATGCTCCATGTGCAATGAGCCTTGGCTCATGCTAATTCCATGTTAAGTGTTGTTGCCACATTTCCATGTTATGATTATCATTATTTATCATGACTTTATGTTTATGCTTTTCTTATGCTCTATTGATATGCCTATTCTCTAACATTTATTGTATTTCTCATGTTATTCCATGATTATTCCCTTACTGGGCTTTATATCTCACCCTTTTTTATGCATGTCCTCATGTTATCCCATGTAATGCTAAGTACGAGGGAATGTAGTGGTAATGTAAATAAAGTTTCCAATAAATATGTTGTTTTTAATGTTTTAAGTTGTTATGTAATGATCCTAAGACACAAAGACACTATACCTCTCTATATTATATGTTTTGTCAAATGAAGTTAATGTAATAAATTATGTTTAATTATGTAATAGAAAGTAGGGTTGTCATAGTTGGTATCAGAGGATAGGTTTAGTTATTTTTGGGATTAGGAATAGAAAAACCTAGTAAAGCCTTTGAGACTAGACTAAGTATAATAAAAACACCCCTTAGTTTTGGTGAGTATTGAGTAAGTTGTTTATCAAGCAAATACATCCCTGTCTAGACACGAGCAGGTAGAGGCGGCTCTAGCACAGATGTATCCTAGGGGTAAAACCCAAAAACACTGCTTTAAGCTAGACTCGAACTGGAAATGGTGCATGACAACGATCCTTGATGCACTCTTGGTTATGATACTCCTGGGGGATATGCTTTGGTAAATTTAAAAGCTTAGTATAAACCATTATTAAGGGACAAAAATTTCCCTTAGAATATATGTTAGAAAGTAGATCATGGATAATATAGACTGAAGCCAATAGATTCATATGTTAAGGAAATAAATTTTATTTATAAGTTGTTAGTTTTGTCTTTGGATTACCCTTTATTTGTTACCCCTAAATTTACCTTTATTCTAGCCAATGACTGGTAATAGGAGAACTCAGGCTGACAACCAATGTGAAGATCAATGTGATGACTGTAGTATTGAGATGCCTAATCCATTGGGAGTGGGAATCATGAACTTTATCACACTTCTCTCTCAGCTAACTCAAGATTTGAATAGAAACATGGGTCAAGAGGAATTTTCAACCCCCCTAAGAAAGAACAAATCTCTATCGAGAGCTTTATGAGACAAAGGCATCCTACTTTTAATGGATCATCTGATCCCTCAATCACTGAACAATGGATCAGCTCTATTGAAAGGATATTCCCTATCCTTAAATGTTCTAAACAAGAGAAGGTTCTTCTGGATTCTTATTGTATGGAGGGTGAATCTGATCAATGGTGAAAGTTGATAAAAAAAATATGAAGCCTAATGAGGAGATCGAGGCGTTGGAATGGATGGGTTTCTGAAAGATGTTTTTCGATAAATATTTTCTATGCACCCTCTGGCTTAAGATGGAAGGGGACTTCTTTTACCTCAAACAAAAAAGACAACGAATATGTTCGAGCGTATGAGGAAAACTTTACAAGGATTCCACGATATGGTTTAGGCTTTGTAGTTACCCCTGAATGCAAGGTTGACCGCTCCTTTGGTGGGCTAAAACCTAGCCTTCGAAAAGCGCTGACGATTTGTGACTTCGACAACTGCGAGGAAGTTTTCCGAAATGACCTCAATATCAAAATAGATATCAGAGAATCTCAGGGGTATCATGGGGATAAGAAGAATAAGGGGGACTTCAATGCTGGCGGTCCGATGGATAAATCCAATGGTGCTAAGAAGATCCAGCACCCCACATGCCAAAGGTGTGGAAAGAAGCACCCTAGAAATTGACTGAAGGGTATGAGGAAATGCTTTAGGTGTGTAAGAGAAGGACAAATAGATATTAACTATCTACAAGAAAGACCTATAGCTACGATGGAGGATAGGAACACTCCATTAAAACCTCAACACGTGGTTCATTACTACAACTGCAAATAACCAGGGCATCTTGAAAATCAGTTCCCTAAGCCAAGGGTCTTCAGAGGCAACCAAAAACCTCCAAGGTAGCAAGGGAGAGATTTTTCCATCACTAATTCAAAAGTGAACACTGAAAACTAAGTGGTGATAGGTACACTATGTATTCATTCAATAATAGAGAATGTACTTTTTGATTCAGGTTCTATGCATTCTTTTATATCTCGCAAGTTTAGTAGAACAATCCCAGCACCACCACAAATCATGGAAGTTAAGATGTCGGTGACTATGAAAAATAGGGAAATAATTTCATCCCATGAATATAACTCATCCCCTATCATAATATGTGGATTAAACTTCCTGGAGAACCTTTTCATACTCCCTCTGGTGGAATTTTATGCAATTCTTAGCATGGATTGGATTTCCTTATATAGAGCCAACATAAAATTCCGTGAGAGGTAAATCACTCTTCATGTGGAGAATCCACCCCCGATTCTTTACAAGTGTAAGGAGGAAGATGAATCTTCTTTAGCTCCATCATCTCAACCGTGGATATTACTTCCCTATGATCATACGTATCTAGCTAAGATTATTGAGTCTAAAGAGGCAACCATCCTAGAAGACATGCCTATTGTGAGGGAATTCACTAAAGTTTTTCCTGAGGAAGTGTCTGGTCTTACTCCTAGAAGAGATGTTTAATTCTCAATTGATATTATACCTGGGGAATTTTTAATATACAAGACTCCATATAGAATGTCTGTTGTGGAGCTTGAGTAGCTGAATAAACTACTATAAGAGAATCTGGATGAAGGGTTAATATGCCCAAGTGCTTCACCATGGGGTGCGCCAGTTCTCTTTGTCAAGAAGAAGGATGGGTCAATGCACCTTTGCATAGATTATCATGAGCTTAAAAAATAATGATAAAGAACAAGTATCCTCTCCCACAAATTGATGACTTGTTTGATTAGTTGTGTGGAGCACAATACTTCTCCAAGGTGGATTTGAGATCACGATATTATCAAGTAAGGGTGAAAAAGGAAGATATCTCCAAGACTACTTTTCATACAAGATATAGGCACTATGAATTCATAGTAATGCCTTTAGGACTCACTAATGCTCCAGAAATATTTATGGACTTAATGAATAGATTCTTTAGAGATTACCTCAACAAATTTTTGGTAGTCTTTATAAATGATATTCTGATATACTCTAAAATCAAGGAGGATTGTGAGGAGCATCTAAGAACTGTACTATAGACCTTGAGGAAGGAGAATCTCTATGCAAAGTACAACAAGTGTGAGTTTTGGTTGAAGGAGGTATCATTCTTGGGCCATATCATCACAAGAAATGAGATATTTGTGGATCCATCCAAAATAGATGCAATTGATGGATTGCCGAGGCCAACATCGATAACGGATATCCATAGCTTCTTGGGGTTCGCTGTATATTAGCCACGATTTGTGAGAAATTTCTCACGATTTTCCAACCCTCTTACGATGCTAACTTAGAAGGGTCTAAAGTTTTCATGGAGTGATGAATGCGAAGAATGCTTTAAGAAGTTGAAAATAAGGCTTATCACTTCACCCGTGCTCACTTTACCCACAAGTGGAGAACTTTTTGTGGTATTCAGTGATTCTTTGAAGAAGGGTTTGGGATGTGTGTTGATGAAAAATGAAAAATTCATTGACTATTTTTCAAGGTAATTGAAAGTTCATGAACAGAACTATCCAACACATGATCTTGAGTTGTTTCTAGTGATCTTCACTTTGAAAATTTGGCGGAATTATCTCTTTGGGGAGAAGTGGGAAATATATATGGACCACAAAAGCATCAATTATATATTCACATAGAAAGAGTTGAATATGCTCCGAAAAAGATGGTTAGATATGATCAAAGACTATGACTTCTCAATCCATTACCACCTTGCGAAAGTGAAAAAGGTGGCAGATTCCCTAAGTATAAAGGACCCAGTGATTCTATCATTGATGAGAATTGAAAAGGATCCAATCTTCTTAGATTTGATGAAGATGGACATGGGAATCATAAAGAAGGGAACATCATCAATCCTTTCAGAAATGATTTCTCAATTGTTAGTTTTGGAATGGTTAAAGGATGCTCAAAAGGATGATGTAGGAATTCAGGAAAAGTGGAAGCTATTGTAAAAGGGAAATCCTTGGAGTTTAATGTTAATGAAGAAGGAATTGTGAGATTTGGGAAAATACTATGTGTTCCATCAAGTCCGGAGCTGAAGATGTAACTTTTTGACGATGCACATAGTTCAAATTTATCTATTCACCCAAGAAACACAAAGATGTATCGAGATCTCCAAGAGTATTATTGGTGGGATAATATGAAGAAGGAGGTCGTTGAATATAAAAAAAAGTGCCTAGTGTGTCAGCAAGTGAAGGAAGAGAGGTAGAAGTATAAAGGGATGATGAAACCATTTCCCATACTAGAATATAAATGGGAGAACATCACCATGGACTTTGTCACTGGACTACCAAAGACATCCAAAGGCAAAAATGCAATCTAGGTTATTGTGGATCCTCTTACAAAGGCCGCACACTTCATCGCTATTTGGGAGAATTTCTCATTGGATCAACTGGAACAGATATATATTAGGGAAGTGGTAAGTCTACATGGAGTACCACTATCTATTGTGCCTGATCAAGATCCAAGATTCACCTCCATGTTTTGGAAGAGTCTTTAACATGCTTTGAATACTGAAGTAAACATCAGTACGGCCTATCATCCTCAAACTGATGGCCAATCCGAGCAGACTATCCAAACACTTGAGGACATTTTGAGAGCATGCTCAATGGACTTTAAAGGAGGATGGGATCAACATATTCCTCTAGTTGAGTTCTCTTATAATAACAGTTTCCACTCGAGCATCTAAATGGTACCATATGAAGTCCTTTATGGGAAAAGGTGCAGAACACCAGCGTGTTGGGATGAGGTCGGTGAGCATAAGCAATTTGGACCAAAAATTGTTGAAGAAATTGTGGATAAGGTGAAAACCATTCAGTATCATATCAAGGCAGCCTAGAGTCAAAAAAAGAGTTATGCAGATAACTATCGATGAGACCTTCAGTTTAAAGTTGGAGACATGGTATTTCTATGCATATCTCCGTGGAAGAAGGTCATGAGGTTTGGAAAGAAAGAGAAGTTAAGTCCAAGGTACATTGGCCCCTTCAAGATTCTTGATCGTTTCAGGGTTGTGGCCTATCGACTAGCACTTCCACCTACCATGGCCAAAGTACATGATTTCTTTCATGTATCCCTCTTAAGGAAGTACATACCGGACCCTTCACATGTAATCTCTTCATAGGTGGTACAATTAGAGGATGATCTTTCTTATGAGGAGAAACCAGTGAAGATCTTATATCATAGAGAAAAGGTTCTACAAAATAATACAACCCCCCCCCCCCCGTCAAGGTGTTGTGGAAAAACCACAAGTTTTAATAAGTGACTTGGGAATCATAGGAAATAATGAAGTAGAGTTATCCATATCTGTTTTAGTGTGGTAAAAGAAAATTTCGAGGGAGAAATGTTTTAAGGGGAGAAGATTGTAATGACCCAGACTTTCATTAATAGAAATCCATATTTATCTAATTAAATGTCTCTTTATGTAAACTTTTTATATAAAATTTCAACTTCTTTGGTTTTATGTTAATAATTTTTACCATTTATAATATAGTCATTGAACAGTGATCACATGATTAGTATAAATATAGGGTTTTAACAAATCCAATTTACTCAGACAAAGGAAGAGATGACCTCATCCAGTAGATGTGCCCCATAAAAAGCCACTTTGTCAGAGCTCGGAAAGGATGTGGAATCATTGGGCTTCGTTCTTGACCAAGACCAATCCTAGCTTGAATATGTTAAACTAGAGTGGTACCACCTACGAGATAAGTGGAAGTTGATAGAGATTACCACCTGAGAAATGTTATCTGAGCCACCCCAAGAGTCTGTCGCCATCGAACACCTTATTGTTCGGTCTTATGTGGGTTTTATAAGGAGTTATGTAACAAGACATTAGCACTATGGTTATGTACATTATTTTTTTATATAATAATGAATATACTTTCATTTTATTATTATTACCTTGTAAATAGTTTTTAAAGCACAAATAGTATTTTTAGTTAATGTTCAACTAAGAAATATATTTTGATGAATTAATGGATTTTTGAATTAAATAATATTTTAATAAAATATTATTATTTTTATTAAATTAATTTTTATTAAATATAAATGATCGTATAATTTTATGAATGCAATTATAATTTTTATTAAGGTTGGAAATCCATTTTTGTCAAAACCTGTGAATTTTCGATAAATGTCAGTTTTTATTTTAAAAGTAAAAATAAACATATTTAGAAAATTATTTAGATAAAATAAATATTATTTTTGTAATCAGGACATCGAAATTATCCAATGGTGAATTTTTCAAAATTTTCTGAGACAGTCAAATTTTTGGGTAAAAATTAAATACCGTTTAAATAAATAATGTGTTTTATGACATCATAATGACTCAATAGTGATGTAATAAAATACTATAAGCATTATTTTCGGCCAATATATGTTTTAAAATTAAAATAATGTGGTTTTGTGTTTGTTTGATTTATTTTATAGAGCATTAATGGACCCTTGAAGACTTATTAAACATATTGTCTTTTTAAATTGTTTTCCTTGGGAGTGTGACTCACCTACACATAAGCAACACCATTATTTTAAGAAGTTAGTACTTTGGACTTATAAAATATTGTTTTATACTTCCCTTTTCCAAAAACCATGGGCAAAAATTGTAACATCCCAAATAAGTAATGAATAATAGATATTTTTATCTATGTCTATTAATGATTAAGATAGTGTTATAGAGGCTTAAAATGAAAATAAATACAATCTTATGCATGGAATACACTAATATTCTTAAAAGATTGTTTTACTGCCTTTTGATGGAAAACCATTTTTGAATCTATCTTTTGACAATTTTATAAACTATGTTTGTCAAAATAAACGTATTCTTTATGATTGGGACATCAAAATTTACCTTGTGTGAATTTTTGGTATTTTTCTGACAATGTTCATTTTTTAATGAATAGTGAAAAATACTGCATTTTACATCAAAACTACTTTTTAATATAATTTATTTATATGATTAGATTATGTTTTGAATTGGTTTTGAAGTGAAATTAGAATATATTTTTACCATTTTATCTAATGGTGGTCATTGGAATCAATTTCACTTTGAAATTAGACTTAACTGGTGTCAATCTTTTGATACTTATTGTTTTGTAAAAACATGCTTTTTGCTCTGGAAGTGGGAATTAATTATTAAATTAATTAATGTGACTTATATGATTTGAATTTTGTAAAATAGACTTCATTTTTGAATTCGGAATATCAAATATAGCTTAGGGTGAATTTTTGGTAATTTTCTGAAAAACTTCAATTTTTGATGAATAGTGAAACCACTAAGTGGTAATCAAGAAAACTGATTTTTCAGTTAAATAAAAGTTTACCACTAATGTGTATTGAATTTTGAAAATCCGATATACATAGTTGTCATTAAGAAGTAAAATGGGGTTCAATGAGATTAAAATAATTTTTTGGTGAATAGTAACTTATTAAGTTTTTAATCGCGATTAGTGGTAATTAGTGTAGTTTAAGGTATAAATAATGATTTAATAATATGAAATGACCTAGAAACATGTCCCAACCTTATTGGTTGTGTCATGGCCGACCAAGACAAGCCATGGGTCAACTTGGGGACCCCATGGGGACATTTTGGTTGGGAAATGACATAAATAACTTTTTATTTAATGTAAACGTAAAAATGACACAAACATAATATGTTTTAAGAAAGCAATTTTTACATGGGGTTATAAAGATCATATATTTGATTATAAATAGTCATTGGAAAGATAAAAATATTTCCTACATCATAGTATTTTTTTTTATGATTTTTAGACATTAAATAAATTAAAATATTTATGACATAATAATGATGCAGCGATGACATCATTATTTGACGATTTAAATAAAATGGAAAGAAAATGTAAAATCTATGAACTACACATGGCCAAAACCAATTGGATAAGTGTATTTCGAATCCTTATAACCTTATCCACTAATTATATCAATGTGGGACCTTTTAAAACCGAAACACATTTTCAAATAAAGTAATATTTCTTTACATTCCAAAAGTGCCCCTCCTCTCCTCTTATAAAAGGCCCTCACCTCTACCTCATTTAACACACTCCTCAAGCCTTTGGCTCGGCCAAACCCTGCCCATTTACTCTCTCCACATCCCTCTCCTCATCCTAGAGGATTCCCTTTGGGCAGAATCCTTTCAAAGGAAGCCTTTAGGCTCAAATCAAAAGGAGGTACACTTTTTAAAGGTAATTCATTCTCTCATGTTCATTTGTTTTATTTTGCTTCTCCAACACCCTAAACTATTTTTATTTACTCCTTTTGTAACAAAACAGTATATTAAATATACTATGATGTTTTTATAAGATTTATTTTAGCTACACTCTCACACAACTACATCAAATGGTTAAAGAACATACGGTTTCCGTGGATGGTGAAATTTTGCCTCCCAAAACGATGATTGTTCAATACTCATTTAACACCTTCAATGGTGGCCATTATGATGTCACTATTTTTATATATGATATATAATATGTTTATGTTTTCCTTAAGCTTCTGTTTTTTTCATTTTGGGCATACCTTTATGGTTTCCATTATGGGTAAACACGATATCTTCATTTTAGGAAGTGCGGACTACCGCCCCCTGAAAGTGATTTGATTCGTTAATACCATATGTGGGATGTGTAAAGGATAAAGTTAATGATATTATATATGTTATTATACTTGAATTATAATATACTCTTATATAATTATGATTCCATTCCAGAAAATATGAAATAGAAATGGAAGTAGCGTTCATGCGTACGTACGGCTTACCGTCTCCATGAACGGTGCATTTCATTTCTTACCTCTAAATGTGATGTAATATAATAAATACATTTATATGATGAATATATATGATATATATGTTATCCAAATCATTAATATAATTCTGGATATAACGAACCTTTGACCAAATTAACAACATGTAAGTGTAAGAAGTCTATTTTTGACTTAAGAACCAATTACCGACAAAATGAACACTATTAACTTAAATGATTACATGATGTTCATAACATGGTATAAAAAGAATAATTAACTTGAAAAAGATTCATAAGCAAGTAGAGATTAACTCAAGTTTCTTATTCAGGAGATTAAAGAACGGTCGGGTCAAGTCGGATACGAGGTATGGGACTTCGTCTCAATCTCCTTTCATTGAGGCATATTTTATTTTATACACAACTTTCTTTTATACGGTGTATAAACCCCTTTGACTTTTACGTTTATTCAAAAGGAATATTTTTTATACGAAGCGTTTACTAAACGACAAAAGGGAATGTTTTTGTCGTACGTATGCGGCGACAACGACTTCTCCGCCGTCGTGACCGTTATTTGAGTTTCGGCTTCCTCTACATGCCATACCTTTTTTTAAACGAAAAATAAATACCATGTTTTACTTTGGTATTGAAAATGGTTTTCATAATGTTTTTATTACATCAATGTGTTTTATTGATATCTCGTGATTGAAATGTGGAAATGTTATGTTTCCTTTATGCATGTTTTATGTGATATGATTATGTTATGGTTCTTGGGCATTATTATGAAGACGGGTGGTTCCGTGATAAAATAAGGGCGGGTGAGCCTGTTATAGCTCTCCAATGCATTGGGTAACGCGAAGGAGTGAAACGTTAAGGTTTCTTCGAAGAGATTTAGGGAATATACTGTGATGGGTATTCCAAACGTAACCAAGAGGGTTACTCCCTATGTAAGAATGTTATGAATGCCTCAAGTTACCTTTATGTCTTATGATTTCTATGATTTATTCATGATTTTATGAGGTATGTTAAAGTGCCTATGTTTTATGGGTAAAGTATGATTTCATTCTTATGTATATATGAACTCATGTTTCCTTTCCATGTTTTTTTTATAACCCATACTGAGTTTTTATGCTCATCCCAAGTTTTTGAAATGTTTTTCACAGTTCAATGGAAAGGTACATGATAAGATGATAGAGTCAAGGATGTGTCAAGAAATAATCCATGTTTTATTTTAAATGTGTTTCCATTGATGGGAATGAAGAATACTATCTTTATGTAACCACTTTGTTTATATGTGGAATGTAATGCAAGTTTTATGATCTAATTCTCTAAAACTCTAAACCCGAAAAGATCCTCAATGTGTAATCTTGTAATAACTCAAGATTAAGTAAGGTTTAAGGTTGGGGCCTTATAGTTGGTATCAAAGGTCGGTTTAGATAACTTTAGGATTTAGAATTCTATTAAATGATTATCCAAAAATATTTTTTTCGAAATGATATAGCATTTAAAGATTACCATGTTGCTTCATCTAAGACATGTTTGTTCAGAATGGTTTTCCGTAGAGGAAACAGGGAAGCAGTGCTAGGAAGGCATACAGAAGGAAATAACCTTCCGAATCAGCATCCAGAAATGGTCGGAATTGGAACTGAACAGTTTGTTGCAGTAATGGCGCAGTTGACTCAAGGGATAAATGACGGTGGTATCCATACACGAGATCAGCCAGACCAACCGCAGAGGAACATGTCAGTGGTGGAACATTTCATGAGGCAACATCCACCATCATTCAGAGGATCATCTGACCCTGTGCTAGCTGAAGGGTGGATTAAAGCACTGGAGAATATTTTTGATGTCATGGGGTGTTCAGACAATCAAAAGGTTAGTCTTGCTATTTACCGTTTGGAGGGTGAAGCAGATCAGTGGTGGTCTATGGTTAAAAATATCAGGGACGCCGATGAGATTGATGCTCTTGACTGGGATGAATTCAAAGGTATGTTTCTTGAGAAGTATTTTCCTAAGGCTGTTCAACTTAGGATGGAAAAGCAATTCTTGGAATTGAGGCAAGAGGAAGACTCAGTGGCTGCCTATGAAGAAAGGTTCACTCGATTGGCAAGGTATGCTCCAAATTTTATCCGGGACCTTGATAGTAAAATCAATCGTTTTTACTCAGGATTAAAGCCAAAATATCAAAGGGCATTAGCTTCTCGTGAGTTTAAAAGTTATGAAAAGATTGTTCGATGTGCTGAGAAGGTGGAAATGGAGTTTGTCGATGACCAAGTTTTCTATAACAACGAGCAGAAGAAGAGACCGAGGTGGCAGGAGAAAGGTAAGAATTCTTCAAAAAAGTCTGATGGTAAGAGAACTAAGTTTCCAGTTTGTGATAAATGTGGCAAAAGGCATGCTGGGGAATGTATTCTGAATTCTGGGAAGTGCTACCGATGTGGTAAGATGGGACATAAGGCTCGTGATTGCACTGAAAAGGATCAAGGTGAAGGTAAGAACAAATTTGATTTACAGTTAGTGAAATGTTATAAGTGCAATGAGATGGGTCACTATGCAAACGAGTGTCCGACAAGGAGCTTGAGTGATGGGAAGCAGTTAGACTACAAGCAGAAAGGGGTGGTGAAATCCTTTGCAACTACTTCAGCAGATGTCGGGCCATCAAATGAAGTTGTATCAGGTACTTTGTTTGTTTTTTCAGATTATGCCAGTGTGTTGTTTGATTCGGGGTCTACACATTCTTTCATCTCTAAAACCTTTTCTAGTAAAATGGGAATACCATCTCATGAAATGACTCCTGAACTTTTGGTAAAAACACCTGGGGGGAATGTTGAGGCAAAAAGAATTTATAAGAATCTTCCTATCCTTATCTGTGGAAAGAACCTACTTGCAAACCTTATTGTTCTACCTCTAGTAGTGTTTGATGTTATCCTGGGTATGGATTGGCTCTCTATTTACCATGCTAAGATTGACTGTAGAGCTAAAGAAGTTTCTTTTCAGAAATACTTTCAGTTGGTTTACAAGAATGAACCCTTACTTTTTATAACATATCAAGAGGCCGAGAAACTTGTAAAAGATGGAAATGAATGTTACCTTGCACACGTCGTTGAAAATAAAGGAACTGTTCAGATTAATGATGTGCCAGTGGTAAATGAGTATCCTGATGTTTTTCCTGATGAGTTTCCTGGAATAATACCAGATCGGGAAGTTGAGTTTACTGTTGACTTAGTTCCTGATGCTAAGCCAATTTCAAAACCCCCTTATCGAATGGCACAAATTGAACTTTTAGAGTTGAAGGAGCAATTGCAAGATTTATTAGAGAAAGGTTTCATTAGACCTAGCACATCACCATTGGGTGCTCCTGTTTTATTTGTTAAAAAGAAAGATGGTCCTATGAGACTTTTCATTGATTATAGAGCATTGAATAATATCACTGTTAAGAACAAATATCATTTGCCTCATATCGATGATTTGTTTGATCAGCTCCAGGGAGCTCAGTTTTTTTTCAAAGATTGACTTGAGATCGGGGTACCATCAGCTGAAGGTAAAGGAGGCAGATATTCCGAAGACCGCGTTCCGTACGAGATATGGCCATTATGAATTTGTAGTAATGCCTTTTGGGCTAACCAATGCACCTGCTGTATTCATGGACTTAATGAATAGAATTTTCCATAAGTTCTTGGATAAGTTTGTGGTGGTTTTCATTGATGATATTTTGGTGTTTTCTAAAAGTAAAGAGGATCATGAAAAACATTTAAGGGTTATCTTGAAAACCTTAAAAGAAAAGAAACTGTATGGGAAATTCAGCAAGTGTGAGTTTTGGTTGCAACAAATTTCTTTCCTTGGTCACATTGTTTCTAAAGATGGAATAACTGTTGATCCTGCAAAAACAAAAGTTGTGGAAGAATGGCCAAGACCCACAAATGTAACCGAGATTCGTAGCTTCCTTGGTTTGGCGGGCTATTACCGAAGGTTTGTTAGAAATTTTTCACGGTTATCTAGTCCAATGACTAAGCTAACTCGGAAGGGTGTTAAGTTTATCTTGACAAAAGAATGTGATGTTTGTTTTCAGAAATTAAAAAGAAGATTGGTGAATGCTCCAGTTTTGGCACTACCTTCCAGGAATGGTGAGTTTGTTATATACAGTGATGCTTCATTGAAATTACTTGGTTGCGTCCTAATGAAGAATGATCAGGTAATTGCTTATGCTTCACGAAAGTTGGAAACTCATGAGGTAAATTACCCTACACATGATTTGGAAGTAGCTGCTGTTGTTTTTGCTTTAAAAATTTGGAGGCATCATTTGTATGGAGTAAAGTGTGAAATATATACCGATCACAAAAGTTTAAAGTATATATTCACTCAGAAAGAGTTGAACATGAGACAAAGGAGATGTCTAGAATTAATCAAGGATTATGATTGTACAATTCATTACCATCCGGGAAAAGCAAATAAAGTGGTTGATGCTTTGAGTCGAAAAAGTAATGCTTCATTAACAATGTTTCATTTGGAACGTGATCCTTTGGTTATGAATTTGATGAACTTTGGCATAGAAGTTGTTAGTGCAGGAAGTCCTTCTGTTTTGTTTCAGGTATCAGTGAGATCTTCTCTATCAGATAGAATCAAGCAAGCACAAAAGCAAGACAGTGAGTTGCAGAAAAAGGTAGAGCTGGTTCAGAAAGGTAAGTTGCCTGAATTCAACATTGATAATGATTGCGTTTTGAGATTTGGGAAGAGATTGTGTGTGCCTTGTGATTCACAGTTGAAGAGAGAGTTGTTATGTGAAGCTCATAGTTCTCAATTTTCAGTTCATCCAGGCAGTACTAAGATGTATAGAAATCTGCGGGAGTATTACTGGTGGGATGGAATGAAAAGAGATATTGCTGATTTTACTGTGAAGTGTTTGACTTGTCAGCAGGTTAAAGCAGAGCGGAAGTTACCGAAAGGGATGCTTCAGCCTTTACCAGTGCCAGAGTGGAAATGGGAGAATATATCCATGGACTTTGTTGTTGGATTACCGAAGACATCTCAAGGTAATAATGCAATCTGGGTTATTGTTGATCGCTTGACCAAATCTGCTCATTTCCTTGCTATACGAGATACTTTCTCTCTTGATCAACTTTCCCGTTTGTATCTTAAAGAGATAGTCAGGTTACATGGAGTTCCTCTCTCCATTGTATCGGATCATGATCCCAGGTTTACTTCTAACTTTTGGAAAGGCCTTCAGAAGTCGTTGGGTAATGAATTAAATTTTAGTACAGCTTTTCATCCTCAATCAGATGGGCAGTCAGAACGAACAATTCAGACATTGGAGGATATGCTACGATCTTGTTCTATGGATTATCAGGGAAGTTGGGACCAACATCTTTCTTTGGTTGAGTTTTCATATAATAACAGTTTTCATTCCAGTATACAGATGGCACCATTTCAGGCATTATATGGGAAGCAGTGTCGAACTCCAGCTTTCTGGGATGAAGTGGGTGAAAGGAAGTTGATGGGACCAGAATTGGTAGAAGAGATGACAGAAAAAGTTCAGCTGATTCAAAAACACATGAGAACAGCTCAGAGCAGGCAGAAGAGTTATGCGGATAACCAGAGGAAGGATCTATCTTTCGAGGTAGGTGATCATGTTTTTCTAAAGGTTTCTCCTTGGAAAAGCGTGATGAGATTTGGTAAGAAAGGAAAGTTGAGTCCAAGGTTTGTTGGACCGTACGAAATTCTGAAGAGAGTTGGATCAGTTGCATACCGAGTGGCTTTACCTCCGAGTTTATCTCAGGTACACAATGTTTTTCACGTTTCGATGTTGAGAAAGTATATGCCAGATCCATCTCATGTTTTGAGTCCAGAGGTAGTTCAGCTGGAAGAGAACCTATCTTATGAGGAACAACCGGTCCAGATTCTTGACCACAGGGAGCAAGTGTTACGGAAAAAGGTGATTAAGCAGGTAAAGGTTTTGTGGAAAAACCACATGATTGAAGAGGCAACATGGGAATCTGAAAATGCAATGAGGGATAAGTACCCCCATTTATTTGATAAGTAAATAAATTGAGGGGGCACAATTTTCTAAAGGGGGGAAGGATGTAACATCCCAAGTAAGAAATGAATAATATATATTTTTATCTATGTCTATTAATGATTAAGATAGTGTTATAGAGGCTTAAAATGAAAATAAATACAATCTTATGCATGGAATACACTAATATTCTTAAAAGATTGTTTTACTGCCTTTTGATGGAAAACCATTTTTGAATCTATCTTTTGACAATTTTATAAACTATGTTTGTCAAAATAAACTTATTCTTTATGATTGGGACATCAAAATTTACCTTGTGTGAATTTTTGGTATTTTTTCTGACAATGTTCATTTTTTAATGAATAATGAAAAATACTGCATTTTACATCAAAACTACTTTTTAATCTAATTTATTTATATGATTAGATTATGTTTTGAATTGTTTTTGAAGATAAATTAGAATATATTTTTACCATTTTATCCAATGGTGGTCATTGGAATCAATTTCACTTTGAAATTAGACTTAAACTGGTGTCAATCTTTTGATACTTATTGTTTTGTAAAAACACGCTTTTGCTCTGGCAGCAGGAATTAATTATTAAATTAATTAATGTGACTTATATGATTTGAATTTTTTAAAATAGACTTCATTTTTGAATTCGGAATATCAAATATAGCTTAGGGTGAATTTTTGGTAATTTTCTGAAAAACTTCAATTTTTGATGAATAGTGAAACCACTAAGTGGTAATCAAGAAAACTGATTTTTCAGTTAAATAAAAGTTTACCACTAATGTGTATTGAATTTTGAAAATCCGACATACATATTTTTCATTAAGTAGTAAAATTTGGTTCAATTAGATTAAAATAATTTTTTTGGTGAATAGTAACTTATTAAGTTTTTAATCGCGATTAGTGGTAATTAGTGTAGTTTAAGGTATAAATAATGCTTTAATAATATGAAATGACCTAGACACATGTCGCAACCTTATTTGTTGTGTCATGGCCTACAAATACAAGCCATGGGTCAACTTGGGGACCCCATGGGGACATTTTGGTTGGGAAATGACATAAATAACTTTTTATTTAATGTAAAAGTAAAAATGACACAAACATAATATGTTTTACGAAAACAATTTTTACATGGGGTTATAAAGATCAGATATTTGATTATAAATAGTCATTGGAAATATAAAAAGATTTCCTACATCATAGTATTTTTTTTATGATTTTTAGACATTAAATAAATTAAAATAATTATGACATAATAATGATGCAGCGATGACATCATTATTTGACGATTTAAATAAAATGGAAAGACAATGTAAACTCTATGAACTAAACATGGCCAAAACCAATTGGATGAGTGGATTTAGAACCCTTATCACCTTATCCACGAATTATATCAATGTGGGACCTTTTAAAACCGAAACACATTTTCAAATAAAGTAATATTTCTTTACTTTCCAAAAGTGCCCCTCCTCTCCTCTTATAAAAGTCCCCCACCTCTACCTCATTTCACACACTCCTCAAGGCTTTGACTCGGCCAACCCCTGCCCATTTACTCTCTCCACATCCCTCTCCTAATTCTAGAGGATTCCCTTTGGGAATAATCCTTTCAAAGGAAGCCTTTAGGCTCAAATCAAAAGGAGTTACACTTTTTAAAGGTAATTCATTCTCTCATGTTAATTTGTTTTATTTTGCTTCTCCAACCCCCTAAACTCTTTTTATTTACTCCTTTTGTAACAACAACAGTATATTAAATATACTAGGATGTTTTTATAAGATTTATTTGAGCTACACTCTCACACAACTACATAAAATGGTTAAAGAACATACGGTTTCCGTGGATGGCGAAATTCTGCCTCCCGAAACGATGATTGTTCAATACTCATTTAACACCTTCAATGGTGGCCATTATGATGTCACTATTTTTATATATGATATATAATATGTTTATGTTTTCCTTAAGCTTCTGTTTTTTTCATTTCGGTCATACCTTTATGGTTTCCACTATGGGTAAACACGATATCTTCATTTTAGGAAGTGTGGACTACCGCCCCCTGAAAGTGATTTGATTCGTTAATACCATATGTGGGATGTGTAAAGGATAAAGTTAATGATATTATATATTTTATTATACTGGAATTATAATATACTATTATATCATTATGATTCCATTCCAGAAAATATGAAATAGAAATGGAAGTAGCGTTCATGCGTACGTACGGCTTACCGTCTCCATGAACGGTGCATTTCATTTCTTACCTCTAAATGTGATGTAATATAATAAATACATGTATATGATGAATATATATAATATATATTTTATCCAAATCATTAATATCATTCTGGATATAACGAACCTGTGACCAAATTAACAACATGTAAGTGTAAGAAGTCTATTTTTGACTTAAGAACCAAATACCGACAAAATGAACACTATTAACTTAAATGATTACATGATGTTCATAACATGGTATAAAAGGAATAATGAACTTGAAAAAGATTAATAAGCAAGTAGAGATTAACTCAAGTTTATTATTCAGGAGATTAAAGAACGGCCGGGTCAAGTCGGATACGAGGTATGGGACTTCGTCTCAATCTCCTTTCATTGAGGCATATTTTATTTTATACACAACTTTCTTTTATACGGTGTATAAACCCCTTTGACTTTTAATTTTATTCAAAAGGAATATTTTTTATACGAAGCGTTTACTAAACGACAAAAGGGAATGTTTTTGTCGTACGTATGCGGCGACAATGACTTCTCCGCCGTCGTGACCGTTATTTGAGTTTCGGCTTCCTCTACAAGCCATACCTTTTTTTTAAAAAACGAAAAATAAATACCATGTTTTACTTTGGTATTGAAAATGGTTTTCATAATGTTTTTATTATATCAATGTGTTGTATTGATATCTCGTGATTGAAATGTGGAAATGTTATGTTTCCTTTATGCATGTTTTATGTGATATGATTATGTTATGGTTCTTGGGAATTATTATGAAGACGGGTGGTTCCGTGATAAACTAAGGGAGGGTGAGCCCGTTATAGCTCTCCAATGCATTGGGTAACGCGAAGGAGTGAAACTTTAAGGTTTCTCCGAAGAGATTTAGGGAATATACTGTGATGAGTATTCCAAACGTAACCAAGAGGGTTACTCCCTACGTAAGAATGTTATGAATGCCTCAAGTTACCTTTATGTCTTATGATTTCTATGATTTATTCATGATTTTATGAGGTATGTTAAAGTGCCTATGTTTTATGGGTAAAGTATGATTTCATTCTTATGTATATATGAACTCATGTTTCCTTTCCATGTTTTTTTATAACCCATACTGAGTTTTTATGCTCATCCCAAGTTTTTGAAATGTTTTTCACAGGTCAAGGGAAATGTACATGATAAGATGATAGAGTCAAGGATGTGTCAAGAAATAATCCATGTTTTATTTTAAATGTGTTTCCATTGATGGGAATGAAGAATACTATCTTTATGGAACCACTTTGTTTATATGTGGAATGTAATGAAAGTTTTATGATCTAATTCTCTAAAACTCTAAACCCGAAAAGATCCTCAATGTGTAATCTTGTAATAACTCAAGATTAAGTAAGGTTTAAGGTTGGGGCCTTATAAAAATCATGGTATGATTTGTGGTTTGGATTATTTTAATGTGAGGTGTCCCAAACCTAAATAATAAAGAATTCCCCCACCTTTCCTATATAAACCCACCCAAGCTCCCACTTACTCATCACTCAAAGCCTTTAATGTTCATCCAAAATCTTCCCTCATATCTCTATAATCCCCCCAAGGTTCCCCAAGCTCCCAATAATCCTCTCTCAGGCCTCTCGCAAGTCTTAATAAGCACACTTCCAAGTTAGGGTTTTTTCTACCTTTCTCATTTTTGTCCAATATTCTTTAAATTTTTATGCCCTTTTAATTTCAATTATAAATGTTGGGGTATGGTTTTGAACCTCCCCCATACTTCCCTATTTATTTTTTAATTATTTTATACCCCTTTATCCCTCATTAAATGCCTCTCATGTACACTCGTTACTATGCTGAAATTCCGAAAGGAATTTCTCTCTCCTCTTTTACATTCAAGAAATTCTTTTGTATAATGACTATAAATTCCATTAAAATTGTTGGGAAATGTATATATATGACCCCATTACTGTCCATTTCATGTACATATGATGAGATACCCCTTTCTCTCTCATCAACCATTTTTAAGAATCCTTACGTCACGCCGTTACGCTGCCGAAATTGCACCGATTTTCCAAGCTAATGTCATTGTGTAGTGAATACCATGCCCATTTATCTATCAAGGTTATTCACCTTTATGCACATTTACTTATTGTTTAAATATATTCATTTATGTATTCAACATTCCTTTATCGTGGAATAAATGATGATGTTTTATGAATCCATGTTATATGATTCATGTGGAACACTTATGCATGAAATGAAATGTTTAAGAAGGGTGCGCCCTTATAGCGCTCCAATTCATTGGGTAAATTATATTATCATGATACATCATGTGCAATGGGTTTTGACTCATGATAATTAAAAGTAAATGAGGTTTTACTCGTGCTTCATGTGCAATGAGGATTTACCCATGCTCCATGTGCAATGAGCCTTGGCTCATGCTATTCCATGTTAAGTGTTGTTGCCACATTTCAATGTTATGATTATCATGATTTATCATGACTTTATGTTTATTCTTATCTTGTGATCTATTGATATTTCTATTGTTTAAAATTTATTTCATTCCTCATGTTATTCCATGATTATTCCCTTACTGGGCTTTATAGCTCACCTTTTTTGTATCCATGTCATCAGGTTATCCCATGCAATGCTAAGTATGAGGGAATGTAGTGGTCATGTAAATGAAATTTCCAATAAAGATGTTGTTTTCCATGTTTTAAGTTGTTATGTAATGATCCTAATCCCCAAATACACTAGACCTCTCGATTTTCTATGTTGTATCAAATGAAGTTTATGTAATAAATTATGTTTAATTGTGTAATAAAAAGAAAAGTTTTCATAATCACTACCTTTGATTCCATAGGTTATATGCTCAAATACTTAATTAATTTGGTCTCTAGAGGGATTAGGATCACCAAAATCACCTAAATAGAGCCTAGGGTTTGAGGGGAAAAGAGGAAAACGAATTTAGAACTAGTGGGAGATAGTGTTGGAGTTGGTTCCCTAAAACCAAATTATATATACTTTATGACAAACATGTATTCATTATTTTGAATATTAATAAAATACTTATCACATCATGATTTTTCTTCTAAGTGACATAGTATGTGATAATGTCCCAAGAGTAGCTGTCATAGTAAAAGGTCATAGCAGTTTCCTACTATGATCAAAACCCAAAAGTGATATGACACTATTCTTGAATATATTTTCTATATCTAGATGATATCATTTTAGAGATACAAATGATACTAACTATTATGGGTGGTGACTCCTAAGAATTTGAGGCACCTTCTCATGATGTACGCCCTTGGTAATATCCAGTAGGATATTATGAGAACGAGACTAGCTAGTAAAAAATTCACATTTATAAGTTTCATTAGATGTTTCTATCTTCAGATGTGTGTATTGGTCCTTATAATTGAATATTATTATTAATGAATATTATGAGATGTGTACTTTGATATATTGAAGAAAACCATGATGATAGATGTTCACGGTGAGGTAGGATACATTGGGCGTGTCATGAGTAATATTGCATTAATGAATAATGTGAGAAAGGATTTATCCTTTCTGTTTATTAATGGAAGTTAATATCTTTGTTCCTTTGATGTAAATGATATATCCTAAACAAATACATCACCATGGTGTTCTATAGGAATGTTCTATTTCCAAAAAAGTCAATAAAAGAGATATCTGGCATATAGGTTGATGGCGCGGGCATGCAACCTTATCGATTAGAGATACTGTGATAAAGGGATTATATTACATGGTAAGCATCTGTATACGGTGACATGTAATTTTAGCATTAACTTCTTTCTCTATAGGTACCTTGGTGTATTTCTAGATTTTATCCTTGGACTTTAGGCTACTTCACCTAATACCACTAAGAAAGAGTCCGAGAGGGTCACACACTAAGTGTATTCAGAATCTAAGTTAAATAATATATTATTATTTATTATTTAATAGGTTGAATAAATATTATTATCATACATGGTCTAATAATTATTCATTTATTCTTGATCGCATTTATTCCACCACTAGTTACTAGAGAGAATATATTGTGAGTGGAATATTTAATAAATATTATTTTCTATTTATTGAATATAATATTTATTTATTTATTGGTGAATAATTCATTGATATTTATTTAATAAATAAATAGACATTATTCAAGGCTCAATAAATATTATAGAGGAATGGAGGATTGAGTTTAATTTCCCGATGATAAATGATAATATTTAATATTATTAAATTAAATAATATTTAATTATAATTTGCATGTTAAGTGCATATAGAGAAATAATAATATTACTATTATTTTTTGATGTGGGATATTTATAGGATTAAATAAATAATTAAGGTCACTTGTGAAATTATTTTATTTTAACCCTAACAATATAATTACCCAATTTTTTTATTTTCTCATGACCCAATTTAGTTGTGCACAATGATTCTTGGAGAATCTTCTCAAGCCTAGATATCCTCCTTCTCCAAGAATGCTCCCAATATTGGTGAGCAACCCGACTCCACTGAATCGAGGAGAACACTTTGAAAGTGATTAACAAGGCGATCAAGGAAGATGATGCAAGCACAAAGATCTTCTGTACTAGCACACAAAGACTCCTTTGGTGATTTCTAGAGATTCCTAGAACATGTGTGGATAACTTCTAGAGGAAATATACACATGTTTTCAACACAACTATAGTGCATTGTATATCTTTAATTAGACTCATCAACAAAGAAAGAATTCCTTAGAAGTAACTCTTTATCTAATTAAATTAATTATAAACAATATGTGTTGATCTCCTCTATTTGGTCCTGGAGTTATTATCTCTTATCTAATTCTTTGATTTAATTTTTTGGATCCTGACATTAATCTATACATAGATCTTGGATTTATCATTAATTATGGAAAAAAGCAAAGTTGGGAACTACCCAACACATGCTTCTGCTGCACCCGGAACCTACAAATGGTATCAAAGCAGGCACATAATTGATTATAATTTTTTAAAGTCATTGGTGATTTATGAATTTCTAATTTATTTTTTCAATTCATGTTTAATCTTTATTTTAATCTGAATTTTGAGATATAATTCCTCCTCCATTGTTTCTCACATATCTAATGGAAACGATTAATTTTATGATTAAAATAAAATAGAGGAACTCATTTAGAGGTGACAAGGTTTCTATCTAGACAACAACAGACTACACACCATGTAACCAGACTTACACATCGTATAATCACATTCAATGCATTAGATTTGATTCTAAGATCAATTCAAGATTATACATTGATTATGGCATTAATTACACCATTAATGCACACTGTCTATTGACCAGAATTAAACGAAGCATGGTCTGCCGGACTACATGCTGTGTAGCCCACATACATGGTGTATAGTCCATTTGGGTTAGATAAGAGTCATGTATCCCACATACATGGTGTGGCCCATTGGATACAACATATACTCCAAATTTTCTGAGGTACATTTAATATGCCGAGTCCTTAGGAATGTACCTATGATAAACTATGAAGGGTGTACACTTCACGTAGATCGGATCTACATGCCATGTACTTTTACTAGATTATGTAGATTTAAAATTTATTAATTTTACTACATAAACCTTGAGACATGTACTTTCGTTTGGTTGTAAATATAAGATGCACCATGCGATAGGTTTTAATATAAATAAATATTTACATGTTTAATTAATATCTGTATAATGTTCAGATCATCATATCATGTATGAGTTATATTAAAAGTTGTTACTCTATGTGAATTTAAGAATAACACATGACTGAAAATCATGTAATTTGTGTAATCATATGTGAAGTACACATTGTAAAAGTACGTGATAAGTCGTGTATTCCATATTTCAAAAGAGTAAAATATTATACGAGTATAATACATGTTGGATATAATTGGATAGGTATTCACCATGTTACCTCTAAGGTACATTTATGTACAAAATTAATTTTAAATGAATTTATTTAATTTGTTTAAAATTATAATGGATGATAATATCAAGTAAATTCAGGTAAGGATTAAGATAAAAGGATTAATTAATCAATGATAACAATTAATCGATTCGATCATAATTTATCTTAAATATGAACGATTAATAATTGAATTATAGTTTTATTAAATGTGCAATTCATTGCATGCATGTGTATTATCATGAGATAGACCAAACCTTTTGTATGTGTTTGGTTTCATTTAATTTATTATTAAATTAAATTATTGGAATGTATACCTTCTCTCCTCATTATTATATAGGTCATGTGCACCCATGGATTCTTTTATACAATCCTCCTTTTCCCCTCACTTTCGTGTGAGTAAAAGGTATATGTAATGGATGGAGCTCCCAAACTAATGGAGGTGGTTCAAGTTTGGAGCTAAAGAGAAACCAATCCAAGGAGATACAAAGGTAGACATGTGGAAAGCTGTAAACCCAAAATTTAATTGGTTCATAGTGTTTCTCTCCAAGTTCAACCATTATTTTATCGATGACTACATAAAATAACCATTAGAATAATCTCATGATCATAACTTTTATTTTATTTCTATCAATTTTATTGTTATTTCATTATGGATTTCTTGTCATGATCACATAATTAATGAATTACCAAGCATGAAATATGGAACTAAAATAAACTGAATTATGTGTAAATATTATCTAATACATGGTTAATCAATTAAGTAATCCCACTTAAAATTAACAATCATGTGATAAAGATAATAATTGTAAATTTATACATAAAAGGATAAAATCTCTCCATAAAATATTAAGTTGGTATAACCTTCCATTACTTCGGTTAGAATCAAATCATAGTTCAATGTTCTTGACCAGTCAAAGTTGGGGTTCTTTCAATTATCATGGAATTTTAACATGAGTTTTTGGGTTGACTTAACTTGGTTCACATCAAGGGTTGACTCCCAAAGCATGACTTGGTGTAACTAAGAGGGAAAGGTTGAGGAAATATAAATTAATGATTTCAGGATTAGGGAGTCCACTCAACGGTTTAAGGAACTGTGAGTTAATACAGTTGGCATTTGGAATGCCTACCTAAAACCATTCGAGTTTCTTGACCAACCAAATTTGGGGTAATGAGAAGTGGAATATGGATCCTTACCACTATAATGTCCAAGAAACATGATAGTTTGAATCCAATGATGAGGGATATTGGGTTTTGATAAAATATTGGGAGACTAATAAATATAATATTTTTTTATTTTTCTACAATTTATCAGATAAAGTACAAAAATTATGCTAATATTATTTTTTATAAACAATAATAAAATGACATCAAACATATTATTGTGATCCATACTTGAGAAGTAAAACCTTATCATCGGAACTAATTTATAGGAGTGGAAAAGGCTCATACAGGTCATCCTTTGTCGTGAAAGGAAATTATATGTTCTAGAAGAACCTTTACCAGTTGCACCTGAAAATGAGGTAGGTGATGAAAAACTATCTCTCTATGAGAAACATCTGAATGATGTTACAGTTGTTCAGTGCTTCATGCTATCATCGATGTCCAATGATCTTTTAAAGAAACATGAGGATATGTAATCCTATAGCATGATACCTCACCTTCTAGATCTCTATCAAGAGAAGGTGATACAAGAGAGGTATGAGATCTCCAATGATTTGTTCACAACTAATCTTGGAGAGTCAATTCCAGATGGGCCCCATGTATTAAATCTTATTGGATATATTGAACACTTATATATCTTAGGGATTAAATTCATAGATGAGTTTCATATAGATCTCATACTTTCATCACTTCCCAATACCTTCTTCAACTTTATTGTTAATTATAATATGATCAATAGTGATTAGAATCTTTTGGAACTTCTGAACATGATTTTCCAAGTGGATAATGACATGGGGTGGGGAAAACCTACATTCCTTATGGTGAATAAGAAAATGAAGGATAAGGAAAAGGGGCCAAAGACTTATAAATAGTATAAAGTTCCTGAGAAACATCCCACCAAAAGGAAGAAGATATAGAGGTGTGGAAAGGAAGAGGAGGTAGTATGTTTTTCATGTGAAAATTTAGACCATTAGAATAGGAATAACACACAAAAGAAAGGGGAATCTAGAGGTTCATTCGTTATCGAGTTCAATCTTTCCATTTCTAAACATTGGGTATTAGATACAGCTTGTGGTGCTCACATATGTATCCAAATTTAGGAACCAATTAGATTTCGAAAGATTTCTAGAGGGGAGGTGGATCTGATAGATACCAATGGAGCAAGGCTGACTTCCCTATCCATTGGAGACTACCAAATTTAATTGACACTAAGAATGATTTTGGTTTTAATAGGTTGTTATTATGTCCTTATAGTTACCAAGAACATAATTTCTGTGTCATGTTTATATACATATGGGATTATTTTCAAATTTGGAAATAAAATTTGTTTCTTTTATAAGGAAAAAATATGTTATGGTATGGCTCATTTAAATAATGGTATTTATGTATTAAATTATGAAAACTAAGTATTGGAAATCGATAACATATCATGTTCACATGACTCATATAACACCGAGTTGTGGCATTACTATTTTAGTCATGTAAATGAGAAGCGTTTGACAAATCCCTATCAAGAAGGATATTTAGACTCTTTTGAGCTAAAACCACTTGACAGATTTCAGGCTCATTTACAAGAACAAATGACCAAACCACCATTCTGTGGATAGGGTGAAAGGGCCACAGAGCTTCTAGGATTGGTACACACTAATGTGTGTGGACCATTTCCAATATAATCTAGAGGTTAATATTCTTACTTCATAAATTTTAATTATTACTTGATTAGATATGTTTATGTCAACTTAATAAGGTATAAGTCCAAGTCCTTTGAGTAATTCAAGGAATTCAAGAATGAAGTAGAGAATTAGCTTGGTAAGAAGATAAATAAGATTTGATAAGATCGAGGTGGTGAATATATTAAAAACTATTTCATCGACTTTCTATGAGAGTTTGATATTCTATATCAACTCAATCCTCCTTATACACAACATTGGAATGGTATTAGTGAAAGGAGGAACCGTACCTTGTTAGACATGGTAAGGTTGATGATGAGTAATACAGATCATCTATTATACTTTTGGGGATATGCATTACAAACTACGGAATACACATTAAACCAAGTACCAACTAAAGTGGAAAATGGGATTCCCTTCGAGCTATGGAGTGGAAAGAAATCCATTTTATCACATACACATGTATGGGTTTGTGTGGCATTTTTTAAGGCCTTCTCGGGAAACAAATTAGCACCTTGGGGCATGAGGTGTATCTTTATATGTTATCATATGGAAATTAAGGTATATTACCTATACAACCCCTTATAAAATAAAGTGACTACCACCAGACAAGTCGTATTTGTTGAGAGAGGGCACATCCTCAAAAAGAAAAGTGGGAGAAATATTTACTTTGATGAAGTTGATGATCAAGATACACAAGAGTTGGTACAAGAACATGTTTCATAGGTCCTCGTGGAAGAAGTAGTTCCTGAAACACAAGTACTATGTAGGAGAACTAGAGAGGTAAGATAACCAAAGAGATATGGTTTTCTGTTCAGCAAGGATGGTGACTCATTATTGGTTGACAGTGATGAACCTATATCTTATAAGGAGGAAATATAGAGCTCAGAAGCTTCAATATAGACATAAGCTATGAATTATGAGATGGATTCAATGTATCAGAACCAATTTTCGGTTTTGGTCAATACGCTGGTTGATGTAATGATTTTTGGATGCAAAATGGGTATTCAAGAAAAAACTGTACATGGAAGGTAAAGTAAGTATCAATAAGTAAGGCTAATGAATAAAGGGTTTAAATAGAATCAATGAAATGACTATGATGAAACATTTTCACTAGTTTCCATGTTTAAATCCATCAGAATTGTACTTGATATAGCAACTTACCATGACTATGATATTTGGAAGATGGTTGTCAAAAATGCATTCCTTAATTAGAACCTTCAATAATATGTCTATATCACACAATAATAATGTTTTGTGACTCTAGGTAATGCCAAAAGGATTTTAATGTTTCATAGATCTACTTATGGATTAAAGAAAGCATCCAAGACATGAAACATTCAATTTTATGAAGCCATAAAATAATTTGGTTTCATTAAGAATGAATGTCAGCAATGTGTTTACAAAAGGTTTATTTGGAATACGTTCATTACCCCATTAGTATATATTTATGAAATATTACTTATTGGAAATGACACACCATCCTTAAAATATATTAAGGATTGTTTAAACAAGCGCTTCAACATGAAGGACTTTGGTGAAGTAAACTATATTTTAGGGATCAAGATCAATCCTGATAGATCCAAGAGGCTCTTGGACTAAGTCAAAGTATATGTATTGAACAGATATTAAATAGATTTAATATGGAACAATCCAAGTGGGTATTGGTTCCAGTGTCACATGGTTTATATCTTTCTATGAAAATTTGTCCCTCGACACAATAAGAGAAAGATAGAATGAGTAAGATCCCATACGCTTCAGTAACAAGATCAATCATGCATTACATGTTATGTAATAGACTTTATGTTTCCTATGCATTTATCATGGTAGAAAGGTATCAAGTAGATCCATGATAACAACATTGTACTAATGTTAATGTCATCCTAATGTATCTGAGAAGAACTAAGGATATGTTCCTGGTGTATGGAGGAGATGAGGAGCTGGTCATCAGGGGGTATGTTGATGCTAGTTTTCAGATAGATGAGAATGATCTAAATTCACAATCAAGATATGTTTTATAACTCAACGAAGGATTTTTGAGCTGGAAGAGTTCAAAGAAGCCAGTTATTGCCGATTCTACAGATGATTCTGAGTATATAGAGTCTTCTGATACAACCAAGGAAGCTGTTTGGATTCTGAATATTGTCTAGGATATTCATGTGATACCTAGTATTAAATACCCTATCACATTTTATTATGATAATACTACAGTGGTGTCTCTTTCAAAAGAGCCAAGGTCACCCCAACGGACAAAGAATATACTCTGAATGTATCACTTCTTGAGGTATTTCTATCATAGGGGTGAAGTTGTGTTGAGAAGAGTACCCATATAATAGAATGTGGGGGACCCCTTGACTGAAGTCATATCTTAGTATAATAATGAGTGTCATATGAGTGCTAGTAGAGTAAAGGTTGTTAACAGTTGGCTCTAGTGCAAGTAGGGGTCTATTGGAGTTAGTGCCCTAGAACCAACTTCTATGTAATTTTTGATAAATATGTATTCAGTTTTTTGAATATTAATGATGTGATTATCACATCATGATTGTTTTTATATGTGACATAGTATGTGATAATGTCCCAAGAGTAGTTGTTGCAGTAAAAGGTTATAGTAGTTCCCCACTATGATGAGAACACATAAGTGCTAAGAAAATATTATTGAATATATGTTCTATAGCCAGATGATATCATTTAAGGTACATAAATGATACAGGCTATTAAGGTTGAAGACTCGTATGACTTTGAGGTACCTTGTCATAATTTATGCCCTTGGTAATATCTAGTAGGATATTATGATAACGAGACCCACTAGTAGGAAATCCACAATTATAAGTTTCACTGGATGTTTTTATCTGCGGACGTGTGTATTGAACCTTAGACTTTAAGATTATTATTAATGAATATCATTATTGAGTCAATAAGGTTTCCTTATGACTTTTCCATTCCTTCATGTTTGAGGATATTATTGAGTAATTTAGGTTTCCTTATGACTTTACCATTTCTTCATGTTTTGAAAATCACAAACACCTTATCTTAAGGCAAATTTCATTTTCCCTATGTTTTACTTTCATACTAAAAATTTCCCTTTCCAAAGGAAATTTATCCTTACCATGTTTTTCATTGTTTATTTTTTTTCACTAAGTATAAAGTTTGGTTTTGTATCCAAAACCTCAGAATCATATATATACTTAGATATAAAGCATTCTATTTTTAGGATCTGAATTCAGGTTTCGAGTTCTTTGAGTTCAGACTCCTAACTCTTCTGAGTTATGACTCTGAGTTCTCTGAATTTAGACACTGAACTCTTCTGAGTTCTGACTCTGAGTTCTCTGAATTCAGACTCCAAAATCTTCTGAGTTCTGACTCTGAGTTCTCTGAATTAAAAATCTGAACTCTTCTGAGTTCTAAATCTGAGTTCTCTGAATTCAGACTCCGAACTCTTCTGAGTTCTGACTCTGAGTTCTCTGAAATCAGACTCCGAACTCTTATGAGTTTTGACTCCGAGTTCTTTGAATTCAGACTCTGAACTTTTGTAAGTTCAGATTTCGCATTCTTATGAATTCAGACTCTGAATTTCCTTGAAATTTAGACTCTGAATTCTATAGAATTCTAACTTGAATTCTTATGATAGACAGAATCCGAATATACATGTATTATAGACTCCGAATAGTTTTTGGGTAGACTCCGAACTTTTATTTTTTCTTACATTTCAAAAAATAAATTTTCTTAAGTAACCATATTTTTGCTTACACATGTTTTGTTTGTAAAATGATGTCATGCATTCAGTTACTAACTAACCATTATTTGAGTGACACGTGTATAGGTACCTCTAAAATTTAAAGAAAAATATGACCGTTAGAGGAGGGAGTCGACCGTTGAAGTTGTGCCTATAAATAAGAGCTCATTTGAAAGAGCTCATATCTTTGATGAACCAGTTCTATGACTCTAGAAATTTCATGCTGTTGAAGTGATTTCTAGAGAGAGACTCTCATGCTAAGTGTGTACTGAACACCTTGTTCAGATTTTCTTCGTGAGACTCCGAATGTTGCTGAGTATATTCGAGGGCTTCTTGGGATAGGAAGACAGAGGTGCCGACTACCTTAAAGCTCGAGGACTTCCTTGCTGAGGAAGACAGATGTGCTGACTACCTTGAAGTTGAGGGCTTTCAAGGATAGCAAGACAGACTCTGATCTTCATATCGAGGGCTTACCCTGGTGTGGGTAAGATAGACTTTCTTGAAAGTATAAATCAAGGGACCTTTATCCAAGGTTTTTGGATACACTTCTCTTTGGGTTAAAATATTTACTACTTGTTACTTGTTTGTTTTAAGTTTTCCACTATCTTTTGATTATTGAGGAAAGTATAACTATCTTATACTTTCTTAAACTTGTAAACTCTGATTTAGTAAGAAGCTATACACTTTAAGGTAGAATCTTTATCTTTGTAAACTTTTGTTAAGTTTCATTTCTGGATCCACTTTTCCGAAATTGCATTATCGAAATCACATTTCCGGAATCAAGCAAGTTTTTAGAACTAGAGGTTTTGTGAATTTACCTTGTTTAACCTTGTTAAACAATAGAAAGGTTTCTAACCAACTTTAAAAGTTCCTAAAGAAGTTTTAAAGTATACAATTCACCCCCCCCCCCTCTTGTGTATTGAGCATCATTAAATACTACATACAGTATCTTCATTCATTATTTCGATCCTACAATTGGTATCAAAGGTTATCTACCTCATACTCTGAAACCAATCCTACAATTGGTATTAGAGGAGGTCTATGAATTTCTTATATTCACATATATGTTTTCCCTGCTCAAGTTTTTTATTGTTCTATATTTTCCTTATTGAGTAATATTTTCCTTGTTTACAAACATTTATTACTTATAAGTTTGTGTGGAATGTTTTTCTTTAAGATGACAGGAATCAATGTTGGTTCCATAGACAACCTAAATTCAACTAGACCAACTATTTTTTATGGGAATGATTATGAATATTGAAGAGATCGCATGAAGACATTTATTATCAATACCGAAGTAGACAATTTTTTCATGATTACTGGAAGATATAAAAACCCTAAAAAGGAAGTTAGTACTTTCACCAACCAAGAGAAGCATGAATATCAAGTTAATTATAAGGTACGAAATACATTGATTTGTTCCATGACTAGAAATATATATAGCCAAATTTTATCTTGTGAAGTAAAAAAATTGTATTTAGAAGAAGCTTGAAGTTACACACTTTGGAACTTCCAAATTTATTGAAACTAGAAGAGCCATTCTCAGAGCTAAATATCATGGTTTTTTCTTTCCTTATGGAGAACCCATATGTAAGGTGAAACAAAGATTTATAACTATCGTTAAAAGTTTTCAATCTATGGGTGAGAAAGGATTAGATGATGAATCTCTTGTGGATAAAGTCATAGACATCATTCCCAATGAGTGGGAATCCAAGAGAACAGCTATATATGAGAATAGAAAGGTTACTCATATTTCTCTTGATGAACTTTTTGGAACTCTTCTTCAACATGAGACTAGAATGAAGAGAGATGCTGAAAAAATTAAGAATAATAATGGGAATGTCAGTGTTTCTTTTACTATAA
The DNA here is from genome assembly GCA_963277665.1 of Viscum album. Taxonomy (NCBI): domain Eukaryota; kingdom Viridiplantae; phylum Streptophyta; class Magnoliopsida; order Santalales; family Viscaceae; genus Viscum; species Viscum album. Next base: position 405,994,915 of record OY728134.1, read on the forward strand.
CTTCAAATCATATAAAATCCAAGACTCCTGAGAGAGTTACTAGATCTAAATCTAATAAGGTTGTTATACAATCCAAATCTAGTGGAAGTGAATCTTCAGAAAATTAACTAGCCAATCTTGCTTGAAGGATGAACATGATTATTGGCCAGAAGAATTTTCAATCCAGATACAAGAAGAAAGAAAGGAAAGATAAGAAAGATTCAAAAGTCGTATGTTATGAATGTAAGAGATATGGACATATAAGACCTGATTGTCCTACGCTTAAAAGAAAGAAAATAAAAGAGAAGCATTCTGAGAGAAATATAAAGAAGTAATAAAAATAAAAAGCTAAGAATGTTATGAAATCTAATGACACCTAGAGTTCCAGTGGTGGAGACTCTTCTAAAGAATCATCAGATTATGAATCTTATGGATAGAAGAATTTTGGTCTTATATCCAGACTACCTATTGATAATCATTTATTAATGGATAAGGTACACAATGCTGAATCTATGACCAACGTATCCCTAAATTCTAATTATATTGATAGTAAATATTATAACTCTTCTGATGAATAATCTTCTTCTGATGAAGATAATACTTTACCTACCTATGAAGAAGTTTCTAGGTTTTCTAAGCTCCTTGAGAATGATAATTCAAAACTCAAGAAAAATCTTGATAAGGAAAATTCTAGAAATAATATTCTTAATAAGGAAATATTAGATCTTTCTAAAGATCTTGATAAGAAAATTTTTTATTTCAAAATTATTTCAAAAAACCTTGAGGAAGTAAATTCTGAGAAAGATAAACCTTTTAAGGATCTAGAAAAATTAATTTCTAAGAAAAAAATTTTCGAGCCCAACTCTAGTTCAAAAACAAATGTTTTGGAAGATAATAACTTAGTTATCAAACTAAAATCCAAAATATTTTCCTGGAGGAATTGTTTATAAAACTTTAATTTAGGGAAGGAAAATCTTGATAAGATGTATTATCAAATCCGACCTTTAAGGAATAATTTTGGATTTGGTTATACTGGTTCTAAACAAATTTTTAGTAAGAATTATTTTATTCCTCAAAGTGCTCCTTTCTGCACTAAGTGTCAGTGTGGTGGGCATTGGGAAATTTTTTTTCCCTAAACAAAACTTAGTCTTTAGGTTTTCATAAAGCCTATTTTTCTAAAAAAAATGTGGGTTCCTAAAATTTTTCTTTTTGAAATTTCCGGATCCAAGAAAGTTTAGATTATAAAATTCTAACATTCTTATTTTCAGGAAAATAAAGAAAGTACCAACAACAATACTTGGTACATGGATAGTGGATGTTCTCGGCATATGACTGGTAACAAAAAATACTTTGAAAATATTATCAAGACGAAAAGAGGAAAAGTAACTTTCAGAGATAATGCTAAGGGAGAAATTATTGGTATAGGTAACATAAATATTAAGCATCACTTTCTTAAGGATCACACATAAAAAGGAGATATAATTCTTCAATTTATTAAAAAAAATATCAACTTGCTGATATTTTCACATAATATTTACCCTCTAATAGATTTTAATACATTAAACAGAAGTTAGGAATGATAACCATAAGGTAATCTTCCTTGTTAACTTTCTATTTAAACAAATCTTCTTATAGTAATAAACTCCTTTTCATATAGGGAGTATATTTTCTTATTAGTTAGTCCAAAATCTTTTGTCGTTAGATTTTTCAAATCTTTCGTAATAAAAAATTTTCATAGTCAGATTTTTCAAATCTTTATAAAAAAATTTTGTAGTCATATTTTTCAAATCTTTTGTAATGGAAAGTTTCATAGCCAGATTTTTCAAATTTTCCTAATGAAACTTTTTGTAGTAAGATTTTCTAAATTTTCTGTAATGAAGTTTTTTTATATATATTGCTAGTCTAAAAGTTTTAATAGTCTAAATTTTTTTTCGTAGTCTTAAAATTTTCATAATGAAGATTTTCGTACTTAAAATTTTTGTAATGAAGATTTTCGTACTAAAAAATTTCATAATAGAGTTTTTCGTTTTTAATTTTTCATAATCAAACTTTTCGGAATCTAAAGTTCTTTAAGAAAAATTTTCCTCAATATGAATAATCTTCCTGGAAATCCGAAAGGTATGTTTTCTTTTCCTGATTTTTTGTAATCATCCTTTACTTGCTGATAATTTCTTTTGTTTTTAAAATTTTTCAGATTCTCTTTTCCTTAAATCTGAATGTTTTTATTAAAAAAACATCTAAAGATCGGATTCTACCAAGTTTTCTTTGTGGATATCATATCAACCATAAGATCTAATTGGAAGGATTTTCATCCATTGGATTGAGTTTGGAAGATGAACCGTCGCATCAAATGCCTATATAAAGGACCCCCCGATGGTTGTCCCACATCGAATCTCAAGCTACCGAGTGCTAAAGTTATGCCCTTATACATAAAATCATTCTGGATTTTCAAGGGTTTCTCAATTCTGAATTTCTGTTGAAGAATCTTCTCATATTGACATGTCTACTGTCAAACCAATCTCGGAGTGGCAGGTCTATAGAGAAGGGTTGGTGCATCCGAACTTCTTTGATAAGTATGATTCAATTATCTCGAAGAACTTTAAGCTGAATTGATGGGAGATTGTTTGCATATTTAAGCTAGGGGCTCAAGATTTAGTATATCCGGACTTGCTAGTTGAATTATATGATTCAGTCAGTTACTTCAAGAAAGAAGGCAGAGAAAAATTTTCATTCAAAAGCTATGGAAAGACTTATGATTTTTTATAAACTAAGGTAGCTAATTTGGTTGGTATTCCATACATAGGGGAAGCTGAGTTCAGTTCTCAAAAGTTTCCAGATGTCAAAGGAAGTTTTGTTAAAGAGAAGGCTATGGCATGTCTTGGACTCTCTGATGTAAACACTTCGAAGATCTCCCACTTGTCTACAAATTATCGGATTCTCAAATAATGGGTTCAAGGTTTCATAATTCCGAGAAAAGGGGACAAGGAAACATTAAAGAAGAGTGACATGTATATCTTGGATTTCTTTGTAAATCTAAGGAAGATCAACTTGGTCAAGAATATTCTCATTATGATTTAGAATATTAAGAATGGAAACTTGAAGGCTCAGATAATCATGTATCCATCCATTATCTCCAAGTTAATTGTTTTGTTCTTAGAATATTTTAAAATTCCTTTAAGCTAGAAGCCAAGGAATTGCAAAGTCATGATAGTCAGTGATGATACCCTTAAGAGGATGAACATTGGTTTTTATACAGACTTCGGAAAATTTTATGACTTAACAGAGGAAGAAGCTGAAGCTGTTCTAAAAAAACAAGAAGTGGATAAATCTTCCAAAAAGGGATGAAGGAAGAGGAATTTAAAGGAATTAGTAGTAGAAAGGAAAACTGTTGAGCCCAAGGAAATCCAATCCGCACCTCCAAAACCTAAGAAGAAAAAATCATATCCAGATGAGGTAGTTGCTAAGTGGAGAGAAGATAAGAAGAATAGGAAAGAAGAGGATCCCAAGATTGGACTAGACCCTATTGAAGAAAAATCTCTAAAGGAGAATACAACTGAGTATCTAGAATGGGAAGAGAAAGAAAATACTCTAAAGAAGAATATGAATGAAGTAGAGATTGTGCAATCATTTCTGAGGGATACTGAGAAAGAATCTGAAAAAATTATGGTACCAGAATCCTTCTTGGTAGAAGCTTTACCTGAAACTCCAGGGAAGAAATTTGTGACTCTGGAAAAAGTTAAAGAAGTAAAAGAAGTCAAAGAAGTTGAAGAAAAAGAAGAAAGTAGTGGTGACACCGCAAAGTTGATTAAGCAAGTAGAATATTTCCATGAGAAAGAAATCCCATCCGAGAAGCTCTCAATCCGAACTTTTGAAGTAGAATCTTCAAAGCTGGCTACACCTGGTAAAGATGAGAAATGAGAAGTTGAAAAGGTTGAAGAAGAAGTGAATAAGATGTATAAAGACGAAATTTATAATCATCATTTCGTACACCCCGAGGATGTTGTGGCAGGAGCTTAAAAAGAAGATATAGATGAAGATAAAATTGTTCAGCTATCTGAAAGTGAACATAAATCTCCAGATGAGGAATCCATTTTGAAAACCAATAATGGTAAACAGGTGGTTGTTGATACACCTACTAAAGTTGTTGTAAAGAAGAAGGAAGGTGGTGGATCTTCAAAGAGGAAACTTGTTGAGCTAGAGAAAGAGCCCTCACCTAGAAAATTTTCAGATTCAGAATCATCATCCCTTGGACATGATTTCATTATTCAGTCATTGAAGAAGCTTGTTGGTACCATTCTGATTTTTCCAAGTATTGACTCGAGATACCATATGCTCCAACACACCCTGAATCAAAATTCGGATTCAGTATCCATGGTGATGGATAAGTGTGTAAAACTGGAGACGGATTTCCAGAATTTTCTCATAGGCTATGAGGCTTAAAAGATATCTTGCAAAAAGATAACTAGTTGGTCAAATAAAACTATTCAAGAGATGAGAATCCTTGATGAATTTCAAGAAAGTTTCAATGATTCTTTTGACACTGAAGATGGGAAGATCAAGGATCTCACAAATAGCTTTGAGGAAAAGCTTACCCTGGAACAGAATACTTGGATGCAAGAAGTTAAATATCTGAATGGAATGTTATAATCAATTGCCCAAAGTTGGAAGAGAGAAAGGGATCTCCGGATTGAGTTTGAAGAAAAGATTTCTAAGCAATATGAACTGTTTAAGGCTCAAGCTGAGGCTCTCAAGGCTCAACAAAAAAAAATCAAAGCCTTAGAGAAGAAGTTAGAAGATCAGGATCAGCTTCTAAAGTGAGTAGAGGAAGATCACAAGGATCTTAAGAAGCTAAAAACAATAGTAAATAAGCTGATGCCCAAGAAAAAGGAAGGATAATAGAATCAATCTGATCTTTTGTTATATTTTCCTTATTGTATAAATTTTTCCAATAATAATGAAATTTTGGTTGCTCGTTTTTGTTTGGATGTTTTAAACTAATATTTTAGGTACCGTATTTACTTTTTCATTCCCTATATTTCTTTTTGAAAATCACAAAGTGGGATAAAGGAAAAATAATTCTAATAAAAGAATAAATTTCCCTAAGGGGGGGTGTTTATTTAAGGGGGATTTCTTATACAAGAAGATTTTCATATGAAATAAAATGCTAAATCTCATTCTAAAAATATAGAATATGATCCTTAGTATTCCAAAGCCTGAGGGGGAGTTAGTTTTATTCATCATTTACCATGTGATAAGGGAGATAAGTTTTGTTTTCAAAGTCTATAAAAATATTTTCTAAGTCCTTATATTCTTTTTCAAAAAGGATGTTTATGCTTTCCAAAAAGGGGGAGATTGTTGGGTCAATAATGTTTCCTTATGACTTTTACATTACTTCATGTTTGAGGAGATTTTTGAGAAAATAAGGTTTCCTTATTATTTTACCATTTCTTCATGTTTTGAAAATCACAAACACCTTATCTTAAGAAAAATTTCATTTTACCTATGTTTTAATTTCATAAGGAAAATTTTCCTTTCCTAAGGAAATTTATCCTTACCAGTGTTTTCATTGTTCATTTTGTATATAAGTATAAAGTTCAGTTTCATATCCAAAAACTTGAAATCATATATATATATATATACTTAGATATAAAACATTCTATTTTCAGGATTTGAATTCAGGTTCTGAGTTCTCTGAGTTTAGACTCCGAACTCTTCTAAGTTCTGACTCCGAGTTCTCTAAATTTAGACTCCAAACTCTTCTGAGTTCTGACTCAGAGTTCTCTGAATTTAGACTTCAAACTCTTCTATGTTATGACTATGAGTTCTCTGAAATCAGACTCCGAACTCTTATGAGCTTTCACTCCGAGTTCTCTGAATTCAAACTCTGAACTTTTGTAAGTTTAGACTCATAATTCTTATGAATTCACACTCCAAATTTCCTTGAAATTCAGACTCTGAATTCTATATAATTCTAACTCTGAATTCTTCTAATAGACAGAATCCAAATAAATATGTATTATATACTTCGAATAGTTTTGGGTAGACTCTGAACTTTAATTTTTGCATACATTCTGAAAAAATAATTTTCTTTAGTAACCATATTTTTTCTTACACATGTTTTGGATTTAAAATGATGTCGTGCATTCAGTTATTAACTAACCGTTGTTTGAGTGACACATGTACAGGTCCCTCCAAAATTCAAGGAAAAATATGACTGTTGGAGGAGGGAGCCAATCTTTGAAATTGTGCCAATAAATAGGATCTCATTTGAAAGAGCTCATAACTTTGATGAACCATTTCTATGACTCTAGAGATTTCATGTTGCTGAAGTGATTTCTAAAGAGATACTCTCATGCTTAGTGTGTACGGAACACCTTGTTCAGATTTGTTTCATAAGACTCTGAATGTTTCTAAGTACATTCAAGGGATTCCGGGTATAGGAAGACAGAGGTTCCGATTACCGTAAAGCTCGAGGACTTCCTTGCTGAGGAAGACAGAGGTGCTGACTACCTTCAAGTTGAGGGCTTGCGGGGATAGCAAGATAGACTTCGATCTCCGTATCAAGGGATTACCCTGGTGTGGGTAAGATATAATTTCTTGAAAGTATAAATCAAAGGACTTTTATCCAAGGTTTTTGGATACCCTTCTATTTGGGTTAAAATATTTACAACTTGTTACTTGTTTGTTTCAAGTTTTCTGCTCCATTTTGATTGTTGTGGAAAGTATAACTATCTTATAATTTTTTACACTTTACACTCTGATTTAGTAAGATTCTATACTCTTTAAGGTAGAATCTTTATCTTTGTAAACTTTTGTTAGTTTCATTTCCGGATTCACTTTTCTGGAATTGCATTCTAGGAATCACATTTTCAGAATCAAACAAGTTTGTAGAACTAGAGGTTTTGTGAATTTACCTTGTTTAACCTTGTTAAACAATATAAAGGCTTTCAACTAACTTTAAAAGTTCCTAAATAATTTTTAAAGTATAAAATTCACCCCCTCTTGTGTATTGAGAATCATTAGATACTACATATAGTATCTTCATTCATTATTTCGATCCTATAATTATGAGTTGGGTGCTTTTATGTATTGAAGAAAACTGTGATGACTAATGTTCACGGCAAGGTAGGATACATTGAGTCCATCATGAGTAATATTGAATTAATGAATAATGAGAGAAAGGATTTATCCCTTCTATTTATTAATGGAAGTTAATATCTCAGGCCCATTGATGGAAATGATATAGCCTAAATAAATCATTGGCCATGGTGTTCTATTAGAAAGTTCTATTTTTGTAAATTAAAAGAAAGAGATATCGATCATATAGGTTGATGGCATTGGCATGCAACCTTCTCGATTAGAGATACCATGATAATGGGATTATATTACATGGTAAGTGTCTGTATGAGGTGAAATGTCATTTTGGCATTAAATTATTTCTCTATGGGTGCCTTGGCATGTTTCTAGATGCTAACCTTGGACTTTAGGCTGCTTTGCCTAATGCCACTGAGAAAGAGGCCTAGAGGGTCACACACTAAGTGTATCCAGAATCTCAGTTAAATAATATATTATTATTTATTATTTAAGAGTTTGAATAAATCTTATTGTCATATATGGTTTAATAAATATTCATTTATTCTTGATCTCATTTATTCCATCACTAGTTATTCAAGAGAATATATTATGAGCAGAATATTTAATAAATATTTATTTTCTATTTAATAAATATAATATTTATTTATTTATTGGAAAATAGTGCATCGATATTTATTTAATAAATATTGTGGAGGAATGGTGGACTGAGTTTAATGGTCTGGTGAGAAATAATAATATGGAATATTATTTAATTAAATAATATTTAATTATAATTCACAAGTTAAGCGTGCATAGAGAAATAATGATAATACTATTATTATTTAACATGGTGTATTTCTGGGATGAAATAAATAATTAAGGGCCCTTGTGAAATTATTTTATTTTAACCCTATCAATATAAATACCCAATTATGTTATTTTCTCATGAGCCAATTTTGTTGTGGACAATGATTCTTGGATAATCCTCTAAATCCTAGAGAGCCCCCTTCTCCAAGAACACTTCCAATAATGGTGATAAACCCTTCCCCACCAGATCAAGGAGAATTCTTTGGAAGAAATTCTCAAGGTGATCAAGGCGGACGATGGAAGATCAAGGATCTTCCATTATAGCACCAAGAGTCTCGTTCAACAATGTTTGGAGATTCTTGGAACATTTGTGGATCACCACTAGAGTAAATCTACACTTGGTTTCTACAATTCAAGGACGGTGCATCGTAGATCGGTCGCTGGGCTAATCAACAAATAAATAATTCCTTAGAGGTAATTCTCTATCTAATTAAATTAATTATAAACAATATGTGTTTATCTTCTCTCTTTGGTTCTGAAGTTATTATCCCCTGTTTATTTCTTTGATTCAATTCTGTGGATCATGATGTTCATCATCACATAGATCTCAAATTGATCATCAATTATGAAAAAAAATAAAATTTGGGTACCCCAACACACAATTCCATTGTGCCCAGAACCTACATATAGAATAAAAAGGGTTTTATGGGATTGATTGAATTCATGTAATGAAAGATGACTTTACACCATGAGTCTTCAGGATAACCACATACGCCAAAATTAACATTTCATTAATTATAATACTTGAAACCTATTCAAAACCTGAATGGAATTCATAACAACTACCCAAAAATAATTCATGCCCTTAATTCACTATTCACCATATGAATAAACTCTTGTAGCTAAATTTTAGCTTATACTATAATTTCTCCTTCGACCACTCCTATTGATTCAAACTAAGCACTATAAACTTAAAAGTAACAACATCAAATAGGGATGTACCTCAAACTATTGGTGTTAAATTATCCCCACCATTGGGCTTTCCATCCTCAAAAAACTCAAGGAAATCATTGATTTGGAATAATTTTGGCCATTACTATAACATATGGTTATCATGTTCCCAAGTATCTTCTTATATTCGACTATATTTCCACAAAACTGGTACCAAAGTTATCTATCTATAGTAGAAGACCTTGTCTTGCCTATTCAGAATATGATCTGGGATGTGAAAAAAGGTATCATTAGGATCTAGAATCACAAGATCCTAAATAATCACATATTTAGGACTAGATTAGTACTACTTAATTTGTGATAAATGGAACTTATTATGAACCAAACTGAATTTTGATGGTAGAGTTAACTGATAATAAATCTCTCTAATCAGTTCCATAATTTCAAAGGGTTAACATATAAATGAGTCAAATTGCCTTACCAAAACTTTGATTCCCAAACCATAGTAAAACACAAAAGAATACATGATTATCCACATCAAAATATAGAGGTTGACTATGATTATATACATAGGATTTGTAATGACCATGGGTTTTCTCTATCATTTTCTTGATCATTTGTATCTTCTCAGTAGTCTTTTCCAATTAATTAATTTTCCCTAGTCTTGATCCAAAAAAGTTGAGAATGAAATGGGTTCTCGTAAAATTTCTCATATGGTTCCATGTGTATCATGGACCAATAACCGTTATTTTATGAAAACTTTACTAAATACAGTTGATCCTCCCATGAACTACCAAATTTCATCACATAAGCTCTGATCATATCCTCTAAGGTCTGAATCATATTCTTTGACAAGACATATTTTTTGGGGATGATATGTAATCCTCATGGTTAACTTGGTTATATAGTCTAAATTCAAGGACTAAAAATCTCGTGAGGTAGATCAAGGGTCTCATTTGTAGATAATATAAACTGGTATCCCATGACATTTGACCACTTCCTAAAGGTTAAACATTTCCAATTCATCCATTGTATTCATCTCTCAAATTGGAATGAGATTTTTCGAATTTATGAGTCAATACACAATCAACCAAATAGATTCATGATTATAAATTGTTTGTAGTCAAATGAAAGTCTATTCATAGGGTGATGAAAAATCAATAATTTATTTTTCTTAATACAGCATAATGGCTGACCAGAGTCATCTTACTTGAGAAGCCTTTGTGATTAAAATAATCACTCTTTATATTTACTTATTGTATTTTTTTTATGTTTTTATATTTTATAAAAGAAAAGTAAAAGAGACCAGTGTTGAATAATAGTATGAAAATAGAAAATAAACATACATATGTAAATAGAATGAATGTAGACCAAATGAAGTCAGAAAGAAAGAAATAACTCCCGAGAGAATTTCCCAGAGTGAACGTTCATTGCCTTATTATTATTATTACATTTAACTAATGAACACAATCCATCGCATATGTAAACATCCACGTATACCCATTTTGTGAATATTTGGTACACTTAACAATCACCTAGTACACCGCACATCTGCATCCTCAATCGAGGGAGAATTTTACAGAAGAGAAAGTTAAACAATGAGTGGAAATTAGTGACACAAAGACACATTTCCCATTAAGATCCCCATAGCCTAACTATAAGAAAATAATAAATATTAATAATAAATTTTTTATGAATTGGGTTCAACATTGATTCACCCCCTTAGGAGATTCCTTAGTTTATTCACTCTTGATCATGATTTCAAGAGATCACAGTGAATAAGAATGGTGGATGAACCCAAAATATAAAAAAAGATAAAATGAGAAAGAAAAGAAAAACAGAAAAATGAGATGTATTTTAAATTTATATATATATACTATAGAAGTAAAAAAACATAGAAACTACAAAATGATAACTAAAATGGAAAACTTTTTGAATGGATGAGGGGTGTAAATTTATAGGAAAGATGTGTGAAATTTTTGTTTCCAAATATATCCTTAAAATGTTTTAATGTGGTGTCCCAATTAAATATCAAAATTTTGGAAATTTTCCTTCATTTATGTTTTTCTAACATCTTTTCTATGTCTACCCTAAAAATTTAGGCTCATTTATACAAGTTTAGAAAATGTTATGATAGTAGTAATCTAGAAAATAATTTTGTCCTTGAGACTATTTGTATTCCAATATTCTAGTTTCACATGGATTTATAACCTTTAAAGAACTGTAATATATATTTTTCATAGTTATAGGAAATTATTTTAGGAATGTTTTGTACCTTTCTTTAAAGGTTAAACTCATTTGGGCCTTCTATGTGTGAGACGTTGGACCATCTTCAAAATTCATTCAATCTAGGCATAAATTCTTAGACCCACAATGTGAGATTATTTTAGGACTCAATTTTTTTTATTAATCTCTTTGTAATATAGAATAAAATATATACCATCAAGTATTTAGTCTTATAAAAAGTAATTTCATAAATTTAATCTGTTTATAAAAAGTTATGTCTGAAATAAAAAACTGATTTAAAATACATAAAATGGCCAAATTAACCCATTTTTGCAATTAAGCTCAAATTACACTTAAAACCTAAATGTGTAAAAATTACCCTACAAATATAAAATATATGGGATTAAAACATTGTAATTTAAATTAAAAATATTAAAAATATTGGATTTTCAATTACCCCATGATTTAACATTGTATTCTTAGGCAATTCAATGAGTTTAACCTAATAAAAATATTTGTCCTACCTAGGCTCAAATACACATGCTAGAAAAGAATAAAAAATATTCATTCATTATTAAAAATATCATGCCTCCTCTAAAAGTCACATAAACAACCCCACTTTAATTCATGAAAAATTTCAAGTTACGAGATTGTAAATGGAAGGGAATTTAGGGTGATTAACATTTTAATAAGTGACATTATCATAAATTCTTATTTCTCAAGCTCCTTAACCAAATCTCCATTTATCGCTTCCTTAATACAACCCAAATTATATTATTATAATTAAATTTTCCCCTTTTTCACCTAGAATTCAATATTTCCATTACCAAAATCCATTCATTTTTCATAATTAGGTAATATTTTTTTATATGCCTAATATCATGGAACATCATGTGGGATATCAATTATCCATTAAAATACTACTTCAAAGCACCTATATAAGGTAACCCTTTTCATAATGGGAAAGTTTCTCAAGGTAGAGTTTAAAATTCCAATTTCTTCATGTTTTAATTCTAATTTTTCTAATTTTTCTCCATCCACAATTGTTTTCTTTGTTCAAAAACCAACATTTTCATAAAATTAGTAGAAAAACTCTCCCACCAATCATATAAATTCAATAAAATAAAAATTAGTGAAATTGTAAAAACTAGAATGATATTTTTCACTAGGAATGATAAATTTTAAATATTAAATTTCTAACTTAAATAATGCACCAAAAATTAAATGTATAATAAAAAATAAGAATAAATAATTAAAATCATGAAAAACAAAAAGAGAAAAACAAAAAAGTCCTAAAAACGTATTGGAATCCCTCCACACTTAAGATTTAAATACCCTTCATTTAATCTAAAAAAATAAAAATATAATGGAATCAAAACCAAATATAAGGATAGACACATCCTAACTTTATTTTCTAGTGGAATCTTTCAATTAATCTCTAAGTTGCTACCACTTTAGACCAAATAAATCAAGACAAAACAAAACATAATAAATTTATTGAATAAAAATAAAAAAAATAAATATAAAGGGAAGAAAAAGGGATAAATCTTGGTTTAGTACCCCAAGTGGGTACTAGGTTTTTACTTCCACTGGTTATGAAGTTCCAATTGGTTATCCCCAAACTAAATGTGGGTGTGGTATCTTGCTCATGAACCACCAAAACTTATTCATTACAACTCTATTATATTCACATTATATGTAGAGGACCCATGGGTAGAGTATAGCATATCCATCCACATTAAATTTAGTATAACTCATATTATGGGGAAATAAAAAAAAATAATGGGTCCTACTCTTTTTCTTCAGCCATAACTTATTTGGCCTCTTCATCATTAACTTTATCTGGAGCCCACTCATTTGAAACTGTTGCATCCATAATTTTAGGAACTATAAAGTTATTGAGAATTTCTTTATTTAAGTTAATTAAACTAAGAGGAATCATTATAGTATTCTTCCCCTTAAATTAAATAATCTTTAAATTTTGTTTCTTCATACATAGCCAATGGGATCACCTTATGTACTCCATCCAATAATTATTCAATAGATTCAGGGGGCTCAATGTGTTCTTCTTTAGGTGCATATTCTTCTTCTTCATTATACTCTGAGGTAATCCATGTGTTTTAAAAAACTGAAAAAAGTAAAATAAGGTGAGGTAATAATAAATTAAAATTCAATAAAATCATAATTAAAAGAGTTCAGAAAAATATTATCTACCTTAATTGGCTTAGATTCAATTTCTTTTTCATTGACTAGTGCCTCCTGGATTTGGGTTGTACTGGATAGAAGTAGGTAGTTGGGTCCTCTATATTTTTTTTTTAAATTAAACCACTTTGGTTGTGTCCTTATCCCAATCAAGATAGAGGTAGAGAGGTTCTTATTTTTTGTTGATATAAATGGGAGAATCACTTACCTCTTCAAGTTATTTAAAATTTTACCAATACTCATCCAAATAATCTTGATCTACCACATGTATATTAGCTGGTATATATTATTCAAAAACCTACTATAATAATGGTAAAAATAATTTTAATGTATCTTCAAGTAATTCCTTACCATTCTCCTTAGGTTCTTAAACTTTAAAAATTAATGGGGCCACTTCTTCTACCACTACTTATGGTTCTTACTAGATCTGTTGATCATGGGATACATAGACATATTCAGATAGCCATTGTATTTTTCTCTCTATTTTTTTCTCTCTAATCCCTTTCATCTTTGATTCTTCATCATTTTGAAATTCTTATTTCACCTAAGAGTGGTTAGTCCATGTAAAATAATTTTAATTAAAATAAATCATGGATAAAGAGATTTTTTTTAATTTTTTTAAAATTAAATCAAAGAAAGTTATTTAAAAATGGGAATAAAAATAATGAGTTAATAATACTTGGATCCCTATAAATAGAACTAATTTTTAACGTTCTTGTCATGGTTGGTGTAAAATATATAATTTATTTTTCCCAGTTCATCATAGTGGCCAACTAGGGTAGTATCACTTGAGGAGTTATTACAGCTCAAACACTCAATATTCCTAACCACTTATTACATTTTTTTATATTTTCTAAAATAAAATTAAAAGAGGATATTATTTTATAATGGAGTAAAAAATTAAAAAATAAATATATAGATGCAAAAAAATTAATATAGTCAAAATGAATTCAGAAATAATGGAATAGCTCTCGATAAAATTACCGAGAGTAAAGATTCATTTCCTTATTATTAGTCTCATATTTACCTAATGAACACACTCAATCATACATGTGAACATCCTCTTATACCCATGATGTGAATATGTGGTGCACCACATCCACCTCCTTGATCGAGGGAGAATATTATAGAAGAGAAAGTTAATCCTTGGGTGGAAAGTTGAGAAATAAATGCAATTTTCCCACTAAGACCCCCCTTAGACTAACTCTAAGAAAATAAGAAATTTTAATAATTAATTCATGAATAATTGTGTTCAACATTTATTCATCCCCATAGGATATTCCTTGGGTTAGTCACTCATGATCATTATTGCAAGAGATCGCAATGAAGAGGAATGGTGGAAGAGCCCAAAAGTGAAACAAAAGAAAAAATGATAAAGAAAATAGAATGACAAAGATAATATATATTATAAATATAGAGATATAATATAGAAGTAAAACAGAAAAATATAAAAAATGTTCTAACTAAATTTTCTAACTTTTTAAATTGAAGAGGATGTGTACATTTAAAGGATAAATGGGTGAATTTTTTTATCTAAATATGTCTTATGAATGTTTGCATATGGTATCCCAAATAAATGTTTTAATTTATGAAAGTTTACTCTATTAAATTTTTTCTTATATCTATATTATATATACCCTCAAAATTTAGGCTCATTTTAATAATTTTATAAAAAATCGTGGTATTTGAACTCAAGAAAACAATTCTTCCTTTAATATTGTTTGTATTCTAATGTTAGGATTTCCCATGAATTTATAAACATGAAGAAGATGTAATCTCAGGTTATAATAGTTATATAAAATTATTATAATCATTTTATATATATTCCTTCAAAATTTAGGCTTATTTTGGCCTACCATGTGTGATACACTGTCTTATCTTCAAAATTCATCCATTTTGGGCACAAATTCAAAGGCCCACATTGTGAGTTTCTTTTGGGACTCAATTTGTTCTAGATTTAGATTATGGTTTTATTGAATGAAAGGTATCCCGTAAATTATTTAATCCTAAAAAAATTAAATTCATAATTAAGATCAATGTATAAAAATTTATGTTTGAATTATAAAATTTATATACAATACTTAAAATTCCAAAATCAAGAAATTTTTTGCAATTAATCTCAAATTACACTTAAAAACCTAAAATGTAATAATTAAACTTTAAATATAAAGTTGATGGGATAAAAATATTGAAATTAAAAGTAAAATTATTTAAAATATTATCTCCATCATTTAACTATATAAAATCCCATATAAATTTGCTCCAATTTCTATATTGTTATGAGAAATGACTAACATGTTGGTCGATCACTGGTGTTAAACATTCACTTGCTAACAAGTGAGATAATTCACAATGTACTCTACTACATCAATTTCCATACCTAACCACTATAAATGGTTATTAATTTCCCTATACACTTTTTGGGTTCTTGGGTCGATTATACACTTCAAATAATGATAATAATGAAGGAGTTTCTCTTGTCACGATGGAGGAAGTACAATTTGGTCTTGAAATTACAACAATAGATTTGCATATTTTTTCCAACCATCAACGGTCTCCCAATAATTGTTTTTTCCCTCACCATAAAGGAATTATAGTTTGTTAGTTGAGCCTCTTTGACTAGTTCAATTATGTCATGAATAAGGGTAACTAGAAAAAATTCACAACCCCATCATGTTCAGTGAATTATAACTGCATATCGGTAGTTACTTCCATAAATTTCCACCAGACCTAGGCCTCTCAAACCACTTGATTATTTGAATTTAAACTTAATGCATCATCCACTGAATTCCTTTTCTCAGTTGTATACACTTATTCAAATTTGGGAATCTATAGATATTCCATTCAGCATAATTATCTCATGTTCAAGTCTCATTCTAAGATGTTTTTCTTATAATTTTATAATCTGGGAACATGGTGAAATTTTCACTAAATAGATAGTAGATATATGTTTTTAGGGAATGAACTATTGTGGATAGTTTTAAATCCTAGATTGGATAGTTATTCTCATGTATCCTTAATTTTATTGATCCATATGTTATGATGTGAACTCCCTACATGAAAACACAACCCAATCTAGATCCAAAAGAATCAAAAAAATACAACATATACCTCACCTAGTTCTAAAAATATGGGGACATGAGGCAAATAAATTTGATCCTTGAATTATTTGAAATATCTTTTAAAATCACCACTCCGGAAGAAGAGAATACCCTTCCTTGTCAACACAGTCATGGGAGAAGTGATATATGAAAATATTTAACAAAGAAATGTTAATAGATTTCTAATGCTAGTAAATTTTCACATCTCAAAGACATTCATAGGTGGATTCCAAGAGATAATGACCACAATATTCTCAGGATTGATCGATATGCCTTTTTCTGATGTGATATTACAAATAAAGAAAATTTCTTGTATCCAGAAGCCTTACTTTGAGAATTTATCATAAATATGGTGGTCCTGAAATATACTCCACATGATCTCTAAGTGTATTTTTTGATCTTATTTTTTGTGAGAATGTAATAAGATTTTGTCAATAAATACCACAAGAAAAAGAATTTGGATATCTGTGAAAGATATGGTTCATCAATGCCCTGAAAAATGTCAGTACATTAGTGAGCCCAAAATGCATGACCAAGTATTCATAGTGGTCTTAATAAATTTAAAAATATATCTTTTAGATATCCTTTTTCATGACTCAAAGTTTATGATACCCTAGTTAGAGGTCAATTTTGAAGAACCATTGGGATCCCTTAAAATTTTCAAATAGATCATAAATTCAAGGAAGAGGGTATTTATTATTTATTATAACTTGATTCATCTTAAAATAATCAAAAAAAAGTCAAAGAGTGCTATTTGACTTATTGGGAAAAAGAATCGGAGTGGACCTAGAAAACTTACTTGGTCTTATAAACCCATTTCTTCCAACTCCTTCAGCTGGACCTTCAATTACTGTAACTCTGTTGGCTCTATTCTATATGATATAAGTGAAATAGGAATCGTTTTTTAGATTATATTAATAAAAATCAGGGTATTTATCTAATATGGTGGGAAAATATCTATGCTCAACTGTATCAATAGACCCTAAGGTGATAACTACCTACTGATATGATATGGTTCCAACCAATGTTACCAAAGGTTTTGCACTACGTTCATTCACATCCAATTCACCTATGAATAACTAGATAACTCCTTCAGAAGGTTTGAAAATCATTGAAAGAGTTTATAAATCAATATTATCCTTGAATACAACTATCCAGTATATTCCCAAGATAATATTAAATATTTCTATATCCAAGAAAGTAAGATCCCCTAATAATTGGACTAATTCAATAGTGATGGAATGCATGAGACATTTAAACCCTCTACACTCTTGTTGCCTAAGAGGTGTTTTTATGCACATAACATGATGCATAATTTCCATAGGTAAGACCAATTATTTTACCACTTGATATGGAAAAAAATAATGGGATTCACCAGTGTCAAACAAAAAAATCATTAATGTGGAATCAAGGAGAATAGTACATTGTATGATCAAGGTAATTTCATCCTTGGTTGGCATGATCTAGTCTGCTCTAAAAATTTATCAATCTACTCCTATTGATTGATTCCTTATTCCTTACAAAGTAGGTTATTGATAAGTTTTTTGGGTATTCCTATAATCACCTTGAGTACCTCAAGTCTATGCATGAGAATTACTCTGATGAGAGAATCATGGTTGTGCATTGGAATCCTGTGAAATAGCGGAACTTTTTCCACCTGCTAACTTTAAATACCTATGTAATAGCTCTTTAGGTTCCCATTATAACCACATTTATGATAGAGTTGGGTTATTTTCATGCATTACCTTTTCATATGTTCCAATGAACCACTTTGAAAATAATCAAGTTGGTTCTTAGGATGCGGAGGAAAAGAAACTGATATGGTGGATTCGTTCTCTGGTGCTCTACTACTCTAGGAGTAGTTATCCCATATTTTATTATTTCCTATATTGTGTTGGAAACAAGGATATTATTTGATATAAATTGATTATTGTTTGTGTTTGTTGTCAATAATCACATAGAATATTAGGGAGTCTTCTAGGAAAGGGATCTTACAGTTCAAGTTGAAAATAATATTTAAGTTCGCCTCGTTTCCCAGTGTTTGGAAAATTTTTGGGGTCCAAAATTTGGATGATGGATTGAATCAAAAAAGGCGTATTTTCTTGAATTCCTTAATAAATTATGGAAAAGTCATGTTTTTTGTGAATATGGTCTTTTCTAATGGTGTTTTGAAAAGGTTCAAAGAATGGTGACAATGATCTCTACGATTATGATAATTGGAGCATCACAAGCATGTGATGGTTTAACTAAAAGCTTCGTGACAACGTCAAATCTCAATGGAGAATTATGAATTGAAGATAATCATGAAGATGTTTTTGAATGATCTAGAAAACGTTCTGGAGGTGGTGGAGCATCACGAATTACTGAGCCTAAAAATATGAGGCTACCCCACTTCACTTCAGAGGAAATATTTGATGGAAAATTCGAAATCACTATGATTTCACGAATTTAGGGGAGCTCCAAGAATTTTACATTCCATGCGATATTGAGAATCGTGAAAATAATATTTTATTTTTGACTAATGCTAAAGATTTTAAGTAAAGGGTGCTTCACAATGATGGGGTATTCCTTGTTGACCTAGTGATCTTCACAAAGGCAGTTTGTTCCATGAAGGTAGTTATCTTCGCAAAGGGGGTGAGATTCATGAAAGAGCTTTGCGAAAGGAAATTTTTAGCATCTAGTTTCAAGTGAGTAGTGTATTCAAAGTGAAATAACTCTGGTATAAGGTTCAAGAAGAGTCTCATGTTGAATTAGGGACAAATTCTTTAATGTCAATCCATTGAAGCGACCTTCAAGTCGATAAACTTAGTGAGACATCTCTCGAAGTAGTGAGCTTGGGGGAGTCGAAAGAAGTATTTCGAGGGATGTAATGTGCCATTCCTAAAATCTTCTTAAGGTAGTTTTCCTGACACATAGTGACTATGTATGAATTTTTTTATTCCAAAACTAGTTAAGAATTGTATATTTAGGTACGACCGACACACTTTCAGTGTATGATACTTTGAATAGCCCTTAGTGGTGAACCAAATAAAATTGTTGTGTTGTCTCTCTACATGTGAATATTTGATTGATGATCAAATATATCATACAGGTTTAACAATTTTCTAACAATGTGGAAACAATATCCTTCATATTAAAAGAAAAATTGGACACCTTGATTCACCCCTACCCTCTAAGGGTGTTCTGGGAACCTATATATTGGATTTTCTACTTGTTTCTAGAATTAAAAAGGTTTTCCCTCCACTAACATTACCAATGATGTATTTATATTCCATGAGAGATTAATTCACCATGTATGTGTAATATTAAATGAATAACATTACCACTCTATGAAATATTTCAAATCTTAGACCCGATTCAAATATCCATGCCTTGAGTGATTCACTAGCTACTGCTTCTAGTGAAATATGATCAAGGTAGGTAAACTGGGATGTATCTTCCATAAGTAAAAAAATTACATGCTTTAGTTGGAATAATTCCATTATTTTAGACACTCTAAAGGAATCTGGGTAAAATCATTTATTAATCAATTCCTCAAATTAATTCAAAGTGAGGCCTTGGATTAATTTATCATGAACACCAGGTCTCATTATTTTCATGCTAGATCCTTGATCATATACACAATGAGATTTATTTTGATATATGATGGGGTCTATAAGATATAAAATACCTTATCTATCCTCCCAATCCATACTTTCACTTTCTTTGGTCCTAAGTCATCCTATAAAATTAGTGGGTTCTACCTCTGTAATTATAGTGATTGATCCACATGACATGGTTCCTCCGGGTCTATTTCCTTTCTCCATAACTTAGAACACCTCCATGATACTTCTGATTTTTTGTTTTATCTATGGTTCCTAAGGTGGAAATATGTTCTTATCATCATCTTCTTGAGGGTTCCTAGGTCTCCTAACTGGCAGCATTTTCCTATAGGTGTAGAAAAGTAAGCCGTTTATCACACCTGAACACTTTAATCGCATATCATATATCATATTCCAATACAAAAACAAGAAGATTCCTAAAATATCATATTAATGATGCAGTCTTATTGGGAAGTCTTACACTAATTCATGCTACTAGAATCTCATTAGAAAAACCCATGATGATGAGGTGACGACATGCCTGGAAGTGTTCGACAACTCTTATATACCCAAAATATCCTGGTAACTTGAATTTTAGTATAAAAAGGTTAGCTATATCTTTTTATACATACAGTTCAGTTATTTAGACATTATATTTCTAGGCATACCATTCCTCACTAGCAGACAAACCAAACTGATACCAATTGTTACACCTCAACCCGACATATTGACTTGGTAAGGACCTGGGTGCCAATAACCTTAAGTTACACCCCCTAAAAACCAAAGGCTTCAAATAAATTCCAAGAACGTGACTAACCCATGGGGTATAATTTTACCTTACATAGAGTAAAACCTGCAAAAGATAGACTACAACAATATAAAATGGATAAACATGATGCATGATATAAAAAAAACAACCAAAAACTAATATATATATGAAACCAAAACCATAATCAGAGTTGCAGTAGTACAAAAACATAAAATATTATACATCAAGTAAAGGCCTAAAGACACCAAAATAAACCTATAAATTGATGTGGAAAATTGGATAACTCCGCTGCAATATATCTCTGAGCTCCAACTCCCAAACAATGAGACTGTAGCATCAAGGTGCTCAGCTGGTAAAGTATGAGACATTTCCCTTAGTTGTATCATGGTAAACAAAATCTTCATATACACTGAGATTCATATATAGGGGGTGAGTATATTGACTTAGTAGTAAATACCAAATACTTCCCACATACACCACTAGTACAAGCACAATTTTTCTAACACTTTATATAAAACAAGAGTGAGTAATATAAAACAGTTATGAAAAATATACATATAAATAATTAGTGATAAAACTCACACTATGAAGGTATCCCATGTTAGTAACACATAACCATGAAAATCACACTCCCAATTCACATTCTGTGAAAGAAAACCCACTAAATAACTCATACTTATGAGTGATACCCATCCCTATAAACCCAAGTCATCATATAGTGATAAAATCCTTTGAGTCAAAATTGACCCTGTAATCAAGTCTAGCCTGACTAGGACCTTTACATATGCATAATAAACTCAAAAACCCATGTATATTCCAATTTCTCACACCCAAAAATATTTTTTTAAAATAATTTCTCATTTTAACAATTCAATAAAAATGTTATGGGAGAATCCCACAACCCATAGTTTCAAAATCTCTTAAAAAATTAGAAAAATCAAGGGTTTTTCATAAAGAAATAAAAACAAGTTGTCTTTGAAAACTAATCCTTAAAGTTCTAGTATAAGTAGAGAGGGGTAGAAAACACCTACCTCAAAAGCATTAAACGCTAAGAATTTTTCCACAATTCATGAATCCAATCTCCCCTTTTCATTTCTTTAACAAATCCCAATAAAGATTCATCAAGATATGACTTAACCCATAGATTTATTCATAATAACCTATATCTAAAGTTTATCTAAAAGAAAATAAGGGGATTACGTGATATAAGAAGAATTGTAATCATTACCTTTTATTCCCTAGGTATGATTCTTTAAGACTTGATGAAGTCGATCTCTAAAGGGATTGGGATCACCAATATCACCTAAAGAGTGCCTAGGGTTTAAGGGGAAAATAGGAAATCCAATTTATAGATGAAGGGAACTAGAATAAAAAGGGATGTCTATAACTGGCTAAATTCATGGAATGAAAGACGGGTTCACACTTTGAGTCTTTAGGATTTCCACATATGTTAAAATTCACATTACCTAAATTAAAATCCATAAAACCCATTCATGCCCTAAATAGAATTTATGAAAATTACCTAGAAATAATTCACACCATGAATTATATATTCATGTTTTAGACAGAATCCCACTACCATATTCTATCTTCCACTCTACTTTATACTCTAACCACACCCATAAATTCAAACCAAGCACTCCAAACTTACAAGAAACAACATTAAATAAAGGAATACCTCAAACCGGGGTGTCATAACTTCAAACCACGACCTCCTAAAAATCATAACTAAATTTCCATATTCATATGTTTAATACCAATTTTTTTTATTTACATGACATGGTTTATATTTCTCTTACACTCAGTGGCTTCATCAATTCACTGAGAAAAATGAATTACCTATATGACATTACTAATAAAACACCCACAAAACAATGATATCCCCCCAACCATGATGTTATTTAATGAATCCAACCAAGAAGTAACTACATGTATTCTTCCAGTACCATGACTATTGAATGAAATCCTTATAAATAAAATGACATTACAATCCATGATGATAAAATTATAAACAATTACCCTATATTTTAACTAGTCAATCCTCTTATGCCTTATAAAACATGTTTTAAAATTTATTCAAATGTGGTTCAAGAATTTTCAAAACTATCACATGGTTTTCATCATAACAATGTGATGATATTATTCATCCAATACCTTTGTGGAAACATAAAATTTTAAATGAATTCCTTCATAACTTCTTTTCTAATATATTCAATAGAAAATATTTTCCTCAAAAAACAAGATTAAGGATCAAAATACTATGGAATTTATCCAATATTATCCATTTAAGTTTATTGTAATATGTATTAGAACCATAAAATTATTCCCTATGACCAAAAAATGTTTTTATGTGTTTTTATGAATTTTAATAAGTAAAACTACAACAAAAAATTCAAAATTTCATTGTTTTTAAGAGAGGTTTATAAGAAAAAAACCTTAATAAAGTTAATAAAACTTTATTATTTTTCAAACCCCTTAACCATCAATGTATTTGATGAAGATCCTTAAGAAATAACCAAAATACTCTTACCTTCATAGGTAATCTACCAACTATGTAGATCATCGATCAAATCTACTTGACTACCCTTCTTTCATGACATGTCAACACCTTTATTAAAAAAATAAGAGGAGCAAGTGAGTTTTGACCAAAAAATATTTCAATGAGATAATGACCTCTTAAAGCTTGTATCCTTTTTATAGAATTTTTATATTAAATTCATTATACTCAAAGGATTAAATAGGGGTCTGGTGTTTCACAAGAATTACTTAGTAAATCATAGTATATTATAACTTTTGTAATTTGTATTATAAACTCAATCTAAGATCCTCATTGATTGTTTAACATTTAAAAAATTAATGAAATTAATTATCACTCATATTATAAATAATCACATGAATATTTAATTGAATATTTTATGATAACTTGTATGGATATGTGAGATGGTAGTGATATGCGATATTTGATATCACATGATACAATTTCAAATATTTCATTATGTAATATAAAATATCGGCAGTCATAGGATTTCCTGAGTGGTAGAGGTGTCATGTAATCCTACATAAGGTCAAGGGTTAAACCCATGAAAAACTCATATTTGGGGAGATTTTTTGAGGCATTATAGAATCATTGTAGCATTGGAGGTACTGTAGTGGGCATTATAATAGTGGCAGTACTCTAGCAGTGGTGAGTACAATAGCAAGTAATATAGAAATGGTGGGTATTATAGTAGTACTATTCATAACAGGCCTTTAGGCATGTATTTAATGCCTTTTTTCCTCTGAGACTATAGGTTGTGTAATATGTGGACTTTGAGCCATGTAAGGGTTCCCTATCAACCTAGTTAAATAATGGGTTTATCTAAAAATGAAATAAAAATAGAGTTTTAGTCAGTCAGTTTTATCCAATATCGAATGCACCAAAAATTTCATCACTCTAAGTGATATACCCATATCATATGACACTTGAAAATTACATTAAATGATATATACTATATCATACCATACAATATGGGCTTTGGGACATAGTCTCTATCAATCTTCTACTTTCATGAAACCATCTCATACTTTATGGATATTTTCAATATATATTATATCATATATAAAAACTTGTGAAACTTATTTTTTCATGTGAATTATTATTTTTTTGATTACCTATTTGATTACTTTGGAAGATTGTTTTTTCATGTGCATGTTTTCTTTTGGTTATTTACATGTGATTTTTCATTTAAAAATCTTTCTGTATTTTAATAATTTCTTAAAATATAGTGTTTTTATTTGAGTTATTCTTATCATGTGGGATAGATAATATTTTTATCAACATTTAATTAGTTTATTAGGAAGTTTGAAAATGCTTTTTTATTTCTCTAAGAATTCAATGAAGTTGTTGTAGTTTTAGTAACTCTACAGTTTCTGTTTTAAAATATTTATATATTTATTCTACTAAAACTTCTACATATACCTTATTTTCATGAAACTGGATTTTATAGGAATACAAAATATTTATATTGATTTTATTTGTTTATATATAATTCTAAAAAGGTCTTTTTAATGGTGTTTAAATTGTTTGAAATTCTAGTTTGATTTTTCTGAACTGCTATTTTTCCAGAATATTACGCTTCTATTTTTTGATGATTTAGAGAGATGTAAATTTCAGTTTTATTTGGATCTTTATTAATTGGAAATATATTAAGTTTTTTTTAAAATAAGTCTTCTTGATCAAATTCTTAATTTGTTGTTTAGTTCCCTTAAAAATTTGTTAAATTTTGTTTATATATGTTGTCTAGATTTTTCACAAAGTATGGGAAACCCTACTTTCACAATAGTGAAAAGCATGGTTCATGAAACCTACGTTTACTAGTCATCTTCCATATGCTACATACTATTAATGAATAGTGGAAATTATGGTTCTTTATCCCTAAATTTACTATTCATCATCCATATGATATGTTATTGTTCATGAATAGTGCAAAGCATAGTTCATCATCCCTACCTTTACTGTTCATTATGAAAAGTATGGTTCATGCCCTATGATACTATTAATTCTCTAAATTATGGTTCATAACCTATGTTACTCTTCATGAATAGTTCAAATTATGGTTAATACCCTATGTTACTGTTCATTTCTGAAGTTATTATTCATTCCATGCATTTTTGCTGAAATTTATTTTCTGCATATATATGGATTATTTTTTAACGGGATTTCTTCTAAAAAATTCTCATTAAATCTAAGGATTTTTATCAAAGAGATTTTAATTTTTTGGTGTAATATTTATTTAGTATATTTAATAAATTTTTCAATGTCTTTTTCCATTAGAGGTTTCAAAATTGTTTAAATTCAAATTTTTAAATTTACTTTTAGATTCTGGTGCTAGTTTTTAGGAACTATTTTGACTAAATTTAAATTAGTTTGAATGGATTTAAATGGGATTTTTAAATTATTCAACGATATTATTATTTTGGACATATTTTTAGAAGACTTATTCATATTATTTTGAATTATTTTTAAGATTTATTCTATGGGAATAAAGAGGCAACGAGGCTGTGATTTTTATGGAGATATTTATGAATTATTTTGACTCAATTTTTTTTAATATACTAAGGAAGAAGATCTACTATAACTGCTGAATATTTTCTCTATATATATCATTCTATCTTGTTGTTTATTTACATGAGATTATATATGATATAAATAAAATTTCAAGATGCACATTAACATTATTTGATATTATATTTTGCAAAGAGAAAATTGCTGCAAACTTTGAACCTGTTGTGCATTTGTAACATCTTGCGACTCTCTATTTCATCACCTAGATGATCCCTCAAGGGATGAATTTCTTCTGCTTTAACTTCTTCTACCTTGGCGAGATGATATGATCTAATCCTCAACAACCAATACCTATACTTTAATATTTTATCTTTTAATTTTTATGGTTCTGAGTCTGTAACACTATTTCCCATCTCTCACAAGCACACTAATTTTTTTTTATTCTTTTAATCACAAAATCATTATTTGTTACTCTTTTTCCTCTAGTTGTGACTCCAAGATTCTAAATTCAGGATCTAACGATTGTGACTCCCTATATCTAAAGTCAAAATTGTTCAGGTTGTGGATCCCTTTATCTAAAGTAAAGTTGTAATGTTTGTGACTCCTCATACCAAAGTTAGTGTTGTGGTTATACCTCCACTAGAAATGGATTTTGTAAATGGGTTATGATTCACCCTTAAAAATAATTTTTATTTTACACATATCTCTTGTAGAGTATAGAGGTATAAGAGTATAAGTAGGCCCACTTTGGACCAAACTACTATAAAAAAACATCCTTACATTATTTAATTTTTACATTAATAATTAATAATAATAATTAACTCTGAAAAATTATTTTATTAATCAATTTATTTGTTTAGAAATTTTAATCTAGTCTATTCACCCCCTTTAGATCATCCGCAATTACCCCATCTGACCTAATAGTTGGTATCGCAGGTCAGTTCCTTTGTAGAAATAATTACCTCTATTATTATCTTTTTGATACTTTTAATTTTGTATTAAATGATGGTTCCTTTTAGAATTATAAAATCTCTCTATAGAGTCTGTTTTAATTTTATTTGTGATAACATTTTCCTAGACCTCACATTATAAGGAAAAGATCTTATAAGATGGAAAGATTGAACCCTAATGATGATTGGATTCCTCAAAAGCCACCACACTTTGATGGAAATGATTATGGCTATTGGAGATCCTGAATGGAATATTACCTCAAATAGTTGAGAATTGAGCACTGTTCTATCATGTTAAAATAGTACACACTGCGTGAAGCTGACTCAGATACCATTACTATAATTGATGCTACTAGATATGTTTTAAATTATAAATTTGTTTATATTTTATATTTTTCTATTAACAGAATTGTTTTTAGTCATGTGTCTTCCTGTAAGATAGCTCATGAAATATGGAAGATTCTACAAGTTACACACCTTGGATTTGACATACTAATCTGAACCAAACTTTTAATGCTTTCTGACGAGTACCAAGACTTCAAGATGGGTGAAGATGAAATAGTAAACCAAATGTTCCCTAGATTCACAAGCACTGTGAATAGAATGAATTCACTTAGAGAAGCTCTAGAAAACCTTATAATTATTAAAAGAGTCCCATGATCCTTACCAAAGAAATGAAATGTTAAGAAGGTTTCCATTGATGAAACCAAGAACCTCAAAGAATACACCCTGTTTGAATTGATTGGATCATTACTCCAATATGAACTAGAACTGAAGAACATTGTTCAGGAGGAGACAAAAAAAATAAAAGGTGTATCTTTGAAATATATAAATGTTATTTCTAATGACTCTTCTAATTATGATCTATAGGATAGTGAAAAGTAAGTCATGGCTCAGATTGTGACTAGAGTGTACAAAAGAAGAAAAAAAGAAAGGATTAAAGAATAAATTTAAAAAAATCATAAAAAAGAAAAATATAAGGGATATAATAAAGTTTATATGAATTATAATGCTTCATATGTAACCTATTATGAATGCAAAAAGAAAGGGAACATCAAACCCAGTTATCCTAAACTAAAGAACAAAGACAAATATAAAAATAAGGAAAAAAGTTATTGACCATTAGTTGGAGTTGTATAGAAGAATCTGATTCTAGTGAACAATCTAGAAATGATAATCTGTTAACTTGTACTTTCTGACATCACTGGATAAGTATGGTAATTCTTATTATTATGAAGGAAGTTATTATTCTGAAAATGATTCTTATAATCTGAACGTTTCTTATTTAAATAAAGAAACTCTAATATTGTGAAAATATATTTTCAAAGCTTCTAATTTATATAATAAACTTAAAGAAAACAATGTGAAACTTGTTTCTGAAAATAAAATACTTTTACAATAGAATAAAAAACTTAGTAACACTGATTTTACTTCTCATTCAAAAGTTTACGAAAATTTTAAATCTTCTCAAGATTTAAATAAACATTTGAAAAAGTAAGTTAAATGTCTTAAAATAATTTATCTTCTTTTATTAAAGGTCATGAAATATATCATGAGATGATGTATTTGTCTAAAACTGATAAAAATAAATATGGTTTTGTCTATGATAGCAGATTACCCCAAATGTCTAAAACTCATTTTGTTAAAAGTAAAAATGGTTGTACTTCAACTATTACTTGTTTTAAATGTGGAATGAAAGGTCATTATGCAAATGATTATTATATTAGATTTAAAAAATATTTGGTATTTTTAAAAACTACTATTTATATATCTTTATTATCCAGAGTACCTTATAATACATGTTTAAATTCTGTATGAGTACCTAAAAAATTTATTGCTAATCCAATTGGACCCAAAGAAGCTTGGGCACCAAAATTGTTGAGGAATTGATTTTTGTAGGAAAAATGCCTTCGATTTCTCAAGAACAAAATATGGTACATGGATAGTGGATGATCTAGTCATATGACTGGAGTCACATCAAATTTTACCACTTACAACACATGTGATGGAGGTACTATTACTTTTGGAGACAATTTCAAAGGCAAAGTAAATTTTTTTGGAAAATTTGGTATTGTAAATTCTACTTTTATTTCTAAAGATTTATATTTTGAAGGTTTGAAAAATAATTTAATTAGTATATCACAATTATGTGATGATAGAATGGAAGTTAAATTTCAAAATTATAAATGTTTAGTTTTTAAATATAGTTCTTTATTATTTTATGCTAATCCAAAAGATAATATTTATACTATTGATTTTACTAAACTAATTGTTCAACATTTAAACTGTTTGAATGATGTACAAAATGACAACATCCTTTGGTATCGATGTTTAGGTCATGTTAATTTCACATTGCTGTATAAGCTCTCAAAACATGAAAATGTGTTATAGCTTCCTTCCTTGAAGAAAGAACCACTTCATGTTTGTGATGCTTACATGAAAGGGAAGCAACTAAAAATTTCTTTTAGACCTATAAATCCGATGATTACTAATATACATTTATAGTTAGTACATATTGATTTATTTATCCCCACTCAAATTTCCAACCTTAGTGGAAACAAATATACTTTAGTTATTATTGATGATTATAGTATATTTACTTGGGTATACTTTCTTGCTTATAAAAATGATGTTTTATCTAGATTTACTGATTTTTTTAAGTTAATTTAAAATGAAAAGGATGAATTATTATATCTATTCATAGTGATAAAGGATTTTAATTTCTTAATTTAGATTTTAAAAAATTTTGGGAAAAGAATTGCTATTTTTATAATTTTCTGCTCCTAGAACACCACAGAAAAATGGTTTTGTAGAATAGAAAAAGTAGAAATCTTATTGACATGGCTTAAAAAATATGTTAAGTGGATATAATTTACCAAGATATTTTTTATTTGGGGTATTATTATTTCTTGTTATATTTCAAATAAAATTCTTATTATACATTTATTAAGTAAAAATCCTTATGAATTATTAAAAAATTAAAATCCTAATATTTTTCAGTTAAGAGTTTTTGGTTGGAAAGTTTTTATTTTAAATTAAAATGATAACTTAGATAAATTTGATGTTAAGAGTGATGAAGGTATTTTTCTTGGTTATTCTAATAATAGTAAATCTTATAGAGTTTATAATAAAATATCTATGGTTATTGAATAGTTTTTCATGTTATGTTTGATGAAAATAATGTCAAATTAAATTATAATTCTAATGTTATTGATGATGATTTTAGAGATTTTAATTTTGGTGATGAAATTCCTCAAGATTAGAATGAATAAATTGAGGGGGAGCATACTCCTTCTTTTCCAAATCCAAAATCTTGGAAGATTCATAAAGATCATCTTGTTGAAAATTTAATTGTAAATGTTCATTGTAATGTTAAAACTAGAAATTATATTTTAAATTGTTGTGTCAATTCTTCTTTTATCTCTCATTTTGTCCCATCTAATGTTAATGATGCTTTAAAAGATGAAAAATGGATTGTTGCTAAGAAATATTAATTAAATTAGTTTGTTAGAAATAATGTTTGGACTTTGGTAGAATTGTTTGAGGATAAATATATAATTGGAACTAAGTGGATATTTAGAAACAGGCTGGATGAATCTAGATAGATTTTCAAAAACAAATCCAAACTTATTGCTCAAGGATGATCTTAAGAAGAAGGTATATACTTTGAAGATTTTTTCTCACCTGTTTCTATGTTAGAGGAAATTAATTTTTTTAGCCTTTTATTTTTTTCAAGGTTTTAAATTATATCAAATGGATGTAAAAAGTTCTTTCGTAAATGGTTTTATAAATAAAGAAGTTTATGTTTCTCAACCCCCTAGTTTTGAAAATGAAAAATTTACTAACCATGTTTTTAAATTTTCTAAATATTTGTGTGGTCTTAAACAATAACCTCATGATTGGTATGAAAGACTTTATTTGTTTCTATTAAATAATGTTTTTAATAAAGGAAATTTTGATCCAAATATTTTTATTAAAAGAACTTTTGTTGATATTTTAATTGTTAAAATTTATGTTGATGGTATAGTTTTTGGATAATTTAGAGAAATTATTTGCCATAATTTTTCTTCTTTAATGTCTTCTTAATTTGATATGAGTTTAATGGGAGAATTAAAATTCTTTCTTGGATATCGAATTTCTCAAAGGAAAGAAAAAAAAATTCTTAATAAATCAATGTATGCTAAAGAGTTGGTTAAGAGATTTGGTCTTGATTATGTTAAATCTATGAAAAATCCTATGGGTATTAATTGATAATTAGATATAGATGAATCTAGTAAATCTATTGATTTGAAAGTTTATAGAGGTGTGATAGGTAGCTTTCTTTATTTAAATACATATAGACCTGATATAATTTATAGTGTTTTCTTACGATCTATATTTCAAGAAGATCCTAAAGAAAGTCATATTAAAAGATGTAAAAATAATAATTAGATATGTTAAGGGAACTATTGATTCTGGTTTATTTTATCCAAAATATGTTTTTTGATTTAACACCTTATTCTGACTCTAATTTTGGAGGCTTTAGAATTGACCAAAAAATCATTAGGTATTTTTCATTTTTTGGAAATTTTTTGATTTCCTGGTCATCTAAGAAATAGTTATCAGTTTCTTTATCTACTACAGAAACTAAGTATATCTCGACTTCTAGTAACTGTGCCCAAAGTATATGGATTAATAAAAAGTTATGTGATTTTAGTGTCTATCTTAATAAAATACCTATTTATAATAATAATAATTCTATAATTTATATTTTTCAAAACCCCTAACAACATTCTAGAACATAGAATATTGATCTTAGATTTCATTTTATTATATATCATGTGAATAAGGGTGAGATTGTTTTAGAATTTATACCTTCTGAAAATCAGCTAGTAGATATTTTTATAAATCCTTTAGATTTTGCTCAGTTTGAAAAAATTAAATTTAATCTTGGTATGTTGGAATTTTAATTCTTTATTACTGATTTTTTTAGGGAGAGTTTGTTTTTACTTTTTGTTTATTTACAAAAAGGGGGTTAATGAAATTGGGAGAAATAAATGGGGAGAAATAAAATGTTTTTAACTATTTTTTAAACTTTATTTTGGTTTTATAATCTAACAAAAAGGGGGATATTTTTTCATGTTAATTCTCTTTGGTTTGATTACTTTTTTGATTACATGGGGAGATTATTTTTTCATGTGCATGTTTTATTTTATTTGTTTACATGTGGCTTTTCTTTTAAAACCCTTCATATATTTTGATTATTTATTAAACTATAGTGTTTTTATTTGAGTGATTATTATCAAGTTAGATATATAAGAGATTTATATACATTTAATTAGTTTATTAAGAATTCTGAAAATGCATTTTTATTACTCTAAAAATTCAATTAATTTATTATTTCTGTTTTAGTACTCTACATTTTTTAGTTTACAAATATTTATGTATTTATTCTACTGAAACTTCTACAGATATTGTATTTGCATGAAAATTGATTTTATAGAAATAAAACATGTTTATCTTGATTTCATTTGTTTTTATAGAAGTCTAAAAATGCCTTTTGAATGGTGTTTAAATTGTTTTAAATAATGCTTTGATTTTTCAGAATTGCAGTTTTTCCAGAATATTATGCTTATGGTTTTTGATGATTTTGAGATATTTAAATGTTGGTTTTATTTGGATCTTGATTTTTTGGAAAGATAATAAGTTTTTCTAAAAATTATTAGTCTTGACCAAAGTCTGAATATTCTTTTTAGTTCACGTAGAAATTCATTGAAGTTTGTTTATATATGTTGTCTAGTTTTTTGAAAAAGTATGGGAAACCCTACTTTCACAATAGTGCAAAGTATGGTTCATGGTAATCATCCATACACTACATAAATATTCATGAATAGTTCAAATTATGGTTCGACATCCATACGTTTACTATTTATCATATATACACTATGTTACTGTTCATGAATAGTGAAAAGTATGGTTCGTCATCCCTATGTTTACTTTTCATTTTGAAAGGTATGGTTCATACCCTAGGTTACTGTTCATTTTGAAAAGTATGGTTCATACCCTATGTTTATGTTCATGAATAGTGAAAATTATGGTTCATACCCTACATTAATGTTCATTTCTGAAGTTAATGTTCATTCCATGCACTTTTGCTAAAATGTTTTTCGGCATATAAATGGATTATTTTTTAATGGTTTTTCTATTAGAAAATTTCCCATCAAATCTAAGGATTTTTATCAAATAGTTTTTAAATTTTTTTGTGGAAATATTTATTGAGGAAATTTAAGAAAAATTTCAATGTATTTTTTCAATAAATTTTGAGGTTTCAAAATTGTTTAAATTCAAATTTTTTAATTTACTTATGGATTCTGATGCTAGTTTTCAGGAACTGTTTTGAGTAAATATAAATTGGTTTAAATGGATATAAATGGGAGTTTTAAATCATTAAATTATGTTATTATTCTAGAGATATTTTTGTAAGACTTATTAATATTATTTTTAATTCTTTTTAAGATTTATTCTATAGGAATAAAGAGGCAATGGTGCTCTGATTTTTATGGAGATATTTATAAATTCTTTTGACTTAATCATTTTAAATATACTATGGAAGTGGAGATTCTATAACTGCTGAATATTTTCTCTATAGATGTCATTCTCTCTTTTAGGTTATTTACATAAGACAATATATGATAGAAATACCATTGCAAGACACACGTTAACATTATTTGATATTCTATTTTTCAAAGAGAAAAGTGATGTGAACTTTGAACCTATCGTGCATTTACAACATCCTATGACACTGTGTTTTATCACCTGGATGATCTCTCAAGGGCTGAATTTTTCTACTTCTACTTCTGCTACCTTGATGAGATGAGTCGATATAATCCTCAATAACTAGTACTTGGGCTTTAATATTTTATCTTCTAATTCATATGGTTCTGAGTTTGTAAAATATTTCCCATCTCTCACATACACTCTAATTTTTGTTTATTCTTTTACTCACAAAAGCATTATTTGTTACACTTTTTCCTCGAGTTGGGACTCCCAGATTCTAAAATTAGGATCTAAGGGTTGTGAATTCCTATATCTAAAGTCAGGACTATTTGGGTTATTACTCCCTTTATCTAAATTAAGGTTGTAAGGGTTGTGACTCCCCATACAAAAGTCAGTGTCATGGTTATCCCTCCACTAGAAAAGGATTTTGTAATTGGGTTACGATTCACCCTTAAAATTCATTTTTAGTGCACACATATCTCTCACTGAGTATAGCGGTATAAGAGTAGAAGTAGACCCACTTTGGACTAAACTACTATAAAAACATCCTTGTGTTATTTAATTTTTTTGCTGCTATTGAACCATAATAATTAACTCTGATAAATTATTTTATAAATCAATTTATTTGTTTCAATTTTTTAATTTGGTCTATTAACCCCCCCAGACAATCTGCCATTACCCTATCTGACCTAACAAAACCATGCCTAAATCTTTTTTTGATATACTCTAAACTCTTTTGGGTAAACTATCATATAAAATCTCCTAATTTTGGACAAACAATTTATAACAAGTTTAAATCCTTATTCACAAAACCTTTATATGTGACCCTATGGGCCTTATTAGCATTGAAAATTATTATGAATTATTAACCCATACTCATAAGTAAAGTGTGGCCTCTAGAAAATTGTCATTACTACTCATGATAAAAAGGGATCTAACATGATCTTCATTAAACACATATAACTACATAAAAGAAACTACAATATTTATCTTTATACATCATGTATAAATGATAAAGCTTGTATTTTAATACATTTAATGTTTTAATTTAAATTTTTTCATCACAAAAAATTGTTATTCTAAGAGAAATTGACACATTTTTAGGTTTTTGAAATAATTTCAGCTTAATTTTGAAAGTGAATTAATTTTGAATTTTTCCTTTTTTTTATTATTTTTTTATTTCTATCATAAAATTTTATATACTAACCCAAATTTTAGAATTATTATTTTTAGGATTTTATTGCTATTTGTATTTATTTTATTCAACTATACCTAGTATTAAATCAAACCATATTAGGCCCAAATAAATCATAAAAATTGGAGAACTTTTGGGTGGATAGAATTGACTAACCTTCCTTAAAACGAGGCATAATCTAGGATACATAATTTCAAATAATCTAATTATATTTTAAAATTATATAAAAGTGGTGGATCATATTTCCATTAAATATAATGGAAATATTATATCATTAAGTAAGTCATTGAACGTGTGAAAGTGGTGGAAATTGAATAGTCTGTTTGAATGAAAAAATTTATTATAGTAATTCATAAATAAATTTTAATAAACATGTCCAATAGTACAAAAATTTTCTAGGAGTGAAGAAAATATGTATCCAAATAACATTTTTTTATGTAATTATGATATTATTCCTTATAGTATGATGAAAATTCATTCAAATTTGATGGAAAATAATTGTATGGAAAATATGCCTCACCTTTGCTTTATAAATATACGACTCTACTTCTATTAAAGGGTAAATCAACCATTTTTTAAAGAAAATGGAGGTTTTTAACGTCTAATGGAGGAGTTATAGTATATTATAGTTTTATTTCGTAATAATTTTAGTATTTATAATAATATCATTCTCTATTTTCACTCTCCCTTTTGTTTTCTCTTTTGTGTTATCTATTCATGCTTCTCTCATCTCAATGGTTGTGGAGAGATAACCTCACTAATTATTCAATAGGAGATGCATTGGATGCCTTGAGTTCCACTAAATTAATGTTTTTAATTATTTTATTCTAGTGATTTAGTAACTATAAGGCCCTGACCTTAAACCTCACTTAATATTGAATTAAATGAATAATTCACATTGAGGATATTTTCAGGTTTAGAGTTTTAGAGAATTAGGACATAACTATTACATCTCAAAATATTACAAAGTAGTCACTTATACTAAATTTCCATAAAATAAAAACTCTTAAAAATAAACATGTCTAGTTCCATGTTTTAGATAGCATGACTTTCCCTTGATCCCATCCTTGACCCTATTCCACATTAAGTCCTGTGAAAAACATTTCAAGAAAACTTAGGGTGAGCATAAAAAGCTCAGTAAGGGATACACAAAGAATGAAAACAGTTAGATTTTCAAAACAACAAGTAAACCATGTATACTTTATCAAAGTAATACCTTCACCTTTATGAAGTAGTAAAAAAATCTTCACTGAATAAAAGATCATTACTTACCCTATTGTAACCAAAAGATTACCATAAAACCCATATAAAGAACACATAACATATAAAGGTAACTTGGGACATAAACATACCTAAGTGGAATAACCATACGGTCGACTTCCACACATATCACTTAATGGAATAGTCATACGGCCGACTTCCATACATACTTAATGGAATAGCCATACGGCCGACTTCTATACCCAATGCATTGGAGGTTATAACGTAACCACCCGTCCTGGTATTCACGGAACCACCCGTCATATGGTTTATCACGTAACCACCCATCAAATTTCCAAGTACCATTATAAAATCATAAGACATAAAACAAATATAATGGAAAGTAAACATTTCCACACTTTGATCACAATATATCACTTAAATATATTGACATAAAAAAATCCATTTTAAAAACCATTTTCAATACCAAAATACATAAAAGAGTATATGGTATTTATTTCATTTTAAAACACATTACGTCTTGTTGAGGAATCCAAAGACCAAATAATACTCGCGGCGGCGGAAAATGTCGTTGTCACCGCGTACGTTAAAAGAAACATTCCTTTTTTTCGTTTAGTAAAACCCTTCATAGAAAAAGATTCCTTTTGTATAAAAGTAAAAGTCAAAGGGGTTTATACACCGTATAAAATAAATTTGTGTACAAAACTAAATATTCCTCAATGAAAGGAGATTGATATGAAGTCCCTTACAAAGACGGTATCCCTGGATTAAGGATAAATCAATTACATAATTATGTGTGACAAACGAATACACCAAATATAAGTGGATATTAAGTGTTAAATAATAATAGGTCATTCACACATATTCATAGAACAACATATTCAAGGATTACAAGTTTATCCCAAAGAATCAAAATTGGGTTAAGAAGTTCCCTTGCAAAAATTCGACAGCATAACGGCGTCACTTCAAAATTCAGAAAATGAGTTGATGAGAGATAAAAAGGGTATCTCATCACTTGGACATAAAATATACATAAATAAGGATATATAAGAACATATCCCAACATTACAATATGTAAATTAAAAGACCCATCAAAAGAAGTCTTTTAAAAAGAGGAGGGTGAAAGGTTCCCTTACCGACTTGGGTATCTTTCGAAACATACACCCCATTGAAGAAGGGTCATACAATGAATATGTAAATACCCATAAAGGAAATTATATTACAAAAAGAGTATAATAATGGGAATTACATACACCACTCAAAGTAAATGGTGGAAAATGTATCATAAATCTCACGGGACTAAAAGTGAGATGAAAAATCCCTTACGAAAACTCGGCAGCCTAACGGTGCCACTTAAAACTTCCAAAAATGGATTGATGAGATCAAATAGGGTCTCTCATCATATTACAATAAAATTTATAGAAAGATTAATATAAAATAACATCCCCCAACATAACAAATAGTATATTAAAATAAGTGACATAAAGAAGAGTACTTAAAAAGAAAGAGAGAGGTTGGATCTCTTACGAAAATTCGGCAGCCTAACGACGCCACTCAAAACATCCAAAATGTATTGATGAGAGAAAATATGGTCTCTCATCATATGAACATAAAAATTTCAATAAGAGTAATATAAAAGAACATCCCAATCATAAGAAATATGATATTAAAAGGAATGACATAAAAGAGTGTACTTAAAAAGAAAGAGAGGGGTAGGATCCCTTACCTCAAATCCGACTTGTCTTGTTCGTTTCATTATATTCATGAATAATAAACTTTGGTCAATTTATAATTTCTTAAGGACCTCCTTTAAAGATTATTATTAAGTTCATATCACATATTATAATGTTATAATAATTGTTTAATAATGTTAGTTCATATCAGATGTTTTTGCCGATGTTTGGTACATGAGTAAAAAAAATGAACTTGTTTGAAAATGATTGCCCATGTAGTAATAAGTAAATAATTTACAGAATATTATTAATGATTAAAATATCATATATATCCAGTACATATTCATTTTATACTATTCCATAACATTTTGAGATAAAAAAATGAAAAACACCGTTCATGGAGACGGTAGGCCGTACGTACGCATGAACGCTACTTTCATTTTTTTCATATTAATATAATTAAAAATAAATGAGATATATATATATATTAAAATTACATTATAATATATATGTTATATAGGTCACATATGTTCATTAATTTCATTCTTTATACATTCCATGTATTTCATTAACGAGTCACATCACTTGAGGGGGCGGTAGTCCATACTTCCTCATATGAAATTATCGCATTTGCACAACATGAAAAGAATAAAGGTATGTTTTAAATATAAAATACAGAAGCATATAGTAAGCATAAATACCATATATATCATATATAAAATACAGTGACATCATAATGACCACCTTTAAAGGTGTTAAAAGAATATTGAACAATCATCATTTCTTGAGGCAGAAAATCGCCAACCACAGAAACAGTATGTTCTTTAACCATTAGACGAAGGTGTGTGTAAGTGTAGCTCGAATCATTCATGTAAAAACATCCTAGTATATTTAATATACTGTTTTTGTTACAAAAGAAAATAATAAAAAGAGTTTATGGGGTTGGAGAAGCAAAATAAAACATAATAACACAAGAGAAAACACTACCTTTAAAACGGGTAACTCTCTTTTATTTAAGCTCAAAGGCTTACTTGGAAAGGATTCTGCCCAAAGTGAGGCTTCAATGATAAAGAGAGGGATTTGGAGAGATTAAATGGGCAGGGGTTGGCCGATCCAAAGTCTTGAGAGGTGTGTGTAAGGTGGTAGAGGTGGGGGCCTTTTATAAGAGGAGAAGAGGGGCACTCTTGGAAAGTTATAAAATATTACTTTGTTATAAAATGATTTTCGGATTTTAAAGGTCCCACAATTATATATTTATAGGATAAGGTGATAATAGTTCTAAATCCACACATCCAATAAGTTTTTTACAAGTGTAGGTCTTAGATTTTACATTATCTTTTCATTTTATTTAAATCGTTTACTTATGAGGTAATCACTGCATCATCTCGGTGTTAGAAATAAATTAATTAATTTAATGTCTAAAAATTATATAAAAAATATATCATGATGTAGGAAATATTTTTATCTTTCTAATGAATATTTATAGTCAAAAATATGACTTATATAACCCCATGTAAAAATTGTTTTAGTAAAACAACACATGTTTGTGACATTATAATTTTAACTTTAAATAAAAAGGTATTAATGTCATTTTCCAACCAAAGTGGCTCCATGGGGTCTCCAAGTTGACCCATGGATTGTCTTGGTCGGCCATGACACATCCAATAAGGGTAGGACATGTGTCTAGGTCATTTAATATTATTAAAACATTATTTTTACCTTAAACTACATTAATTACCTCTAATCGCGATTAAGAACATAAAAGTTACTATTCACCAAAAAATTATTTTAATCCCATTGAACCACATTTTACTTCCTAATGACAACCATTTATGTCGGATTTTTGAAATTCAAAACACAGAGGTGACAAAGTTTCATTTAAACGAAAAATCAGTTTCTTTAACTACCACTTAGTGGTTTCACTATTCATCAAAAATTGAAGTTTTTCAGAAAAATACCAAAAATTCATCCTAATATATATTCGATATTCCAAACTCAAAAATGATGTCTATTTTAAAAAATTCAAAACATATAAGTTGCATTAATTAATTTAATAATTAATTCCCGCTGTCAAAGCAAATAGTGTGTTTTTAAGAAATAATATCTATTAAAGGATTGACACTAGTTTAAGTCCAATTTCAAAGTGAAATTAATTCCAACGACCACTATTGTATTAAATGGTAAAAATATATTCTAATTTAACTTTAAAACCAATTCAAAATATAATCTAATCATATAAATAAATTAGATTAAAAAGAGGTGTTGAATTAAAATACAACATTTTCACTATTCAATAAAAAAATGAACTTATTCGGAAAAAATACAAAAAATTTACACAAAGTAAATTTTGATGTCCCGATTCTAAATAAGAATTTTATTTTGTCAAATATAACGCATAAAATTGTCAAAAAGTGGATTTAAAATAGGTTCGCCATCAAAAGGCGGTTAATCGACCTTTTAAAGAATATTAGAATGTTTACGCTTAAAATTGGATTCATTCGCATTTTTAATCCTCTAACATTTATTGTAAAGAGTAAAAATATTTGACAAACATATATAATCATTTTTTAGTTAGTTCTGTTCATTCCCTCCATTACAACGGCTAGGCGTTAACTACCATTTAAAATAATATTATTTTATTATTAGAGTGCAACGTAAGATTCCCAAGAAACTCGTTGTTGCGTATTGGGTACGTCATCGAGCATAGCATCCCCTTTAAAGTAATATTATTATTTTATTCAAAAATATGGATAAATATAAAAATGTCATATTCTTTATTTACCTAGGGTGTTACATCCTTCCCCCCTTTTGGAAATTGCGTCCTCGCAATTTTAAAATTGGGCTCGGAAACATCCTTGAAAATCCCACATTGGAACAAGAGTCGGTAAAACAGTCACTTTAAAATAAATAAAGAGAAGTACATTGGTCACCCGAGTTAACCCATACTAGGATTCCATGTAGGAAAACATGGACATGGAGGAGAAAACATAGGGTCATGTTCTGATGGAGAGTGATAGAAAACATGTTTAAGAGAAAGTTAACCACAAGAAAATCACAAACTTGTGATGGGTTAAATGGTATTCGATTCCCTAGTAGGAAAAGTTAATAGAAAACATTTTTGTTTTAAGTTAATTTTTATTGAGGAATTTATTCATAAGAAAACATAATTACTTATCATGTTGACTTTCAACTTTTATTATATTTCTTACACAAACTCATATTTTCTCCAAAAGACGATTATTTAGGAAGACTTGTTCACATTAAGAGTACTATAATCAACTTTTAGAGAATCACTTAATCCACAAAAGAGAACTATATACCTCCCATGTCTTTAGACTTTAACCAAAACCAAAACCAAAAAGGTTAGTACAAGATCAGATAATCCAGAAAAGGATAACCCTTTATAAAAATAAAATCTATTCTTAATCTCCAAAATTT
Organism: Viscum album; assembly: GCA_963277665.1. Lineage (NCBI taxonomy): Eukaryota > Viridiplantae > Streptophyta > Magnoliopsida > Santalales > Viscaceae > Viscum > Viscum album. Next base: position 406,035,882 of record OY728134.1, read on the forward strand.
GTCCAACAAAACCCAAAGTTCAACGAGGACCATTCGATAAACAATTTTTCCATAAAATTCTTCAAAGTAAACCAAACTAAGATTGAAACCCAAATATTTGAAGGATTTATTCACATAGTCTTCCAAGTTAAATCGTAACATTTATCTCCAAACAACATCAGTTTCTCTTAAAGTCTCGTATTTAAAAGTAATTAACCTAATCACATATCCTCCATGATAGGTTAATAAATTTCCATAGATAACCCAAAATAAACTTACTCTTAATTCATAAAATCGTCTAACTAAAAAGAATAAGTCAAACTATCCAGGGACTTCACGTATTCCAATGGTAGGCGATAAATACCAGTTGCACTTTGGTTGTGGGTTCGATTCCCGCAGCTTTGTCTGACACGACGGGTTGTCACATGGTCTGTGTGTTGTCCTTTTTATAAAACTCTAAAAATAACACTAACATATTTTAACCTGAATAGTTTCCTTATACCTCTCATTTTCATCCAAATTCGTTACAATCTCAACATCTTAATTCTTGAAGTATTATTTCACCACCATAAGATAAAATAAAATGATTCCCAAAATGAATAACATCATACCTTGATCATGGCGTCCACTCGGTTTCATCGTCATCTTGCTCACGTAGGTAGAAGTCCCATGCATTACAACAATGATTTAGGGATCCTTCAAAATCATTTTCTTCCTCCATCCAAATACACCTTGTACAACATGGGTCATATGGGTGTTCACAGAAAAACAGTTTTGGAAAATAATCATGTATGACATATAATTCCAAAACATATGATAAAACGTGATTTCTATAAAATAGTCGGACAGAATTTGAGTTGAAACTTTCTATTATTAGTCCTTTTAAAATATCATAAGTATGTACTGAGAGAATATATTTTAAAATCAAATATAAATAGTTTGTGCAAGGGTCTCCTTCCTCAGCACCATTTTTAAAATCATAATATGCTTCAAATTCTTGTGATAAGGTAAAATATTTGGAAATACCTTGATAATATTTACCTTTCTTGAAAATATGAGAATATTGTGAAAATAGTATTTGTCTAAATACAACCCATGATCCATGATGATAACGAGGTATAGTGGAGGTGTTTGATATCTCAAAAAACTACTTGCAAGTGAGTTGTATGCTAGAAAAAGTTTCACAATCATCCGAACATGACTTTGTAATAATTATTGCAAGCATGTCATCAGGAAGAGATAGGAATGTCATTTGAGATCCTTCTCCTTCCATTCGTAACCGACTTTACATGACCTGAAAAAATTTATAAAACAAGGATTTAACTGAAATAATAAATATAGGGACTAATCATGTGTCTAACAAAAACTCATAATCCCTAAAGTTGTCTAAACCGACCTCTGATACCAACTATAAGGCCCCGGCCTTAAACCTTACTTAATATTGAATTAAATGAATAATTTACATTGAGGATATTTTCAGGTTTATAGTTTTAGAGAATTAGTACATAACTATTATATCTCAAAAGATTACAAAGTAGTCACTTCTACTAAATTTCTATAAAATAAAAACTCTTAAAAAGAAACATGTCTAGTTCCATGTTTTAGATAGCATGACTTTCCCTTGATCCCATCCTTGACCATATTCCACATTAAGTCCTGTGAAAAACATTTTAAGAAAACTTGGGGTGATCATAAAAAGCTCAGTAAGGGATACACAAAGAATGAAAACTGTTAGATTTTCAAAACAACAAGTAAACCATGTATACTTTATCAAAGTAATACCTTCACCTTTATGAAGTAGTAAAAAATTCTTCACTGAATAAAAGATCATTACTTACCCTTTTGTAACCAAAATATTACCATAAAACCCATATAAAGAACACATAACATATAAAGGTAACTTGGTACATAAACATACTTAAGTGGAATAACCATACGGTCGACTTCCACACATATCACTTAAGGGAATAGACATACGGCCGACTTCCACACATACTTAATGTAATAGCCATACGGCCAACTTCCATACCCAATGCATTGGAGGTTATAATGTAACCACTCGTCCTGGTATTCACGGCACCACCCGTCATATGGTTTATCACATAACCACCCGTCAAATGTCCAAGTACAATTATAAAATCATAAGAAATAAAAAAAATATATAATGGAAAGGAAACATTTCCACACTTTGATCACAATATATCACTTAAATATATTGACATAAAAAAAATTCGTTATAAAAACCATTTTCAATACCAAAATACATAAAAGAGTATATGGTATTTATTTCATTTTAAAACACATTACGGCTTGTTGAGGAAGCCAAAGACCAAATAATACTCGCGGCGGCGGAAAAGGTTGTTGTCACCGTGTACGTTAAAAGAAACATTCCTTTTTGTCGTTTAGTAAAACACTTCGTAGAAAAAGATTCCTTTTGTATAAAAGTAAAATTCAAAGGGGTTTATACACCATATAAAATAAATTTGTGTATAAAACGAAATATGCCTCAATGAAAGGATATTGAGACGAAGTCCCTTACAAAGACGGTATCCCTGGATTAAGGATAAATCAATTACATAATTATGTGTGACAAACGAATACACCAAATATAAGTGGATATTAAATGTAAAACAATCATAGGTCATTCACACATATTCATAGAATGACATATTCAGGGATTACAAGTTTATCCCAAAGAATCAAAATTGGGTTAAGAAGTTCCCTTACAAAAATTCGACAGTCTAACGGCGTCACTTAAAAATTCAGAAAATGAGTTGATGAGAGATAAAAAGGGTATCTCATCACTTGGACATAAAATATAAATCAATAAGGATGTATAAGAACATATCCCAACATTAAAATATGTAAATTAAAAAACCTATCAAAAGAAGTCTTTAAAAAAGAGGAGGGTGAAAGGTTCCCTTACCGACTTGGGTATCTTTCGAAACATACACCCCATTGAAGAAGGGTCATACAATGAATATGTAAATACCCATAAAGGAAATTATATTACAGAAAGAGTATAATAATGGGTAGTAAATACACCACTCAAAGTAAATGGTGGAAAATTTATCATAAATCTCACGGGACTAAAAGTGAGATGAAAAATCACTTACGAAAACTTGGCAGTCTAACGGCGCCACTTAAAACTTTCAAAAATGGATTGATGAGATCAAATAGGGTCTCTCATCATATTAAAATAAAATTTACAGAAATAGGAATATAAAATAACATCCCCCAACATAACAAAGAGGATATTAAAAGAAGTGACATAAAGGAGAGTACTTAAAAAGAAAGAGAGAGGTTGGATCTCTTACGAAAATTCGGCAGCCTAATGACGCCACTCAAAACATCCAAAATGTATTGATGAGAGAAAATAGGGTCTCTCGTCATATGAACATAAAAATTACAGTAAGAGTAATATAAAATAACATCCCAATCATAATAAAGATGAGCTTAAAAGGAATGACATAAAAGAGTGTACTTAAAAAGAAAGAGAGGGGTAGGATCCCTTACCTCAAGTTCGACTTGTCTTGTTCGTTTCTTTATATTCTTGAATAATAAACTTTGGTCAATTTATAATTTCTTAAGGAACTACTTTAAAGATTATTATTAATTTCATATCACATATTATAATGTTATAATAATTGTTTAATAATGTTAGTTCATATCAGATGTTTTTGCCGATGTTTGGTACATGAGTAAAAAATGAACTTGTTTGAAAATGATTTCCCATGTAGTTATAAGTAAATCATTTACAGAATAGTATTAATGATTAAAATATCATATATATCTAGTACATATTAATTTTATACTATTCCATAACATTTGGAGATAAAAAAATGGAAATCATCGTTCATGGAGATGGTAGGCCGTACGTACGCATGAACGCTACTTTCATTTTTTTTGTCATATTAATGGAATTAAAAATAAATTAGATATATATATATATATATTAAAATTACATTATAATATATATGTTATATAGGTCACATATGTACATTAATTTCATTCTTTATACATTCCATGTATTGCATTAACGAGTCACATCACTTGAGGGGGGCAGTAGTCCACACTTCCTCATATGAAATTATCACATTTGCACAACATGAAAAGAATAAAGGTATGTTTTAAATATAAAATACAGAAGCCTATAGTAAGAATAAATACCATATATATCATATATAAAATACAGTGACATCATAATGGCCACCTTTAAAGGTGTTAAAAGAATATTGAACAATCATCATTTCTTGAGGCAGAAAATCGCCAACCACAGAAACAGTATGTTCTTTAACCATTAGATAAAGGTTTGTGTAAGTGTAGCTCTAATACTTCATGTAACAACATCCTAGTATATTTAGATACTGTTTTTGTTACAAAATAAAATAATAAATAGAGTTTAGGGGGTTGGAGAAGCAAAATAAAACATAAGAACACAAGAGAAAACACTACCTTTAAAACGGGTAACTCTCTTTTATTTAAGCTCAAAGGCTTCCTTGGAAAGGATTCTGCCCAAATTTAGGCTTCAATGATGAAGAGAGGGATGTGGAGAGATGGAATTGGTAGGGTTTGTCTGATCCAAAGGCTTTAGAGGTGTGTGTAAGGTGGTAGAGGTGGGGCCTTTTATAAGAGGAGAAGAGGGGCACTCTTGGAAAGTTATAAAATATTACTTTATTATAAAATGATTTTCGGATTTTAAAGGTCCCAAAATTATATATTTCGAGTATAAGGTGATAATATTTTTAAATCCACACATCCAATAGGTTTTTGACAAGTTTAGGTCTTAAAGTTTACATTATCTTTTCATTTTATTTAAATCGTTCATTTATGAGGTAATCACTGCATCATCACAGTGTCAGAAATAAATTAATTTATTTAATGTATAAAAATTATATAAAAAAATATCATGATGTAGGAAATATATTTTATAATTATAATGAATATTTATAGTCAAAAATATGACTTATATAACCCCATGTAAAAATTGTTTTAGTAAAACAACACATATTTGTGACATTATAATTTTAACTTTAAATAAAAAGGTATTAATGTAATTTTCCAACCAAAGTGGCTCCATGGGGTCACAAAGTTGACCCATGGATTGTATTGGTTTGACATGACACATATAATAAGGTTAGGACATGTGTCTAGGTCATTTCATATTATTAAAACATTATTTTTACCTTAAACTACATTAATTACCTCTAATCGCGATTAAGAACATAAAGGTTACTATTAACCAAAAAATTATTTTAATCCCATTGAACAAAATTTTACTTACCAATGAAAACCATTTATGTCAGATTTTTTAAATTCAAAACACAGAGGTGGAAAAGTTTCATTTAAACGAAAAATCAGTTTCTTTAACTACCACTTAGTGGTTTCACTATTCATCAAAAATTGAAGTTTTTCAGAAAAATACCAAAAAATCACCCTAAGCTATATTTGATATTCCGAACTCAAAAATGATGTATATTTTACAAAATTCAAAACATATAAGTTTCATTAATTAATTTAATAATTAATTCCCACTGTCAAAGCAAATAGCGTGTTTTTAAGAAACAATATCAATTAAAAGATTGACACTAGTTTAAGTCCAATTTCAAAGTGAAATTAATTCCAACGACCACTATTGGATTAAATGGTAAAAATATATTATAATTTACCTTTAAAACCAATTCAAAAGATAATCTAATCATATAAATAAATTATATTAAAAAGATGTTTTGAATTAAAATACAACATTTTCACTATTCATTAAAAAAATGGACTTTATCGGAAAAAATACCAAAATTTTACACAAATATGGATAAATATAAGTCATTAAAATGGTTGAGTTTGGCTTAGGTATTGGTTTTTAATATATTACTCCTAAATTAAAAGTTCTCTATAAAAATTTTAATAGGTATGTTTTGAGTGATACATCTTGATCTCACCATTGAATAGGATAATAATAATATCAATTTATAAACCATTATAGCTTCACTGTAAACTCCCAAGGTTAATAAAATTATTCCTAATAACTTTATTTCTTAGTGTTTCATCATTTAAATTCATATATATATATATATGTATATGTATATATCATTTTAATTTTATAAAACCCCAATTATAGTATATTATAGTTAAATATAAAGTGACAAAGGAGAAAGAGTATTGTGTAAATGGATTCCTCAAGATATTGACCTTAAGATGTGCACTATGCTACATACTAAGGTAATACAAAATTTATTGTCCAGAGATCTGTGATAGTCCCTATGTATCAATTTAGAATTATTTCTACAAAGTCCGAAATATTACACATGTTGTTTTTCCTAAAAACTCAACAAATATAAAATTTTAAAAACTAAAAAAATAAAGTTCTTTTGCATAATTTTTTTTGAAAACTAAAAATGATGAACTTTTATTATTCATACCTTGGTTATGAATTTCAAAATTACTCTCAAGTATAAAATTTTAATACTAACATCTCAGATGATTTTCAGCATGCTGATAAATCTGTAGGGAACAAGAAATTGAAAAAAGAGAAACGAATGAAGAAGTACTTGAAATTTTAGAAAAAATACATTGAGGTGATGTAAACCCAAATGGAATTGATGGCCATTGCAGTTAATGAATTCAAATCCTAATATATGGAATAAAAAAATAAGTTGAAGAAGACATAAAACTTTTTTAACCCACATTTCAAGTTAAAGAACATAAGTAGGATGATACATAATTCATAGAAGAGTCACTTCCCTCTCCAATAGATGAATCCTCAATGGATTTTATTGAGGAGAAAAATATTAAAGTTGAAATTTACAAGGGGGATACATTTTTTATCATTTATTTTATTCAAATTACTTTAATATTAAACTGAAAAATGACATCCCTTATACTAAGATTCTATATTTAACTATAATAGTGTAGTCCCTATAGAGAGATGATGAAAAATAAAGTGACTAACACCATAGAGAAGGTGGTTGTAAAATTATAATAACAATAATATCTCGATGAGATCATGGTGATTTTATTGTCTCCTCCATATAAACATAGATACTACATAGATAAGAACACTGTGATAGTTTAATGGGATAACCTCTATGTCCCCCCCATTAGTATGTAAATTTTCTATTTCTTATATCTTGGGGGTTGGGAATTTTTTTCTTTTAGGTTCCCACTCTTGGTATCCCCTCATAGATATTGGGAGAAATTATCATGTGGTGGTTTTTAAGTAAGAAACCAAATCCACCTTCGGATTGAGGATAAAGTGTTGTAACTACATAACTATGGATAATAAAAATATTGCACCCACTTTGGGGTTCAAACCAAGACTTATCCCTTTTCATTTATTTTATATTATCTTTCATTTCATTTTGGTTTCAAAAATTTCTTTGGTTTTATTCTTTATTTCTATTAGGTTTAAAGTGGAATCAACTAGGAACCTAACTCAAGGATGCCAATTACAAATAAATTGGGTTATTTCTTTCCTTATCTTTGGTTTTTATAATTTTTTCTTATGAATATGTTTATCTGAAATAAAGGGTATTTTACTTCTTAGGTATAAGGGGTGTCAACCTTCTTCAATGTTTTTATGCTTTTTTATTTTTTTCATTTTTAAGAACTAAGAGCTTCAATGAATATACATTATCATTTTTTACTCTTGAATTTATTTTGATATATTTTCTTGATTTTTTTAAATAATGTATTTTAAAATGATTATTTATGTGGTAAATTTTTCTTATAATTTTATTTTCATGTATTTTTCTGAGTTTAACTGATTTTAGATATCCATTCCCATGAAACACAAAATAATTTGTTTATCCTATGAGTTATTCTAAATACCTTTTGACATATTCTTTCTAATACCCTTACCTTCTTTAGAGAAATTTAGATTTTTTGTGCAAACTATAACTTGGAATTTTTTTTCTTTCAAATATTTTTAGTTCATGATCTAGCTTTTAAATTATTTAGGAATTTATTTGGTTGGCCACATTTTCACTTGAAACCTACCCTTTACATCTACACTTTTTAATCCCTTAGAGTCCATGAATTTCTTTATAGGTTTAATCCATATTAAAAGCTTATTTTTCCTTACTAACCTTTCACTTTGGGTATTTTGGCATTGATATTTCAAGTTTCAGTGTGGGGGAAGATCCCTTCATTTGTGTTCTTTGGGGCACATCTAATTGATGGGTGTGCAAGGTGTGTGTAAAAATTTTGGGAATTTGAGAAAATACATGAGTCATTTTCATCATTATAGTTCATTTGTGTCATACTTTTATAAAAAATTTAATAAATAAAGAAAATAGAGATGATATTGAATTATTCATCATTCTTACTTTTATGTATTTATCCCTTTAAAAAATCAATGGCATGAATTTTCATTCATTCATTTTATTTTATTGTCATCTCATCCTCTAAAAAATTAAAAATAAATAAAAATTGGAGGATTAGGATAAAATCATTAATTTAATTAATTATTAAACTTAAGCCTCACGTCACAGTAATGGGTTGTGGTGTACATGTTATAATGGGAATTGAGTGAGATATTTCATGTATTTTGGCTTGAATATTCATGCATTCTACTTAAGAGTTCAACATCTTATTTTTAACATTGAATTTTTTAATTTTTTTACTCACAAAATCTTAGAAACCAAGATCACCTTTAATTACTAATGATGTAAAAAAATTATGTCTCTCATTATGGATAGATAATAATTTCACAAGAGTATGGTGACCCATACATTGTACGAACTGTGTTGTCACAATTTGATAAAATCAGGGGAAATTTTATTTTTTTTATTCTTAGGTAGTTTTAAGAGGAAAAATATTAATTTGTTCTATAAAATAATCTCAGATAAATTTTATCACCACTATGTTAGTCTTATAATAGGTCGTTTACCCTAGGACATAAGTTTGGTGGAATTATGTTTCATTCATATTTCTGTAGAATATTTAATATTTAATTAATTAAATATTAATTATTTGTGCATATTATAATTTTTATATCTTATAGAAAAATTATTTGATTGTAATTATGAATCTTTGGTAGAGTCTATAATGGGGGGGTCCTAGGTGAGGCATAACCTCAAGTTGGGTTTCAAGGTCAAGCCTTGTCCACCTTTTTATTTCCTTTTTCATTCTATTTTCTTATTCTTTATTTTAATTTTCTTTTCTCATATACTCTCTCATGAATTGTTTTATATTCCTGATATGGACTACCCCTTTAATAATTTCATATAAGAGAGAAAGGGAGAGAGTGTGATAGGGATTTGTGAACTTTATATCTCATTCAGAGGTAGATCAAGGTTTAGTAGCGTGCATCTCGAGGATCTGGGATCAAAGAGTCGGAATTTTATGCCCATAGGTAGGCCCTATTTAATTTTTTAGCCATAAATTCCTATTTAATTAAAATTTATTAGTGTTGATATTGTTTTTTAGTTTTTGGGTTCCCTAGAGAGCTGTTCTATAGTTTATTTGGGGATAATAAAGGGTATTGGGGTGTTTGTAGTGTTTTCTGTTCAGTAAGACCCAATCACACAACATGTGTTCTTGAGTCACACATCATGTTTTATTGAGTCACACATCACATTTTCTTATTTTGGGCATAATTTTGAAGGTAAATGTTACACTATGTGCATGTTTGCGACACACTGTGTAGAGAAGCTTGAGGTGTAGCTAAGTGCTTAGACAAACACCTCATACTTGGGAACATGGTTGTGTAATGTACATGGATTGACCCCATGAGAGGTTTATGGCTAGTTTCCATATAGTTTACTTAGAAAGAACCTGTGTTGGGTATATTTCTAAGTACATGGAAGAGTACCTTTTGTGGGGTATATGTCATATACTTTAGAAAGTACACACCGGGTCGGGCTAGGCCACACATATAGGAAGGTTTGTTGATGGTACACACCATGTTCCTGAGTTACATGAAATGTACTCCCTACATGGACATGTTTCACTAGTTTTTTTTGAGTTAAAATTATAATTTATATTAGTCCTTTATAATAATTTTTCACATTGATTGTGATCGTGTAATCCTTTTGGTATATAGAGGTTGTCTAGAGGGTGTTTTAGATTGGGTGACATTTAGAGAGAGTATTTCCTTAAGTTTTTAGTATAAAATACTAATGAGGGTTATTTTATGATATTTGAGGATAAATTGAGGTTTTTGAGCTTTTTTGAAAACGTTTTTTAGGACACCAAGTCAATTTTTTTTGTTTCTAGTGTTTTCTATCTTTTATCTTCAGGTGTTTTTCTATACTATGACCATTTGATATCAGTTTCTTGAGGAGTTGAGTGTGGGTGGACCTATGGTAAATGATTGGGTAATTAGGAAGGATTTCACCCTCAATAAATGTATCAGTTAATAGTTATATCTTTATAAGGTTCATCATTGGGTGGTGTTATGAGATTGAGGCCCTAATTTTCCTACTGAGTATCATAGATCGAGTCCAGTGCCCATGTTATTTCCGAATTAAGTACTTCTTATGAGTTGTCATTAATGAGTTTTTTGGTTAAGGTGAATTAATGATATTAGTTATAGTCACATATTAAGTTTTTTTAGTTTCTTCAATATCATAGTTTCTTTGGGAGTTGTAATTAGTTTATTTAGTGTTTCTCATGTTTGATGGAATCAAGAGATTCTTAAAAAGGTTTTGGAGGTGTGTTCTTATGGTTGATTTCTTTATCTCATGGTGTGTTATCCTATCATAGAACCATTTAGATAATTTCTTAATAGTGGGGAGACCTATTATAGGTCTATGTTATTCTTAAGACCTTACTTAATGATCATGTATTTTTTTCTCTTGGATACATCTGGTGGTTTTGGTAGATTTTATTGTTTATCTTGGAAGGGTTGTTAGTTCTTAATGGGTTTTCTCTTGTTTTCTCACCACCCAAATCATCTCATTGCATGAATTGTTGTTGTGTCTTGACCATAGATACCTTATTTTTTTTAAGAAATTTTTGGGGGTAAAAAGTTGCATAGTGGGGGGTGTCACACCCCATGTCACTATAGATATTTTATTATATATTATTTTAATAATTTTTTGTGAAGCTTAATATTTTGATAAGTTTTGGATATGAATTTTAATTTTCAAGAAACCATGTTGGTACCCTTATATGGGGAATTTTTTAGTTATTTTTTAATTTTCATGGGTTAACCTATACAGGTGGTGCATAGTTGGGAAAACTCCTAGTAGAAACTACCTAAATTACCTTTCCATGGATAATTTCCTAGTGCATATCATAAACATGGTTAGAAAAACCATGAGATAAACATGTGATATGGATCTATATTTTAACAGAGCTATTATATATGGTTTTTGTATGGTTAATAAAACATGTTTTCAAACCATGTGAAGGTGTTTTGTCCTTCTAACGTAAATTGTGTGAGCTAATTGTGTGAAGTGTCCAAGTGTTTAATTTTTTGTTTCTACAGTTTTACCCCTCTCGATATTTAAGGGGGTTTTTACCCTTTTGATTTATCTTGGTTTTTTCAACCTTTTAGGAGAATGAGTCATCCTTATCTCTCTGTTATATTTTCTTCTCAATCCTATATCCCTTCGATCTTCAAGAAAAATCCCTAGGTAACCTCCTTCTTCTTTATTTTCTTATTTTCTTCCCCCCCCCCCTTCCCTTATCCATTGTATTTTCCCTATCTTTCTAACCTTATGGGTTTTAATGTTTAATTTTTGGGTTTAGGGTGTTACATTCATAATGGTTTTTAGGTAAAGGTCTTTCTTGGCACTCCTTGAGTCATGCTTGAGCATCTTTCATCATAGGAGATGACTTCCGGTTTGATTATCCTTAAACCAAAGTAGGTGTTTTTTTGATTTTCCTTAAATTGGAATGGGATTTGATACTTTATGTTTCTAAATGTTTTATTTGATCAATTATTCCTATTTATGATATAGAAAATAGATTTAATATAGATCTTAAGGGGTTTTTCTCTTGGCCTAAAGATTTTACTTGGAATTTCAAGTGGTACTTGAAATACAAAGTATTTCTAAAAATGTTAAAAGAACTATTTTAACTCAAATATAAAGTTTTAAATACTTTGAAATCACTTGGGTCAAGAATTTAATTATAAAGTGGAACTTTTAAATTTTATGAATTTTAATAGAAAATAGTGAGTTGGTTCTTTAATGTGTTTCAAATGGTTTTAATGGTTTTATTGTAAATGTTTTAGAAATGGATTTCAAGAGTTTAATTTTTAAATAATGGTTTGAAATGAAATTTCAAACCATTAAGGAAATGAATCTTAGATTTTTGAGTCCATTTTAATGGAAATACCTTTTAGAAGTTTTTAATTATTTATAAATGGTTTGTGTGCATATGATACCCTCTTGATACCCTTATTAGAGTATGAACTAAAAGGGGGTGATCTTTATTATTTTAGTATTAATATTGGACCACAGGGCATACTTATTATTGTATTGTAATATAGATGATATGTGAAAGGATATATTTCTTGCAAGGGTGTAGGATGTGAGTTAAGATTTACTAATTATGATTTAATGTATTTTTTTATCCTTTATTGATTATATTTTTAACCTCCTATTACTTGATTAATGTACATGGGGAACCTAGGAATCTTAATGGGAGATGAGATACATTTCTATCTATTCTAGATGAGGTGGACTATATCCCTTATGGTTTTGGAGACCATAGGGGGTTATTCCACTGGTGAAACTAGTTGAGAGAAGTCGATTTGGTTATAGACCTAGTAATTTCATCAATAGGTCTGTTGATGGTTCCAAACTGAGTTCATCTTGGATCACCACATGAGATGTTAAGGAATTTCATCAATAAGACCACAGATAGTTCCAAAATGAGTTTTTCTTGGTTTACCTCACAAGATTTTTAGGAATTTTCCATGTTTAATTGATTAATCTCTTTAAGGAACTTTCTTTATTTTTGTGTTCCCTTACTTTATTAGAACACATGACACAATGTCTTCTCATTTTTTTCAATATTCCAATATGACATGTCTCCATGGTGTTTTATTATGTTATGTCTACTTTGGGTAGGTTTATTTAAAAAAATTAAAGATTTTTAAAAATTAGAATTTATAAAGTGACTTTTAAAAGCATTTTTAGTTAGGGATTTGGTTACAAAGTGTAATAATTCCCAAGAAATATTTTTCCAAGTGATTGTTTTCATTTAAGAGAAAAACAAAAAGGATATTTTAAAATTATTATGTATGTGATACTTGATTTTCTTATGATTACATTTAAAACTTTATTTTATAGTTATATTTCAAAATAGAATAAAATGTAAGGTAATTTATAAGGAATTAAAAAAAACTCAGTGGTTCTTACCTACTGAGCTTAGTTTCACTCAAAACCTGAAAACACCATTTGATCTATACAGATCTTGTGTTCTTCGTTCAAGTGCCTTGGATTTGGTATTTTAGTTCGGTATATTATGGTTTTCTTCATTGGTTGTCTTGGGATATAGAGAGTACATGTGGGTTACATGGATATTGATGTCGGTGTTTAGGTTTGGTTTCTATTTTGTTTTATTTTGGTATGTTTTTGTATTAGCCTATAGACCAAATATAATTTGGTTATTTATTTATTTATTCATAAGTTGTGTGATGACACTTATTATTTATTATTTAGTTTATGTATTTTCTCCTTTATTTTATGAAATCCAATTACATATTTCATCATAGATGTGTTGGTTTTATATTCAGGGTGAAACCATTACCAAAATCTATGTTCTATGTCCTTGTCTCTGGTTTCCATCCAGGGAAAATCAGGAACATGCCTCAGGTATCTCATAGACCAGTTAGGGTGTGTGATGGATGGATGTCTTGGGTTGGTTTATGATAAATAGAGACCCTAGTTTCTGATCTACCTGTTAAGGAGGTGAGTGATGAAGGGATAATTTTCCATAAAAAACAATTTAACGATGCACTAGATATTTAGTGTTTGATGATTTTTATCCATGTCTAATGAAATCATCAAAGCTTAAAAGAGCATGGATGCGTATAACATGCTCAAGCATCTCTGTTGTAAGAACCTAATTTTTATATGGGGTATGGATCCTTTTATTTTTGGTTTAGTTCATTAAATTTATCCATATGGTAGAGACTAGTGTGGTTAGAGAGGAAATGGGGGTGTACAAGGCTTTTATGAGTCCTAGTGCCCAAGATTTTGGAGGAGGTATCTAGGCCACACAGTTAGTAGAACCCATGAAAATCGGTATGCACAGTTATATAAAACTGTGCAAGGTGGTTCAATACACTCTGCAAGGCCACATGGCTTGATGAAACCATGAAACCCAAGCCGCAAACCCATGTGTTTTTTTCTGACTTTTTAATAGAGGTAAAATTCACAATTGGCACACATTTTGTATATTCATGCCCCATGAACATGTTAGGGGTGTCTTTAGATAGATTTGGGTGTATGTTTGTCACATAGTTTGGCTAATAGTGCAGACAAATCATGTGACTCCTTAAATGATTTGTAAGAGACTATTTTTTCCTTAATATCCTTTATAACCCTCAGCCTTATTTTCTTTCTCCTTCAACACATAGAATCCCCTTGATTTGGAGATCTCCCTTGAAGCTCCTCCTAGGGATTTGAGGAAGTTCTCCATATAGAATCCAACTGAGCTATTGTTAGTCTCGTTGTATAGTCACCGATGAGTTCTCTATTCTTCTTTTTCCTTTAATCATTTTTATTCCTCTCAATAAAGTTATTTTGGTGTGAACTTATATGCCCTTTTTTGGGAGATTTTCTATTTTCTTGGTTTCTTTCATTATATCCCTTATTGGAGTCCAACAATAAATGAAGAGTCAACTACCAATCTGAGGTAGGTGGTCTCATGATTTTCCCTCAAAGTCTTAGTGTTTATATATATATATATATATATCATCATGTTGTGTTCTAGATTTTCCAATAGATACTTATTAATTGGATTGATTCTTAAATTAAATGGGTAGTCTTGACCTATATAACCCACGAGACCCATTTAATTATAATTAATAGTTAAGGACCTTGAATTCAAACCACCCCTTTTTTGTGTTTTCAAGTGAGATTAAACCACTATGGGTAGTTTATGTGTTTAATTAACCTTTGAGTTATGTTCTTTACCCCTTTACTTAGGATGTTAAATGTAATGATTAAGATATTATTTAATTGAATAAAGGGATAATGGAAGACCATGTCCTTAGTCCCTTGTCCATTGATTTGGATCGCTTATGCTTGATTTGTCTTTGATAGTTGAAATGGCCAATTAAAATTAAGGGAGAATTCATGTGATATTAAGCTTGATAAGTCTATTCTATTATTTAAAACACATTTTGAGGTGAGTTAGTCGATCATATAAAAGTGATGGCCAATTAAACTAAAATGTGAACTTAAATGGTATGGTTAGTCTTTAGCCCTATGACCATTCATTTTCCATGAAGAGGGTTAGTGGTGGGTTCCAACTTAGGGTCACCATAGATAGAATCTTCTAGATTGAATAATTAAATGATTATAATGAATGATTATTACACACCTTGGGTGATACATGGGTTATTTGAAAAATTCCATGGACAAAATCATTCAGAATCTACCTTCTATACACTTGAGTGATACTTGGACTCCTTTATGGACTTCCAAGGAAGGTCTCAAAGGGTATACTATTATTACTTTACCAGTGATACTTAAATTCCCTATGTTAAATTCCAAGGACATACTTAGACGGATGATCATTATGTATTCCATGAGTGGAACTAGGGCTCTCGTTGTGGACTTCCAATGATGGACTCGGAGGGAAGTGACTTTATAACACACCTAGAGTGATACCATGGATCCTATGAGGAATGACTAGTACAAGCTTGTAAGGTGATGGGTTCATATATGACTAGAGTGATACCTGAGTTCCAAATTAGGAATGTCATGGATAGGTTTAGGTTCATTTGAAATATTAAATAATGTGATGATTATATGATGTGTCTACCAAGACAAATAAAAATATTGGATTCATTAAGAGCCTTAAATTTTACTTATGGTCTTATTATACACATCCTATTGGATATGATACACATGGGATTCTTGGGATATGATCCAGGTCCTGAGACTTCATTATAAAGTAAAACATGATTTAATGATTACTCAGAGATAGTCTATCTTAGGTTGAAGTAGGTAGTAGAGGACGAGTGTTCCATGGGAACTTGGACCTATGTGGATTATTTATTACCACACTTCATTTACATATTTATTATTACCTATAAACTATTTATTATATATTTATAGTCTTGATGGATTTAGAAATCATTGGTGGTAGCCTACTAATTTTATATCACACCCTACTTGAGATGGCTTTTGGAATCCAAATAGACTTAATGGATATAGGTAGGGATAAGTTAAAGTGACTAATTGTAGATACTTGATTTTATATTTCATGAGAGTGGGGGAGAACAGGATTGAGATATGGATCATATTGCTATCTAGAGATTGTTTTTTTGTGTGGTTATTTTGGTATTCTGGTATGTGTGTTTACCTACTTCCATGTATTCCTGTATTTCATTTATTTATAGCATGCCATGATCATCATTTTGTACATGAAATTTATGGATGTGATTACTTGGTTATCTATATAATGTATGTGTAATATTCCACTATTTAGTATACATTAATACTTCCTCTATTGTTTGATATTATTATACTATTGTGTTACACTCTGAACATGAGGGTATAGTCTCCCCACTATTCCACCATGGATCCTCACTGTTATTTGACAACCTCTGGTATACAGGGTGGCATTCTTAAGGTCATGTGGCCAACCAGGTTCAGGTATTGTTGAATGAACCAGGTCCATGATGTCACAAAGTGGAATCAAATGTATTTATTTTATTTATTTATGGTATTACTAATTGGGATGGAAGAAAAGAGAAATCATATGTTTTAGGATTTGGTCATGTGCCTAGGCCCAGAAGTAGCTAACCCACATACAATGAAGAGACAAATTACCTGGGAGGGGACATGATGTTCTAGATTGTGATTATTATAGTTTCCTTGATTTCATTATTGGGTGATGCACTTGATATTTAATTTTCCTTATGACTATGGATTTTTACCCTTGGATGGTATGTTAAGGAAGTATTTAATTATACATCATTGTAGAAAATTTAGGATTTGTATGTCATGTATATTATATGACATGTTTATATTACCACGTGCATTTCTTATAGAATTTTTTGGTTCCTTTGTTGTTATGCCCATGAAATTGTGCTAACATTTCATTTAGGGACTCAATAAATAAGTGGTTGTGATTAAAAAGACACCACACTTCAATTTATAAGGTTTATGGGCCCTTATAAATTGGAAATGGTGATCTATATAATTCAACCATTTAAGATAATTACTATATAAATGAGAATTAATATAAATGAAACTAAATTATAAAATGAAATGGTCACCATTAATGGGGATGAAAATTTACATTTAAAGGGTTTTTCATATATAAATTGCATTTAACACTCTGTATATTGGTAAATTTGATGTATATAAGAGAACTTGACCCTAACCTAAACTCAGTAGTGGGTAGTGGATAGTGTCTCTTACTTTTCTTATGATTTGTATGTCGTCCGGATCTATCATTAAGAGTAGGAAGAGGGGTGTGACTCTTATATAAGAAGGATTTTACCTATCCTATTCTTATATCTTCACTTTTAGTAGATGTAAAATCTTGTGATGATCCATGTGTTTGTAGAAACATTCCACTATGATAGCCCCAAGTCATGTGCTAGGATGGTGGTGACAACCATGCTCTAGAGGCGGTAGTCCCTAGGTTACTAATAGAACCTCCAGTAGTGCCTCTTGTGATACCTCTAGTTATACCAAATAGAGAAACTAATGCCCAATTTTGAGAGTATTTATTAAACTTTATGAAAAATGTTTAGGAAGTGATGTGACCTGACCCAACTATGGAAGAGTCTACATGTGAGTTTCAGCAACAGCATCCACCAATATTTTTGGGGGATGGTGGACCATAGACGATAGAGTCATGATTAGATGCTACGATATAGATTTTTTAGAATCACAAGACACCTCCTGAGAGGTAAGTGATTCTCTTTATGTGTATTATTTAGTATTACACTGAGAGATGGTGGGATGTTATTAATTATATGGATCATCATTAGGATATAGTTTGAAGGGATTTTCATACATCCTTATATAGATATTTTTATCTTGAGACGTGGAGGGAAGATAATGCTAAGGTGTTTATGCACTTAGATAAGGGAAATTTAGCATTCATGGACTATTCTATCCATTTTATAGATATCTATCATTTCACACCTATTCCATTAGGTGAAGAGTTATCTAAATATAGGTGATTTGAGGATGGTATTAGGTATGACATCTGATCGCAGGTGTGGTTTTTACGCTTACTACCATATCTGGGATAGAGAATTAATTGCTCATTATAGAGTATAACCTAAGAGGTGGCAGGGGTGCGAGCTAGGGTGGTTTGTAACTACATAAACCAACAATAGGAAGCATTATCTAAGGCCTCCACAAAGTAATATTAATTTCTATGGTACATATTCAGGTATCCAAGTGATGTTTTATCAGTGCAGTAGACAGGGAAACATGAAACCTTAGTGTACAAGGGACCCAATTGAGTGTTGATCTTGCAGCAAGATGGGTCATATTTAGTGCTTTTGAAGAGTTTTTCCTCTAGTATCTAGTGAGATAGGGTTTTCACTGACTCCAAAATCAGGCACGGGACCGATGAATTCTTATTAGGAAGAGATTTATAGTATGGTTAGCTGATAATACCAAGGTGGTGGTCATGTCTGAGGTAACTAAACATTAGACTAGCACCAAGAGAGTGAACCTACTTAGGGAAGCCATTATATATCATAGGACTACAAATCATGCTAGATGTATATAGTGCAACAGATAATTTTGGAGCATAGTTTCAAACCTTATACAGTGATAGGTATTATCCTTATCTCTTTTACTATAGTATCTTCTCTTTTTGATATATTTTCTCCACATTCCTTCATATTTATGCCTATTTTAGAGAGTCTTAGGCTCTATGTTTAGTTTTTATGTGTCATTATGACACTTGATACTCTGTTGGGGATACAATTAAAGAGTGTAAAACAATGTAGGGAGTTCCCCTAGAGATAGGTGGGTGTCTCTTTGTATGAGACCTCTTTGTTTTAGAGATTATAGGTTTTGATATCATTCTTTGTATGGAATGGTTGGTTCCCTTTCATGCTTATATTAACTAATATCACTGAAGGGTGACTTTAATATCAATAGAGGGTGGGGTTTTTATTTAAAAGTGTGAATGAGATGTTTAGGTGAGCTGAGATGGAACCAAGCATTTTGGGTTAGGTGGGATAACAACCCAGATTTCTAGCTTATATCTGGATCATTAGGGAATGCATTAGGTGAATTTCCCTCAAGTGGTAGAATAATTTCAAGGATGTATTCCCAAAAAACTTTTTATATCTACCTTCTAAGAGAGAGGTAGATTTATCTGTCGATCTAGTTCCTAGAGATGCAACAATATCCATTACTCCTTATAGGATAACTACTACTAAGTTGTAGGAGCTCAAGAGGTAGGTAGAGAATTTGAAAGTTAAGGATTTTATATAATATAGTTCTTCATCGTGGGTTTCACTAGTTATTTTCACCAAGAAGTAAGATGGTACCCTCAAGCTTTTCATGGATTACCATCAATTAAACAAACTTACAGTTAAGAACCAATAACCATTTCCTTGGATAAATGATCTCTTTAACCAGCTCTAAGGAGAATGGTTTTTCTCTAAGATTTATCTTAGATCAAGGTATCATCAGGTGCATGTTAAGAAACATTTCATAGAATATATAGATTGTATGAGTATTTTTTCATGTCGTTCATTCTAACACATGCACCAATAATTTTCATGACACTGATGAATCAAGTTTTCCATTCATATTTGAATTTATTTTTATTGGAATTATTGGATGATATCTTGGTGTATTCTCACACTCTACATGACCATTCCAAACATCATGAGATTGTATTGAATAAATTAAGAGAGAATAAATTATATGCTACTCTCACAAAGTGCCACATTTGTATGGATAAAGTTCACTTCCGGGGTTATATTATCTCAGTGAAAGAAGTATCATTTGACATAGAGAAGGTGAGAGTTGTAGTTTCCTAGGATCATCCCAAGAACATCTTTGATATACAGAGTTTCTTGGGGATATATGGTTATTACATGCATTTCATACATGACTTATCATTATTATCAGCACCTCTTATTGTCTTTACTAAGAAGGGTGTGAAGTTTATATGGTTATAGTCTTATGATACAACCTTTTAGGATCTGAAACGGTGACTAACTTCAGCATAGATCGTGATTCTTACAAATCCGGGTAGAAGTTATATGGTTTATTATGATGTATCAGGTATCAGGATAAAATCAGTTCTAATGTGGAGGAATAAGTTGTGGTGTATAGGTATCTCCAGTTGATGCCACATGAGAGGAACTACCTAAAACATGGTCTCCAGTTATCCGCTTTTGTTCATGTCTTTCATTGTTGGAGGCACTACCTACTGGGAGATCATTTTGTGGTGTATGCAGACCACAAAATCCTTAAGTATATATTTACATGGTGTTAATTGAATCTCATTAAATAAATGTGGGTTGAATACCATTATTCCTTTGACTTTGATCTTACCTATATGACCTAAAAGAAAAATATAGTTATCTATGCTTTGAGTAGGAGGACTTGGACACAGGCAGTCTAGGAGGCCAGTAGCAAGTGGAAACTTATGGATATATTTTTTAAGATGCATTTGGCGGTTCAGGACCATCATGGATATTCTGTACTTTAATCATTATTAGTGACCTATACACTTCTGAATATAGTTAAGATGATGCAACTATCATATTTTGAGGACTTGGTCTTACGGGAGATCATTTCAGGTTATGACCCACCATCTAGATGGCTCATTGAAGAGAATGATATATTGTTCATTCAAGATGCATATGAGTTCCTATAGAAATCTGAGATGATTTTATGTGAGATTCTCATACCTCTATATGTGTAATACATCAAGGTCTTACCAAGATGTATCATAACATTGACCACCAATAATAGTGGTTGGGGATGAAAAGGGAGATAGTTGGGTTTGTTACTCAGTGTGCCACATGTCAATAGGTGAAGGCAGAACACTAGCAACCGGTTAGGATTTTACAACCATTATCTATTACTGAGTGG
Organism: Viscum album; assembly: GCA_963277665.1. Classification (NCBI taxonomy): domain Eukaryota; kingdom Viridiplantae; phylum Streptophyta; class Magnoliopsida; order Santalales; family Viscaceae; genus Viscum; species Viscum album. The sequence goes on from OY728134.1 coordinate 406,057,082, forward strand.
AAATGGGATGATTTCACCATGGATTTCATGATATTATTTTTTAGTTCACCTCAGGGAAGCAACATCGTCAGGTGATCATAAACAGGTTGACAAAGGTCGACCACTTTTTTCCAATTTGGGAGACTCTTTCAGTAGATGGGATCGAGAGGCTCTACATTCATGATATCATACACCTCCATGGGGTTTAAAATTTTATCTTATTAGATAGAGATACTCAATAAATTTCATGGTTCTAGAAGGGGTTTTAGAGGGAACTAGGTTCACATGTAGTGCTAAGTATAGCCTATCACCCACAAACTAATTGTCAGTCTGAGCATATGATACAGGTTTTAGAGAAAATTTTCTAAGCATGAATCATTGATTTTAGAGGTTCTTGTGAGAAAAAATTACATCTCATTGAGTTATATTATAATAATAGCTTCCAAATGATCATACAAATGGATCCTTATGATACCCTATATGGTAGGTAGTGTCGTTCACCCCTATTCTAGTTAGAGGCAAGAGAGGCAGTTCCACTAGGTCATCATCTCATTCAAGAGACTTCAGACCATGTTTATCTTATTAGGAAGTAGATTTATATAGATTATTCTATAAATAAATCATATACTGATCATCATCACCAACCACTGGAGTTTGAGGTAGGGAGTCAGGTTTTCTTTTAAGTTTTACATAGACTGGGGAATAGACGGATTAAAAAACAAGAGAATTATCACCTCACTATGTGGATTCCATCAATATTTTATAGAGATTTAGGTTGGTAGCCTATAGGTTTTAGTTAGTGGTCCATGAATGAAATCTTCCATGTATCTCAACTTCACTAATATCATTCTGACTTGTCGCATATTATTCAACATGATGAGGTTGAGTTAGAGGTAGACAAATCCTTTAAGGATCATCATATTTGTATTGTTGACTGGAGTATGAAGGTTCTCTGAGGCTGTTCAGTTCCTCAAATATGAGTGTTATGGTAGCATGGCCATATAAAAGATGATACTTGGGAGAGAGAGGCTGGTGTACATTCCTAGTTGTTGGAGTTATTCTCATACAATGCTCAACCACCCTTAGAAGGGAAATTAAAGGATAAATTTCTTTAAGGCTGGAATATTGTAAGAATACATCCTTTATATGATGTATTTAAACTTTTATTTTTATTTTTTTCCTTAATTTTATATTATGGGAGTGCCTAGTGGGGTCACAGAGGAAATGGGGGTTTCTGGGGCTTGTACGGAGCTCAGAGTCCAAGATTTTTTTGGTGACAGCTGGGCCACATGACTAGTATAAATCATGCAACCCAATCTGCATAGTTGTATAAGACTATGGGGGTAGTATATTCAAATTTCTAGGGTCTCATAGCTTTATGAAACCATGAAACCTAGGATATATGCCCATGAATTTTCAGAAAAAGAGGGAAGTGCATGGCTGGAACATGGATTTTCTAACCGTGTATCATGACCATGAGAGGGGTGACTTGAGACATATTTGGGCGCACAAGTGGTTCATAGTTTGGTAAATGTGTGTCCATACCATGAAACCCATTAAATGATGGGTGAATGAACATTTTTCCCTTCAAAACCTTGTAATACTCATCCTTATTTTTTTTCTCCTCCAATGTATTGTAGCCCCTTGATTTAGAGATCTCCCTTGAATCTCCACCTAGGGATTGAAAGAACTTATCCATCCAAACTCCAATTGAACCATCATTAGTCTCATTATAGCCACTGGTGAGTTCACTATTCCTCTTGAACCTTTCTTCTTTTTTATTCCTCTCGATAGAGTTATTTTGGTGAGAGATCATATGCCCTATTTTCAGGGTGTTTGTCTCTTTTCTTGATTTTTTCCATTATATACCAGATTAAATGCCAACAATGGATGAGGATTTGGCTACCAAGATAAGGTATGTGGTCTTATTATTTTACCTAAAATTTTTGGGGTATATATGTGTGTGTGTGTGTGTGTGCGTGTGTCATTATGTAGCACACTGGATCTTCAGAGTGATTATTATTAATTGGATTTATTCTTAAATTAAATGGGTATTATTTACCTATATAAACCATGAGGACTATTTAATTATCATTAAAGGTTAAGGATCTTGAATTATAACCACCCCTTGGGTGTGTTTTCAAATGATATTAAACTGCTATGGGTGGCCTATGTGTTTAATTAACCTTTAAGGTTTATTTTTTCCCCTTTCCTTGGGATGTTAAATGGAATGATTAAGATATGATTTAATTGAATAAATGGGGAATGGAAGAACTTGTCACTAGACCCTTTTTTGTTGATCTGGATCATTTATTCTTGAGTTATCTTTCATAATTGAAAAGTTTAATTAAAATGAATGGGAGGATTCATGTGATTCTAGGCCTGATAATCCTATGTTGTTATTTAAACCACCTTTTTAGGTGAGTTAGTTTATCATACAAAATGGATGGACAATTGAATTAAAATGTGAACTTAAATTGTATGGTTAGTCTTTGGGCCCATAACCATTCATTTTTTCACACCAAGAGTGAGAGGGGGGTTCCAACATAGGATCTCTGTAGACAGAATCATCTGGATTGAATAATTAAATTATTATTATGATCCTTGGGTTATACATGGTTTATTTTACAAGCATCTTGGATAAACACATTTGACATCTAGTTCATATATGCCTGAGTGATACTTGGAATCTTTTATGTACTACCATTAATGTATTCAAAGGGTATACTATTATTATTCCATAAGTGATACTTGGACTCCTTGTTTGGACTGTAAAGAATGGAATAAAAGGGTTTATCATTATGTATACCATAAGTTAAACTTAGGCTCCCGTTGTGGATTTACATGTATAGACTTAGAGGACAGTGACTTTATACCACACCTAGACTAATACCAGGGTGCCTATGAGGAATTCCTATAATGGTCTTGTAAAGTGATGGGTTCATATATAACTAGAGTGATACATGGATTCCAAATTAGGAAATCCAAGGATGGCCTTAGGTTCATTTTAAATATTAAATAATGTGATGAATATACAAAACTTATTCCAAGTAAAAGCACAATCTGTTATTCAGTCAGATCCTTAAATTTGACTAATTGCCTTATTATAACAACCCGATATTTTATACATGGATATTGCATCTTTTTTATATAAATATTCATTTCATTACATAATCACATGTAGAATGACCATAACAGTTTAGTGCCTTTGGAAACTTGGAAGAAAAACTTCTAGTCTGGTGAAAGATATTCAATATTTCCAACAAATATATTCCTCTTTATTACCCCTACTTAAAACCTTTTTTCATAAACTATAGAAAGGAAACATAAGAAAAGGGTGAACTCAAATTCTTAGTAAGGGTAAACATGGAAGATATCAATATATTATATTATGAAAACATAATATAATAAACATGGGTGTGTGCTCATGAGAATAAATTACAATGTTCAAACCCAACCTGTCATATACATGATTCATGGAATAAAACATTATCAGTTCAAAATACATGAATCATAAGAATGAAAGTTCATCATAACTCAGTCATGAAACATAATCTCGTTTCATAAATGTTTTTAGAATTATCATAAGTATAGAAAACCATTTCATATGTCATGTTTAACTTGCAATACTCTCATATAAGTTCTAATTACCTGTTTTACATAATAGATCAAGCAAATCTACTTGTTTCCCATCATGGATCAAGAATATCGAATTGTTTCCCATAACTATATCATAATATATAATTCATTACCCAATGAATTTTAGGTGGATATAGGTCTTACCCATCACAAAATGAAATCATACATATGTTTTCTACAATAATATAAATCATTTATCATATTATAACCCCAAAAAAAGAAATGGGTTTTATAAACATTTCATCATGAGATAAATCATGAAAAAGAGATAAATTCATAAACATGATGCCATCATGAACATAACACATTTAGAGAAATAATAAGAATTTATCCTTGGATCATATACCCAGTAAGTCATGAGTAACCCCAACGGAAGTCATCTTAATTGGAAAATAATTTTGAAAGAACTTTTTAAAATATTTTGTGAGAAAAATATCCTTTTCGCTTTGAAAATGATTTTTAAATCATAAAACATCTAGAAAAACTTTTTCATAAAAAATAACATTTAATATTATAAATTAATCTTTTAAAACCATTTTAAACACCTTTTAAATCATTTTCCTTGAAAATACTTAAAAGATCATTTTTGAAAGGATTTTTAGAAAACCTGGTTTTTAAATAAAAAAATCCAACCGAAGAGATAATACCATTAAATACAACTTATAATATCATGAAAAGAATTATATTCATGATATAAAATTTAAAATGTTAGTATATACACCTCGTAAAATAATATAGGTGCATAACATAACATGTATCTTGAAGAAGGCAAATTGAGACAAAATGATGTTACTGATTTGGTAAATTTTGAATGGTAAACCCTATAAAAGAGATATCACAAAATAGATATGTAAATACCCCTGAATTAAAGGATAAGTATCATATAATAAATTCATGGTTATTATATACACCATACAAAATATATGATTGGTGAATATGGCATAAGTCTCGCATAAATAAAAGTGAGAATAGAAATCCCTTTATATTAAGTGTAGATTTCCATCATACACATTAAAACATCCTATATAATAAATATAAGTTTATCATAAATATAAAAAAGAATCGTATTCATATTTATAATACCATATATTATATACTTATGACTTTATATTACTCATTTATTAGCAATTCTGTGTTAAAGTTATGATTCAGGTAATAACTGCCTTGTTTATCACACATGTTTTGACTTTTTATTCTTGGTCCACTTACATATGTAATTATTTAATCATCTAAAATATTATAAACATGATATAAATATAATATATATTCATTATATATTTATTTAGGGCGATTCATAAAAGTTAGAGGTAGAAAATAAAATACAACATTCATGGAGATGATAGGTCGTACATACGCATGATTTTTGTTTTAATTTTATTTTAGATTAAAAGAAAGAAATTTATATGATAAATTATCAATATATAATCAAATATATGTTTATTAAAACCATTCCTAATACATTCCATGTAAATTATGAACAAATCACATTGCTTCGCGAGGCGATAGTCCGTCCTACACATGAAGGACGTTACATATTCCCCCAAAATGGAAAGCATGAAGGTATGTGTGATAAAATAATTAAAGAATCATAATAAAATCATTAAAATAATATATATCATATATAAACTATAAATCCATCATTATTACCAACCTTTAAATGTGGTAATGAAAGAACGAACGACATCGGTTCGGAGGCAATGGTCCGTCATACACACGAATGATGATTGTCTATCCCATTTGATGGAAGTGTGTAAAGTTTTAGTACATACCATTACCACAAAAACATATCAGTATATTTAAGATATTTTGGTTATTATATAATCATGAAATAAAAATAATTTAATGGGTTTAAGGAAGAAATAAAACAAAAAAAATCATTGATAAAATTTACCTCTTCATTGAGTATCTCTTTTTGGTTTTCTCCAAAGGACATCCTTGGTTAGATTTATTCCCAATAGAAGGATTACAGGATTAAAGATGGAATTTTTTTTAGGATATTTGGATAGTTTTTTAATTGTGAATAAAATAGAACAATATGTTCCCTTTTACAATTGAGGTGAGGGTCACTTTTGGAATTTTTTAAAATATTGATTAATAATAAATTCAATCTCAATCCAAATACCTCCAAAAGGACATGTATTTGAAGATAATATAATATAAGTTAGTAATTTCATTAAAAAATAGGTTTTATACAATTAATGGTGTAATATTAAACCTCATCATTTTTATTAACCCATAGTTAACTTACTTAAATTTTAACTATGGTAACAAAATTTTCAATATTAAAATGATGTAATTTTTACTTATTAAGTTTCAATTGGACCATAAATGGAAAATTTATAATATTTTATACTATATATTATCCCATTTTACTTATTTAATATATTTTTTATTTCTAAATAATTTAATAAAATATTATTTTCATAAAATATCATTAGTGTTAATTTGGACACTATTCATTACTTTGACATTAAGAAAATCAATAATGCAAGATAGTATTGAACCAGATAATTTAATACACCACAAACATGTAATTTTAAAATAAAAAATTCATTTCATACCTTAATAATTTAAAATTATATTCATTTTAATTTTTATAATATCATTTAATTAATTTTTTATTAATTTAGTAATTACTGTATCATCATTGTGTAATTATTTATGATAATTATTTATTCACTAAAAATTTAAAAAAAAATTATATAATGTATATAAACCTTTTATATTTCATAATAAAATTTATATTCGAGCATATCTTCTATTTTAAACCATATTAAAAATATTATACTAATTAAAAGTAAGAATGTGGCATTTTTTCACTCTCTTTGATTTTAATAATATCTAATTAATTTTCATGGAAAATTGTAAATTAAATAATTAAATTTAGAACCTTATGGGTTAAGGGTCGATTAAATTCATTCAATAAAATTTTGGAAAGATTTAGGGGTCATTTTATAGTTCTTATCACTTAATTTTTAACCTAAATTACCCAATTTACCATTTACCAGGGTAACAAAATTATAAATGTTACTATTCATATTGGAAAAAAAATAAAAGTGACCTATTTATTTGATTTTGGAATTCTATTTAAAAATATTTAATACATTTTCCAAAATTCATAACCCATCATTAGCTAAAATAAATTTAAAATTAATCTTATAGATGATGTGAGAAAGTGGGGTTTTAAAGTGAAATTGTTCAAAAGTTTACTAAGCTTTTATATCTAAACTAAATATAAAAATTATTCCAATTACCTAAATTTTATTAATGGATTTATATTTGAAATATTTTTAATTAAAACCAATTAAAAATATAATTTAACATTATATATTATTTTGATGAAAAGACATTTTTTGATTAAAATTCAATATTTTTCGCTATTCATAAAAAATGGATCTTCTCAGAAAAATACCAAAAATTTACCCTAATATAGTTTTGATATTAATATTTCAAAATAAGTTAATTTTGTTAAATAAAATTTTAAAAATTTTCATAATTTAGTTTTAAAAAAAGTCTTCCATTAAAAGATGGAAAAACGGACTTTTAAAAAAATATAGTTGTTTATGCTTAAAAATAGATTTATTATTCTTTTACGCCTTTAAAAATTATTGGATGATTTTAAAAAAATTAATTAAATATATAAAAAATAAATTTCATTAATATAATTCACTAATAGTTATTAATTTAATTTATTAAGATAAAATGCCTTTGTGGAAATAAAAATAGTTTTTCATAAAAACACATCCTTTATTTTCAATTTTTTTATCTTCATTTATAATTAATTGGTATCTGAAGAATTAATTTAATAATTTATTTAATTCTATTAATTCTCTCCATTCCAACTGCCAGGTGATAACTATCATAATAAATAATATATTGTTGTTCGGTAAAACTCGTTCTTGTGTGTAACACAATCTATTGAGGAAACTTGTTGTTGGTTGTGACACAAGCCAAAATTAGTATTGTGTGTACCGAAAGTTAAAATATATTTTGGTTGTATTTCAAGATTGTGTATAAAGAAATATTTAATTGGTTTAGTGTGAAACATAATCCATCAAATAATTTTAATTTATTTGAAAAAAATAATTCATAAAAACTCAGGGTACTAAATTATACCCCTATTAAAATGAATTTCACCCTCAAAATTTATCTGGGTCATCCAAGTTATAATACATGAAAGTTACTTTCATAAAACCCCACATTATAAAAATTAATACAAAAACTTCCTTTAAAAAAAGGAAATTTGGAAACCTAGAGGTTACCTAAAGTAACTAACATAAATTACTATTTTTTATTTTTAAGAAAACTGATTTAAGGGTAAGCAGAAAACCACATACATCATGTGAGAATCCAAATACATGATTCTTAAACGAAATTTGAAATTCAAAACCCAACACCAAACATGAGGAGGTATAGATCCAAGATCCACTGCATCATCTGAAGTCATGTCGCTTCAATCCGTCATCATCACCATGGTACGCCATCATCGTCATTGACATCGACGCCACCCCAACCACCAGATCTGATGATCAGAGTAAATAGAACCAACTAGAAACGAACATCATTGCAACCAGAACACAAGCTTTCACATACAAAACCATATGGAAAATAAGTCTATAAAAGGTTATTAATACCATAAAAAAGATGATAAATAGATAACATTTTATTTCAAAATCCTTTAAGAAGATATAATTACTTGATTTCACCTCATAAGTACGATGTCACTCTTTTATTATTCCTTGATCAATTTCCACTTCATCTCTTACTCCATGAAATGAATCTAAAATTGTAATGCCTGAAGAACTATTGGATTATAAGATTCATAATGGGATGATAATTCATTCATTTTATCTCTAGTTATCATCAAAACAAAATTTTTAGTACATGTTCTACAATATTCATAAATCTTCATGTGGGGAGGTAATACATTAATCTCTAAAACCTCATCATAAACAATTTCATAAATGGTTACCTGTATGAACTTTTTAATGATTAAAATCTAAAACTTTCAAAATAAGGTCACTATATTTCCAAAATAAACTTATCATTTATCCCCCAAATATCTTGATGTAGTTCTAAATTATCACACACCAAACATTTGAAGACCATTATCATGTATTCTATTGAAAAATGGTAATAACCTAAATTCAAAAAAAAACTATAGTGAAACGCATGTTCTTTCAAAAATTAACTCTTTTGTCATTACATAAATCCCAAAATTCTATAATCTCAGTCCATGATTTCATAAACCACCTTTTCATCATATCAGTACCAAGGTTATCAATACTATCCTATTTATTTTATCACAATAAAACACCTCTTTATATCATTATTATCCCAACATCATGCACATATTAAGGGTTATCTTTCCCATAATCATGTGTTTCCCAAATATATTATCTTACCATCTCAATCACTTTTCAAGGTTTTGAGTACCATTCATCATGTGCTTTCAAATACTTATAAAAAATTTACTATGGACCGGTCCTTAGATGTTTCATTATTCTATAATACCATGAAAATACTTATATTACATTATTGTTGAATTCCAATACATAAACATGGAATCATTCCACCACTTCATTTTCATAATCCACGTCACCAATAGTGATCACGTGAGATTTCCATTTTTATTTGGAATTAAGAGGTTTTTGATGTCGATCATCAACATTAACCTTCATATTTGGACCTAGATTATCATAATTCCCATTTTTTACACTTGAGGCACTGGAGTGTGTGTGGTGTATTAGGTGGCATCCTTTTTTCCACCATTTCATTAACTAGTCTATTCATTGTCTTTTGACATTCACAATCTTTATTTCCTACCTTTCCATTATCAAAGAACCTACCAGTTCAATTCAAAATCTTTATTTGATGTTTCATACCACATTTCTAGCATTTAGATGGCTGGAATTTCTTTCCACCATGTGATTTATTTGAGTATTCATGAGATTTGATCTTTCTTTTGTTATCAAAACCCTGGGAATGGTGGGTATCTTCAATTTCAATTTCTACCTTGATTTCACCTAGAAAAATTCATAGATACTGAATTCTATTATGGATAACACCCTTTATAGACTCGGTTTTAAGACACTGAAGAATTGGTCAACCTTACTTTCGGGTTGGATGATAATACTAGAGGTGTGCCTTATATGTCTTGGAAAATTTTACCTATAAGTACCAACAGATTCTTCATCCTTTTGCTTTATCTCAAGAAACCATTTCTCTATTTTCATATGAAGAATATGAGGAAATTACTTATTGAAAAATGATTTCTTGAACTCATATAATTCCATATAGTCAATTTCATCTCGTTACCTAGTATTCTTGAGAAGATTCCACCATTGATCTTATTCACCTTCCAAATGATAGATAGCTAAAATGACTTTCTCATGTTCAGAACATTGGAAAACTAAAAATATATTTATAGTTATACTAATTCATTGCTCATCCACTAGTGGATTATAAGACCCACTCAAAGAAAGTGGACTCTTCCTCATGAAGGACTCAATAGAATATTATTCCCTAATTTTATTATTTTGAAATATATCATTATTCATAGCTTGAGAAAGTTATGTGATCATAGAAACAAGAATTTTCATTCCTTCTCCCATAACACTCGATTGTTCAGGAAGAAAATCATTTCATTTACCATTACATTCATCATTAAATAAGTTCCTTTGGGTTCCAACCATTGACTAAAACCAAAAATCACAGTGTGATAAACACTAATCATAGTGTTAGAACCACACAATCAAGGGAAATTACTTATAAAATTTCAATCTATGACATCTTAGGTTTAATTATAGTTTATTTATGATCACTATAAAAATTATAGGATTGTAAAATATACTTAGACTTATCATTAGGTATATTTCTAAGACTTTCTCATCATAATTTCCAAAGGTTTACAAAACTTTTTCTTTGATACCAACTATAACAACCCAGGATTTTCATATGTGGATATTACATCTTTTTTATATGAATATCCATTACATTACATAATCACATACCTGAGGACCATAATAGTTTAGTTCATTTGGAAACCTAGAACAAAAAATTGTAGTATGGTGAAAGATCTTCAATGTTTCCCACAAAGATATTCCCCTTTAGTACCCCTATTTAAAACCATTCTTCATAACCTATGGAAAGGAAACATGAGAAAAGGGTGATATTAGATGCTCAGTATGGGTAAACATGGAATATATTAATATATTATCTTATGAAAGTATAAGATAAGAAATATGGGTATTTTATCATGATCTACTTAAAATTTTCCTACCCAACCTATCATAAACCTGATTCATGGCATAAAACATTATCATTTCGAAAGACATGAATCCTAAGAATGAAAATTCATCATAACCCAATCGTGGAACATAAGTTCATATAATAAATGTTTGTGGAATAATCATAAGTATAGAAAACCATTTCATATGTCATTGTTAACTAATTATAATCTCTAATAATTACTTATCACTTATTTCACATAATGGATAAAGCACATTGAATTGTTTCTCATCACGAATCAAGCACATCAACTTGTTTCCCCTAACGAATCAAGCACATCGACTTGTTTCCCATCATAAATCAAGAACATATACTTGTTTAACCTAACTATATCCTGATATATAATTCATTACCCAATGAATTGGATGGATTTATAGTTCCCTCCCATCACAAAAATAAATCATACATATATGTGCCACAAGATTATAAGTCATTTATCATATGAGAGCCCAAAAATAGAAATGGGTTTCATAAATATTTCATCATAGCATAAATCATGAAGAAGAAATAGAATTCATAAAAATAATTACATCATAAACATAAACGCTTCATATAAATAATAATAATGGTATCCTAGGATCACATCCCCAGTAATTCATGAGTAACACCAACGGAAGTCATCTTAGATGGAAAATAATTTTCAAAGATATTTCTAAAACATTTCTTGAGGAGAATATCCTTTCTGCTTTCAGAATTTCTTTTTAAATCATAAAATATTTATAAAACCTTTTTTTCATAAAAAATAACCTTGAAATTTTATAAATAAATCTTTGAAAATTATTTTAAACATCTTTTAAATCTTTTTCCTCTAAAATTCTTAAAATACCATTTTTTAAAACATTTTAAAAAAACAAGGTTTTTGAATAAAAAAAATTCGAAATGAGAGAATAACCTTACATGAAACTTAAAATATCATGAAAATAAGGATATTACTAATGAAACATGTTAAAGGGTAGTATATAAAACTCGTAAAAGAATATAGGTTCATAACATAACATGTGTCTTAATTAAGGAAAATTGAGACAAAATTACCTTATCGATTTGGAAAATTTTGAACCATAAAACCCATGAAAGAGAAATCATAAAATGGATATGTAAATACCCATGAATTTAAGGATAATTATAATATAATAAATTCATGGAAAATATATACACCACACCAAATATATGAGCGGTGAATATGGCATAAGTCTCATAGAAATAATTTTGAGACTAGAAATCCCCTTACCTTAAGTGTTGATTTCCTTTGTACATATTCAAACCTCCTGTATAATAAATATAATTTTATAATGCATATAACACATAACCATATTCATATATATCATACCATAAATTAATTACTTATGAATTTATATTACCCATTTAATAAAAATTTCATGTTAAAGTTATATTTCAGGTTATAAGCACTTTGTTTTTCGTAAATATTTTGACTTTTTATTCTTGGTTCTCTTACATATATCATGTATTAATAATATACAGAATGATAAAAATGGTATAAATTTCATATATATTCAGTATATATATATTTATGGTTATTTATAAAAGTTATAGGTAGAAAATAAAATACACCGTTCATGGAGACGGTAGGTCGTACAAACGTATGATCGCTATTTTCATTTTATTATTGGGTTAAAAGAAAGAAAATTATATGGTTTATTATCATTAAAAAATAAAATATATCTTTATTAAAACCATTCTTATTACATTCCATGTAAAGTGTGAATGAATCACATTGCTTCGTGAGGCGGTAGTCCGTCGTACACACGAACGACGTTATCATATTCCCACAAAATCGAAAGCATGGAGGTATGTCTGATATGAAAATTTTAGAATCATAATAACATCATAAAAATAATTTATATCATATATAAACTATAAATACATCATCATTACCAACATTTAAATGTGGAAATGGAATAACAAACAACATCAGTTCACAAGGCGGTGGTCCGCCGTACACATGAATGATGATTATATATCCCATTTAATGGAAGTGTCTGAAGTTATAGGTCATAACCATAACATAAAAACATAAAATTATATTTATGATACTGAGGTAATTATATAAACTTTAAATAAAAAAAATTTAATGGTTTTAAGTAATAAATAAAAGAAAAATGTTCATTGATGAACGTTACCTCTTCGTCGGGTATCTCCTTTTGGTTTGCACCAAAGGACTTCCTTGGTTGGATTTCTGTCCAAAGGAAGGCTTCTATAATGAAGTGATATAATTTGGGAGTATATTTGGATAGTTTTTGGCCAGACCAAATTGGTTTTTAAGTGTGAAGAAAAGATATGAATAAGTTCCCTTTTATAATTGAGGTGAGTTGCACTTTTGGAATTTCTCAAAAGATTAATTAATAATAAATTAAACATCAATCCAAATACCTCAAAAATAAAATGGATTTGAAGATAATATAAGTTTTTAATCTCATAAACCAATATATTTTAGGCAAGTTATGTTGTAATTTTGAACCTTATCATTTTGATTAAACCTTAGTTAACCTATTTTAATTTTAACAACAATAACAACTTTTTCAATATTAAAAAGATATAAATTTTACTTATAAATTATCAATTAGACTTTAAATGGAAAATCTATGATATTTTAGACCATAAATAATACCATTTTTCTTTATTGAATATTTTTATTATTTTTAAATACTTTAATAAAATATTATTTTCATAAAATATAATTAGTGTTAATTTTGACACTATTCATTACTTTTACTTTAAGAAAATAAATATGGTAAGATAAATTCAAAAAAATAATTCAATACACCTCTGATAACCTATAAATTCTTTTTAGAACCTTAATTAATTAAAATTATATTTCTTTTAATGTTTATAATATCATTTAATTGATTTTTTATTAATTGAATAATTATTGCATCATAAATATGTAATTATTTATGATAATTATTTCTTCAATAAAAAATAAAAATAAATTTCCATCATGTAGATAAAAATTTTATATTTTAGAAGAATATTTATAGTCGATCGTAGCTTACATTTAACCCCATATTAAAAATATTATACTTATTAAAATTAAGAGTGTAACATTTTGTCACTCTATTTGATTTTAATAATATCTAAATCATTTTAAGGGAAAATAGTTCATTAAAAAATTAAATTTAAAAAATTAGGTGTTAAGGGTTTAATTAAATTCATCCAATAAAATTTGGGCAAGTTTTAGGGTCATTTTATACTGCTTATCACTTAATTCTTAACCTAAATTAACCAATTTACCCTTTACCATAGTAACAAAATTATAAATGTTACTATTCATATTGGCTAAAATAAAAGGGACCTATTTACTAAAATTGGTACATAGGATTAAAAATATGGAATCCATTTTTTAAAATTAAATACACAAAAGTGGATAAAATTAATTTAAAATTAATCTTGTAGATGGGGTGTGAAAGAGAGTTTTTAAAGTGAAAATGTTTAAACAATTACTAAGTTTTTATCTCTAAATTAAATATAAATTAAATGACATAAAATGAATTAATGGGAATATATTTAAAATATTTTTACTTTTAAACCAATTCTAAATATAATTTAACATTATATTTTATTTATATGAAACGGAAATTTTCAATTAAAATCCAATATTTTTCATTGTTCATAAAAAATGAATCTTCTCATAAAATACCAAAAACCCACCCTAAGATAATTTTGATATTCCTCTTTCAAAAAGAATTTTATTTTTTCAAATAAAATTTATAAAAGTTTCATTATTTAGTTTTAAAACAAGCCTTCTATTAAAATGTGGGAAAACTGCATTTTAGAAAAATACAGCTTTTTATGCTTAAAAATGGATTTATTATTATCTTATGCCTTTAAAAATTATTGAATGAATATGAAAATGTTTAATTGAATATATAGAATATAAATTTCATTAATATAATTCATTAATAGGGATTAATTTAACTTATTAAGATAAAATTCATTTTTGGGAATAAAAATAGTTTTTCATAAAAACACATCCTTTATTTTCAATTGGTTTTTATCTTCCTTTATAATTAATTGGTAAATCAATAATTAATTTAATAATTTAGTTAATACTATTTATTACTGCCATTCTAATTTCTAGGTGATAAATATCATAATAAATATTATATTTGTGTTTGATAAAAATCAGTCTTACGTGTAACACAAGCTATTTAAGGAACTTATTATTGTGTGTAACACAATCCAAAATTAGTCTTGTGTGTACCAAAAGTAAAAATCTATGTTTATTGTTGTGAAATATTGTGTATAAATCAATATTGACTTGGTGTAGTGTGTAACTCAAGCCATCAAATAATTTTAATTTATTTGAAAAAAATAATTCATAAAAACTCAGGGTGTTACACTTATTATACACATATCATTAGATATGATACACATGGGATGCATGGGATATAATACTAGTCTTGTGACTTCATTATAAAGTAAATAATGATTGAATTATTACTCATAGATAATTCATATTGGGCTGAAGAAGCTATCAGAGGACGAGTGTTCCATGGGAACCTGGACCTATGTGGGTTATTTATTACCTCACTTCATCTACAACTTTATTATTACCTATACACTATTTAGTATATATTCAAAGACTATATAGCATTAGACATCGTTGGTGGTGGCCTACTGATTTTATCTGACACCCTACTTAGGCTGCATTTTGGTACTTCAACAGACATCATGGATATAGTTAGGGACAAGGAAAAGCACCCAGTTTTCGATACTTGATTTACTATAGCTTGGGAGTAGGGGAGCAAAGGACTGATCTATGGCTCATGATACTATTTGGTGATAGTATTTTTGGTTATTTTGGTATACCTATATGTATGTGTATGTACATATATTGTAACACCCCGAGATTTTATGAGATATATTATTTTTAATTTCTTGGATGTCTTCTATTGTACACTACACCAAGATTATCTTGTACTATACACGACATCGTATTAGCTTGCAGTATATCCAACACTATTCCTGGCTCGTGTTACACACAATTTCAAGTTCATTTTGTGGAAATTATTCTACGCAACATTAAGTATAGATTTTGTTTAATGTATAAATGATATAAGTTTTGATTATGTTATACACAACACAAAATGGAGCTTGCACTACACACAGCCCTGACTTAGCTTGCATTACACGCAATCGTGACCTTCCTTGATAGCGTGTGTAGTACGCAATACCAGGTTTCACTAAACAACGATATATTGTTATAATATTATTATGAACTAGCCTTTATTAATAGTATTAACTAAATTTTTATTTTTATAACATTATTATTTATGTTACACATTTTCTAGAACATGGTATGAGAACAAAATAAATTTTTTGAGTAAAATAAGTATTTTTCAAAAAAATGCAGTTTTGTCACCTTTTGATGGATCACCAACTTTAAATATAGTTTTTGAAATTTTTATAAGTTCAATTTGAAAAATAAAACTTCTTACTTGGAATCAGGATATAAAAATTTACTTTGGATAAATTTTTGAGATTATTCTGATAACCTTCATATTTTGATGAATAGTAAAAATACGCTAAATTTTAATTAAAAACAACTTTTTTCATAAAAATAATTTATATGGTTAAATTATAATATTGAATTGTTTTAAATTATAAATAGAATATATTTTTACGATTTAATATAATGTAATTCATTATCATTAATTTTACATTGAATTCATAGGTAAAAACATTTCAATCTTTTGCAATGTTTTAACTTTTAAAATCCGTTTTCTCAACTGTGGGATTAATTTTAAATTAAATAATTCCACTTCTATGTTTTGAATTTGGAAAAATTTATTCCATATTTGGAATCAGTAGATCCAAATTATGTTAATAGGATACTTTTTATTTTTAGACATTATGAATAGTAACTATGGTACATTTTATTTACTATAGTTAAAGGTAAATCGGGTAATTAAGAGTAAAAATAAGATTATAAAATTACCCTAACACCTGCCAAAATTTTATTGAATGAATAAAAGAAGACCCATATCACCTAAGGGTCATAATAGATTCATTTCCTAGACTTTTGACCCTGAAAATGAAATAATAATTATTAAAACCAAAGAAAGTGACAACATGTCACTCTCTTATATCTTATAAGTGTAATAATTTTAATTTCGTGATAAAATTAATAAAACATGGAAAATTAATAGTCACCATAAATATAATAAAATTATATACATCATGTGAATTTATTTATAATTTTTAGGGATTAAATAATTATCATTAATTATGACACATTAGTGATGTTGAAATTATTTTATTGGTTGAAATATCAAATAAATGGTTTTAAAAATATTAAAATAAATATTATATGAACTATTTAATGTGATGCACTAATTTTATAGATAAATATGAAATGTTATGAATCTATTAAATCTTTTAGTTCGAACATATCTTCTGTGTGGATTTTATTTAAATTCAAATAAATAAAAAGTGTCAAAATTGACACTATTGTTATTTTATAAAAATAACATATTATAAAATTGTTTAAAAATTACAAAAATATTTAAAAATTATAAATTGAAATTTATATTGTCTAAAATTTCATAAAGTATCCAATTATAGAAAATCCACAACACACAAGTACTTATTTATAATAATTTAAAATTTAGAATATTATTACCATAAATAAAATTAAATAGATTAAATAGGGATAAATTAATTTGATAAGGTTTAAAATAAATTCACAACATTTATAAATTTTATTGTTTGATGATATTACAACCCTATCTCATATCATATTCTAATTGAGTCATTTTTGGAGTTTTTTAAGTGGGTTTTGAATTTATTATAAATTAATATTTCTTATGTTTCCAAAGGTGCCCCTCTCCTCCCTTATAAAAGAGAACCTCCTCCCTCTCCTCCTCACAACATTTTCAGCCTTAAATATCAGACAAACCTTTCCCATTACTCTTCTCAACATCCCTAGTAACATTATGGAGGTTCTTTTCTTCTCAAAAGACCAACTCTAGTCCCTTAAGAGGTGGTTTAGAAGAGGCACGTCGAAGAAGAGGTTATATCCTTTACCGATTCTTTCAAGTTTCTTTCTTCTTAAACTTCCTCTAATTTAGTCGTTTAATTATAAAGTAATAAAATAAGTATCACTAATATACTTATATGATATTATAAATATGAAAAAACCCCATTTCATTTTCTATTCATCCTACGGAAAATGAAATCATTGCGTGTGCGTACGTACGGAATACCGTCTCCATGTCGTAGTGTAATCTGATTTTCCACCACCACCTTACATGGATGGAAATAATGGTGGAAATAATAACTATATATGCTTATTATAATATGATTCTAATTATTATATATTATATCATCCACTCCAATTCCATTCAATAATTATGGGAATGATATCATCGCTCGTGCATACGTACGGATTACCGTCTCCACGATGCGATGAGATTCATTCTCCATGTTAACCATTCAAGAATGATTATAAAGTATATATAAAAAGTAATCATGAAACATATGAAATAATAATTCTACAGTATTTATGTATATATATATTCCATTTACTTCAATTAAATTTAATAAGGAAACGAAAACCACGTTCATGCGTACGTACGGTCTACTGTCTCCATGAACGGTGTATTTCGTTCCATTTATAGATCTATTATATATATTTACATTATGAATATATATTATATATAAATCATGTTTTACATTCTGAAAGTAAGTAATCCTGATCTAATTAATCATATGAATAATTACAAGTCAAAACACGTACGACAAATGAAATGATTTTACCCAAAACGATGCATTAACATGGAATTGACAAATGAACGGGTAATATAAAGTCGTAAGTGAATCATATATGATATCATAAATATTATTATGGTTCTGTTACAAGTTAATAATATGTTTAAACCCACTATACAGGAGTTTCGGACACATACAGAATAAATTGGACCTAAGGTAAGGGATAATTATTCCAATCTCGTTCTTATCTGAGATTGTTTATACATAAGTATTTACAAGGGTTATATTTTTCATCCATGTCCATAAAAATGTTTTTCATAAAGTGTTTAATTTTCTTCCATGTATGTTTAAATTCATGTTTACCCCTCTTTGACATTTACATTGTGTTATGGAAGGAATATTTCTTTTATTTACCATACGAGGAACTTTTTGACTTTTCCAGCAAAAGTATGCGGAGAACGTTTTTTTAACTTATACGGCATGAATGGATTTTTACAGATTCATAACGCCTTATTTTAATGAATCTTCCTCTACAATATTTCATGATTATTTTGAAAAAAATATATTTTTCTTTTAAAATTTAATGGAATTTTGTAAAAATAAAATGATTTTGAAGAAGAAAGTATATTTTCCTCAAAATTCATTTCAAGTGTTTTGTCAAAACTATTTTCCATCTAAGATGACATTATTTAGTATGATTGTGTTTCAAGTATAATGCCTCTATTATTTCCGAGGTTTGAGTATTCTTATGATGAAATGATATCCATTTGTTTTATATGGATTATGTTATGATGGGATGATGTTTATGAAACCCATTTTATTCTTTGGGTTATGATGAATGATTTATGTTTATTTTGTGGCACAAGTAAGAATTATTTCATTATGAGATGGGTGGGACCTATATCTCTCTCCAATGAATTGGGTAAATATTTATATCTAATGAGATAGACATGGCTAGAATGAAAATTAAATCTGGTTCAGTAATACAGGGCTGGAACGACAAGTAAACCCGGTTCAGTAATGGACATTGTCTACTATGATGGTCTTGGAAGAAATGTCATGGCTACTATGGAAATCATATCATGTGCTTAATGGTTTTCCACAATTACATGTTTTATTCTCATACTATTTTATCATGGTTAATGTTCCTTTATGATCTATGTCATACACACTGCCAAGATTTATGTCATTACTTATGATTTTGATGTTTTATGTTCATGTTCTTACGTTCAAATGTTTAGGGATTGTTTTATGTTCTCCATGTTTATCCTTACTGAGAATTTGAGCTCACCCTTTTTATGTTTTATTTTCCCTAGGATATAAATAAAGGTTTCAGGTAAGAAAACTAAAGGGGAAGATCGTTATGGGAGATGTTGAAGATCTTTCACCATGATTAGAAGATTCTGTTCCGAGTTTCCAAAAACACTAAACTAATACGGTCTTTGGGAATATATTTTTTTCATGTATTAAGTATTCCGCAAAATTAATGTAATTTCTATGTACGTCAAACTTTGGGTCTCTACAGTTGGTATCAGATCAATGGAGGTAGGAATGAATCTAATCCTTGGTAACTCTCATGTGTGAGCGTTGGACGAAGCATGGATTTCCGCTCAAGTGCTTCATGAGGAAATGGCTGCCACTGGGGATGGTGGTGTGTCCCACCCAGGGGGTGTAGCCGCCCATGGAGTGCTAGGATAGGTATCAATTCTAGTCCACTGGAAAATATTCTAGATTGCTACAGTTGGTATCAGAGTGAAGGTTTAGTTAATCTTTGGAAACTAGGATGCAAAGACTTTTGTGAAATCCCTAGAGATATTTCTAAGGTATGTCTAGGGATGTATCTAAGGTTAAGTATAAGTATAGGTTATAGTCCTAGAATTAAGGTAATAATCTTAGAATTAAACCTAAGATGTTAGAGATTGAAAGTACTCCCCTTGATTACGTTTTTTTTTCCTAGTATGATTTTTGTCTCTTACAGTATTCTTTTTGGGTTTTACATGATGGATGGAACCAGAAGGAACCATGTTAATGATCAATGCCCTGGTAAATGCAATTATTTTCCTCCCAATCAACCAAATGTTATGGGAGATGGATTGAAAAATCTTATTTCTATACTTACACAAGCTATGAATCATTCTGGGATTCCAAATGAGCAGAGAAGGGAACAATATTCTATTGAGTCCTTCATGAGGAAACACCCACCTTCTTTTAATGGGTCTTCTGATCCAATTATTTATGAACAATGAATTAGTACCATTGAAAAGATATTCCCCTTACTTCACTTTTCAGAGCATGAAAAATTCATTTTGGTTGTTTACCGGTTAGAAGGTGAAGCAGACCAGTGGTGGATTCTAATTAAGAATACGAGGCCCCAAGATGAAATTGAATCCATGGAATGGTATGAGTTCAAGAACTTATTTTTCAATAAGTAATTCCCTCGTATTCTTCTCACAAAGATGGAAAATGAGTTCCTTGAGCTTAAGAAAAAGGATGATGAATCTGTTGGTATATACGAGGCGAATTTTACAAGGCTTGCAAGGTATGCATCTGGATTTATCATCCAACCTGAAAGTAAAGTTGATCGATTATTCAGTGGCTTAAAACCAAGTCTTCGAAGGTCATTAGCTATAAGATGTTGGGCGGAGAAAAACGGGAAGGATGGCAAGAGGGGGGGTGAATTGCCTTTTAAAAAAAAGATTAACAAATTAAAATCAAAGTAAAGAATGCAGCGGAAATAAAAGAGGCAATCACACAAGAAATTGTTAACGGAGTTCGGCCAAAACCCGGCCTACGTCTTCGCTCCCAACTCAACCGTTGAGAGATTCCTACCGCTTGCTTTTCAATGGTTTTAGCAAGAAACCCACTAGGCTTTGAGGTAGCACTAGGACCTATTACAGCTTTCTTTTGAATGGTTATGCAAGAACCCACTTGCTTTTGATGGTTGAGCAAGAACCCACTAGCCTTCTTACAGGTGAAGGCTAGCTCACCTATGACACAAGCCTTTTAAAAGGAAAGGCTTGAAGAAACCTCTTCACACCTTAATGGTGATGTGAAACCCAAAAGAAAGGGGGATGAAGAAAGAGTTTGGGGTTTGTAGGCACAAACCCAAATTTAAAGCTCAAAATAAATATACAATAAAAACCGTATTGGGAGAAGCCTTGGGCGCCTTTGATTGATTGGAGATGTTGAAGGCCGCTTCCAAGCTTCTTTGATGGAGCTCCTTGGATGTGGAAGTTGTTGGAGCAAAGAGGGTTCCTTTGAGGAAGTCCGCCGGAGGTACGCCAAAGATGGAAAATGTGTACGGTGGCTTTGTATATGATCTGGTTAAGTGTCCGGGGCTTCCTTGGCCTTTATTTATAGGCATGGAACCCTTGGGGAGTCTTCGGAGCCGTTGTAAAGGGCCTCGGAGCCGTTGGAGGCCAAAAGAGGGTTGACTGGTCAAAGCCAACGGCTAGTTTGACTGGGCTACCAGCTGGCCGGTGCAGGTCCACCGACTGGCCGGTGCCTTGGATGTTGAGAAGGCCTTCTGCCCAGGCAGCACCGGCTGACTGGTGCCAGAGCCACCGGCTGGCCGGTGGGCACACAGTAGCTGCCACTGTTTGACTGGATGCCACCGGCTGGCCGGTGACAGAGCCACCGGCTGACCGGTGGAACCTGGCAGTGGGTAATGCCTCTGCCAGGTCCACCGGCTGGCCGGTGCTATCACACCGGTTGGCCGGTGGACTGAATTTCAGTCCACTTGATGTGCTTCATGGCCTATTTCCTTGGAAATCTTTTTCCTATAAAACAAAAACACTTAAAACAATGTTAGATAAAAAATAAGGTGATTGTGATCATGAAAATCAAACAACGAGGTGAACGAGAGGTACAACAATCTCCCCCTATTTTGATGATCACAATCACCAAAACAAACAATGTAGAAAATAAAATGAAAAGCATGCTTTAAAAGATTTCTCCCCCAATCAACCAAGAATTTTCTCCCCCTTTGTGATTATCAAAATAGCACGGGGCATATAACTTGATTGAGGGATAGGGTTTGAAAAACTAGATATGAGAATTGAAAAATCAATTGAGATTTTTGAAATTGAAATGAAAATTTGAATAACAGTTTGAATTGAAAGTTTTGAATCAAAAGAATTGAAAATTTAAAACAAAATTTGAAAATAACACAAAAAGGCTTAAAAGATCCTAACTCCCCCTAAATAAAAACAAAAAGTCACCGGGGAGAGGTATTTTGAAAAGAGACAATTTTAGGTCCGGAGAGACTTGCTAGAAGGGATTTTTCAATCCATACTTGTCTTGTAGCGGGTCTTCTCCTATAGAATTCATCCGAAAAGAAAACGCCTTTGGGCCTACCGTACCGGGCATTTTTGCAATCACACTCATAAATGAGGTGCCCGGGTTTCTTACAATAATTACAAAATTTAAAACTAGAGCTCCCCCTTACAAAAACAGTGGGTGCATGGGAGGAGGAAGCTATATTGGTGTAGCCAAGTCCATTGGTGGTTCTAGATACTCGTTGAGAACCTAAGAGTTTGGACAAATTTTGTTCACCTTGGGTGAACTTGGCTAGGGATTCCCTAAGGTCCTTAATGGTTGATTCCAAAGAATCAACATTGGGGAAATTTTGGATTTTTAGGGAGAGTTCCTCCTTCTCTTTGAGAAGTTGTTCTTTTTCGGAGGAAAGTTTTTTGAAATTCTTTTTTAAAGCAACAAATTTTGACGATAATTCATGAAAACCTTTTTCTAGTTGGTCTCTAGCGTGTGAGAGTTCTTCATAAGATAGATGATTAAATGAATTAGAAGAACTAGAGGAGGAAGAGGAGGAAGAGGAGGAAGATACCTCATGTTTTGCCATTAGGCAATTATTACCATTGTCGCTCGAGGAGAAAGAAGAGAAGGAGGAGCTATCACTCCATGTTGCCTTTGAAGCCTTCTTCTTCTTCTTCTTGGCCCTTTTCTTGTGAAGTGGGCAAGCGGGTTTGAATTTTTCGTCGAGTTCTTTCTCTTGAGCGGGTTCTTGCTTTGGAGCCTTGCTAGTACCTTCATGGGTTAGCTCTAAATATTTTCAAATATCATAAGAGGTAGTGCAAGAAGAAATACAATTAAATATATTACGGTCTAAGCCACAATGAAGAGCATTCATGGCTTTTCCATCAAACTCGAAATTTGCAATGTCGGAGGGGGTCCATTTAGATTCATCTTTACTAGAAAAAGTATAACCATGCATGACAATTTTAAAGATAGGATATCCAATACTTTTAAGAAAAGTGGTCATGCAGGTTTTCCAAAAAGAATAGTCGGTTCCATAAAACAATGGAGCACGACCTAATGAATGACCTTCGGGGGCAAGCAAGGAAGAAGCGGTAGAAGCCATCACAAAAAAGGATCTTTAATTTGAAACCGGTTAGGGAATTATTCAAATACTCCCTCTGATACCAATTGTTGGGCGGAGAAAAACGGGAAGGATGGCAAGAGGGGGGGGTGAATTGCCTTTTAAAAAAAAGATTAACAAATTAAAATCAAAGTAAAGAATGCAGCGGAAATAAAAGAGGCAATCACACAAGAAATTGTTAACGGAGTTCGGCCAAAACCCGGCCTACGTCTCCGCTCCCAACTCAACCGTTGAGAGATTCCTACCGCTTGCTTTTCAATGGTTTTAGCAAGAAACCCACTAGGCTTTGAGGTAGCACTAGGACCTATTATAGCTTGCTTTTGAATGGTTATGCAAGAACCCACTTGCTTTTGATGGTTGAGCAAGAACCCACTAGCCTTCTTACAGGTGAAGGCTAGCTCACCTATGACACAAGCCTTTTAAAAGGAAAGGCTTGAAGAAACCTCTTCACACCTTAATGGTGATGTGAAACCCAAAAGAAAGGGGGATGAAGAAAGAGTTTGGGGTTTGTAGGCACAAACCCAAATTTAAAGCTCAAAATAAATATACAATAAAAACCGTATTGGTAGAAGCCTTGGGCGCCTTTGATTGATTGGGGATGTTGAAGGCCGCTTCCAAGCTTCTTTGATGGAGCTCCTTGGATGTGGAAGTTGTTGGAGCAAAGAGGGTTCCTTTGAGGAAGTCCGCCGGAGGTACGCCAAAGATGGAAAATGTGTACGGTGGCTTTGTATATGATCCGGTTAAGTGTCTGGGGCTTCCTTGGCCTTTATTTATAGGCATGGAACCCTTGGGGAGTCTTCGGAGCCGTTGTAAAGGGCCTCGGAGCCGTTGGAGGCCAAAAGAGGGTTGACTGGTCAAAGCCAACGGCTAGTTTGACTGGGCTACCGGCTGGCCGGTGCAGGTCCACCGGTTGGCCGGTGCCTTGGATGTTGAGAAGGCCTTCTGCCCAGGCAGCACCGGCTGACCGGTACCAGAGCCACCGGCTGGCCGGTGGGCAGACAGTAGCTGCCACTGTTTGACTGGATGCCACCGACTGGCCGGTGACAGAGCCACCGGCTGACCGGTGGAACCTGGCAGTGGGTAATGCCTCTGCCAGGTCCACCGGCTGGCCGGTGCTATCACACCAGTTGGCTGGTGGACTGAATTTCAGTCCACTTGATGTGCTTCATGGCCTATTTCCTTGGCAATCTTTTTCCTATAAAACAAAAACACTTAAAACAATGTTAGATAAAAAATAAGGTGATTGTGATCATGAAAATCAAACAACGAGGTGAACGAGAGGTACAACATAAGAGACTTCAGTAGCTATGAATAAATTGTGCGTTGTGCTATCAGGATAGAACTAGAAGTTGGTGTTACATATCCATCTCATGGTTTTGACAAGAAACAAAAGATGGAGTTCAAGGAAAAATCTCAGAACAATGTTGAAAAGAATGTGAATGTTTCTTTATGATCAAAGTGTGGAAAGAAGCATGGTGGAGATTGTATAAAAGGTACTAGAAAATGTTTCAAGTGTGGAAAAGAATGTCATTGAGCAGTTGAGTGTCGAAGTAATGGGAAAAAGGTTTCTAATAACGTGAATAGAGAAAAGACTACGGAGAATGCACCACCAACACTTCAATACTTCAAGTGCAAGGAAATGGGTCATTATGCTAACCAATGCCCTAATACAAGGGTTAATGATGATCGTCATCAACAACTTCTCAAGGCAAAGAACAAAGGGAAATCACATGCGATCACTATTGGCAATTTTGAATATGAAAACGATGTGGTGGAATGATAAAGTGTTTATGTAATGGAATTTCCAAATAGTATCATGGAATCTCATTTAAAGTATCATGGAATTTTGGAATATCTATGTATTGGTTTTCAATAATTGTATGGTATCGGTAACCATGAAAAGTGATTAAAATATTTTTGGAAAGCAGATGATATGCTCATAATGAAGGGATAAGGAGAAAAAAATATGTTTGATATTATTAATGAGCTCATGGCTGATATAAGGACAAAGTGACATAATGGTTTGAGTATAAAGAATTTTTGAGATTTTGGTATGTGGAAATAGTTAATGTTTGACAACATTTATGTTTTCAATAAGGTTTTATGGTAATTCATATTGCAAGTGAATACAATATTAAGGTATTCACATGTTTGGAATGCGATCAAAAATATATATCTTATGATATATGGGGGATAAATGATGGTATTCACATGCTTGGTTGATGACATTTCTAGTAATCATTTTATTTATACTATGAGCTTGGATAGAAGTATTTTGGATAAGCCTAAAGATTTGAAATGGAATGTGTTGGACATAATATAATATTGTTTAAGGATAGAACTTTTTTTTGATATTATTTCTAGAATGTTATAATAGTGTAGTTTTAGAAAAAGGACAACCTGCAGGACGGACGACAACCTGTTGCGTTGGACAAGGTTACGGGAATCGAACCCACAGTCGAAGTGCGACAGGACTTTATCGCCTACCACTGGCCCACAGGAAGTCCCTAGTTAGTAGAAACTAGTTTTATTTTATTATGCGGTATGATAAATGAAGTATGAGTCCATTTTTGGAACCATATATGATTAATCTCACCATAGATGGACTTATGTATATAACGTTTTCTAACCTTATCTTTGAGATAGATGGAATGATGTATCATTCTATCGCATGATCTGCTAACACTTCGCAAAAGACAAATTCAACTTCATTTCTTTAAGAGATGAAGTGTAAATTGTTCAAGTCACGAGAAACGGTAAGATTGTACCAAAATCATGTAAGTATTTCTTTTAATTAAAAAATTATTCAACATTTGAGAAATGATCTTGAAAACAAAAAATGTTGTCCTAGTGCCCTCATATCTAATGAATCAGATGGTACCTTAGATCATCACAAATTTATGGCTTTGTGATTGTTGGATTTTTCATAACCATGTCCTCTACCACTCTTCATCAGAAGTTGATGGTTATATTTCTCTTCCATATCCATATTTTCACCTATGTTATCCTATGTGGAAACTCAGTGATGAGTTAATTTGGGTAACCGTTATGTTTCATACTTTACTTTTTAAAATTAATTTTTAGTATTCCTTTTTACGATGTGGGTTTCTATGAATGAAACTTTCAAGTAGTAAACGATTTATAACCCCGACGAATTTTGAGGGAGAAATTCATTTTAAGGGGGGTAGAATGTAACACCCTGAGATTTTATGAGATATATTATTTTTAATTTCTTTGATGTCTTCTATTGTACACTACACCAAGATTATCTTGTACTATATGCAACACCGTATTATCTTGCAGTATATGAAACACTATTCTTGGCTCGTCTTACACACAATTTCATGTTCGTTTTGTGGAAATTATTCTACGCAACATTAAGTATAGATTTTCTTTAATGTATAAATGAAATAAGTTTTTATTATGTTACGCGTAACACCAAAGGGATCTTACACTACACGCAGCCCTGACTTAGCTTGCATTACACACAATCGCGACCTTCCTCGATAGTGTGTGTAGTACGCAAAACCGGGTTTCACTAAACAATGATATATTATTATAATATTATTATAAAATAGCCGTTATGAATAGTATTAACTAAATTTTGAATTTTATAAAATTATTATTAATCTTACACATTTTCTAGAACATGGTATGAGAAAAAAATAAATTTTTCGGGTAAAATAACCATTTTTCAAAAAAAATGCAGTTTTGTCACCTTTTTATGGCGCACCAACTTTAAATCTAGTTCTTGAAATTTTTATAAGTTAAATTTGAAAAATAAAACTTATTACTTTGAATTAGGATATAAAAATTTACTTTGGATAAAATTTTGAGATTATTCTGATAACCTTCATATTTTGATGAATAGTAAAAATACGCTAAATTTTAATTAAAAACAACTTTTTTCATCGAGATAATTTATATGGTTAAATTATAATATTGAATGGTTTTAAATTATAAATAGAATATATTTTTACCATTTAATATAATATAAGTCATTATCATTAATTTTACATTGAATTCATAGGTAAAAACATTTCAATCTTTTGCAACCTTTTAACTTTTAAAACCTCTTTTCTCAACAGCGGGATTAATTTTAAATTAAATACTGCCACTTCTTTGTTTTGAATTTGGAAAAATGGATTCCATATTTGTAATTAGTAGGTCCAAATTATGTTAATATTCTACTTTTTATTTTTAGACATTATGAATAGTAACTATGGTAAATTTTATTTACTACAGTTAATGGTAAATCGGGTAATTAAGAGTAAAAATAAGATTATAAAATTACTCTAACACCTACCAAAATTATATTGGATGAATAAAAGTTAACTAATATCACCAAAGGGTCGGAATAGATTCATTTCCTGGACTTTTGAGTATGAAAATGATATAATTATTATTAAAACCAAAGAAAGTGACAACATGTCACTCTCTTATATCTTATAAGTGTAATAATTTTAATTTAGTGATAAACTTAATAAAACATAGAATATAAATAGTATCCATAAATCTAATAAAATTATCTACATCATGTGAATTTATTTATAATTTTTTGGTATTAAATAATTATCATTAATTATGACACAATAGTGATGTTGAAATTATTTTATTAATTGAAATATCAAATAAATGGTTTTAAAAATATTAAAATAAATATTATATGAACTATTTAATGTGATCCACGAATTTTATATATAAATATGACATGTTATTAATATATTAAATCTTTTATTTCGAACATATCTTCTGTGTGGATTTTATTTAAATTCAAATAAATGAATAGTGCCAAAATTGACACTATTGTTATTTTATAAAAATAAGATATTATAAAATTGTTTAAAAATCATAAAAATATTTGAAAATTATAAATTGAAATGTATATGGTCTAAAATTTCATAAATTATCCAACTATAGACAATTTAAAACACACAAATAATTATTTATAACAATTTAAAATTTAGAATATTATTACAACAAATAAAATTAAATAGATTAAATAAGGATAAATCAATTTTATAAGGTCTAAAATAAATTCAAAAAATGTATAAATTTTATTGGTTGATGAGATTAAAACCCTATCTCATATCATCTACTAATTGAGTCATTTTTGGAGGTTTTTAAGTGGGTTTTTAATTGATTATAAATTAATATTTCTTATGTTTCCAAAGGTGCCCCTCTCCTCCCTTATAAAAGGGCACCTCCTCCCTCTCCTCCTAACAACATTTTGAGCCTTAAATCTCGAAAAAACCCTGCCCATTACTCTTCTCAACTTCCCTAGTAATCTTATAGAGGTTCTAGGATTCTCAAGAGACCAACTCTAGTCCCTTAAGAGGAGGTTTAGAAGAGGTGCGTCGAAGAAGAGGTAATATCCTTTACTGATTCTTTCAAGTTTCTTTCTTCTTCAACTTCCTCTTATTTAGTTGTTTCTTTATAAAGTAATACAATACATATCACTAATATAATTATATGATATTATAAATATGAAATAAACCAATTTCACCTTCTATCCATCCTACGGAAAACGAAATCACCGCGCGTGCGTACGTACGGAATACCGTCTCCACGTCGTGGTGTCATCTGATTTTCCACCACCACCTTACATTGATAAGTATAATGGGGGAAATAATAACTATATATTCTTATTATAACATGATTATAATTATGATATATTATATCATCCACTCCAATTCCATTCAATAATTATGAGAACGATATCATCGCTCGTGCGTACGTACGGATTACCGTCTCCACGATGCGATGAGATTCATTCTCCATGTTAACCATTCAAGAATGATTATAATGTATATATAATAAGAAATCATGAAACATATGAAATAATAATGTTACTAGATTTATTTATATATATATATATATATATTTCATTTACTTCAATTCAATTTAATTAGGAAATGAAAACAGCGTTCACACGTACGTACGGTCTACCATCTCCATGAACGATGTATTGCGTTCCATTTATCGATCTATTATATATATTTATATTATGAATATATATTATATATAAATCATGTTTTACATTCTGGAAG
Organism: Viscum album; assembly: GCA_963277665.1. NCBI lineage: Eukaryota > Viridiplantae > Streptophyta > Magnoliopsida > Santalales > Viscaceae > Viscum > Viscum album. Next base: position 406,087,163 of record OY728134.1, read on the forward strand.
TAATTTATCATGATCTATGTAATCATATGAATAATTACAAGTCAAAACACGTACAAAAAATGAAATGATTTTACCCAAAACGATGCATTAACATTGAATTGACAAATGAACGGGTAATATAAAGTCATAAGTGAATCATATATGATATCATAAATATTATTATGGTTATGTTACAAGTTAATAATATGTTTAAACACACTATACAGGAGTTTCGGACACGTACATAAGAAATTGGACCTAAGTTAATGGATAATTATTGCAATCTCGTTCTTATCCGAGATTGTTTATATGTAAGTATTTACTAGGATTATATTTTTCATCCATGTCTATAAAAATGTTTTCCATAAAGTTTTTAATGTTATTACATGTATTTTTAAAGTAATTTTTACCCCTATTTGACTTTTACATTGTTTTATGTAATGAATCTTTCTTTTGTTTACTATTTGAGGAACTTTTTGACTTTTCCAGCAAAAGTACGAGGAGAACGTTTTTTTAACTTATATGGCCTGAATGGATTTTTACAGATTCATAATGCCTTATTTTTATGAATATTATTCTACAAGATTTCATGATTATTTTCCACAAAACACTTTTCTTTTAAAATTGAATGTCATTTTGTGAAAAGAAAATTATTTTGAAGAAGAAAGGATATTTTCCTCAAAATTCATTTCAAGTGTTTTGACAAAACTGTTTTCCATCTAAGATGAAATTATTTAGTATGATTATGTTTCAAGTATAATGTCTCTATTATTTCCATGGTTTGATTTTTCTTATGATGAAATGATATCCATTTGTTTTATATGGATTATGTTATGATGGGATGATGTTTATGAAACCCATTTTATTCTTTGGGTTATGAGGAATGATTTATGTTTATTTTGTGGAAAAAGTAAGAATGAATTCATTATGAGATGGGTGGGACCCATATCTCCCTCCAATGCATTGGGTAAAGATTTATATCTCATGAGATAGACATGGGTGGAACAGAAAGTAAATCAGGTTCAGTAATACAGGGTTGGAATGGCAAGTAAACCCGGTTCAGTAATGGACATTGTCTACTATGATGGTCTTGGCAGAAATGTCATGGATACTATGGAAATCATATCATGTGATTAATGGTTTTCCACAATTACATGTTTTATTCCCATACTATTTTATCATGGTTAATGTTCCTTTATGATCTATGCCTTATGCACTGCCAAGATTTATGTCATTACTCATGATTTTGATGTTTTATGTTCATGTTCTTACATTCAAATGTTTAGGGATTGTTTTATGTTCTCCATGTTTACCCTTACTGAGAATTTTAGCTCACCCTTTTTATGTTTTCATTTCCTAAGGATATAAAGAAATGTTTTAGGTAAGAAAACCAAAGAGGAAGATATTTATGGGAGATGTTGAAGATCTTTCACCATGATTAGAAGATTGTGTTCTGAGTTTCCAAAGACACTAAACTAATACAGTCTTTGGGAGTTTATTTTTGTCATGTATTAAGTATTCCACAAAAGTAATGTAATGTCTATATATGAAAATATTTGGGTCTCTACATATATTTTTTCTTGTATTTTATTTTTTTATAGAATTCTATGATCATCATTTTGTACATGACATTGATAGATGTGATTACTTGGTTATTTATATGATGGATGTTTAATCTTCCATTGTTCAGTATTCTTTCATGATTTTTTTATTGTTTTTTATTATTATACTTCTATGCTACACTCTAACCATGATTATATAGTCTTCCCATTGTTTCACCATGGACCCTCGTTGTTATTAGGTAGCCTCTGGCATATGGGGAGGTGCGCTTGAGGTCATGTTTCCAACTAGGTTCTGTTACTATTGAGAGAACCAGGTCTAGGACATGACATTTGTGATCATTATCTAGAGAAACCTAGACAGTACTGGTTTGAGATCTCCAAGGAACTCTTCATGGGAAAACTTAGGGAGGGTTCACCAACAAGGCCTCATGTAGTCAAAATTATTCACTAAATTTAGCATCTATAAATTCTAGGGTTTAAACTATCTGATGAATTGTGCACCAATCATATTCTTGCATCACTCCCTTAAAGATTCTTTAGTTTTGTTGTAAATTTTAATATGAACAACATAGAAAAGCCTTTCCTAAATCGCTTTAATCTAATTTTCTATGTTAATAAAGAGATAAATATGGTGAAAACTAGGAAGAGAAAAACAAAAACCCATAAGACTAACTTTAATTATAAGGAATCTATGCGACACCCAACCAGAAGAGGAAGGATCATGGGATATTGTTTTCTTTTCATGTTTAAAGACATCGAAAGAAAAATTACAATGAATTAAAGAAGAATTTATCAGTTACATATACTTTAGATATATTTATCATTATAAGTAATAATTTTGTCTTACTTATTGTGTTTTAAATACAATATGATTATATATTTTTGTGCAAACATAGTAATCAAGTATGAATAATAATATTATGAGAAGTTTGGTACATTCTTAAGGAAACTATAAAAGGGTGATTCTTAGATCAGTATAGAGAAGTACACAACTTCCATATTGCCAAAATAATTCAATTTCAACTATTATTTTGTATTGATTATTATAAAACCATTTATCTTAGTGTATAATTAGACACAATGTGACGTTGTTTATTTTTTGGAATGGTTTTTCATTATTTTTTTTAAAAGAAGTGAAGACATGAATTGGTCACCCAATTCATGTCCCAAAGAAATTTATTAAAAAATAAAAATAGCAGTACAAACATGAGGTGTAAAGATATTAAACTAGTAGGGAATAATGGGAATACAATCCAATAACAGCAAAAAAATAGGTGACTTATCATTCTCCAATAGGTATCTTTAGATCTATAGTTAAGCTTGATAGTTAAAATTTGTGATCTATCACATCCCATCAAGACCCATAGTGAAATTTGTGTTGTCCATAACAAATATGAAAACACCATCACAAAACCTAGCATAATGAATATGCTACTCAAAAGAACAAAATTCAGGGTTGAATGCTATCTCCTAATTATAGAAAAACACTCATAAAGAGTGCAAAGTTCATGAAGAAAGTGATGTTGATCTGTTATAATATAAGGAAGCATAATCCATTAGGGGGGACCCAAAAGAAGTGGTGGGGCTAAAAATATAGATACTCAATCCCATGTATAACAGAAAAAACAATTGGTCACTGTGAAATTGAAATCAAGCCATCAAGTCCGTTCAACATCACCAAAAGACTCCAAGTAGTTGTACAACAAGTAAAAATGCACCCAAATTCACAAACCATGCATGAGGAAAACAAAAAATCATTCAATAAAAGTATAAGGTATGTACAAGGGTCATTTTAATGGAAAATTATTGAAATTGAAATATGTATCCTTCTTAAAATCCTCTACTAACTTGATAAAAATTATCCTTCAGAGATCAAGATAAGTATCAGTAGTCATGTCACCATTTTTGTACTGTCGAAAGGCAGTTGTGTCATTCTCTTCCATACAAGAGTCCAACTCTTTTAAAAATTCCAATTTCTCTTCTATTTGATAAGCATATCTAAATACAGGTTCATTCTCATCATCCTCACTTAGAGAATTTTCCTTATCAGTTGATTCATATGAGTCAAAGGATTTAAACAACTTTTCATAAGGCATAGGCTGTGTGGATATAATATTTTTTCCAATAATATTAGCAGCTAGGGATCATGTGAAAATTTTTCTCTCAATTTTAGAGTGGTCCCTACTTTTTTTATTTTGTTTAATACTTGGATAGAAAAAAATTTCCAAGTAAATCATGGAATTATTTCCTTTTCTAACCCTTGATTTTAAAAATTCATCCTCAATTTGACAAGAGTTGTCAAGTTCCTCTTCAATAGGATCTTCTAAGACCGTTGAACCTTCTCTTCTTTCTCTCCATGATCAAAAATATTGGTCTCTAAAATATAAGGCTCGTTTATAGAATTTTTCAAGTTCTTCAAGTTGTTATTATGATATTTCATACTTAAAAAATAGCTAGATTATTCTTGAATCACATATATTCTTAAATCGAAAATCATTGATGAATTTAAATATAATATTTTGAATACATTATTATGGGAAAATAATTATTTTTCAAGTAAAACTAATAATAATTGAAATGTTAATATCTTGAATGGTGTTCTAATATTTTTTGAGCTAAAACACTAGGTTTTCTGACTAATTAGCTATCAAGTTTTTAATAATGAAACCTTTATATATAATGGTATGTCACAAATAAACTAGAGTTAGTCCAGTAAAACTAAATGAACTATTATAAAAGTGTATCTAAAAGGTAAGTTCATATACTTCATGATATTCCTTTAAGAAATATTTGGAATGCTTAGTGAAGAAATTAATACACTTGGTAAATGATATAAGACCTTCTGAGTGGGCTTGTCGGGTGTATTATAACCATGTATTTATCAATCATTAATATGTGTCGTGAAGGTAATCCCAAAATCACATTACCTTATACATCAAATATTTAATTATGGTAAAGGGTATTGATGAAATTTATTATATATATTTAAATTATTCCATAATTTCTTCCAATACATGTTTCCAAAATAGTATAAAATATGGTTTTAGTTATAAATTAAAATCAATGAAACACTAAGTGAATCTCTATTAATTATCCTATAACCATTATATATATTCACACCCATTATTAAACATGACCGACTATCAAGAAATCACGTCTAATTATGTGATAGTGGGAGTAGAGTATACTTGTTTAAACTGTTGGCATCAGATGCATATGAGTTTTCATAGGAACATACACTACATTGAGCTTAGTGGGAAGATTTATTCCAAGTATCACATACTACGTAGTAAGTTAAAACCAAAAGTGGTTTTATACTCACCATGATTGGTGACATATTACTCAATATGAATAATTAATCATATTATAAGGACATAGCCTTGAATATTACATAATCTAGAAAATACTTTTAAAATTCACTTTTTTACATTCCCATAGATATTTTTGGTTTATAGTTTTAGATAATTAGGATATAATTCATATATATCAGCCCATAATCATACAAAGTAGACACTACTAAAAGAATATCCATTTCTTCTATGACACAAAAGTTTTTAAACATGAAATATTTTCATGAAAAATCTTAACAACATTAAGCTTGGATTTTTATTTTCTCTTTCCCATCCTCAAATCCTGTGAAAAACATTTTAAAACATGGTATGAGAAAAAAACTCAGTAAGGAAGATAAAAAAGAAGCAAATAAACCATTGTTCCATGAATACTTATAAAAATATGTATCATTTTTACAAATATATATTTCTCACCCAAGTATCATAAATTTACTTTGTGAAAATAAAATATTTCCATAAAAAAATAGAAAAAATAAATAAAACCATATAGGTAACTTTGGGAATTACTTAATATTATAACCCTCACAGCTACCATATGATTTTTAACCCTCATGGCTACCTTATGGTGTAACCCTCAGAGTTACACTTGGAATAACCATTACTGTAAACTTCCAAAATAAACATAACCAATACACTGGAGGGAGATATAGGTCTCGCCCTTCATTATAAAAAATTTCCAAGAACTGGGAAATAATCATAAAACATGAATACTTGCATCATAAATAAATTATATTTTAATTTTTAAAAAATAGAAATTTAAAAGAGGATTTTTTTTAATAAAAGTATCTTACCTTGGGTTGGACTTACTTCAAACGTGTTTGAAACTCCTATATAATCATTTAATGAGTGTTATTAATATATTAAAAAATAATATTAATATTTATAGTTGCTTACATGACCTTATTATAACATCATTCCACCCATTTATTAATAATATTTTGTTATTTTCGTTGTTTCAGCTGCATTTATTTCATGGTTTTCGTGGTTGGATCATTATGGATTTTCTTGTCGGATGGAAGAAAAACTCCAGAAGTGGAATGAAATGGTATTAATATGTTTCCATAATTTTAAATGATACCATATATCATTTTGTATTCTTATATTATTATGAATCATTAGATAAAATATTAATGAAAATGATTTAATTTATTTTGGAAGTTTTTACGACCATGATAAACATATATCATTTTAGTCAATATAATGTTTATATATTTGTTCCATAAAATCAAATAAATTATAATTTTTATAAAAAATTAATATTTAACCATAATAATGGTTTTATGACCATCCTTAAAGGTGGTGAAAAAATGAAAATTTGATATCCACAAAGGCGGTGAATCAACACGTCAGAGAAGATGCTTTCATTTTATAGAATAAGAGGAGAAGAGGGAGGGTTTTGATGATATATATTCAATTAACACAATAAAATACTATTATATGTAAGATAATAGAGTTATCATGTCACTTTTTATAAGGGGTTAGTAGAGAATAATAAAATAAAATGAAATGAAAAGAAAATGAAAGAAAAAAAAGAGGATTTTACCTCTTGATTTCTCCTCCTTGAGAACCTCCATAAGACAATTGGTTTTGGCCTTTTGTGTTGTGTCCTGGGCCCAGGATTGTTGGGCCCCCGCCAGGATTGTTGGCGCCTGTGCCCCGGTAACCAATCCCACATCGGTTGTGGAGGGAGATTGGTGGGTGCTTGAAATTCCCGTGCCTACCTTCCCCTCAGCAACGCGTTTTAAACCCGTGAGGCCTGGGATAGCAACTGGGCCAGAGCGGACAATATTGCTGGGCCGAGGGATCCAATCCATCAATTGGTATCAGAGGGTGGTTGGTCTCGGGACCGGTGTGGGCTTGGGGGGGGGGGATGTTGTGTCCTGGGCCAAGGATTGTTGGGCCCCCGCCAGGATTGTTGGCGCCTGTGCCCCGGTAACCAATCCCACATCGGTTGTGGAGGGAGATTGGTGGGTGCTTGAAATTCCCGTGCCTACCTTCCCCTCAGCAACGCGTTTTAAACCCGTGAGGCCTGGGATAGCAACTGGGCCAGAGCGGACAATATTGCTGGGCCGAGGGATCTGATCCATCATTTTGGTGAGACCAGTAGGTTTTGGACATGGGTAAGAGGATTGGGAAGGTAATTGGATAGAAATTAAACAAGATACAAGGCTTTGAGGTGTGAGGAGAAGAGGTGGTGAGGGGTGGTATTTATAGTGGAGGAGAGGGGTGTTTTCTCATTATTATATTCATTAGTTTATTATTTTGGCTCAAAAATATGAGCATTTTGAGAATTATCACTAAATATATTAAAATAATGAAGTATATTTATATATTTTGGGCTTACTTAATCCTTATATCATTTATTAATCAATAATTCATGAATTTGATAAATACCGTAAATTACCGTATTTCACTATTCACAAAAAAATCAAGTATTTTAGAAAAATAAAAAAAATTAACTCCAACCATTTGTTGATGTTTAGAATTAAAAAATAAACTCCATTTTATAAAATTAATTTTCTAAATATGAGAAATTTAATTTTTAATTAAAATCTTTATTTATTTGATAAATACCAATTTTAAAATTATAACTGATTTTATATCACTTTGAAAAATTAATTAAGGTATCATAAAATTATCTTATAATCATAATACGACAAAATATTAATTTATAAATATATTTTATGAAGATAAGTTTTCTTTTAAATCATCATATTATTTATAAAATTGCAAATAAACATTTATGTTTCACAAAATACCAACACTTAATTTATCATTTTCAAAACATTTCTATACTTATTGAATGATATAAATATATCGTATTTTCACTTATAAGATGCATAAATTTTATTTATACTCTCATAGGTGAGGTTACTATTCTATTATTATATATTCCTTAATTTTGATAAATACCACTTATTTCATTATACATTTATAATGAGTTTAACTATTTAATTCTTGGATGAAAACAAATTATTTTATAAGTACCTAGGTTGTTACATTCTCCCCACATTCTAGAAATTGCATCCTTGTAGTTTTTATCCACTCATTAAATAATTGAGGATACTTTTCCCTCATAGCATTTTCAGATTCCCATGTTTCATATTCAACCATTTAGTTTCTCCATAAAATCTTAACTTGGTGAATTACCTTATTCTGCAATACTTTCTCCCTACGATCAAGAATCTAAGTAGGTTTCTCTTTATAAGAAAGGTTATATTATAGATGAACTAATTCTATGCTCAAAACCTAAGATGAATCTAGAACATAATTTCTTAACATATAAATATGAAAAATACTGTGTACCTGAGTTAAACTTGGAAGTAAAGATACTCATTAAGAAACTGGTCCAACTTTATCTAAGATTTTACAAGGCTCGATGAAACATGGAATTAGCTTTCCTTTCTTACCAAAATGTATAAAAATTTTACGGGGGATTTTAAGGAAAACATGATCATCTACCTCAAAATAAAAGTCTTTCCTTATGTTATCAGTATAACTTTTCTGCCTGTTATGTTCTGTCCTTATGTATTGATGGATAATATTCAATTTCTCATCCACTTCCTCTACTAATTATAGTCCCATCAACTTCCTTTCCCAAAAATCATTCCAAAATGATAGATTTTGACACTAATTACTATATAATTCCTAAAAAGTTGTCATTTTTTTACTAGTATGAAAACTATTATTATAAGAAAATTCAACTAAACAAAATATGTCAATCCCAAATTCTCTGGTAATCCATTGAACAATAACATAACATGTCTTCCAAGTTCTGAATTATTCACTCTATTTTTTCATCAAATTGGTGATAAAAGGTTGTGATAAAATTTAATTCTCTTCCCAATGACTTCTGGAGACCTTTCCAAAAGTTATAGGTGGGCCTGGGGTCATAGTCAGATACAATAGAGAGAGGAAATCCAAGTAACCTTTCAATATCTTTAAGGTACAGTCGAGAAAGATCATCCAAATACATAGTATCTCAAATAGGAAGGAAATGCACAGATTTAGTCATTCGGTCAACAATAACTCAAATTGCATTGTTACCTCAAGAAGTCTTTGGTATACCCACCACGAATTCCATGGATATATTTTCTCATTTCCACTTTGGAACTGGAAAAGGCTTAAGCATCCCCTTTGGTAGTTGTCGCTCTACTTCAACCTTTTTAAAATTCAAACATTTCATTATAAAATAAGAAATATCTATTTTCATTCCATCACACCAGTAATACTCATTAAGGTCTTTGGACATCTTAGTGCTTCTAGGATAAACTAAAAATGGAGAACTATGAGCTTCACTTAACAATTATTTCTTCAGCTGGGGATCACAAGTCACACATAATCCCCTTCCAAATATCAAAACATAATATTTATCAAGGTTAAATTCTAGAAACTTACCCTTTCTAACCAATTATAATTTTTTCTATAAATCATGGTCTTCCTTAAGTACTTTATTAATTCTATTTAATAGATACGACTGCAATGATAGTTAAAACAAAACAGAGTAATTTCCCACACTAACAACTTCCAATCCAAAATTCATCAAATAATTAATCAGGGGGTCATGTTCCAAACATAACATGGTTAATGTAGCATGATATTTTTGACTTAAAGAATCTGCCACTTTATTTTATTTTCTATGATGGTAATTGATCCAAAAATAATTTTTTTGTATTAGTTCATGTCATCTTCTCTACCTCATGTTCAATTCTTTCTGATTAAATATATGTAACGTCTTAGATTTTCTATGTATTATTTTTAAATATTATTTGGATTATTTTCAAGAACAGGTGTTGAGAAAATATGTGATTCGGAGGCCCAATGTTCCCAAAATAAATGTTTGAAATATATTAAATATATTAAATAGAAAAAGTGCATGTTTTTTCTAAAAAAAGTGGAATGTATTTTAAATAAGTGCCTGGATCAAAAATTTGAGGGCATCATTGAGTTCAGAATTATGTTTTTTACCCTAGGTATGATATAACATTGGTCGTCACAGGATGTTTGTGAAAAAAAATTCCCAAGTGTAAAATGAATAAAATAATTTAATACAATTTATTATTAATTTGTTGTGTTGACACAAAGGCTTGTTTTTCGTTAAATGTATCATTATGTCATACTTCCAGGGTTAGCTGCATAACCTTAAAATCTATGTAGGATCATTGGAGAGAGCTCTGGGAATCCTTTTCGATGAATGATGATGGATCGAGGATCGATGACACAATGATTGTTCTTTGATAGTGACCGAACCAAATTGAGGTAGGGCGTTTGTTTTATGTGGATTTTCCCCATTCTTAATTTTTGCAATGAACACAAATCAATTGATGAATGGATTTATTTTTGTATCGATCACCTTGTGAGATGGGATCATATTTACAGGGTTTATTTGGGATATTTCTTATGGTTTTTCAATTCCTCTTAGTTTATTTTTCTAACAAAAATAAATCGACGCTGACACAAAAAATAGCTGAGGTTCATTCCTCAAGGTTGTTCTTTGTGCTTCTCTCCCCCAATTCTGTGTTTCTCCATGGGCATTCTTTATTAGCTTGGGGTTTGACTATTCTCGGTCAATCGATCATTGTGCACCCGATTCTTGGTGCAATGATCCAATATCACATATCTGGGATTGAAAAAACATGACAGAGGTGTGACGATGGTGGTGGTAGTGAATCAAATGATGACTGATTCCCTAAATTGTGTTCTTCATCATTCTTTAGCATGAAACAAAGAATGAATATTTGATCTAATTTGTAAGAGGATTCGGTGAAGAAACGTGTTGTTTGGTGATGGCATGGATTGAACGACCTTGGATCTCTTATTTTTTGGTGAGGCGAGGCTGAAAACTGAAGGCTATAGCAGCAGAGGAGGAACGCGACCATGGATCTAGGATTCTAGAAAATCCCACATAACATGGTGTGTAATCCAAGATTACACAGCATGTGGGGCCTCTTCAGCAGTGGATATAGTTTCAGGATGAAGATAAGGATCACACACCATGTGAACCCTATCACACGGTGTGTGACCCTCCCTGGATGACTCGATGTGTACTTCGGAATTACACATATATGGGTTGGAGTACATGGGAATGGACACGCCTTGTTCTCCCACACAGACACGACTTGGCATACACAGACCAGTACATGGACATTGCTTCGATACATGGACACAATCGGGTGACACGGGCAGGGAATCGTGTGTCTCTACGTTATGTGTATATCATTATACACACCGTATATATGGTGACTACATGTCATGTGAGGATCTTCCACGTGGTTAGGACTTTGGATAGTTATACACATTTTGTACCCCCTAGGACATGCCCTGTACTCCCATCAAGAGTGATTGAGGCTCTTCATTTTCCTAGTTTGTACTAGTATAGGTTGAGGTCATTCCCTTTGTCCTTTCCTCAAGTTTATAGTGTGGAATTACATCCACATCACTATATTCTGATCCCCTCTAGAGGTTGAGTCTCAAATAGAGTTGTGGTGTCCCTCTATGTGACTAGAGTGAAATCATCTATCATCCCTAGTTGGAGTTTTTGAAATCAGTGTGGCCTCCCTGAGTAGGGCGTTGATCCTCCATCTAGCATGCCTTATCATTAGGGTTTGTGGAATCATTAGAATATGATCCAGTATGTAGCAGGTTCATCAAGATTAGGTTTTTGGTGTCCACTAGCGGTTTTGGGCGTGACCCCCTCTCTGTGTATCATGGTATTCTTTGACCAATGTGTTCTCTTTGGGTGGAGCCTAAATAAGCTAGGCCTCTTTGTTGAGTGTCTCTGATGATATCATGGATTGAAGAGTGAGTTATATCGGAATGATAATTTCTTTGAATAGAAAATTGTGGCTTGAAGTTTGTTATGATCTCCTGATGCAATGGTGTCTCTCCTGAGTATATTTGGGCTTTTCTTTTCTCTTGGTTTCTGTTATAAATAGATTATTCTATCTTGTATTGAGACAAATATACATGGTGCTTCATGTTTAGTGTTTTCTGGGTGTCCTGCTAGGTATTTTTATACTCACTTCTGCAGGGGCTTTCCCACATGCGTCGTGTCTTATGCAGATGAAGGCCTTCTCGATGGTGTCCTAGTAGTATAGGGAGCAGGTGGAGCATAGATGGAGATAGGATGTCTGGGGTGTTTACTGGGAGTATACCTTTGACTTATTCCTTGACTTTAGAGTAGGTTGTGATTTCTACAGTATTAGTTGGACTTTTTTTATAGACTCTTTGTGGTGGGAATGTATTTGTCCTTGTTTACTTTCCTTCACTTTTTTTTCATACTCGGGTTGTGGGATCTTAGTTGTATGCATACATTTATTATAGTTCTTTTACATTTCATAATATTTTGTCTTGGAGATGTGTGTGTATGCATAGGTAATTTATACTAATTCCTACTATTTGTGGGATATGCCTACTCGGTGCTAGTCACCAACCCCTAGCTTATTGGAGGAGGGATTGGGGTAGTCACGGGTCAGACGCCAGTGGGTCAGGTCATGATAAAGTTGTATCAGAGCAGTCAGTTCTAATTTAGGACCAAGAGTCTGTGAGGTTGTTTTGGGGAAGTAGTGTTAAGTGTTTCAAGTTTGGCCTTCAGGATAGGGACTTTAGTGTTGGTTTGACAGCTGACGTATCCATACACTAGGACTATGATCACTTACTTTTCAATTCAGTACATGAGAACACTGGTTGTAGGGAAATCAATGATACATGCATAATATAAGAATGGTTGTGGTTTCCATGTCCTTATTAAGTCAGTTCCCCAAATATAAGCTATTGACCATGGTAAATTTTGATTTATTTTAGGATGCTTCCATGTAGATAGACATATGGGATTCCATCGTGTGATCATGAGGATGATCCTCCTAGCGATGAGGCATCAGTACAGGGGCTTGTACCAAAGATAGAACCTTCATGTTGTTTACCAACTATACCACCATACATTGAGAAGTAGTTAGCACTAGCACTATTAGCTAAGGATGCACGCAGACTAAGTGCATTGCACAAGATTCATAGGTAGTAACCTTCCAGGTTTTAGGGTGAGCCAGACCCCTAGGTGGATGAGGATTTTCTAGAGGCAGTCACTTGCATTTTCCTCCTTGTGAGGATGCCAGTAGATCAAATGGAAATCCTTTTAGTATGTCTTCTTCAGGGATTTTTTGGGTGATGGTGAAGCTTGGTGACCTAGTAACATGACGAGACAACTATCTCCTAGATAGACTTCAAGAATCTCTTCACAGAGGAGTTCTATCTGTCCATGTTGCGATTGGTATGCATATAGGATCCTCTACATATAAATCAGGGTAGTATGACTATGGTGGAGTATTGAGTGATGTTTACTAATCTCTCGTGTTACTCCTTGGAAGTGGTATGGGACCTTTGAGCAGGGCTTGCAACAGGACATCAGGGCATCAGTGGTATCTCTTAGAATTTACACCTATGTTGGGGTACTTGAGTGAGCCCTGTTGGTAGATTTTTTTTCTAGCAGAGCAGACACCAGTAGTGGGAGATAGAGTGGGCACCTGATAGCTAAGACCTCGGTAGCAGGTAGCCAATGGAATTCATAGGTATCCAAATGGGTAAGGTTCTTCAAGAGGTGATCCCAGGACTTATCTTCATCAGTATAGGGCTCTCAAGGTGGCTCAAATCAACCAAGGGATGAGTGGGGTTTCTCTTGAAAGGTTCGTGGACATCTGCACAAATTTCCCAACCCATCGTATAGCTGATTGGGAGAAGGTCAATGGACCGCTGAGACAGAGGTAGAGGTATGAGAAGGGTGGGTCATAGGGTGATCCACATGGTAGCAGATGTGGCAGAGGAGCTAGAAGAGTAGAAAGAGGTGGTCGTAGGTTTGACCTATTACCACCACCACCCCCAGGTGGTCCATGCCAGGCTCAGGGAGCTTTTGGGAAGGGATGAGGCCAACTATAGGATATGGAGGACTATGACCCTAAGGCTCCAGGTATTATTCAAGGTGCGGTCTATGTCTTTTCTACCTTAGCTAAAGTATTGATAGACACATTTTCTAGTCATTATTTTCTTACCAAGAATCTTGTTCTAGACTCTAAGATTCTGTTTGAACCATTGACTCAACCCTTACGCTTGGAGACCCCTACTAGAGGAGACTCAATGATCATACATTGGTGCTGACATTGTGACTTGACTCTTGGAGGTGAGAGTTTCGGTCGAGATCTCTTGGTAGTGGCATTGAGGATTTATGATTTCATTATTGGTATGGATTGGTTATCTATAGTTCATTATCAGATTGACTGTTTTAGGCTAAGGGTGCGTGTGTCCATGGTGATGGAACCAGGTTTTCCTTTTTCAGTGAAAATAAATCCCAAGAAGCATAGGATGGACTCAGTAATGGGAGTGTGTAGTCGATTACTCATCATTTGGCTAGACTAACCTTTTGTGCAGTGGATGTTGTGAGTTCCTAGTTTCCTACAGTGGTGGTGGAGTAAGAGGATGTCTTTCTTGAAGATGTTCCAGTTTTATCTCCACATTGAGAGATAGACTTCTACATTGATATATACCTCAAGATGACACCAATATTTACACCTTCATATTTAATGGATCTCATAGAGCTTTATGAGATGAGGGTACAGTTGGAGGACTTACAGATGAAGGGCTTCATGAGACCTAGTGTTTCACCCTAGGTAGCCCCAGTTTTCTTTTCCAAGAATCTAGATAAGAGCTTGAGGTTATGTTTATATTATAATCACTTGAATCAAGTGATAATAAAGAATAATTATCCACTACCGAGGATCGATGAACTCTTTTATCAATTGAAAAGTTTCCAATGGTTCTCAAAGATTGAACTTGGATCAGGCTATCACCAGATATGAGTACTAGATGAGGATACGCAAAAGACAACCTTTATATGTCATTACGGTCACTATGAGTATTTTGTGATACCATTTGTAATGATGAACGCCATGGTAGTGTTCATGGAGATCATGAACTAGATCTTTCAACTTTTATTAGACTGGTTAATGGTATTCTTTATCGATGACATCCTAGTGCATTTGGCGTTTGAGGAGGAGTAAGAGAGACACTTGAGGATGGTTCTGGACACATTTCAAGAGAACCAAATTTTTGAGAAGCACTCAAAGTATTAGTTTTGGATTCAAGATTTCAATTTTTTGGGACACGTCATCTCAGAGGTTGGATTTGTAGTGGATCCCGGGAAGGTTGAGGCAGTACTTTCTTTGTAGCCACCGAAGAATGTTACCGAGGTGTAGAGTTTCTTTGGACTCATTGGGAACTATCAAAGGTTTTTACCTGACTTCTCTAGAGTGGAAGTACCCTTGACAGCCTTGATCATGAAAGGGAATCATTTTGTTTTGATGGAAAAGTTTCATCATTACTTTTAGGAGCTGAGGTAGTGGTTGATGAGCACTCCCATCCTGAGGTTACCAGAGGAAGGTGTCAAGTACGTAGTGTTCTACGATGTATTAGAGACAGAATTTGGTTGTTTCTGTGGAACTAGGAATGTATTGGAAGCCCCAAATAGGTGTTTTTTTTAAAAAAAATCCACTGAAGATCGATGTAAACTTGTCGACTTCCGTAAAAAGAAGCTCGATCTTAGCCGAGGGTCTCGTGTGAAGGGTTTTAAGCACAAAATAAAACCATAAAAATACCTGGTTTAATTATGAAGCAGTGCACAATGTCTTCTCACCGTTGGTGATCACTACTCGAAAAATCCAACATTGAACTCCTCTATATCGTCAACACATGCTTCAAGAAATCTGCGGGAGCACCGTTCATCATAATCCGGGTGCTAGCATGGACTTGTGACGACGCCTTCGATGCTCCAACGATCACTACATCACTTCACAAGAGATGAATAAGATAATTCCTGATCCATTATCCTTGGATCCAAATCCTCTCTCTCTATATCATGGGAGAGAGGAGTAGAGAGAGAAGTTCCATGAAAAGTTATTAGAAATCTCCTCTCCTCTTATATTTATAGTGGTTAATTAAAATACCCAGTATTGCCTCACCGGCCCTGAATATTTAACGCACTATCAACCACATTTTATGACTACTAAACTGAGTTATAAATATTATTATCATTCACTTGTAATATATTAAAATATATTATGTAATAATAATTGAGTCATTAACTTGACTCGTCGCTCCCATAAATAATAATTGAACCTTGAATAATTTAATATTCATCAATTAATATTTTTTATGTATTTACTTAAAACTCATAAATACATTTAATAAATAAATTCAATACTCATTATTATAAACTCGAATAATATGAATTTATTTATTGCATTGGTGATCATTTTTCTTTAGAAAAATTCTCGACCGCGGTGATAAGGCCGACCTTTTCCAAAACTCCTATTCAACTGAATAGGGCAGATTCTTGAATACGTTATTGTGTGTGACCCTCTAGGACCTTATCTTGACAACAGTGATACTATTCACAAACCAAGAGTGGGATCTAGAAACCAATCATGGTCCCTAAAGAGATAAGGATTGTCACAGTAGCGAAAACCAACCTATGAACACACACTATGTAATATAATCCCTTTATCTGTAATATCTCATAAAGCAGGATGCACTCATGTTTCATTGCCCTTTTATAACTTTTTTGTTTGTTGATTTAACTGGATGGATTTAACTTTGACTGCCATGGTCATGGTCTTATAAAGGTACTATCATCCATATCAACATGGCCTGAGATATATTACTTCCATAACTCGAAAGTGACAAATCCTTTCTTGACCATTCAACCAATACCATGTCCCCAATGATGCACCCAACACAAACTACCTCACCATGAATTCATTGCCATGGTTTTCATATTTCATCAAAGTACATAATCAAATGACATAAATTGGTAATGATATCAAGTCAGGAGACCATTTCATATGATCATAAATAGAAACATCCAATGACACCTAAAACATGTGGTGTTTCTATTTGTGGGTCAGTCCTCATGATCTCACTATTAGAGATCACCAAGTGCAAACTTCATGAGAAGAAGTTTTAATGATTATGATCCCCCATCACCTTATAGTCATACATCTACTGTTTCCAATCTGTGAGATGTATCTAGACCATAGAACATATATTTAGGATTAATTTCATAGTATCTAGAGTTTCTCATTATAGCCTGGGATCTGCTATAACCTTTCGATGCGACAATTAATATTTGGACATTACAATTTAAATAGTGCATGTAGAGAAGTCTACTCTATAATGGTAATATCATGTATAGATAATTGTATACATGATATGGTAATCAAAAGCACTGAATAGTTGGGTCTAGGGAACCCACTATTTCAACACTCTCACTTTCATTAGAGACAACTTGCTAACCTAACTTGTTAGCTACTCACACGATAAAGATCATGTTTCTATTGAGTAATGGATTTAGCTACTGGGTCCACCATGGTTCCACCGCAAAGCTATTATACTATAGATACCGCATCTCTTAGAGTAAAACTTCACAAGATATGGTATCCCGAGTATATTTTCCTTTTTTCTATTGTCATAACTTGACATATTGGCTAGTAAAAATATCATAATTTACATTATGATAATAATTTTCTTACTAGGTGTGATTCAAAGAACTGGAACAAGATCATTGAATTTAATTTCTTCTTAGCTACCTTAGAAGTTGGAATGTAATCAGTCTTTGTAGGCATGGCTACCACTGGCTTATTTGAGCTTGACTCGCTCATCACCTTTAGCCTAACTACAAAACTAGATCACGTTGATCTATGGAAGACTAGTTTATGTCCCCGAAAACTATCATACTTCCTCTCCATTTACTAGGTAAATATGTTTTTTACTTACTGAAGTACAATTAAATGGTTCTAACTGCATCCCTTGCAATGCTCCTGGATATAATTGATATTTTCCTTTTATAAAGCATATCTTGGAAATATCAATTCTTGTAAATATCATAGAATTTTTTATTGATCCATCGCTCCGACATATGGATTTCCACTCACCACTTTTATCTCTTCCCATGTACTGGACATGTCATCCTGAAGAGATTATGCCCTGTGACACAGGAAAAAATTCATTTCTTGAATTGTTCTAACTTGTATTTTCTAATACAATGTCACAATATGTACGATTGACTAGGACCAAGCAACCTATAGATCTACTTTATTAGATCTTGTTCCCTAGAACTTAGGTTGATACTTTAAGTCAATCACTAGAGAATAAATTTCATTTTGGTCTTAACTGTAAGACCATTTGTTTTCCATATGTTGTCGAACATACTTTGCTTGGAAAACCTTAGTGCTCCCACTAACCTTTGGTTGACACATGGAAAACATTTTTTTCAAATGTATATTCTATGATCTTGTTTATTACTTCAATCCTAAACTAGATTTTAATAACTTATAACCTTTATTAGCATTTTGTGACATGGCCATCCCTTTATGGTTGCATCGTATAGACACCATCCATGATTGGTGGTCATGACATCCAATTCCAAATAATTTGATCATAGATATTAGCTATGATAAGTAAAATTCTAACAGATTTAGGTATAACAACTTGGTGAAAACAATCGACCCTTATTGGTACTACACTTGTACCATCTATGTATCAACTCACCTAAATACCCACCACAGTATCCAAAATAATAATCCCCTTTTCACTTTGATAGATGGAATCCATTAATTGAATTTTAGTCGGTCTTATCAATTTTAGCTAATTTCTATACACTGCTTACTTGTAGGAAATATTATTCACATTGAATAACAGATCACCGACCACGGTGAATATAAAAACCATCACTATGGTTTTATCCTTCCTATATAGTATTTGTCTCTAGAACATACTCTATTCCACATGCGCTTATGGAACAAGTTCCTATGCCAACTACTTGTGCATTTTTGAGCATTGACTAAACACAAGTCAATATAGCTCCCACTATCTCTAATAAAGATGTGCACCCTTGTATAAAAGTGTATTCTATTGCTTGACTACCTACTCTTCTATCTTATGGATTTATGTGACATCCTAAACAACTGTTAGGATTATTACACTAAATGCATAATGGGTTTGACTTGGTTCAATTTCATTTATGTCCTAGTAAAATCATTTCATCCAAACACATGTCCTTATGACACAATGGGTTTACATCATACTATGACTCGTATGATATCCATTTTTCATTATAGTTGGCATATGGTTGTGGGGTATCTCCATTATTTTCAAATCATTTCATGAAATATAATGGAAGTTTGTGCTAGTTACAACATTGATATTACTTACATCAAAATTTTGTTTTATAACATATGCATTTAGAAATTGATCCATGCTACATGTTTGTTGATCAATGTTAATATATAAGACTTCATGATCAATCCTGCTCATTAACATCAATGTCCTGATGTTGATAAGGTAATGTGAATTTAGGAATTACTTCATGCTGCATTATCATGATTGATGAATGTTTGGTCGAGATATTCTTCAGTATCCCAACCCGAAGCAACTCATATATCCTGACCATGCATATACTTCACTTTATTATTCCGTAATTACTTAAAGGAATCTTATGTAGTATATATACCTCTAGATTATACTTAGAATAGTTCATTCTTACTCGTTGAACTATTTCCAAAACCCTTGTGACATACCTTTATTTCTAAAGGCTCCTTTGTCTAAACTAAAGATGTTGATAATACAAAAATTATTTAGTTGTGATGAGCCTAAATACCTTACTTGGTACATTCATGACATCCAATTTTAGTATTACTTGACAAATAATTATCTTGTCACAACTGGGTATAAGTCTTACATTTATATTCATCACTAATTGCCTAGGATTCATGTATCACTGAACTAGTGATTGAGTTTACCAAAAACAACATTCATTCCAGAACCTGAAAGAATGTCTCCTTGAATCCAAGTACACATGAGATTAATTTTTGTGGTTATACTCAATAATATTTCAACACGAATCTTTCACTTGGAAATTAAATAAGTCATGTACTTCTCACCACTAGCCTAGGTATCACCCTTTCGCAGCCACTTGGAAAATACAACTGACTTCTATTAATATTTCTATACTTGGTAAAAGTATTTAAATACAAATATGTAAAAAATAATATAGTATTAAATACCCAAGTAGTAAAAAATGAAACATTACATTGATGAATATTCCTGATGTAGAAGCGACAACTTGCTTCTTTAAATCATTTTATTGCTTTTAAACTTCCATTGTTTTATTTCATAATATGCAGTACAAACAACCTTTGTTAACACCTCATTAATTGAAGGATGTCGTGAATGTTTCATTGGTGTTAAATGACTTTAAATTTTTCACATTTTCTTTCAATTTATTCTCCATAAGAATTAAAAATTATCTGTCTTTTATTCTTATTCACTTGGAAAACCTTACCTAGATAGTAATGGAGCGTTTACTCAATACTTGTTCATTTTGTAAGTTAAAACGAAACTTGAGTAATTGGGTGAAAATTATATGAGAAAGGGATCCATTTAAAGATCATGATCAATCTTTCAATTTTACACATGTTGGTGTAACCATCACCTTATTCATATCATTGCTTCGCTTCCTCCTTACAAACATCTCAGAGATGAGACTTAATGTTATATCATCCATGTTTTGGTGTAGCGACTGCAACTGGCCCTGGGAATTGATGATAGCACAACCATCATATGCTTAGTACATTAGTCACCTGTAAGTATCTTCACCCTCGCTTCTTGAGGCTGTTAACAGTATTGGGGAAACTGGCGCCCTGAGTTTCTTATATCATAGCACTATGCGCATGTGCCTATACTATTCATAGATACTCATGTCTGTGTGGACATTTACTTTGTCCAATATAATATCATAGTTTTTAAACTTGTGGTATATCTTTCCATTTTCTCCAAAAATGAATTTTAGGAGATTAGTTCTTTTTATCTGGATTACCTATTTAGACATTTTGATTAATTGCTTAAATCATTTAATGTCTCCCGCTATTTTATCAGATTCTAGGAACCCTCTGTGCTAGAATTGGAATACTCTGTCGCTTGAGTATTCTAGTGGTAAGGATCCCAGAACCACCCCTCATAGTCTACAAGGTATGGCTACGCCGCAACATGGAGGGTTCTAGGTGGGATTTTGGCTGGCCGACCGCTTTAACTTGTGGTTTTATAATCTGTTGAGTAAATTCCCAACTTCTTGAAATCAGAACCTGATTTACTCAACGCTTGCCTCTAAAATTACAAAAAGCTAGCTATGGATATTTATTTGATGAAATTTTAGTTAAGTCAACTCATCATTCTTATAAATACTCTCTGATAGTAATAGGTACCCTCAGTTATGGCATGACCGGCACCTCAAACAGCCGGTTTTGTCTAAATTTAAATGATGGAAGGTGGTTATGACTTAATATATATTTACGGGTTTTATAATTTTTAATGTGACAAAAGAAATCATTTTCTATTTTTATAAGCACGTACTGTGTGATCGCACTCACAACTGATCGTGCAAGAAATAGAAATTTCATCTCTTCACATGTTCATTTTATATTCCATTCTTGTTTGTTATTATATTATGTGTTCGTGCAGTAATCTACACATGCATAAAAATAATAAACCATAGAAAACAAAATGAACACCTAATCATGAGTCGTTACTATTGGTTGATCTGTTGACTGGATAACGGGCCAACCAAAACCCTAGGGTAAGTACCTTTAGTCACATGGCTTGCAACTTGAATAGCAACGTCTACTCATACAATGCATCCAACTCTTGTCTGGTGTGTCTCCATCACTTGGCGCGAAGTGCGTCATACTTCATCTCGTCATTATACAATTGTACTCACACACAGGCAAGGGGGTCTATGGGTATAAATTACAACTCTGACAATGGGTTCCTAGTCCCTTATACATATAATGACACTTGAGACGACACTCAGGTCATCTTTTTTATTTAATTAAACTAGTTATTACAAAACCATTGCAATAATTAATTAATTAATTAATTAATTAAATGCACCAGACATACATTGGTAGGTCCACAGATCATGACTAGTATATGCTTTAAACTCTCCTATATTAAATAAATGCAGAAATAAAAATTAAACTTGCATTGAATAGATTTGAGGGCATTTTAATTGAATTAAAAATTCACTCTTATTTTTAATTCAATTTTCATATCGTTCGGTCCCATTTTATTAATTTAATTTTAAAACTAAAAATTAATTTAATTAATTAATTTAATTAATTTAATTAATCGCTCAATTAAATTAATTATGCCGCAATAATTATTTAAAACCAAAAAATTAATATTTAATTAATTTAAATATCTACTATAATTAAATTAATTATTTTAATTAGCATTTGATTAAATAAATTACTCAAGCCCCATAAACCCCGAGTTGGGCCTGTGCGGGTTGGGGCGAACCTACGCAGGCTCATCCTAGGATGTGACGACACCGTGCGGGGTTGTTCTAAACTGAGCAGGTTCGCCCGCGCTCGTTCGTGGCTGGGCAGACCCACCAGGTCACCTAGTGAGGCAAATCCAGTATATGCAAATCAAACATAACCTACACCCCCAACAGGGGTTACCTCAAGGTAGAGATAGGGTATAGCTACAGTGAGGAGGTGGTATGGTCAGCGTCGGCCGGGCAAGGGTAAAGAACAGAATCCACAGTGGGCGTAGGGAGGAAGACAGCCTAGCGGGGTTGTGTGTGGCCGGCAGGGGTGATGTCCGAAGCACCGGCCAGAGGCGGTCCACTGAGGCAGTGTGGGGCGCCAGTGTAGCGCATCCGGAAGAGTGTCGTTGCGCGCTAGACAGGGAGGTTCCCCTGCGTTCAGGAGGTGAGGTTGGATGGCGCCGCTGTTGGAGGCTTGGTTGTGCTGGAGAAGGCCGGTCCGGCGGGTGGAAGCTTGGTCGGCCATGGGAGGAAGCAGTCCGGGTTGGCCAGCATAGTCCTGCTGTGCGGTCAGAAGGTGGCGCGCCTGGTGGCTCTGGTGGAGCAGTACGCAGCTGCATGGGGAGGACCATTGTGCCTGGTGCAGCGACTGGTTGGGCGCATCTTGGAAGGAAGGAGGTGGCATGCAGGTTGCCACACGCTGGTCTGGTTGAGGCAGCAGAAAGCGGAGGGGAGGCATTGTCCTGGTGGGATGCGCAACGCGGGGTAGAAGGGAGGCCCGCAGGGCCTGGATGGGTGCGGGTTTCCACTGTGCTTGGTTCAGGAGAGCAGGGTTGGCCATGGTGGGGCTTCTACCACACTTCCTGGAGCGGAAGAGAGGCGGCCCTCGGGGCCGCCGCGCTTGGGAGACAGGGGGCCGCTTGCCCCCCCACCCGAAACAAACTGTTTTTTTTCTTCTTCTTATAGACTTGCATTTTCAAGTCAGTGCCCCCTTCTTATTTTTTTTATTATTATTTTTATATATATATGGGAGACCTGCTTTGCAGGTCTCCCACCACCTCTCCTTTTTTTGTCAATCAACTTTCGTCTTTCCCCTCTCCCATTTTTTTTTTTGTTTCTCTAAGCCTTATGCATAGGCTTTAGAATAATATTATTATTATTTTAATAATAATATTATTATTATTTAATTAATATTATTATCAAAATAAAATTAATATTATTATTGTAGTAAAATGAAATAATTTTATTATTATAATAATAATTCAATTAATTTTAAGAAATTAATATCAAACAAAATTGATTTTTTCAGTGAGTGTTTCGGCCATAGGATTTCCGATCGAAATACGAAACACCACCAAAAATCAATCTTGAATTCGAATTCGAAACTTTGGATGGCTGAAGACTGGACATCCAATGTCCGATTCAGATTTTGTCTGTGGCGTTGGGATCGTATCAATGCCCTATATGATGTTTAATGCAGATTTAGTTTTTCTTAGACTTAAAATTGGCACGCGCTCCCTTTGACACCACTTGTTGGAACCGGACATGCAGGGGAAGGCTCAAATAGGTGGGTTTTGAAAAAAAATTCACCAAAGATTGATGTAAACTTGTTGACGTCGGTGAACAACAGCCCGGTCCTAGCCGAGGATCTCGCGTGAATGGTTTTAAGCACAAAATAAAGCCGTAAAAATACCTGATTTAATTCTGAAGCTGTGCATGACGCCTACTCGTCATTGGTGATCGCTGCTTGAATAATACGACATCGAAATCCTCTAGATCATCCACATGTGCTTCAAGAAATCCACAGGTGTGTCGTTCGTCGTAATTCGGGTGTTAGCACGAACTTTCAACGACGCCTTTGATGCTCCAACAATCACTGCATCACTTCGCAAGCGATGCCTGAGAGAATGCTAGATCCATGCTCCATGGATCCAAAGCTTCTCTCTCTAAATCATAGTAGGGAGGAGAAGAGAGAGAAGTTCCATGAATAGTTATTTGAAATCTCATCTCCTCTTATATTTATAGTGTTTAATTAAAATACTCGGTATCACCTCGCCAGCCCCGAATACTTAACGCACTATCAACGACATTTTATGACTACTAAACCGAGTCATAAATATTATTATCATTCACTTGTAATATATTAAAATATATTACGTGATAACAATTGAGTCATTAACTTGACTCGTCGCTCCCATAAATATTAACTGAACCTTGAATAATTTAATATTCATCAATTAATATTTTTCATGTATTTACTTAAAACTCGTAAATACATTTAATAAATAAATTCAATACTCATTATTTTAAACTCGAATAATATAAATTTATTTATTGCATTGGTGGTTGTTTTTCTCTAGACAAATCCCAGACCACGGTAATGGGGCTCACCTTTTCCAACACTCATATTCAACTAAATAGGGCAGATTCTTGAATACGTTATTGTGTGTGACCTTCTAGGCCCTTATCTCGAGAGTAGTGATAATATTCACAAACCAAGAGCAGGATCTAGAAACTCATCATGGTCCCTAAAGAGATAAAGATTTTCACAACAGCGACAACCAACCTACGAACACGCACTGTGTAATATATTCTCTTTGTCTGTAATATCTCATAAAGATGGACACACTCACATGTCATCGCCCTTTTCTTTCATTATTGTTTGTTGATTTAACTGGATGGATTTACCCATAACTGTCATGGTCATGGTCTTATAAAGGTGTTGTCGTCCATATCAACATGTCCTGAGATATATTACTTCCATAACTCAGAAGCAACAAATCCTTTATTTACTATTCAATCAATGTCATGTCACCAATGACGCATTCAACACAAACTACCTCACCATGAATTCATTTACATGGTTTTCATCTTGCATCAAAGTATGTAATCAAATGATATACATTGGTAATGATCTCAAGTCGGGAGACCATTACACATGACCGTAGATAGGAACATCCAATGACGCCTGAAACATATGGTGTTCCTATTAGCGGGTCAGTCCTCATGATATCACTACTAGGGATCACCAAGTGCGAACTTCATGAGAAGAAGTCTCAATGCTTATGGACCCCCAACACATGATAGTCAAACATCTATTGTGTCCAATCAGTGAGATGTATCTAGACCATAAAACATATATTTAAGATTAATGTCATAGTATCTAAAGGTTCTCATTATAGCCTGGGATCTTCAATAACCTTTCGATATGACAATTAATCTTTGGACATTACCATTTCAATCATGGATGCAGAAAATTATACACTATAATGGTGAGATCATGTATAGATAATTGTATACACGATATGGTATTCAAAAGCACTGAATAGTTGGGTCTAGGGAACCCACTGTTTCAACAGTTTCCTGATGCAGAGGCAAGTATTTATTGCCTATGGTTCACACCAATTGAGACCACATTAGCAGAACTACATGAACCATGACCTTGGGTTATCATTTGTATTTTTCGCAATGAAGATGTGGTGACACTACCTAATGGGAGAGCGATTCATCGTGTACTCTGACCACATGAGTCTCAAGTATATATTGTCTCAGAATGATCTTAACTTGAGATAGAGAAGATAGATAGAGTTCCTCCAGGACAATGACTTTGAGATTTTCCACACTCTTGGAAAGGGGAACGTGGTGGCAGATGCTCTTAGCAGAAGATCTAGTTCATAGTTGTTGAATGAGGCGTTAGAGTAGTTGGCCTCATTTTAGTCATCCTTTATGGATGGAGATGGAGCAGCTTACCTCTAGTCGATGGTTGTTAACCCTCCAATATTATAGTGAGTCCAGGAAGAATAAATTGGCGATACTGACTGTGATACCCTATCTTCTCATATATCCACAAGGCTTACTCTTGATGGATTTTCAAAAGGTGAGGAACATTTCTTTCTTTTCATAGGATTTATGATGGTACTAGTGGTGTGTGGGAAGAGGTGTTTAGAGAGTTTCATATGTCCCCTTTGGTGGTGCATCCCAGTGTAGAAAATATATACCAAGACCTCTGACATCAGTTTTGGTGGCTAGGGATAAAGAAAGGAGTTGTAGAGTTTGTCTTTTGATGCCTTACTTGTCAGCAAGTGAAGCCTGAGAACCAAGTTCTAGTGGGTTTAACTCAACCCCTTGAGGTACCAAAGTCGAAGTGGGATGTGATATCTATAGAATTCGGGACAAGATTACCACATACATCCAGGAGACACGATTCCATCATGGTGATCGTTGATCAAATCACCAAGTTGGCCCACTTCTTAGAAATTCGGGAGTAGAGTTCAGTAGAGATATTGGGACACCTCTATATTCAAAATATAGTTAGACTTCATGGAGTTCCATCGACGATTGTTTCTGGTCATGATACTCGCTTTACATCCCAGTTTTGGAAAGGATTACAGGAGGCATTTGGGACTTAGTGAGGATTGAGCATAGTGTTTCACCCACAAACTAACGACCAGACAGAGAAGACCATTCAGGTTCTGGAGGACATGTTGTGAGCTTGCATGTTAGACTTTGTCCATAGTTAGTAGGATCACCTAAAACTAGTGAAGTTTTCATACAAAAATAACTACCATTCCACCATTGGTATGCCACCATTAGAGGCTTTGTACGGGTGACCTTGCTGGTCACCACTTGGCTGGACTGTCCCAGTAGAGTCGAAACTCATGGGCCTAGAGTTGGTACGAGCTACTATAGAAATAGTTCATATCATCCAGGATCAGATGAAGACAACACAGATTTCATGACCCCTCCCTCCAAAGATGCCCCTCCTAAGCTTGAAATGAAGAAAAGGAAATAATGACCCCCCAAGTCACACCTTCAGTAGGCCCTGGGTTGGAGACAAGAACCAAGGGTATATTCACACAAAATGAAAGGTATTATCCTTTTTATAGAAAAATATTAGAAGATAAGATGGTAAATCCCAAATAACTCCAAATACTAAAAGTAAAAGTAAATCCAAAATCCATTCTCGCATGCATGTTCAAAAGTAAAGCTGATACAAATACAATAAGACCCAAAGTAAATACCCAAAAGAAAAGATAAGCAATGACATAGAAACACCCCAAAAGTCTGAGCTAGTACGGTCCAGCACGGTCCTCAAATTCCTCCTGTAAACTTGTAAGTAGTTTTATATATTTTGGGTGATAGTACAAGTATACTTAGTAAGAAAACCAAAGGAACTCATACACAAGTGGTGGAACATATTAATTCCCCTATGAGAAAATAGCAGAACCTCAAGCACCTAATAAGGAAAAAATAACCACCCCATCCTCACCAAGGAATGCTCACCAAATAATGAAATATAAGTAAAGTAATAATATAATCACATCAATGGTAGAGTACCCCGCACCACTTTACCACTGGTTAGCTGATCATTCCTAATGGTGAATGTCCTGACTCTACCTCTCTTACCAAAAAAAAGTCCCCCTTCCACAAGATTCCAGCACACACCTAGTCCACAAACCACACACATACCCGCCCGTAGACACCTAGGCCATAAAAATCACACAACTTGTCTGAAAACCTTGGGCCTCATCCTAAAGACGCCTAGGAAACAAACCTGACTTGCAGACACCTGGGTCTCTCTTCCACAACACAACCTTTCCAAAGGATCTTAGGCTATGGTAAAACTCAAGCCATTATAGCCTACTCAGATACTCTCGAGTGGTAAAAAATTGGAAGAGGGTGTGAGGAATAAATTTAGTAACCAGCCATCCATCCTCTCATCTGGGTGTTGGGAAAGAAACCCTCATCCATGAGATGGGGGTGTTCAAAACATGGTGCTCAACAAGGGTGGGTGTGTGTATAGAAATCCCAAGGAACTACAACTTATATATATAGGTAAATAAACACTCATCCCAACCTATGTGTTTAAAAAAACAATCATCTCACATAGAACTAGTTTCACAGTGACCCCTATATGAAAAAACACACAAAAATCCACACCCAAAACAAAAATCCAACCCCTTTTAATTTAACCACTTGTCATTATTTATTTAAGTAGTTCACTCTAATTTATTCCAGCACTACCCAGACAACTACCAACCATAGCCATACCCAACACAACAAGAAAAACCATGCTACATTCCCACTATATAATTGCACATAACCATATTGCAGTCCCACTGCACAACACTACTCAACAACCACATCACCACCTAGACGTAGTACTGATGCTCTACAAGTTCATCCATTTCACAATAAACCAGTATCTAAACCTTAGATCCCATCTACACCTCTTGTATCACCCCAAACACAAACCCACAACAAGAACCATTGAAACAACATCCCTACTGCACAATCTTACCAAGACAACTAACAGATCCAAACCCTCTTCCCACCCATGTACCCATGGATAAGCTACCAATAGAAACACCATACAGCCCACACATGGCACAAAACCCAATATAACATGGCACAAAACCACACCATGAAGCCACACATATTCATATTTAGCCAATAAGAGTTCTTTAATTCTACTTTGATAAATAGGGGTGATAAAACAAGGGTTTTTAACCTAGGGAATCCATTTATTAAACCAAGTGTAAGTGATTAATCAAGTTTTCATGTTACAGTCCTTCAAAAAAGTATCAATAACAAGTACAAAATATCACCAGTGCATAAGAAAATACCACTAATGACCATGATTTTCAGAAGTCACACGACCACAACAAACCATAATAGTTAGCAAAGATAAAATGTAAAACAACATACATATCATCATCACTTCACTGCCCGTTATTGTAACAGGTCTTATTATTCCTTCGATCATTATATTCCCCACCCCTCATTTATTACTTGTTTAAAGAAAAGGATTCAACCATTCTCATAAATAAGAATTACTACACCCGCCCCACATGATACACAAAAAGAGAGATGAAGGAAATCCCTACCAGGAACAAGAGGTGTTGATAACTCTTCCTTGTGCTAAAAATAGGGAGGCAAAAGAGTATGAGACTCCAAGGAAAACTGAATAGGGGGATACATCCTAGGTACACGACTCCTTGAAGAATAATGGAGGCTCTAGGCTCACCAAGAGAAAACTATAACGGTCTAAGGAAGAGAGGATATTTTCTTATGAAGAGGCCAAATACTAAAATCAACGTGATAATTTCAAAGTAATTAAATTATATATCATGGTTTGACCATGTAGATCGGTGGTTTCAAAGATCTCGACACGTTAGGAAAATTGAGATTTAATTATTTCCCTTAGAAATGGTGTAAATTGCATTAGAAATGGCCAAGAGTTGTTAGGTTCCTCATTTAACAAGCCTTTAATGTGGAGCTGGGAAAAACTAAAAAAACTAAGAAAATTGGAAAATGACCCATAGTTGGGTGAGTCACCAACACTGAGAAACTAACACGAGTCACTAATACTGAGCCTCCAATGCAAGTCACCAACACTGACTCACTAATATCTGAGTCACTAATTGTTGACTCATGGATAGCTGTCATGTCGACACCATGACACACTGAAGCCCTGACTCGTTGACACCCTGACTCACCAATGCCCTATCTCACTGATGATCTAACTCACTGATGCCCTATCTCACTGACACCCTATCTCACAAACACCCTAAATCGTCAACTCCATGACTCACTAATAGATAAATATGACACACTAACACCGACAGATGAAGATGACTCACTGAAACCGACAGATGAAGATGACTCACCAATAGATAAAGATGACTCATTGATGGCACTGTTCACAAAACTGGAAACACTGATCATAGAACTAGAAATTATTCAAAGTGTTGGGAATAAGTCACCTTGACCTCCCAAAACACCAAAAAAACTAGATTTCAACAAAGGAATGGACTTGACAGGTTTGGGCCATTATATCAGATACCTCTCAAACTATTATCACCCTCAGGAATTCAAAACCAAACCCAAGAGACAGGGTTCAAACAACCACCCTGTAAGATACCTCTCAAGGATAAACTACCCTATTTTGTTCCAAAGATGAAGTGAAAGCTCTGACATCCAAGAACACCTTCCTGAAATCAACTATCCCAAACAACCACACAACACCAAAGGTCACAGTCCAAACACATGGATTAAGGAATTCCTTTCTCCATGTCAAGATACAATCCTCTTTGGGTGGCATTGACTCACCCGCACGAGTTTAATCACATCTACATTAATTCATCTTGATTAGGGATCAGGTCCTCCCTGCCCCATATGTCAGGACTTTTCACACATTAGAGAGCCCAAAAAACAACTTATCATATAGCAAAAAAGGTTCAAGTATTATAATATAAATAAAAGAGCAAATGGTAAGACTCGAAATAGTTCTAGGTACTCGGAACACATTTTCACCTCCCACTCCCAAGTACTCTCCTCAAAGCCATCGCGCCTCCACAACACACAGACCAAGGGAATGATCCCACCACACAACACCTTCTCCTGACAATCTTGGACCTCTATAGTTACTTCCAGAAATGTCGCATCATCCTTGATATCCAACTCTCCCTAATCAATTCCATGAGAGTCATCGTGTAGATACTGATGAAGCTGAGAGACATGAAATACGTCATGGGTCCTTTCTAACTACGCTATCAATTCCAATGGATATGCCACCTCAAAAGCTCTCCCCAAAACCTCAAAAGATCCGATGAGCCTAGGAGAGAGATTTCTCACCTTACCGAACCTATTCTAACCACGTCAAGGTGACACATTCAGGAACACATGGTCTCCAACCTTAAACTCCAAGGGCCTCCTCCTGTGATCTGCATACAAATTCTGCTAGTCTTGAGATGCCTTCATCCTCTCACACGTGAGATAGACCTTCTTAGTCATGGTTTGCACTACATTCGGACCAATAACAGTTGTTTCCATAACCTCTATCCAACACAAGGGTGAATGACCCGACCTCCCGTATAAGGATTTGAATAGTTTCATACCAATGGTAGAGTGATAGCTACTATTGTAAGTGAACTATACCAGAGGAAAGTTTCACAACCATGACCCTCTAAAGTCTAGAACACATTCTTGCAGTATATCCTCCAATGTCGAGATGGTTCTCTCCATCTTCCCATCCTTCTGAGGGTGGAAAGTAGTGCTAAGGTGTAACTGGGTTCTGAAAGCATGATGTAATCCCCTCCAGACTTATGAGGTAAACCGTTCATCCCAATATGAGATGATGGACCTTGGAACCTCATGTTATTGCACCACCTCATCCATATACCTTATTTCCAAGTCATCCACTATGATCAACTCCTTGATTCCTAGGAAGTGAGCTGATTTCGTCATCTGATCCACTACTACTCGGATAACATCACGACCTCCTTGAGCACTAGGTAGTCTAGTGATGAAATCTATTTAGACTTCATCCCACTTCCACTCGGGGACATCTAAGGGCTACATAAAACCTCTAGGGACATGGTGCTCAGCCTTCACCTACTAAAACACTAGGCACTTTACCAAAATTTTTGCCACTTCCCACTTCACCCTGGTCCACCAAAAATATTTCTTCAAACCTCGGTACATATTAGAAATTATTGGGTGTACCTCTAGAGGTGAGATAGGGAACTCATGGAGAACTCCCTCATGCATCGCCATTGGGACAAACAGCTTCCCATGGAACAATATCTGATTCTGACCATTCTTCGACCATCCCTCTAGAGAATTTCCCAAGTCAATGTGATCATGCATCACCTCAGCCTTCATGTCTCCCCACTGAGACTCCTCTACCTTCCGCATCAGATAAGAATGCACTATCATCTAAAAAAGATAACCTATTCCATTATCCAATCTCACATCTAGGTTCAAATAAACCAACTCCTCCATTGACTCCTAAGAATCTATAGATTCTATAACCACCTCCTTCTAAAACTTCCTTCTCAAGGCATCAACTACAATGTTCCCATTTCCTGAGGTGTAATATATCTCAAAGTCATAGTCCTGGAGAAACTCCATCCACCTCTGCTACTCTAAGTTCAGGTCTCACTAGGAAAAGATATACCTCAAGCTCTTGTGGTTCATGAAGACCAAAAAGCATTGTTTGATGAGTTAATGCTTCCATAACTTCAGTGTAAACATGACCGCTGCAAGCTCTAGGTCATGGGTGGAATATTTATGTTCATGGGGGAATAACTAACTAGATAAATAAGAGATAACTCCCCACTACTACATCAACACACCTCCAAATCCAATTTTTTAAGTATCACAAAACACCTCAAACATCACCCATTCCTCTGGAAACCTAGGCACTGGAAAACTGACTAAATTTCCCTTCAGGTAGATGAAAGCTTCCTAACATTTCTCACTCCACACAAAAGCTTGGTATTTCCTAGTAAAATATATCAATGGAGCTGTGACTTGAGAGAAGTAAAGTACGAACCCCTGATAATATCCTACCAGAACTAGGAAGTTGTGAAACTCTACCACATTCTTAGGTTTTTCCCAAGAAACAGCTGCCTTGACCATCAGCGGGTCCACTACTATCCCTTTATAAAACACCACATGTCCAAGGAATTGCACCTCTCGTATCTAGAAATTGCACTTAGACAACTTCCTATAGATATTTTGGCATCAAAGTACCTCTAAGATAGTCCTGAGGTGCTTGGTGTTCTCTTCCTCTGACCTTGAGTAGATCAGTTTGTCATCGATGAACACAATGAAGAACCGGTCTTGGAACTCACAGAAGACATAGTTCATGAGACCCATGAAC
Source organism: Viscum album (assembly GCA_963277665.1). Lineage (NCBI taxonomy): Eukaryota > Viridiplantae > Streptophyta > Magnoliopsida > Santalales > Viscaceae > Viscum > Viscum album. Next base: position 406,120,088 of record OY728134.1, read on the forward strand.
ACAACTGGTGCATTCATAACACCGAACGACATGACCATGAATTTTAATTTCCCATACCTGCACCTGAAAGAAGTATTCGGGATGTAACCCTCATCTGGTGATACTCAGACTATAGATCGATCTTAGAGAACCAACCTGGTCCCCTCATCTGGTCTAAAAGATCTTCTATCCTCGGGAGAGGGTAACGGTTCTTTACCGTTTCCTGATTCAGTCTCTAGTATTCTATGTACAACCTCATACCACCATCTACCTTCTTTATAAACAAGACTGGGGAACCCCACGGTGACACACTAGGTTAGATGAATCCATTCTTCATCAAATCGTCAATCTGAATCTGCAACTCCCACATCTCAAAAGGATCCATCTGATAGAGAGCCATCGATATTGGATGAGCATCGAGTTGTAATTCTATCCCAAACTCAACTTCACATCAAGGGGGTAGGGTCACAACCTCCTCGGAAAAAACATCTAGGAACTCCTTGATGACTCTTATAACTTCCACTATCTCAGCATCCACTAATTCCATTGACAGCTTAGGTAACATAGAAAAATGAGGCTCCACATTCCGGCTTCCCACCTGACAACCATACTCACCAAAAAAATCCACATGATGGTTGCCCACATCTAAAAACATGACTCTCTTATAGAATCAATCGATGATAGTCTGTATAGAAAATAACCAGTCAATGCCTAGGATGACATTGCACAGCTGTATATGCAACAGAATAAGATACCCACTAGACTGATGTGGCCCCAACATCAACCTAAATCCCTGGAAAACATCAAGAAAATTGTTCTGACCTCCAACTAGCATTCTCAACACCAAGGGCATGGAAATTATCTCTACATATAGTCCCAAGGCAAGGGCTAGAATGGGTGCAACAAAGGAGTTTGAAGCTCCTGAATCAAACAAGGCATAAGAAAGAATACTAAACAAACCAATCATACCACGAATGACCTTCAGCCCAACTAGGGTTGCTGCCTATGTGGTGTGCAACTGCACACACCTAGATTATCTTCCCCCAGCTATCATTCATCTCCCCAACCATGTCCTGGTCAAGGTCTCAGAGGATCTCTCTAAGTTCGGCCTCCTCCTGCACTATCTACCCTTAGTGGAGCAGGATCCTACTATCCCAGCTACTAAAAAGGCCCAGTAGGAAACTGCTAATGAGGTGGGTACTGGGCCTACCCACCTCCACTATACTAAGCTCAAACTGGGAATTGAATCTAAATATTCCCACAAATCCCATAATAAAAGTACCTTGGTCTTGGGCCCATAGGAAAATGGAAAGGACTAGGAGATCGAAACTGGAACTGCTGAGGCCTACTCCCCACTGGCCAAAACTTGGAATACCTTAACACTAAAGATCTGATTCTAACTGTTTTCCCCCTTAACAAACTTAGTTGTCTCCCCTCTTATGGTACACCCCATCATGAGTGTATCCTTTCCACTACCTCATCCTTCTTTTTAACCTCTAAGTATGTTGGTAGAGTGAAGGGAGTAACTACATACTAGAGGGGGGGGGGACGAACTGCCTCCTCCAAGTATCTTGCTCAAGACTCCTCACCCAGAAATAGATCTGGAGCAAAGCATAGGAGATCCTTGAAATTGATCACCAATTACCTTACCAACATACTCCCCTACTAGAGGTAGAGCAGATCCTGTCTCTTCTCGGCCTTCATCATCGAGGAAAGAATCTCCGCCCAGAACTCCTTCTCAAAATCATCCCATGAATCATTGGTCTCCTTCTCATCCCTAAGGTAAAGTTTCCACCACTGACGTGATGCTCCTATCATCTGACTAACCACTAATGGAACCCATTAATATATTGAATCCTGAATCAAGGTAAAGGTGATCTCTAGCTTCTCAATCCAACCATCCTTCTCTAATTCTGAAACACTGCCTTTGTACTTTCTTCGGGTATGCTTCTAGAAATAATGAAGGGTATTCTACCACAATTCATCCTCCTCTTCTTGATCAATACTCTACTAATCAATTAAGTTATCCTACTAGGTCTCAACTTTCCGAGCCACTCTTGGATGACATTGGGGTGTCATAGCTAAAAAGGAAAAAAGGGAACTCCTAATCTTGGGTAGTATAAAATTTCATTTAGATTCATTTTAACTCATTTTTTACTTAATTTCTTGAAATTTCAAACTGAAATGTGAATAAAATTAATTATGATGCATGTAACTTTCCTAGGGTCTATACCATGCAATTAATGTAGCCTCACTTGGTCGTTCGGTAGACTCGGAGTCCTTGCATCAGATCACGGGAGGCCTTAAAATCTCGTGTGCCAGCTGGTCTTCCCTGGACTATGTCATGCACTAAGATCACCTAACAATATTTCCCTACCATCCCATTAAATCCTCACTATGCCTAACTATGAACTCCACCCTATATCTCAACCTACCTTTGATACCACTTTTTCATGATCCCCTCCCTCCAAAGATGCCCCTTTTGAGCTGGCAATGAAGAAAGGGAGATAATGACCCCCGAGTCCCGCCTTCAGTAGGCCCTGGGTTGGCGACCAGCACCGAGGGTATATAATCTCACACAAAATGGAAAGAATTACCCTTTTTATAGAACAAGATTTGGAGATAAGACGATAAATCCCAAGAAACTCCAAATACTAAATGTTGAGGTAAATCCAAAATCCATTCCCATATGCATGTTCAAAAGTAAAGCTGATACAAATACAATAAGACCCAAAGTAAATACCCAAAAGACAAGCTAAGTAGTGACACAAAAACCACCCCAAAAGTCCAAGCTAGTACGGTCTAGCATGGTCTACAAAGTTCTCTTGGAAACCTGAAAGAAGTTTTACATATGTAGGTTGATCATACTAGTATACTTTGTAGGAAAATAAAAGTCATTCATGCACAAGAGGGGGAACATACTAATACCCATGTGAGAAAACAACAAAACCTCAAGAACCTAACAAGGGAAAACTAACCACCCTAATCTCACCAAGGAATGCTCAATAAATAACGCAATTCAAGTATAGTAATAATATAAGCACATCGATGATTGGGTACCCCACACCACTTTCCCACTAGTTAGCTGCTCATTCATAACGGTGAACATCTTGATGCTACCACTCTTCTCGAATGTAGTCCCAATGACACTACCTTCTTGCACACACCAGGTCCAAAAACCACAAATATACCTTCCCACAAACACTTGGGCTACAACAACAACACATCTCACCTGAAAACACCTAGGTCTCATCCTGAAGACACCTGGGAAACAAACCTGGCATGTAGACACATGGGCCTCTCATCCACAAAACAACCTGCCCAAAGGATTTTAGGCTATGGAAAACCTCAAGTCATTATATCCTACATAGATATGCTCAAGAGGTAAAAACTCAAAATAGGGTTCAAGGAAGAAATTAAGTAACCATCCATCCATACTCCCACTGGGATGTTGGGAAAGACACCCTCCCCCATGAGATGGGGGTGTTCAACACATGGTGTTCAAAAAGGGTGGGGTGTGTATAGAAATCACAAGGAACTATAGTTTATACATATAGGTAAAAAAACTCAGTCCAACCTATGGGTTTCAAGCAAACAACCATCCCACATAGAACCACTTTCACGGATACCCCTATATTCACAACCACACAAGTAGCCACACCCAAAACATAAATCCAACCCCTTTTAATTTAACCACTTGTCATTCTTTATTTAAGGAGTTCACTCTAATTTATTCCAGCACTACCTAGAAAACTACCAACCATATCCATACCCAACAAAACAATAAAAACCAAGCTATAGTCCCACTACACAAACAACACATAACCAGAATGAAGTCCCACTGAACAACACTACTCAAAAGCTACATCACCACTAGAAATTAGTTCTGATGCTCTATAAGTTCATCCACTCCACAATTAACCAATTTCTCAACTTGAGATTCCATAAACACCTCTTATATCACCCCAAACACCAACCCACAATAAGAACCATTGAAACAGTAGCCCTGCTAGACAAGCTTACCAAGCCAACTCAAAGATCCAACCCCTCTACCCACCCATTTACCCACGGCTAATCAACAAACAAAAACAGCACACAACCCACACAGGGAACAAAAACCAACAGAACACAACACACAACCACACCATCAGGCCATGCATATTCATATTTATCCAACATGAGTTCTTTAATTCCACTTTCATAAACAGGTTTGATCACACAAGGGATTTCATCATGGGTCATCTATTTATTAAACCAAGTGTACGTGATTAATCAAGTTTTCATGTTATAGTCATTTAAAAGAGTATCAATAACAAGTAAAAAACATCATCAGTTCACAATCAAATACCACTACCAACTATGATTTTTAGAATTCGTGTGGCCACAAAAAACCATGCTAGTAAGAAAAGATAATAGGTAAAATAACATATGTATCATTGTCACTTTACTTCCCATTATCATAGCAGGTCCTATATTTATTTTGATCATTATCTTCCCCACCCCTCATTTATTACCTGTTTAAAGAAAAGGATTCATCCATTCTCACAAAGAAGAAATAATACACCTGACCCGCATGATACACATATAGAGAGATAAAGGACATCCCTACCTAGAACAACATGAGACCAGAACTCTTCCTTGCACTAAAAACAGGGGGGTTGTGCGAGTAGGAGACTCCAAGTAAAACCGAACAAGGGGTTATAACACAGGTGCATGACTCATTAAGAAGAAGGGAGGTTCTAGTAACACCTAGAGAAAACTAGAAGGGTTTAAAGAAGATATGATCTCAGATTTTGAAGAGTCCAAATCCTAAAATTAGGGAGACGATTTCAAAGTACTTAAATTTTGGATCGTGGTTTGATCACATAGATTGGTGGTTTCAAAAATCTCTTCATGTTAGGAATAATTGAGATTTAATTATTCCCTTCAAAAATGGTGTAAAGGGAATTAGAAATGGAGAAGAGTTGATAGGTTCCTCATTTAATGATCCTTTGACGTGGAGCTGGGAAAAACTTGAAAAATTTGGGAAATTGAAAAATGACCCACAATTGGGTGAGTCACTGACGCTAAGTCACCAAAGCTAAGCCATCGATAAGAGTCATTTATGTTGATCCATCAATGTGATTCACTAATGCTGAGTCACTAAAAATTGAGTCACTGAAAGCTAACTCACTGACACCACAACTCACAGACGCCCTGACTCACCGACACCCTAACTCACTGACACCCTATCTCATTGATGCTCTGACTCACTGACGCCCTATCTCATCGATTCCCTGAATCACTGACACCCTGACTCACCATGGATGAAGATGACTCGCTAACACTGAAAGATTAAGATGAATCACTGAAACCGATAGATGAAGATGAATCGCCGACACCTACATATGAAGATGATTCACCAACACCGAAAAATGAAGATGACTCACTGATAGATGAAGATGACTCATTGATGGAATAGTTCACAAACTATAAACACTGATTTTAGAACTAGAAAATTGGAAAGTGTTGGGAATAAGTCAAATTGACCTCCCAGAACACCTCAAATACTATATTTCAGGAAAGGAATGGACTGGAGAGGTTTAGGCCATTACAAAAGATACATCAGAAGTCATATGCTGATAGGATATGAAAGCCTTTGGATTTCTAGGAATAAGACCATGTGTTCCTACAGGTTTCACCTCAACAGAGATTACATAGATTTGGCTGGGGAGACAAGTTATCTTCAAGGTTCATCAGCCCTTTTCAGATACTACATAGAGTGGGTGAGGTGGCTTACCTCTTAGATCTACCTCCATAGTTAGATTAGGTACATGAAATCTTTCATGTGTCATAGCCGAGTAAGTACGTGCATGACTCATCGTAGGTTATCAACTAGGGTGAGCTTGACATCGGGGATGTAGAAACTTTTATTGAGTACCTAGTAGAGATCAAGGATAATTAGGAGAGGATCCTTCATGGGTGATCGATTCCTTTGGTGTGTGTTTGGTGGTAGCACAGGAATCTCTAAGAGATCACTTAGGAGTGGGAGGCTCAAATTCATACTCAGTACCCACATCTTTTTGTGTAGCCTTTGTTTTAGATTTCTAGGGACGTAAATCCCTAATGGGAGGAGAATTTAAGACTTTTATTTTCCATGTATTATTTTTAAATATTATAAGGATTATTTTTGAGACCAGGTGTTGAGACGACATGTTATTCTGATGACCGATGTGCCCAGAATAAATTTTTGAAATATATTAAATATATTAAATAGAATGTGTGCCTAGTTTTCTTGAAAAAGTTAAATATCTTATAAATATGTGATTAGATCATAAATATGAGGGCACCATTGAGTTCAGAATTTCGGTTTTACCCTAGGTGTAACTTAACATTGGACAATGCGGGTCATTTGTGAAAAAGTTGTCACGGGCGTAAAATGAATAAAATAATATAATAAAAATTATTTTTAATTCATTGTGTTGATGCAACAACTTGTTTTTCTTTAAATGTATCCTTATATCATAATTATAGGGTTAGCTTCCTAACCTTATAACATCAAGAGGATTGTTGGAGAGAGCTATGGGAATCCTTTCTAATGAACGACGATGGATAGAGGATTGACGACATAGAGATGATTCTTCGTCAGTGACCGAACCAAATTGAGGTAGGGAATTTTTTTATGTGGATTTTCCCCATTATTTATTTCTATTATGAACGCAAATCAATCAATGAATGGATTGATTTTCAGATCAATCACGTTATTGGATGAGAGCATATTTACGATGTTTATTTGGGAGATTTATTATGGTTGTTCAATTCCTCTTCATTTATCTTCTGATGGAAAAGAATTGAGCCTGACACAAAAAATGACTGAAGTTCATTCCTTAAAGTTTTTCTTTTCAATTTTATCCCCCCAATTTCATGTTTCCCCATGGGATTTCTTTATTGGCCCAAGGTTCAACCATTCCTGATCAATCGATCGTTACACACCTGGTTCTTGGTATAATGATCTGATATAGAAAATATAGGATCAAAACTATGAGATGAAGGTGTGACGATGGTTGAGGTAGTGAATCGAATGATGAATGATCCCATAAATCATGTTCTTCAGTGCAAAACAAAGAACTACGATGAGGATCTGGGATTATGGAAAATCCCACAGAACACGGTGTATAATCCTAGATTGCATGGCGTGTGGGGCCCATTTAGTGGCGTCTAGGGTTTCGAGATTACGATAAGGATCACACAGTGTGTGACCCCTATCACATGGTGTTTGACCCTCTCTGGATGACTCTCCATGTACTTTTTAAGTACACAGGCACAAGTTGGAGTACACATTCACGAACATGCTATGTACTCTCACATAGACATGACTTGGCATACAATGACCGATACTCAGACATGTCCAGGTGACACAGGCAGGTAATTGTGTGTCGCTACATGTCATGTACATCATTATACATGTTGTGTATATGCAGACTATATTCCGTTTGAGGATCTTCCCCATGAGAAAGACTTGGGATTGCTGGACACATTGTGTGCTCCCCAGGACACGTTGTGTACTCCCATAAAGAGTGCATGTGGCTTTTTATTTTCCTAGTTTGAATCAATATTGGTTGAGTGCTTTACCTTGGCCCTTTCCTTAAGGGTATAGTGCGACATTACATCCACATCACTATATTGTGATACCCTCTAGAGGCCAAGTCTCAGATAGAGTTGTGGCATCCCTCTGTGAGACTGGAGTGTGGTCCTCTATCATCCCTAGTTAGAGTTTTTGGAATCGGTGTGACCTACCTAAGTAAGGATTTGATCCTCCATCTAGAAGGATGCATCAGTAGGGTTTGTGGAATCATTGGAATACAATCCCCTGCATAACAGGTTGATACAATTGGGTCTGTGGTGTCCCCCAGCAGTTCTGGGGGTGACCCCCTCTCTGTGTATCATAGTCTTCTTAGACCAATGTGTTCTCTTTGGGCGGGGCCCAAATGAGCTAGACCACTTTGTCGAGTGTCTTCGATGATATCATGAATCGATGAGTGATTTCTCTTGGAATGAGTGTTGATTTGAATTGAACCCTATGGATGGAAGTTGGTTATGACTGCCTGATGGCAGGGTGTCTCTCTTGAGTATATTTGGGTTTTTATTCTCTCTTGGTTTCTGCTATACAAAGATTTTTATATCTGGTATTGAGATGAATATACTTAATGATTCATTTTTAGTGTTTTTAGGGTGTCCTACTAATTATTTTTATACTCACCCCTACATGGTCTTTGCCTGCATGTGTCGTGTCTTGTGTAAAAGACAACCTTTTCAACAGTGTCCTAGGAGGACAGGGAGTATTTTGAGCATAGTTGGAGCTGGTCTGACAGAGGTGTTTATCGGGATTGTACCTTTTACTTAGTCCTCTCCCTTATAAAAGGTTGTAATTTCTATAGTTTCAGTTGGACTTGTGTTACAAAGTCTATTTGGTGGGATTGTATTAGGCCATTTTTACTTTCCTTTTCTTCTTGTCGTACTCTGGTTGTGGGATCTTAGTTTTATGCATGCATTTCTTATAGTTATTTTACATTTCTGCATTGTGTGTCTTGGAGATGTGTGTGTGTGTATAGTTACTTTAGGCTAATGCATCCCATTTGTGGGATATTACTACTCGGTGCTAGTCACCGGCCACTAGCCTATTGGAGGTAGGCTTGGGGTAGTCACGGGTCAGACCCCAACAGTTCAGTTCATGACAATATATACTTAAAACTTTTATGGTTAGTAGATATTTCACATTTTTCTCCATATAAATGGGGTCTCTAAATTTTTAAAACAAAAACCATAGCATCTAATTCCAAAAACATGTGTGGGATAATTTAACTCATGAGGTTTCAGTTGTCTTGAATCATAAGAAATTACCCGACCATTCTGCATCATAACACAACCAAGTCCCTTCAAAGAAGTATCACTATAGATGAAAAAATAATAATTTCTAGAAGGTAGATTGAAAATTGGAGCATTCACCAATCTTTTCTCAGTTCCTAAAAATAAACATCACAGTATTCTATCCAAATAAATTTAACCCCTTTCTATGTTAACTTAGTTATAGGGCTAGGTAAACATGTAAATTTTTTAAAAAACCATGGTAATATCCTTCTAATCTAAGGAAACTATAAATATATGTAACATTTTTAGGTCTTTTACATTCCTCAACAACTTTTGTTTTGGCGGGATGAACTGTTATTCCATCCTTATTTACAATGTTCCCAAGAAAATAAATTAGTTCGAACCAAAAACCACATTTTCTAAATTTTCCATATAACTTTCATTCTTTGATAGTTTTAAAGAAAATCCTTAAAAAATTTCATTATCCTAATAAATTTTTGAAAACACCAAAATATAATCAATAAAAACAATAATAAACTTATCCAAATATTCATAGAAAATTCTATTCATAAGATCCATAAATATAGCAGGATCATTTTTCTAACCAAAGGAAATAATAACAAACTCATAATTCCCATATCTAGTATAGATTTCTATTTTTGAAATTTCATCCTCCTTCACCTTCAGATGATGGTACCTGAATCTCAAATCAATCTTGGAAAAATATTGAGCTCCCTAGAGATGATGAAACAAGTCATCGATATGAGGTAGTGGATACTTATTCTTAACAGTAATGTTATTCAAAGATATATAATAAATATAAAGCTCATGAAACCATATTTATTTTTAACAAATAAAATAGGAGCACTACATGGTGAAGTTATTGGACAAATGAATCCCTTATCAAGAAATTCCTGCAACTACTTTTTCAATTAAAGAAGATATACTTGATCCATTTGATAAGGAGTTTTGAAATTGGATTACCATCAGGAACTAATTAAATAATAAATTCAACTGCCTGATCAGGTATAACATTGAGAAACTCATCAATAAAAACATTCAGATATTTATTTACCACTGGTGCATCATTAATCTAAGTAGATCCCTTTTTTTCAAAAAATGCATGGAAGATAAATTTAATTTCTATCTTTTAACAGTTTATCACCTTCCTGATATGTTATCAATGGTATGAATTAATTCTTGTATACAAACTTAAAATTTTTATAAAAAACAACTTATTTATCTCTATAATCAATACTATCATGATAAATAGAAAGTCATTCCACACCCATAATAACATCAAACTCTACTAAGGGGGGAATAACAAGGTTTTAACATAATTTATTTCCACAAAAAAAACCTTAATATTATTATAATGCATTTTTACCTTAATATTTTCCCCATTGTTTTAACTATAAGTTCTAGTTTCATTTATTAAGGTGAAATTTTTGATTTACAAGAAAAATTATTTAGAAATAAAGGAATGTGTAGACCCCATATCAGAAAAAAATTTAGAAAAATATAAGTAAAAAAAAGTACATGATACAACTTCATTGGATGGCCCAACATTTGCTGACATAGTCACATATGATTTTATTGCACCTTTCTTCTTGTAATCTAGATTCTTTCAATCATTTAGAACTTTATTTGGGAAGGTATTTGCATAATTCCCATCTCCCCATATTTAAAACACTCTATATTTTTCTTATCAGAATTAATTTTAAGATCATTTTCATTGAAATCATGGGCTATGTCTAAATTTACCAGATCAAAAACACTTCCCAATTTTGTTAAGTAATTCCCCAAGGTGATTTTTACCACACTTTTCAAAAACTAGAAAATGGAATTTCTTACCTTCAAATTTCTTCAATTGATTCTTACCCATTTCCTACCATTTGGGGCTTTTCTTCTGATTTTTGTCAAATTGCACATGATCATCAACAAATTACATTTCTACCTTATCATCACCTCAAAAAAGTTTATCATAACTTTTTAAATTATGGGAAACTAATGGTATTCGATATCTTGGCTTCAATCCTGAGTAAAAATTATTGATTTTACTATTAAGATATCGAATAAAATTTGGAGTATACATTCCAATTATGTGAAATTTTCTTCATACATGATGCTAAATCTTCCTCCTTTTATTTCAATTCAAGGAATTACTTTCCCATACTATGTAGAACCACCTTATGAAAATATTTTTCAAGGAAAATATTCTTAAATTCATTCCATTCCAAGGCATCGATCTCATTGTTATCCCTAATATTCTTGACCGTTGACCACCATTGTTCGACTTCACTTTCAAAATAGAAAATAGTAAGACTAAACTTTTGACTATATGAACACCCCATTACATCGAATATCTTTTCAAGGGCTTTAATCCACCCTTGATCCACCACCAGGCCAAAATATACACTAAAACCTAGAGGGTTTTTCCTCATAAAATGTTCAACTATCATCATACTCCTTTGTGGTAGTTCTTGTTGTTCTCTTGCATGCATGCCACCACAATTTATAGTTTGTGTCAGCCGGCCCATTACTATCACCAACTGCTCAGTCCCAATCCCCACAATTCTTGGCTTCATATTTGAAAACATATCAACCTCTCGGTGCTTTTCAACTTCATCTTCCCTATTTCTTCTGCAGAAATCCATTCTAATTAGACATATCTTTGATAAAGAAACTTGGTAATATTAAAATTATATATCATTTAAACATAATTATAAGTTAAAAATCATTGATGGTATTTTATTAACATCATCCTAATCCCTAAATTTATCTAAACTGTGCTCTGATACCAACTATAAGGTCTCGACCTAAACATTACACAATCTAGAAAATTAGTTTAGAACTCACTTTATTACATTCCTGTATGTCTTTTTGGTATAGAGTTTTTAAGAATTATGATATAATTCATACATATCAACCCATAAGAATAAAATGTGGGTACGACTAAAATAGTATCGATTTCTTCCATAATAAAAAATTTTCTAAACATGAAATATTTTCATGAAAAATATTCACAACATTTATCTTGGATTATTCTTTTCTCTTACCCATCCTTAAAACTTGTAAAAAAATTAAAACTTGGGATGAGAAAAAAAAATCTTAGTAAAGAACATAAAAAGAAGTAAATAAATTTTTAGTCCATGAAAAATTATAAACATATGAAAACATTTTAAAAAAGATATACTTCTCACCCAAGTATCATAAAGTTACTTTGTGAAACCAAGAGATTTACAAAAAAACATAGAAAACATAAATAAAACCATATAGGTAAATTAAGTCATTAAATAATTAATATTTTAACCCTCATGGATACCATATGATTTGTAACCCTCATTGATGCCTTAAAATTTAACCCTCACAGCTACCTTATGGTGTAACCATCATAGTTACACTTGGAATAACCATTACGACCAACTTCCAACATAAACATAACCAATGCATTGAAGGGAGATATAGGCCCCAAACTTAATAATAAAAAATGGCCAAGAAACATAACATAATCATAAAACATTAATACTTTCATCATAAAAACATTCCTTTTGAATTTTTTTAAAAAATAAATTTAAAATAGGATTAAAAAAATGTCTATTACCTCAGGTTCGTCTTACTTCAAATATGTTCAAACACCCCGTATAATGATTTAAAGAGTGTTAATAATATATTAAAGAACCATATTCAGGTTTATAATTACTTATATGATCTTATTATAACATATTTCTACCCATTTATTAATAATATTTTGTTATTTTCATTGTTTTGGGTGCATTTATTTTATAGTTTCCATGGTTGGTTCATTATGGTCTTTCTTGTCGAATGGAATAAAAACTCTAGAAGTGGAATGAAATGGTATTAATATTTTTCTATAATTTCAAATTATACCATATATTATTTTTTTCTGATATGAGGATGAATCATTAGATAAAACATTTTTGAAAATGATTTAATTTATTTTGGCAGTTTTTACGACCATCATGAACATATATCATTTTATTCAATATCCTGTTTATATACTAGTTTAGGAACATTAAATAACTTATAATATGTATAATAAAATATTATTTAACGATAATAATGGTTTTATAACCATACTTGAATTTGGTAAAAGAAAATGAAAATTTGACATCCACAAAGGCGGTGAATCGACACGTCACAGACGATGGTTTCATTTTCGAGAATAAGAGGAAAATAGGGAGGGTTTTAATGAAGGAAATTTCATTAAAATAATAACATTACAGTATATGTAAGATAATAGAGTTATCATTTTACTTTGGATAGGGTAGGTGAGGAGATAATAATAATATAAAATAAAATTAAAAATAAAATAAAATAAAAAGAAAGAGAATTTTACCTCTTGAATTATCCTCCTTGAGAAACTCCTTAAGGCACTTGGTGTTGGCCTTTTGTTGAGACCAGTATATCATGGAAGTGGGAAAGAGGCTTGGGAAGTTATATGGGTAGAAATTAAATAATATAAAAGGCTTTGAGATGTGATTAGAAGAGGTGATGATGGGTGATATTTATAGTAGAGGAGAGGGGTGTTTTCTCATTATTATATTCATTAGTTTATTATTTTGTCTTATGACTATGAATAGTTTGATAATTATCACTAAATATATTAGAATAATTATGGAGATTTTTATATAATGTCCTTACATCATCTATGAATCAATAATTTATGAATTTGTTAAATACCATAAATTATCGTATTTCACTATTCACCAAAAAATCAAGTATTTTAGAAAAATCCCAAAAATTCACCCCAACAATTTTTTGATGTGTAGAATTCAAAAATGAACTCAATTTTAGGAAAATAATTTTCTAAATATGATGAATTTAATTTTTAATTAAAATAATTATTTATTCAAAAAAATATGAATTTTAAAATTATAATTGATTTTATAACACATTGAAAAATTAATTAAGGTCTCATAAAATTATCTTATAATCATAAGAAAATAAAATATTAATTTATGAATATATTATATGAAGATAAAATTTCTTTTAAATCGTTATATTAATTGTAAAATTTTAAATAAATATTTTTGTTTCACAAAAATACCAACACTTAATTTATCATTTTTAAATCATTTATATACTTATTTCATGATATGAATATATCATATTTTCACTTATAAGATGCATAAATTTTATTTATACTCTCATATGTGAGGTTACTACTCTATTAGTATGTATTTCTTAATTTCGATAAATACCACTTATTTTATTATACATTTATAATGAGTTTAACTATTTAATGCCTGGATGAAAACAAATTATTTTATAAGTACCTAGGTTGTTACAGCCATAATGAAGCAATAAATATAAACAAGCTAAGATTGAAAAGTATGTATGAATTAAATAATGGAATCAATGTAACAAAATTTAGGGGAACAATATTTTAGATGTTTCTAGATTTGATATTATTGGTGAGTATTCAAGAGAAACTATATAAGGATGGTACAAGTTAGTACCAATAAAGCATGACTGATTATTAAAAAGATTTGTAAAACATAGTCAATAAAAAAACCTTTAATTTAGTTATCATTATAAAATATATTTTAATTATTCTTTTCATAATAATATTCTATGATCATTTTATTTTGTGGTTGGATGTCAAGGTTGTTTTCCCTAATGGAGACCCTATGGAACAAATCAATATGGCATAAAAAAGGATTGGTGACACCAATGAATTCCATTATGATATAAAAATTGTAAATATCCATTTATGGATTTAAGTAGGAATAGTGGTCATAAAATTTTTGTTTATAATGGATAATTTTCATGTGTATATAAGAGGTTAGTGAGGGTATTTTTGTTTTTAAGATAGATATGTTAATAACTTATGGAAAATAAATAAATAGTCTAAACATCTTGCTAATATTAATGAATGAATTTCTCTAACTATGACTTAAAATAACAACCCATTTCTAGGGAATAAAATATAAAAAGGTAGACCTATTGGTTTATTATTCTAGTCCTGGTATATACCTTAAATATATGGAACAATTCAAGGTCAAACTGTTGTATATGTCACATGGCATAAAATCTTTCCACGATAACATGCATAGACGCAGGAGGAGATTATCAATAAAATTTCAAAAGATTATGTTCTAGTAATTTATCTAATATGTGTTGATGACTAATATGCATGTTTCTAGGATTGAAAATATCAAATGAAACTAGTTTAACAACACATAAATTTGGTTAGAACCATCTCACAATACATGAGAAAGAAAAACTAGATGAGTTCCTACTAATGAGGAGAAATGGGAATAGTAGTTTTTAAGGGATATAACTCTAGTTTTCTGTCAAATAATTTATGATATTTTATTTAAATGAAGTTAAGGTAATATTAAAGGAAAACTTATTACAACATGTGGTTCCCATATCCATAATAACCAAGTATGTTTCATCTCAAATGTAGCTCAAGAAGTGGGTTAGAAATCATTTTCTCAATTTTATGTTATATCAAAATAGTAGGAATATTATCATTATTATGATAATATTTGACTATGGTATTATCTAAAATGTCATATTTATGACAAGGTAATAAGAATTGTATGTTTAGGGATATTAATACTTGAGATATTTCCCCAATTTATTACAATCATAGTAATAAAATTCACTACAATTTTTTTTGGATATACCAGCCCTAACTACTGAAATGTGATATGCCCAATAGCTGTTGTAACTACCCAATCTTTTTGAGTAGTATATTAACTTACTCTTAATGTTTTAATAAGATGTTAATGGTTAATGCAGAAAGAGGAGTCTATGGCTTCATCCAGTAGACTCGACCCTTATGAAGCCCACTTATCAGAGCTTGGGAAGGAGGTAGCATCTGTGGGCTTCGCTTTGGACCAAGCCCAAGCCGAACTCCAGCGTGTCAAGCTTGAACGGAAACGCCTACGGGAGAAGTTCAAGTTAGTAGATATTACTACTAGGGCAATGTTATCTGAGCCTCCCTCAGATTCTCTCACCATAGCACACCTTACACTTAGGTCTTATGCCGGTGTTATAAGGGGCTATGTGACGAGACCCTAGCTTCCTTGTGTAATCCTTTTGGGTGAATAAATTGAGATCTCTTCCTTTAGTGATGTTTGTGGAATTTCTTTTGTCCGGATAATTTTAGGATATATTTTATTGATGAATTTTTTAAAAAGGGATATTTTAAAACATTTATGTAAACCCTAAATAATTAATGATGTGTAATGATTTTCAAAAAATGGTCTTCTACAAAAGTGTTCAGTAAGGAATTTGGAGTCTAAAAAGATCAACTTAATTTTTGATGAATAGTAAATTATGAATAGTGATTTTACACTTAGGATTAGTAATGTGACCAAATGGATTAGTAATTTCACTCAAAGAAAGTTTTAATATAATTTAGACACCTAGATTAAGTAATGTGATTCAATAAAATGGCTAAATAACAGTTTCATAAATTATTAGTCAAGTATTAGTTTTTTCAGATGAATAGTGTTTTTTAATTAAAAATTTAATTAAAAATAATTAGAAAAATATTTTTATAAAAAGGACTTTATTTTTGAACTCAGAGCATCGATATTATGTTAAGGTAATTTTTAAGGATTTTTCTGAAAAAAATGAATTTTCGGTGAATAGTGTTTTTAATTAAAAATTTAATTAAAAATATTTAGAAAATTATTTTTATAAAATGGATTTCATTTTTGAAATCAAAGAATTGATATTTGGTTAAGTTGAAATTTTGGGATTATTCTGAGAAAGTTGAATTTTCGATGAATAGTGAAAGTATAGTTTTTAAGTTAGGGGTGTTTAATGACATCATTAAATGATGTATTAAGTATGTAATCAATATGGTCGACTTATGAATAGTAAGATAAGGTATGAGGTGTCCCAAGTGGCCAATACCATGGGCAAATACCGTGGGCAAGCTCATGGTTTTTCCAAAACCACTAATGAGGTGTCCCTTGGCCATTAATGCCTTGTCCCCTCATTTTCCCTATAAATACCCACCATTTACTCCTTTAGTTTTCACTCCCAACTCTCCCCCAATGAAGTTCTGGTCTCCTTACCTCCCAAGGAGTCCTCCCAAGGTGCCCCCAAGCCCTCAAGGTCCAAAACTTTGAGTTTCAAGAGTCACATTTTAAGGTAAGGGATCCGACCTCTCTCTTTCTTTTCATGTAATCTCTTTTATGTCATTCCTTTTATGATCCATGTTATTATGTGAGAGGATGTTCTTTTATATTCTTCTTAATGACCTTTCATGTTTATATGATGAGAGATCCCCTCTTACTCTCATCATTTCGTTTTATGAAAGTTTAAGTGACGCCGTTAGGCTGCCGAATTTTTAAGTGATTCTTTCACCCTTCTCATTTTTCAAGTTCGATTTTCATGTCAAATCTTTCAAGTTCATTTTTATTATGTTGGGGTATGATATCTATATCTATCATACCGATCTCTTATGATCATATAATGAGAGACCCTATTTTATCTGTTCAATTCATTTTTTTTGAAGTTTAAGTGACGTCGTTAGGCTGCCGAATTTTCATAAGAGAAATCAAATTTTTGTCTTCCTTCCATGTTTTTCATTTCAAATGGTATGTACTTGAAATTTCATTACCATAATAATGTATCCTTCTTATTATTTCCATCTACTGTTTTAGGTGTCATTTATGAATGTTTTACCCATTTTCCCTCTCTTTTTAATGTCTTCTAAAACCTCGTAACATAGCCGTTATGCTGCAGAATTTCCGTCTCAAAATGTCTCTCTCTTTTTCTAAAGTTCTTTTATATTATTAAGTGAATACTCAAAGATCTTTCTTCTAAAGGTGTATTCACATATATACCAAAATGTTATATTTTAAATTCTGGTATTTACATACATGAGACCCACCTTCCTTTTCTGTGGGTTTTAAAGTGACGTAAAGATCTTGTCTTTAAAGCAGTTTTTAAAACGTTGTGATTATGAAATGAAACCCATTTATTTTATGCTATATGGGTTATTTATGAAATGTTTGATGATGATATATTTGGATCACATGATAATAAAGGAAAATTTAAGGGTGCGCCCCGATAGCGCTCCAATGCATTGGGTAAAGACTTAATCTCTAGATATGACCATTTTAACGACGCCTTGGTGAATAACCTTGATAATTTTTAACGACACCTTGGGGATGGACCTTGGTGAAACAAAATGATTGTCAATATTAAATGTTGCATCCAAATATTCAGGTTATGAAAAAATGTTATTTTTATTATGATGTATCTCATGATTTCTTTCTCATGCCTTAAAGTTCTTTTCATGTCCTTATTGAAGTATCTCAAGTTCACATGTAAAATGTTTCTCTTGTTTCCCTTACTGGGCCTTCTGCTCACCCTTTCTTTTGATGTATGTCCCCAGGTTATGAGATGCATAATGAACATAGGATGAACTAAAGGAGAATCCTTTAAAGTGTTTAAGAAGAATGTTTTATGTCTTTTTCATGTATTATGTTCCTTGTTTCCAAGACACTAAACCTTAACGATCCTCAGTTCCGTGTAATGAAATGAAAGTTATGTTATAAAAAGACGGGATGCTATAACTGTATCCATACTTAGTAGAAGCATGTTTAACATGTTAAAACTAAAATCTTAGTTATAAATTTTCTCTCTTGTGAGTGGGAGTCTATTGGAGTTGGTTCCCTAGAACCAACTAATTGTTACTTTATATTTTTTATATATTCATATACGTGAATATTAAATAAATTCCTTATCATGTATTGATTATTATTTTTCAAAAATTTCATGTGATAATTTCCTAGAATATCTATAGTATTGAAAAAGTCATAATATTCCCCCACTATGATGAGAATATTGATATGTTATAATGATATTATTAAACTATATATCTTATGGTCATATGACATCATCAGATAGGACACATATGGTGAAAACTATAAGGTATTGGATACTTGTAAGAGGATGAAACTTTATCACCTGAAGTTTTTTATTTATTAATCTTTAAAATGAGAGATTATGAGGACAGAATCACCTATAGTAATTCCACATGTTCTATGTGTCATTGGATCTTCCTATTAGTGAGCATGTATAATGATCCTTATATTTAAGATTATTATTAATGCATATCATGTTTTGTGTACTTAGATGTATTATTGTATACCATGATGATATTTTCCCATGGTTGAGTTGGGTACATTTGGTGCATCACGAGTGATATGTTATTAATGAATAAGTTGAGGAAGGATTTTTTTTCTTATATATTTATGGAATTTGATATCTTTACCATTTGATTGGAATGAAAATTTCAAACTAAATTCCCTATTCAGGGTGTATAGATGGGTTAATTTAAGTTAGTCAAACAAAGACATGTTGAGTATGTAGGTTGATGAAATGAGTATGAAATATTGTTGATAAGATATTGAGATAAAGAGATTATATCACACAATGAGTTTTCACATGTGGTTTTCATCATTGTGACATTAAGTTCTTCATCTTAGGTGCCTTTATGTTTTACTAGACATTAATATTGGACTTTATGAAAACCTTCCTAATGCCACTAAGAAATAATACTAAAGGTCTATAAAATTAGTGTTTCTATTGATCTAAATTAAATTATATTTGGAATTAATTATTAGAATAAATAAAATTCTTCATAACTTGGATTAATATTTATTCATGATTTATTAATCAAAAATATTTGGTCACCATATTTATATGTGAGTTGAATATTAAAATAAATATTTATATTCCAGATCATGAATATTATAATTATTTATTTATTTATCAAAGGGATAATATATCTATTATTCAAGGAGTATGGGGCTGGGGAGCTCCCATGGAGGGAGATCATATGGTGATGGATTTTAGGGCTTGGTGGCATGGATTTCTCAAGGGATAGAGACTTTGATTTGGAGCTCTTTCTTTCTCAGTCATTGAAATATTTATAGATTATCAAGGATGGATTTGATTTAGATTATGAACAAACGATTATGATGGGTTAAACAGAAGTATTTTTTTTCTATTGGATCTTTCTCTTCTTTCAAGGATATGACTTCACAAAGGATTGTCATGAAATTCATCATTTCTCATGTTTCAGCCATAAATGAAGACATATCTACATGTATTGATCTCTATAAGATTTCAATCATTGTTCAAGTTTATCTAATAAAATTGATGAAGTCATGGAAGGTTCATTATTTGGTTAATCATATATCATTATTTTGGTATTTTTTGAACTAGAATTTAATTTCACTTAGATGAGGTTTCTATCATACCCTTTTTTCCTTTGAATGAATTGAAAGGTAAGGTGTGGGGATTTGGCATGGTCAATCTCAAGCCTGGTTTATTGATGATTCATGAATGGAATATAAACTCTAATCAAAATGAGTATAAATAAACTTGTGCATTGGTGTGGGTTAAATTTCATGGTTTGAGTTGGGTCTTATGGAACCCTAAAATTCTATATGATATTACATCCTCTATTGGGACTCTGCTAAAGATGGATAGTACTACTAAATTTTTCAAATTTGGTAATTTTTCAAGGTTTATGATTGAAGTGTGCCTTAGATCTACCCTTAATGATAAATTTATCCTTTTTACTCCTCATGATGAGGTTACTCTTAGGCTTGAGTATGATAAAATTCCACTATTTTGTTCTACCTGTGGATTTATTGGTCACTCAATTTTAGATTGTAGAGTTAACTTAGTCTTATTTAATTTTAATCAAAATATACATGATTATGATCATTGGATAAGTAGAATAGGGGTTAAATCTTGTGCTCAATCCTCTTATGAAAAGGAAGTTAAAATATTAGTCCTTGAAAACCAATCCTTTAAAGACATGGTTGTAGTTGGCACTAGAAATGATCTGACAAGGAGGCATATAATCAGAGATGTTGTTGAGTAGTTAAATTCATAGTTCCTTATTGTAGGAATTTTTACATATATTGAGAAAGGTTATAATGCAAGGGGATTGTTTGATTCACCTTAAAGGACAAGATTCAGCATCATAGCCTACTATCACAAATGCTACTATTACACCTAATGATCCTCAACATGCTAGGAATATTTTAAATGATGTTCCAGATACTTCAAAGACTCCAAAAGATCATGGTATGTAGGATTATTCATTGTCCCTACCTCATTAAATTATACTAATGTCTTAGGCTAACAGTTTTGATGAAGAGGAGGTTGGAGGAAAGATTTATATAGGAATCTCTTTTAAGTAATATCTTTTCCAAGAATCAAAGACTGAATCTTGGGATTCCGTCCATGGGAAATCTGACCATGAGATTTTTGGGAGAAGATGACTTGGACATGGAATTGTGGAAGGAGTAAAATTTATCCACTTCCAAGGGAAAAGGTAAATCTAAAATGGTTTCTGACTACTCAAAGAAAGATAAGATCTACTCTTCCCCCATTTAACCTAGAGGACCTTTGGTAATTAATTATTATCAAGGATTTCCAAGTCTTGTTACCAAGAAGGTTGTTGTTTTTGAGGTTGTTGGGAATTTTTTGGGGTAGGACCAAGTTATGTTTTTACTCCTCCATAGGTCGATCTAGATATAATATCCATTGAAAATTCAGTTTTGAATGGTTTTCTATGAAAAATGGATAACCTCATTATAGGGGTTGTCAATGTTAATCCCATTGAGGTTGTCATAGTGGAAAACCATGGAGTGTTGGTGGATTCTGATACACCTTATCCACATACTACTTTATAAAATCCCCCTATGGTAGTGTTAAATGTAGTTGATGCTATAAAATCTAGAAATATAGTTAAATTATCATCTTCACAGGTGAATAAGTAGACTTAAGACTCTTTTAAAGTTATCTCTACTAAAATTAGTGAGGAGGAAGGGAAAAGATATGTTAATTTATATGAAGCTAAAAAATTGAAGATTGATGTTATTAATGGTCCCCCTAATAATGGAGGTGGGCCATGTCAAATAGTCAAGACTTGTAGGATGGGTTATCTTCCTCATAGTAGGGGTGGAAGAGTCTCTTATCATTGTATGATAACTTAGTCTCAATATGGTTGATTACTTTTTATCTATGAGTTTTGGGATGATTCTATTTTTATTCCCCTTCTCCATGCTCTTGTTATTTCCTTATTCTTACTAATAAAGGGGGCATGACTTTCTACATTTCTAATTAAATATAAATATTATTTGAGGTTTTCACATGAGCCTCAGCCTAGTTGGTGAAAAATCCTTAAGTGCATCTAAGAGACTCGGGATCAAATCTAGGTGGGGGAAAATTTTCGGGTACTGTAGCAGTACTGTAGCAGGAACTGTTTGGCACTGTAGAAGCCGAGAATATTCCCCCATTTGGGCCTTTGGGCCACTAATTTGGTCCCTGAGTCCTTTAAGGCCTTCGGGCCACCCATGCCTTCAGGTTAGTAAGGCATTCGGGCCACCTCAAGGCATTCGGGCCACCTTAAAGTGCAGATACAAACCAGACAACCTACAAGGAACAAGCTTCAGAAGGAGGAGCAAAGAGCTTTCACCATAGCAGACGCTAAACGGATTGCAAGAATGAGAGGGTATGACACCTTTCATCAGGACAAGCCTGTGCATGCATGAGAAAGCCTAGCCAAACAACCATGTGAAGGTGGAGAGATGATTTCATGATGAAGATGCTAGAGAGGAGTAGTTCCAAGTAGTTAGTCTGGGTTTTATGTGATTTCTAAAGCCTATGGGAAATGAATTCCTCTAAGGCCTATGGGACATGTAATAATTACACCTACGGGCCTTGTAAGGGTTCCACCTCACCCCTTGAAAGGTGGATTATCAAAAATCAATAAAAAATGAAGGCCTTCAGGCCATTGGAGGAACTATTATTTGAGGTTCGATAAATGAATGGGAAGTGTGGGTCAGGATATCGGTTTAGGTAGGAATGATATATTAAATATCATTTAAATAAATATTGATTTATTTATTTAAATAAATGAAATTTATTTTATTTTTGAGTTTAGATCATGTAAATTAAATAATAATTAAAATATTATTATTTAGAAATGTTGTTTTCTAGAGGTTAAGATAATAATAAAAGGCCTACGTGCAAGTAATTATTCTCGAACCTAACTCTAAAAATACATGATTATATCAATTCCTAGGGTTATATGTTTTTGTGCAAAACACACCCCTCGAGAGATTATATCAACCCTAGAGATAAAATTCTGTAAAACTCACTCAAGAATCAAGATCTTTCACCTTTAACCTTCTCTCAATAACAAGAGAATAATAATTGATGCTTCAACCTTAAAGGATTATGAAACAATCACAAGAATCTACTCAAGATGGTCAATACCTTCATTATAGCACCCAAAGTACCATTGGAGACACTTAGAGAAAAAAAGAACATGTGTGGATCACCACTAATGGTATTATTCCTTGGATACTCTCAAAAAAACAATATTACAACCTGAAATTCATTTAGAAAATCAACATATTCTTCAAATAAAGTTCTCAATACTGATGTAAATATTTCTTTAAAATTAATTATGAATTTATTTTTAAAGTTCCTCTCTTCTAGTTTCATTGGTATATGTTAATTTTTATTGAATAAATATATTGGTAATTAAATATATTGTCATGAAAATTGTGGATTATTCATTGAATCTAACAAAAATTTGAGTTTTCCATGACCTAATTGGTGCTTTTGTTGCATATAGAAACTTCAATACCCATCCTCCAGCTTCCTGTGGGGAAACCCTATAGAATATTTCCAAATATCCCATCTATTCACATGCTCGGTGTTACATGTTGTCACAACACACCTAATATTCATATGTATAACCTATAAGATATTGTAGAAGAGGCGAACATGGTTGATCCCATGGAGATAATTTGTATAGAAATTAGTACTATCATATTTAAAGAATGTTTGGGTAAAACAATTATTATGATTAAAAACAAAAATTCTAAAAAAAATATTAAATAATTAAGAATATGAAGCTGAAAGTATCAGATTTGTGACTCTCATTCCACTATGTCATAAACCAGCTTGTTCCACTCATGAATTGGGCACCCGAGCTAGCTAGACACAACCCCCGATGGGTTTTTTCAATCCCTCTGGGCTGGTGAAAATGCCATAGTATTAGATTACTTAGTGGAAATGGGTTCACCTAAATAATTAAATTAAAGTAAAAAATGTAATTTTTCCAAAATTCCAACATGTCATGTGTTTACATTGGATGCCCATACCAAAAATAAATAAGAAAATTTGAATAAAACATGAAAAAAAAGAAGTAGAATAAAACAAATATAAAGAAAATGAAATGAATAAACATAATATAAAACCAATCTCATAGCTCACCTCTAAATCCCTCTCACACAATAGCCCTATTAATTTTACATACAAAACTCCACATGCATAAACACCACCCATTATGGAAAATGAATAAAAAAATGGACAATTTAGCCATTATGGTAGAGAAATGGAAATAAAATAAAAAACAATTAACCTCTATGTGACCATAAGTCACCATTCAATCTAGAAACATAAAATGATTCCTGAGTTATCATAAGTTGTGTCGGAAATTTAAACTAAAACATGATATAAGCATGAAAATAAAAATTCCTAGTATGTCACCACCCACCTTACCCCATTCTTAAACTTTAATGATAGATCCATTTTCAAGCTAGTTTGAAATGAAATATTTAAAACAGGTTTTTCAAACACAAGCACATTAAAGGAAATTTCATTTTCACAATCATTTAATAAACCTTTATTTTTATTTTATTTAAATGAAAAAAATCCCATTAAAAATAATTTATAGTTTTAAATAATCCTTTATTAAAATACCCATTTGAAAGGTACTTTTAAACCCCTTTTGAAATATGATTTTCAATAAACATTTGAAAACCCATTTTTATTAAGTAAATTAATTCTCAAGGATAAATAAAAAAAAACAAAAAAGCATCATATCACAAGGAATAAACATGGGGGAGACCATAAGGTAACTAAGTTTAGGGGAACCTATTAATTCTATGCAATCCTGGTGGTTGATTTTTAATTTTTACTATATATCTAGCCAAAGGGGGGACTATATATCTATAACACTAACATTTCTAGTGGTGAGGGAATCATGTCTCATCTAGGTTAGAATACTCAAGCACCTAGGGTTTCCCATGAGTTTTAATACATAAAAACATGAAAAAATAAAGTAAAACGTCACTAAGTTATGTAAAAATACAATAAATATATGAAATTAATAAATGAATTAAGTAGGAATCAAACCACACATCTAAATCCTTTAAGAATTAAATACTAATAAAACCCATGGATTTCCACTTGAATGGAAATTAACGGTTTAAAAAATCATTTTGAAGCTGCTAACTAAGACTCGTAGTCAGAAAATAGTATTTATCATTTAAAAATAGCACTTAGAGAACCCCTCTTTTAAATTTCACTTGAAAATTAGATTTAGGAAATAAAATTTAAGTTTCCAATTCTTCTTTTATCATTACATACATATTCACTTAAAAACATATATACTTTTTATCTCAATTCATATATTCACATATCTTTGTTTGAATAAGTACTTAAATGTATCTATATATATTTCTTTATATATACATATAAGTATTAAGGATAGCATAAAAAAAATTATAACATGGATTGAAAGTGAACAACATTTTTCATTACAAAATATATTAAAAAAATTGGTAGTTTTAAATTCATATTTTAAAAATCAAACATATCATTAATGTCCAAATAAAACCTTTATAAATAAAATTGAATACCAAGGATACATTTATAAATTTCTAAATAATTATTGAATGTATATTCAAGAAATTTTATCAACCATTAAATATCCATGGTTAAATAAAATTAGATTTTAACTATCATTAAAAATAGTGAAACCATTCTCATTATATAAAAACCAAGTTCAAATTATCCTTAGAAATTTAATAAACACTCATAATACTATCATTCGATAATTTAAACATTAATTTAAAAGGTATACAGTCAATGGTTTCAACATTAAAAGTTAATACATGGGTAAAACCTGCCACAAATTGAAGGAGAAAGGTTTGAAGCTTAAAATGTGAGATGAAGGGAACTCAAGATAGACATTTCAAACCCTAGATGAAAATAAATCACAAAGAAAATGCCAAAACTTTTCCCCATAGTTCTTCCAAGAGAGGTAATGAAGTTGGGGGAATAATAAAACAAAATGAGATAAAGAAATAAGAGTATGAGAGGCCTTACCTTGGAGTTATGGCCTCAAATCATGAATTAAACACTGAGAATTTCCAATAAATAACAAATAATCAAATGAGGAGGTGCATTTGGGGATGTCATGGCCATGCATCATGTGAGGGAGAGGGATAATAGGGGGAGGGGTTTGAATTATGGAAAATGGGGATAACGGTATTTTGGTAAAAAAAAATTTAATAGCTTGAGTACATCACATGGTTTGGTTGTATGGTTTTCCAAACTGTGTTCCAATTATGCACCCCACATTGGAAACTCCTGGATACTTGTATGGTTTAGCTTCAGGGTTAGAAAGACTATGTGCTAACTATGTAAAATGGGTTTATTAAAAAGTAAAGGCATATTCATGGTTAGAACTAATAATATTCCAACTATGCATCCTTTATTGAAATTTTAAAAAATTCAAATTTCAAATGGGTTCATACTGAAACTCAAGGTGAAGACCAAAAATTAATAATTAAATAAAATAATCAGGATAATCAAGGTCATTGTGTGATAATTCTCCTCACCATAAAAATTTATACCCCTAGAAATTCCCAATAAATTATCTCAATCAAAGAGAAATAGGAGGATCAGTCTTTCTAGGTATGATTCAATTCCCAAAAATCGTGGAATTATTCGATGATTGACATGACATGGTCTATGA
Source organism: Viscum album (assembly GCA_963277665.1). Lineage (NCBI taxonomy): Eukaryota > Viridiplantae > Streptophyta > Magnoliopsida > Santalales > Viscaceae > Viscum > Viscum album. Next base: position 406,146,774 of record OY728134.1, read on the forward strand.
TACTTATCAACACGAGACGTACTTCTAACCCAATTCATCTCCTGGAGAACCCAAAAAAAATTCACCTAAGAATTGAACATCCTATTATTACCAAAAACATTGGGCATTCCCTAACTTCCCAACCTCATCATGTAATAGAAGGATGAAATATTCAAATCAAGGCACCAAAATATTCAAAATCTAGTAATATGGAAACTATTAAATGGATCAATCAGGTCAGAGAACCAAATATTGAAACAAGGCACTCAATATTGAAAGATCAACCATGGTGGTCTCCCCACCATATTGAGAATTTATATAGATTACAGATTCTCAAGAAACAACTCATCACACTTGAAAACCAATATAATGACCCAACTATAAGGGTGTTTGCCAAAAATTCACTAACCAAAATAAATCCTCAACCACAAGAAAATAAACTTAACCATGGTTACCACGATTCAAGATCTCCCATAGGAATACACTACCAAAATCATATTAAATCATCCTCCCTAGCCAAAGGTGAATAAATATAAACTAGTCTTAGGTTATAAAGAGGGAAAATCTCAACACAAATAGAAAACAAACCCATATCCAAATACCTATAGCTATGTTTGGGGTTGACCGTGGCTATAAAAAACCTATAGCCAGAGGCATATTGGGCCTATGGATATAGGTACTCTATAGCCATGTTCAACCTAGTCGTAACTATAGGGTATGGCACAAAACAGAGAAAAACTTCTAGAAGAGAGCGCTAATGGGGAAAAATTCATCGGAAAAACCTATTGTCATGGGCCACATGGATCGTTGCTATACCGCATCACCAAGGAAGCCTATTACCATGAGCATCATGTCTCCCATAGAAAAATTAAGTTTATATCTATGATCCCTAAGGACCATGGTTATACAGCATCACTAAGGCACTCTATTTCCACGAGCCACATGGCCTATGGATATACTACGTCACTAAGACTCCCTTTTCATTAATTATTTTAAATATATATAAATAATAAATATTTAATGATAAAAATATTAAACATTTCATGAATATATATAAAAACATGTAAACATATTTATATTACCAAAAGTTCACTTGTTTAAGTGGTAGAGGCACACTTACATATCAAAGTGGATGGAAGATCAAACCTTGTTTCATCTTTTTTTTTAAATTTTATTACCAAGAGCTTTGTGTCTGTGGCTATAGGCAAGTCCATGTAGATAGACCTATAGCCATGGGCACTTCCCACAGAAATTACTAAGTCTATGTGGACCTACCTCACTTTTTGGACAAGGGTTCACATCGAATCACCCTATATTCATGATAATATAATCCATGGGAACCATGATTGTGGATAAAGGCTATAGCCACAAATATTTAGGTTATAGCCACGAAAATGGACCATGGATATAACCCAATTTTCTAATAGTTCAAGTCTAAAACTATAATGGAACTGACCAACACTAATCACATATCAAACCTCATGGACATTAACCCATACCAATCACAACCATAACCAATGTCTAAGTATTTTAGGGCTAGAGAAGAAGAAAAAAAGCATTCTAAATAATCTACATGAGACAAAACTAACTTCCAATTGGAGAGGCATCAAATAAAATTCTCATCCAGTGGCCTATTAATCATCCCATAGAATCATGATTTCCTCTCCAAAACAGCACAAGGTTTAAAATATCCCAAAATACCATTCCAAAAGTCAAAATGAAAAAAATAATGGTGTATTGTGTGAATAAGAAAAGGGGCATCCTGATCCAGCTCTCTCAGTCCACCACATAAATCTAGGATACTATTACTCAATTCACTGAAACCTTATAGGGACTTAGTCATCCACCAAATAAATAATAGTTATAATTTAGAATATGAAATACCCATTTTTTCCAAAAGTGATAGAGAGTTCATCATAGGAAAAGAAAAACACCCACACACTCGAGATTGAAATATAAAGAAAGGTTGACCTACCACTCTGTATAGAGCATGGGTAGGCTCAAAAAATAGAAAATCCACACTCATATATTAAAAGACATGATCCAAAAGGAAACCCTCAAATTACTGACTTCATATAGCATCTCGACACTTTACCGGGAGTCATGGTTTTAAATAGAAAAATTTAAATACTCATCAAAATTATCCAAAATCAAATAACACAAAATAAATATAACCCCAAGACAAATAAAAAACTAAAAGAATAAATCACATTCATCAAACAATAAATAATTTAATTTTATAGAAACTGAAAACCATACATCCCAATTTATCAAAATACACCCAATTCTGAAAAATATAATTTCACAAACCTTTATGAAGATTCCCTTTTAATTCCAAAAATATCACCCCATTTTTAAAACCAAACTTTTTGTTGAAAAGTTACACCATTAAATAATTTTGGGTTTACATATTTTAAATTCGAAACCCTTTAGAATATCACATATAAACCATTTCCAAACTTTACTTAATCATTGGAAACAATTATCTTTTAATCAATATCATGTTTATTTAAATCCCTCTTTGAAAGCCACGTTATAAAATTTAAAAATAACTTCTATCATTTTAAAACCAAAAACTTCCATTTTGAATTCCTGTTAAAACAAAATAAAAATATCAAAACACCATGAATTTATCATTAATTTATTTAATTAAAGTTTAAATATAACTTATAGGAACTTAAATTCTTAATGTGAAAAAATATTAAAGTTCTAGGGGATAGCGGTCACATACCACTTGACCACGCAGGTTGATAGGTTGGCACCAAGAAAGTGAAAACCACTATAATTTTTATTAAACCATGCACATGGTCTATATATGGGTTTTCAAGCCATATGAGCCAATTTTTCACCTCTAGTTCAACTAAATTTTCACTATAAACATAGATAATCCTTTAAAAACCCATACAACATCACTATCATCCCAAATATCATAAATCTAAATAAAATTAAATCTGGGAATGATGAAGAGAAATCAAAATTCAAGTCTCAAAACCCAACATCCCTATGTAACTTGAGGATTCAAACAGCGAAGATCTAGCTAGACTCTTTTCACACTTAACTATCAAGTTCTGATAACCATATCTCTAACCTACTATTACTTCCAAAATTAAAAAAAGATCTATGAAGCCCATTATTTATTAAGAGCCTAGGATCTCATACCATTTTTTCATTAACTGACCTAGTTTTTCTATGAACCTAGAGCTCAAATCAGCCTACCACAATACCTGAGGGGTGTTCTCAATCCTCATGGGAAAGTGACCAATACCAAGGGATCAGATTACTCACTAGGAATGTTTTCTCACAAATAATGAAATTAAACTAGAAGTATAGTTTTGATGAAATTCTAGAATGACACGTCCATAAATTGGTTTCTCTCATAAAAAATTAGTAACCATATTTGAATAAAACATAAATAATAGAAAGAGAATAAAACAGATATAAGTGAAAAGAAAAGAAACAAAATAATATAAAAGTAACCCCATAGGTCACTACTAACTTTATCTCACATAATATTCCATTTAATTCAACATAAAAAACTTAATTTTCATAAATACCACCCATTAAAAAAAGGAAGACAATAATGTCTGATTAGGCCAATGAAACGAGGAAACAGAAACAAAATAAAAACCAACAAAACATTGTGTGACCATAGGCCACCATCTGGTCTAGAAACATAAAATAATCTATGAGAGATCATAAGATAATATAGAACTTGAAACTAAAATATAATATAGTTATGTGTATAAAAATTCCCAATGGGCCACTAACCATCTTACCACATTATTAGCCTTTAATGAAGGGTTTATTTTAAATCTAGTTTGAAATAAATTATTGAAAATAGTTTTTCATACACAAGCATGTAAAATACAATTTAATTTTAATAATAATTTAATAAAACTTCTTTTTTATTTTATTTAAATTAAAATAATCACTTTGAAAACAATTTACAAGGATGAAGGATTCTTTATTAAAACACTCATTTGAAAGAAAATTTTAAAACCCTTTCATAATATTCTTTTCAAAAAACTTTTGAAAAATCATTATCATTAAGAAAATCGATGCTCAAGGATAAATAAAATAAAATAAAAAAACACTATATCACAAGGAATAAACATGGTAGAAACATCCTAAGGTAACTAAATCTAGGGGAACCAAGTAACTCCACATCACCCTAGCGATGGATTTTGAATTTATACTATATTTGGATAGAGATGAAAATGTATAAATACATCAATAAAAGTGCTAGTGGTGGAGGAACCTTGTCTTATCTTGGTTAGCCTACCCAAGAACACAGGGCCTCCCAAGAGGTTTAATACATAAAAAATTGTATAATAATAAAGTATAACACCACTATGTAATTCTAAAAATACCATAAAAATATAAAATTAATAAATTAATGAAAGCATATTATAACCACACATTTCAATCCTTTAATAATTAAATTCTAAGAAAACTCATGAATTTTCCCTTGAATGAAAATTAAATGTTTAAAAATTATTTTGAAGGTATAATTAAGCCTCATAGTTAAAAATGGTATTTATAATTAAAAATATAACTTATTTAACCCCTCTTTAAAATATCACCAAAAAACCAAGTTTAGGCTATAAAATCTAAGTTTCTAATTCTTCCTTTATCCATAAACACATATACACTTTAATTCATAGATAATTTTTTCTCAATGCATAGATTCACAAATATTTTTATGAATATGTACATAAATGTATTTATATATATTTCTATATGTATGTGTATAAGTATTGAGGATGGAATAAATTATCTATAACATGGGTTACAAGTGAACAAAATTTTGATTTAAAAAAATATATATAAACACTTAATAGTTTTAAATTCGTATTTTAAAAAACCAAACATATCATTAAAGTCCAAATAATCCCTTTATAAATCAAATTGAAAACCAATGATACATTTAAAAATTTTGAAATTCCTATTTAAGAAAAATTTGAGTTATTTTATAAACCATTAGTGTTCACGGTTAAAGAAAATAATTTTTGAAACATCTTCTAAAATAGGTAAATCCTTATCTTTTTATGAAAATAGATTTTAAATCCAATTTTCTCCTTATAAATTCCATATCCATTCTTTATATTACCATTTTTTTAATTTATAAATTAATTTATAAAGTAATAAATCAATGGTTCCAACATTAAAAGATAAAAAATGGGGAAAACCTACCTCAAATTGAAGACAAAATATCCAAATCTCCAAATACAAGATTTTGGGAACTCAGAATAGAGATCGTACACCCTAGGTTCAAATTTCAATGAAAAGCTTAAACCCTTACCCTAGGGTTTGGCCAAGAGAGTGTGTAGTGATATGGAAGGAGTTAAATAATAGGGTATAAAGAAAAAAGAGTATTAGAGGCTTTAACTTGGAGTTTCAGGCTTGAATCATGAAGGAGCCACTAATAATTTCCAAGAGAGAATGAATAATCGAAGGAGGAGGCATGCCTAGGGGTGACTTGGTCTATGTCGTGCAAGGGTAAGGGATAAAAGGGGGAGGGTTTGATTTATGGAAAAGGGGAGAGGGTTATTTAGGTAAAAATAAAAATATTAATAACTTAGGTACATTACATGGTTTAGACACACAGTTGGACAAACCCTGCACCCCACACTAGACACTCACATAGATTGGTTTCATGGTTAGACAAACTTTAATAACCCATAATTTTATCAATGAAATTTCCCTTCTTATAATTATGTCATACAGTATAAATCACATGCATCACATAGAGAACCTAATAAAAATATTATTCTAATAAATAAATAATTATACATTAGTCAAAAAATAAACCAATAAATAATTCCAAATATTATAGCAGGACAATAAATAGAAAATAAGATAATAAGAATAGTAAAATTTAGATCTGCTCGATCTACTAGAATGACCACACTCACAAAAAAATATGTAGAAATAAAAAATAATTTTTATAATAAAATATTTATTTAAAATATGAAAGTATATATAACCATGGGAGAAAATAGAATTTACTAATGAACGGAATAAGAGGTATTTATAGGAAGTAGTAAACCCTTATAACTGTTAAAAGTATGATCGTTGTAATAGTAACCTGACTGTTGGAATAGTAATGTGACCCTTAGGAATAGTAATCTGGGTGTTATAATTATAACCTCACCTACTAAATTATACATAAAATTTATGTATCTTATAAATGAAAATATGATATATCATGAAAAATGTAAATAAATATTTTAAAAATGATAAATTATGTGTTGGTATTTTTGTGAAACGTAGATGCTTATTTAAAATTTTATAATTAATATAATTATTTAATAGATAATTTAATTTCATAAAATATATTCATAAATTAATATTTTTTTGTTTTATAATTACAAGATAATTTTATGAGACCTTAATTAATTTTTCAAAGCATCATAAAAGCAATTATAATATTAAAATAAATATTTTTTTTAATAAATGATGATTTTAATTAAAAATTGAATTTATCATATTTAGAAAATTATTTTTATAAAATTGATTCCATTTTTTAAATCTACACATAGAAAAAAAATTGGTTTAATTTTTGGGATTTTTCCAAAATAGTTGAAATTTTTTATGAATAGTGAAATAAAGTAATTTACAATATTTAAAAAATACATGAATTTTTGAGTCATGGATGTTGTATGGATGATGTAAAAACACATTATTTAGAAATATCCTAAATAATTTACTATATTTATTCATATTAATAAACACTATTGATAGCATTGAGCCAAAATTATAAGCTAATGAATATAATAATAAAAAACACCCATCTCCTCCCCTATAAACACCACCCCTCTCCACCTATTATCCTCACACATTATAATACATTAAGATTATATAAATTCTACCCAATTCCTCTCCCAAGACTCTTCCCAAAATCTTGTTCTTTATTTTCTCACCAATACCAATTCCAAGTGCCTTAAGTTGGTTCTCAATGAGATGATAATCAAGAGGTAAAATCCTCCTCATTCCTCTTTTAAATTATTTCATTCATCTTCCTTATCCTCACCTACCCTATCCAAAATATCATGATAAATATAGTATAAAATATATACTATAATTTTTTTATTAATTTAATACAAATAATCAAATCTATTATCCACTCCTTTAATTCTAAAAATGAAAACATCGTCTATGATATGTCGATTTATCGCCTTCATGGATAAAGTGTTTTTGTTTTCCATTAATAACTTAAAGGATGGTCATAAAACCATTATAATGGTTAAAAAATATTTTTAAATAAATATTATAACTTTTTTTATGTTCTATAACTAATATTTATACATAATATTAAATAATAAAACAAAACTAGTTCGTGATGATTGAAAAACCACCAAAATAATCTAAACGTTTATCATTAATGTTTATCAAATGAATCATCATAATGTAAAAATTAAAAAGATATATGGGAGTATTTAAATTTATATAATTGAATTAATACCATATAATTTCACTTCAGGTGAAATATTCCAATTTTAAACTAACTTACATAATTATACATAAGTGAACCGACCATGAAACCATGAAACGAACGCTCCCGAAACTATAAAATTAAACTATAAAACTCATCAAAATAGCCATAAATGAACTTAATAAAATTATAATAAATAAAATATATGTTTAATAGGTTATTAATTAAATTATTAATGATTATTATTTGATTATCTAGGACATTAAGTGCAAGTGCATAACACTTTTGGACATAAGGTAAGGGATCTCTCCGAACCTCCATTTTACCTTTGGGTTACACTTTCTCACTCTTTTCACCCAATTTAAATATTATTTATTCTTGTATAATTCTCTTAAATTCTGTTTATATATTTAAAACATGTTTATATATCTCAAATTATCTTTCTATGATGGGGAAATACATGTTTTATAAGGTTCCCTTCTCAATTCCTCTTGATAAGAAAGCCCGATTAAAGGGAACTTCCCAATTTCTTACCCATTTTCAAGTACACTTAATAATAATTTTTTATTCACAATTATATTTTTGAAATTTCTCATTTCATCATAAAAAATTATCTTAGTTCATTTCTAGTTTTATTCAAAAAATTATGCCTTTTTCCACTTTAAAGACTCGTTAATATTTTTCCCTTAAAACTACACTGAAGTGGCTCATTTATAAAATTTATTAAACACTTATTTTACAAGTATTAACTTCATTTGAACATAATTTATTATGATATATTCTTATTTTACATTAATAATTTCCAGAAAATATTTAAATATATTCTTTCGTGGATACCATTATGATACACCTTTTGGTTATACCATGTGACATGATTATGATACCCATTTCTTTACATGAGAAACTCTTATGTTTATTACCTATGTTTGATTCTTTATATGGAACACATATGCATGAACATGTTATGATGGGTGCACCTATAGAGTGATCTAATTAATTGGATAATTTTTTTTCTCATGAGATTTCATAAATGGTATTAGGGAGTAAACCTAATCCATTATATGACTCTGTCCACCATGTGATATAGTCTTGGCAGTTAGCCTAGAATCATGTTTATGTCATGTTGTATATTGATTCCACATTCATATATTTTCATATTAATATGATTCCATGTTCTGTATTATATTCCTCTAAATGTTTATTTGTGTTTCTTGCCTATTATATTATCATGTCATGCCTTTTTCTCATATGTTATGCTTCTTTCCATGTTTATTCCCTTACTGTTCTTTTTAGATCATCCCTTTTGTTTATGTATTTTCCACAGTTTATCCTATGAAGTTGTAGGAGCTTGAATGGAGTTAGGAGATCATTATGGAAAATATGTTTTATTTTTTTCATGTTTACTGATTACATACCTAATCTTCCAGAGACACTAGAATTTACGGTCCTTGGTTTGTATTTATTGGATAATTATGATCAAAATCATGTAATAATATTTGTAAAAGGTTAGGGTCATTGTATTTGTTATCAGAGCACTATCTAGTTATTTTTTGAGATTAGGAAAATAAAACTTTAGTAAGAACCATAGGGATAATTAGATCACCATGGATAACCTATATTGAAACTTATGGAATAACATGTTAGAATATACTTTTCATTTAAAAGTTTATCATCCTATGTTAAAAGTTACATTTTTATATTCTTATTATCTAAGTATTCAATCCCACATAACTGTGTTTTATTTCTTTTTCTTAGTTAATAGTGGTAAATAGGATAACCCATCCCAATAATAAATATGATATGCAATGTGATGATTTCCCTAATGAAATTCCAAATATTATGGGCACGAAAGATCAAAACTTCATGAAAGTATTAGCACAACTGGATCAGGATATGAATAATAACTTGAATCATGTGGAACACCTTCATTCTCCTAAGAGAGAGAAATTTGTAGTAAAATAATTTATGTGACAAAGGCCTCCCATATTTAGTCGACTAATCCCCTCATCATAGAAAAATATTTTAACTCCATTGAAAATATATTGCATGTCCTCCAGTACTCAGAAGAAGAGAAAGTTATTCTGGCAGTCTATCGTTTTTACGGGGAAGTTGATTGGTGGTGGACAGTGATCAAGAACATGAATTATAAGGAGGAAATTGATTCCATGTAATGGGAATCATTCAAGAAAATATTTTTCAATAAATATTTTCCCCAAACTCTCCATCTTAATATGGAAAAGGAGTTCCTTGGACTGAACAAAAATGGAAGACGAGACTATCGGGGTGTATGAGGAAAAAATTAAAAGGCTTGCATGATACACCTATAGATTTTTCATTAAAATAGAATGCAAGGTGGATCACATCTTTAGTGGATTAAATATGAGTCTATGAAAATACTTGACAATTCAATACTTTGATAGTTATGAGGAGATTTTATGTTGTGACCTTAAGGATGAAATGGAAAATGGAGACTCTCAGTGGTCTCATGGGATTGAAGATAAAAAGATCAAAATTGAGTTTAATATGGGAGGATCAATAGATAAATCCCATGAAGTAAATAAAACCCAACATCCCACATTTCAAAATTGTAGGAAGAAGCATTCTGTAAACAACCTAAGGGGAACTAGGAGATATTTTAAATATAGAAGAGATGGGAATCAGACTAATTTTTTCTGAAGGGATTTAAAGAAGTTCACTAATGTGGAAGAAGAAAGGAAGGTTCATATCAACACTCACACTGTAGTTCAATGTTTAAACTACAAGTAATGTATGAATTATACAATATAATGCACTATACTAAGGGTTGTTGATGGAAATCAACAAAAACAACCTCCTAGGCAGAAAAGAAGGGTATATTCTACCACTACTACTAAGGTGGAGCCCGAAAATGATATGGTGATAGGTATTATGGTTATTCATTCAATAATGGTGAAAGTATTATTTGATTTTGGTTCTATGGATTCTTTCATATCATCCAAGTTTTGTAGAACTATTCAAACATCACCTCAAAATATAAATTTTGATTTATCTTTAAGTACAGAAAATGGTGGAATTATTGCATCCAAAATATTTAACTCCTCCCCAGTTAATGTTTGTGGACTGGACCTCCTAGAAAATATCATATCACTTCTTTTGGTGGATTTTGATGCTATATTGGGCATGTATTTGCTATCTTTATATAAATCCAACATCAATTGTCGAGAAAGGGAGACCACTCTTCATATCTCAAGGAATACTCCAATTATTTACAAGTGTAAGGAGGAGGATGAATGTCCTTAAAAATAATCATCTCAATTGTGGATATTATTTCCATATACGAAATAATATCTAGCTTAAATGATTGAGACAAAGGATAGGATCATGCTTAAAGACATACCCATTGTGAGGTACTACACTGATGTGTTCCCTAGAGGATTTCTTGGTTATACTCGTAACTGAGAGGTTGAGTTCTCAATTGAACTTTTTCTTAGATCTATGTCTATATCAAATTATCCTTACATAATCACCACCATTGATTTTAAATAACTAAAAAAGTAATTACAATAGAATATGTACAAGGGTTTTATACACCCGAGTTCTTCACCATGGGGTGTGTCAGTCCTCTTTATCAAGAAGAAGGATATATCAATGCACCTTAGTATTGATTATCATGAGCTCAAAAAATCACTATAAATAACAATTATTACCTACCATGGATAGATGATTTTTTTAATCAACTTTGTGGGAAAATTATTTCTCTAAGGTGGACCTTCATCCAAGATATCACTAATTAAAGATAAATAAGAAAGATATTCCCAAAAATACCTTTTGAATGAGGTATGGACACAATGAGTTCATAGTGATGCCCTTCAAACTCACTAATTCTCTAGAAATTTTCATGGACTTAATGAAATGAGTCTTTAGATATTACCTCAATAAATTTTTTGTGGTATTTATGGATGATATTCTAATATACTCCATGAGCAAGGAGGATCATGAGGAGAATTTTAATACTATTCTAAATAATTTTTGAAGGGAGAAACTATATTAAAAGTATAGTAAATTTGAGTTTTTTATGGAGGAAGTATCATCATTAGGTCATGTTATCACCAGAAAATGGATATCTATGGACCCTTCTAAAAAAGGAAATTAAGGAGTCTCCCAAGACAACTTCTATAATAGAGATTCATAGTTTACTCAATCTAGATGGGTATTATCGATGATTTGTGAAGAAATTCTCCTGATTTTCAGACCCATAAACCAAGATGAATCATAAGAGAGTAAAGTTTTTATGGACCAATGAATGTAAATACTATTTTAAAGAGTTGAAAAATAGGATTATCACTACACCAGTACTTATACTACTGATATGTGGGGAACTCTTTTTGGTATACAATGATGCATAAAAGAAGGTTTTAGGCTTTATACTGATTCAAAATGATAAATTTATAGCCTATACATCAAGGAAACTAAAATTTCATTAGAAAAACTATCTCACATGTGATCTGGAGTTAGCAGTTGTGATATTGGTATTGAAAATATGGTGGAATTATCTCTATGGGGAGAAGTTTTAGATATATACTGATCATAATAGCCTCAAATATATATTCATGCAGAAGGAGATTAATATAAACCAGTGAAGATGGCTAGAGATCTTTAAAGATTACGACTACTCAATCCACTACTATCCTAGTAAAGAAAATAAAGTCAAAGGTGTTATAAGTAGAAAGGATCCTGAAAATTTATCACTAATGATAATTAAGAAGGATCCAATTTTATTATACTTGCAAAGTATAGACATGAGAATCATAAAGTAAGGTACATCATAATTCCTTTCACAAATGATTACTCAACCATCCCTTTTAGTGAAGATTAAGGATGATCAAGGTAATTATGTGGAAATTTAAAAGAAGGAGGAAGCTATCAGAAAATGGGAATCCTCAGAGTTCAAAATTGATGAGGAAGGATTTGTAAAATTTGGGTCATGAATATGTGTATAATCAAACCCTGAGATAAATAAAGATATTTTAATGATTCACATAGATCAAATTTATCTATCCACCCATGAAGCACAAAGATGGATCGAGATCTCTGAGAGAACTATTGGTGGGATAATATGAAGAAGGAGGCCGCAAAATATGAGAGGACTAGTTTGGGATATTCCTAACATTGAGATGGGGTGAATTAGTGTTGGGGAATTTTTTTTAAAAAATATAACTTTTTATCCTTGTACCTCCTGACCTATTAGGATCTTGATTCTCTTTCTCTCTTTTCCCTATTGCATGCAATAATATGGAAGTAGTAAAAAATCACATGATATTTTTACAAGGTTCACCATTAAATAATAGAAGTTACATCCTTGTCATTTATGGGAGTAACCAATACACGAATTCTATACTATAATGTAGTAACAGTTGCAATGGGTTGGATAAGAAAAAAAACATTTAGCCTATGTGAGTCCCTACACTTTGAATGGGGGAGGGAAACAATCCTACTTACATGAACTGGTGATAACCAAGTCCAACTTTAATCTCCTTATTGGTTCTTTATACATCCTCCTAAGACATTTTTCTCCCTATTAAAATGGGTTTGTAACACCAATAGAGTCTTCCACCTATCGATACTCGTTAGATGTCACAGTTCTGATTTGTTATTTTACAACCTCCTTCTTCACTTTGTTAATTTCTTAGCAGCATGTAAGTAACTCTTCTTACTTATTTCTCATCATAAAACCTATAATATTCACAATATTCTTCTCCTTATTCTTCATTACAAAACCAGCTACACTGAACCTTCTTCTTCCACTTTCTAGAATCACAAACTCAAATTGTGATTATCATATCAATAAAGACCAGTTAATCTTAGCATCTTCACAATTGATCTACCATGAATAATAAATGATATTTAAATGGGTACACTCTATTATTATTGGAAAAACAATAATATGGAATAGTGCATAAGTGTCTTGATCTCCCCTTCTTCTTATTTTCATGCACACAAACCTGAGTGTCTCAAGTCATGAACATAAGTGCATGTGATTCATGCATGAAGCACATCAAATCTGTATTCACACATTCTTCTTCTTCACTAAAAACAAAACCCATACAAATAGTATAGCTTTAACCAGAAAACATGATGATGATCATCTCCATGCAAGACATGAGATTCACATATTAGTTTCTTCACAAAACACAGTGAGGGTGTTAAACACTAGTCGTGTGAGTGAGGTATCCTCTTCTCCTCATGAAACTGAATGGTTCATGGGACTCTCTTATTCGTGAAGTTTCTTTGAGAGTGCTTAGAACTTGTCAAAGGCATGCAAAACTCCAATCTTTCATGAACCCTTTTTGGGTGACTTGCACACAACTTTAATGAGTTACGCACAACATTCATCTTTTGTCACAAAAGATATTTTGCATGCAACTTCTTTATTAAGCACAACCTACTTTTTGTGTGCAATTTCACCTTCTTACACAAAACTCTATTTATTACGCACAACTACATTTTTTAAAAATTCTTACACACTTTATAGCTCTAATTTCTTCTAAGTGTTGAGCTTTTCAAATGAGATGTGTTCACCTCTTATTTATAGGCATCACCGACCCCTGTGTGCAAAACCCTAACTCGCCACACAAAAACCATGATGTGTCACACAAAACCCTCTTCAAGCACAAAAAAATGATATTTTATGTTGCATTGGGTGCATAAACCACTTTTTCATAACCTCATATTTCACACACTTCTTTAATATTTCACGCACTTCATCACTTTTCCATTTTATGATGTTTTAATCCCGCAACATGGCTTGCATGCAAAACCCCATTTGATGTCACCTTTGGCGTGTAAGTCTCTTTCACACAATATCGTCTTTTGCGCACTTCTCTAAATCTTTCATGCACTTCATTCCTTTTCCAAATTTTTATGCTTTGATCCTATAACTTTCCTTTCATGAAACATATCAAGCCATCTTCAATCTTGCGTGCAACATCCTTTTACAAAAAAACATTTCTCTAATTCTTGATTTTTAGGCCCAAAAATTTGGCAAACACTATAAAATGTCACCACCTTAAATATGTTCTTTTGTACCACCTCCAGATCATTCATTCCTTTTTCATCATTCACTCAAATTCATTCCAAAAACCATTATTCCTATTTCATCACGAACTCCACTATCTTGATATATATCCTTTGACCGATCATCTTTAGCATTGTCATATTTTCTAAGTAAAGTATTTTAACTTCCCTATCTTCTAGTAGAATCGTTCCTTCCAATCAAAACAGGATATAATTGACAGCACCTTTACCCCTCCTTTATAACTCTTGAATCAAAATTTCTCCAAACAAATTTTTATATTTTTGAAATACAAATCAGCAAATAATCATCTAGTTTTGACTTCATGAAAATCAAAATCAAATGTTCTTCAAGATCTTCCATGGTTTTCTTGAAATAATAAAATATTGCATGACCCTTAATTCATCTTTTTCTTCTAATATTTTTGGAATATGAATTCCAAAGAACTTATTCAACCCCAAATGGATGACACTTCAACCATATTCACTGTTCAAAATAATATATCACATTTGATACATGTATGTTGAACTTATGACCAGTTCAACAATCGTCTAATTTTAACAACATGGAGAATTTCTTAGGCATGGAATCCAATGATATGAATATATAACAATTATCCAAGAATCATCACTTCATCTAACTTAATCCAATATCTATTAACTTTAGAGAGCCTTCTTCATATTGATCAATCATTGAAAACCTTTGACAATATTTTACAATCATTGACAATGAATACAACTCGTACACAAAAGTGGTCCTAACAATCTCCCTATTTTTATTTGATGTAAATACTAAAAGTTCTCTCTCAAATGAATATTTCAATGTCAATATGATAATATTCTCTCTCCCGTTTACTTTTATTTCTCTCTCCCTTTCACTTTTTAGACTTTCATTTCACTTTCTCTCCCCCTTATTGATAAGAAATACAAAGTTCATGGGAGAAGGGTATCAATCCATACTTAAGCATTGTTTCTTCCATCATTTCACTCTAAGTGTGCTTGAGCTATGCTCAGTGTAGAAAACAATAAGATTTGATTTAGAAAAAAAAGGTTTCCATTACCCAATGATTATGATACCTTATGAGATGATAACTCATGTACTTTTCTTCAAGTGACTTTACACTTTCATTCTAGTCTAAAGATATTGAATGTGATATGAAATCATTTTAAGGAAAATCATCCTAAAACTACTGCACTCACTTTAAAAAATGTATCAAAATCATTCAAGTGAAATATATAGGATAAGTGACCTTGGAGAATTTTCATTATTCTTATGTCACTGATTAATTCAATTTATCTCCCTTTGTAAAATGATCATTATTTTGAGTAACCAAGGATTATAGATTAAGAGATGACATACATTTTCCAATGACATGATCTTCAGGAAATTTTTAGAGTAATTGAATTTGATACTAATTGAAATAATAACTCCGGTAGCTTCTTTATTTGTCTCCCCCTCAAGGGAAACACTCCTCATCATCTTTATCAAAGGTGATCCTTCATCTTATTAATATTTGAATATCAATTGAAGAATATTCCAAGGATGGAAACTTCTTCATCTTTTCTATCATGTGTTGATAGAACTCACTACTTCTCAAGTTCTACCCCTGAGAGCTTACTTCACCTTCAATTCCTTGTATTATTAGAAAAAATACAATACACAAATATTTAAGGGAATAATGTGGATCATCCTTGCTTCATCAATGTAAATAGAAAGATTGAGGTGGTTTTCTCAACCAAGATAATCCATTTTCTCCACTCTTTAAACTTTCACATTTGATTCTCAATTCTAATTGTGATTGTGTGGATCTTATTACTTCTTCCATTTATTCGTGTGTGAGAATTATTTCTTAAAGATATTTTAAATCACTAGTATCTCCTGGTGCAAAATTCATCTTCTTAAGGAATTCTTCTTGAGATGGAATAAATGTAATGAATTTTTTAATAGTGATACCAACCTTGTTGCACCTCACACACAAAACTTCTTTATCATGTGGAATCTTTCCATTTCCTTTTGTACTAGCCTTAGCTTTTTAATCTTTAATTTTTCTCACTCTTTCCAAATATTTTGTCTAGATAACCAGTATGTCATTAGGAACTGTGGTAGAAAGTCTAGATTTTCTTCATGGATTCTTCAAAGTGTCATCCTTCTTGGTAGTTCTTTTAGATGCACCTTCCTTTAACTTCTTGGATTTAGAATCCAAGGTCTTCTCACCTTTCCTTCTTAAAATGTTATTAGGAGAATTTATTTTTATAAAATTATTCTAATTAATTCCTAAGGTTTCTTCTTCTATCTTAGGAAAAAATTTTGATCTTATTTTATTATCAGTTTTGGATACATGTTGATATAATCATGTACCAACCTTGTAACCACTCCCATCACAGATGTTGTTAAGAAATCCAAATTTATTTGTAGTATACAAATGCTTCTAGATCTGTGGATGTTGCTTCTTATTCTCTGGATCGTTCCCCCTTGAGATAGGCTTCCTTTATAATTTTATATTTTTCGGATAGTACCAAAAATTTTAATGTACAATTCCCAAATCTATTATAGCACCAACATTGACCCACAAATCTTGGTTTTTTGATATCTTCTGGATAAGTTTGTTGAGTCTTCTTCAATATGTGTTGTGCTCTTTATGGGGAAACATCTTCAAAATTCTTCCATCTATCCACCATAGCCATGGTGGTAGGTATCCTATCACCTTTATTCATCAATACTTTTTTATAATTTTTATTCCAACCCTCACTTCTTGTGGAAATATATTTAGAAGCATGAGTACAAGATGATAAGGATGGTACCTTATTCTTATCAACTACTTTTGATAGATCATTGAGTGAATTCCTGATCTTCGTATCACATGTTTGATCTCTTTAAACCTTAGAATAATCCAATAAGAATTCCATTCCAATAACAACTGTCTCCTTTTTTGAACTCTTATGACCATTAGAAATCTGACCATTAGAAATTTGACTCTTGGAATAGCAACCTGACCATTAGAATAATAATGTCACCATTAGGAATAGTAATATCAGTGTTAGAATACTAACATCACCTAAAAAGGTATAAAAAATTTAGGTATCTTATAAATGAAAATATGATATATCATGGCATAAGTAAATAAATGTTTTAAAAATGATAAATTAAGTGTTGGTATTTTTGTGAAGTGTAAATTTTTATTTATAATTTTATAATTAATATAGTTATTTAAATGAAAATTTATTTTCATAAAATATATTCATAAATTAATTAGTTTTTTGTATTATAATTATAAAAGAAATTATTATAGATTAATTAAGTTTTCAAAGTGTCATAAAATCGGTTATGATATTAAAATCTGTATTTTTAAAATAAATGACGATTTTAATTAAAAAATAAATTTATCATATTTAGAAAATTGTTTTCAAAAAATGGATTCCATTTTTTAAATATACACATAAAAAATGGTTAGCATGAATTTTTGGGATTTTTCCAAAATAGTTGAAATTTTGGTGACTAGTGAAATATGGTAATTTACAATATTTAACAAACACCTAAATTTTTTAGTCATGGATGATGTATGGATGATATAAAAACCAGTTATTTTGAACTCCCATAAACCATTTATTGAATTTAGTCATATTAATCAACACTATTGATATTCTTGATCCAAAATAATAAACTAATGAATATAATAATCAAAAACATCTATATCTTCCCCTATAAACACCGCTATTGACCACCTCTCCTCGTCACACCTTATAATCCTTGAATATTATCTAAATTATATCCAATTAATCTCCTAATAATCTTCCCCAAATCCTAGTCTTGTTGGTCTCACCAAAAGATCAATTCCAAGTGCCTTAAGGATGTTCTCATGGAGACGATATTGAAGAGGTAAAATCCTCCTCCTTTCTCTTTTAGATTCTTTCTTTCATATGAATTATCCCCACCTCCCCTATCCAAAACAGCATGATAACTCTAGAATCATATATATAATATAATTTTGTTTTTTTAATTTAATATTCTTCATTAAATCTCTTCCCTTCTCCATTTATTTTAAAATTAAAACATCATCCATGATATGTCGATTCACCATCTTTGCAGATGATGTGTTTTCATTTTCTATTACCGCCTTCAATCTTGGTCATAAAACCTTTATAATGGTCAAACAATATTGTGAAATTAATATTATAACTTTTTTATTTTCTTTAACTAATATTTATACATAATATTAAATAACAAAACAAACACTAGTTTATGGTGACCAAAAAATCACCAAAATAATCTAAAGGTTTATCATTAACGTTTTATCAAATAAATCATCATCGTGTCAAAAATAAAATGATATATGGGAATATTTAAATTTATGGAAGTAAATTAATACCATATAATTTCACTTCTAGTAAATTATTCCAATTTTATAAGAACTTCTAAAATTATACACAAGCGAACTGACCATGAAACTATGAAATGAACACTCCTAGAATGAAGAAATTAAACTATAAATCATTGAAATAGCTATAAATGAACTACATAAAATTATAATAAATAAAATATATATTTAATAGTTTATGAATTAAATTATTAATGAATATTATTTGATTATCTATGAATTTAAGTGCAAGTTCCTAACACTTTAGGACATAAGGTAAGGGATCTCTCCAAACCTCTATTTTACCTTTGGGTTGCAATTTCTCCATCTTTTCCCCAAATTTAAATCTTATTTATTCTTGTATAATTCTACTAAATTATTTTTATATCTTCCTCACAAGTTTATATATCTCAAATTATGTTTATTTTATGGGAAAATACATGTTTTATAAGGTTCTTTTCTCAATTCCTCCCGATAAGAAAGCCCGATTAAAGGGAACTTTGCAATTTATTACCCATTTTCTAGTACACTCCATAATATTTTTTAAGCAGTAATTATTTTTATAAAATCAATAATTTAATCCTGAAAAAATATCTTAGTTCATTTATGGTTTTATTCAAACAATTATTCCTTTGTCCTCTTTAAAGACTCTTTAATATTTTTCCCTTAAACTGAACTAAAGTGGCTCATTTCTAAAGTATCTTAAACACTATTTTTACATTTCTTCACTACAATTGGATATCATTTATCATGATATATTATTATTTTCCATTATGAATGTCCAAGAAATATTTAAATCCATTCATTCATGGATACCATTATGATACACGTTTTTGTTTATGCCTTGTGACATGATTATGATACCCATTTTTTTCATGGGAAAATATTATGTTTATTCCCTTTTTTTGATTCTTTATGTGGAATAAATATGTATGAACATGTTATTATAGGTGCAACCAGATAGTGATCTAATTCATTGGGTAATTTTTAGTCTCATGAGACATTATTTATGGGATTAGGGAGTAAACCCAATCCATTACAGGATTTTGTCCCCCATGTGATATAGTCTTAATAGTTAGCCTTGAATCGTGTTTATGTTGTGTTCTATATTGATACGAAATTGCTATATTTACATGTTCATATGATTCCATGTTCTGTATTATATGACTCTACATGTTTATTCATGTTTTCATGCCTATTATGTTATCATTATATGACTTTGTCTTATGTTATATGATTCTTTTCCATGCTTATTCCCTTACTAGGATTTTTAGTTCATCCCTTCTGTCTATGTATTTTCCCTAGGTTATCCTATAATGTTGTAGGATATTTAATGGAGTTAGGATATCATTATGTAAAATATATTAATTTTGGTTTCATGTTTACTAATTATGTATCTAATCTTTAAGAGACACTAGATTTTACAATCCTTGGTTTGTAATTATTAGATAATTTTTCTTAGAATCATGTAATAATATGTGTAATAGGTTAGGGTCACTATAATTGGTATTAGATAATGTTCTAGTTAATTTTGGAGATTAGAATTAATTTTTTTAATAACCCTAGGGATAATTATATCACCATGGATAACCTATATTTAAACTTAGGGAATCACAAGATAGGATATAATTTTGGTTTACAAGTTTGTCCTTCTATGTTCAAAGATTATTTTTATATGCTTATTAGCTATGTATTTATCCCCCCCAATTGTATCTTATTTATTTTTATTATTTTATTTTAGTAAATAAGAGAACCTAATCCAATAATCGATGTGATAGGAAATGTGATGATTTCCCTAATGAAATTCCAAATCTAATGGAAATAAGAGCTCAAAATATCATGATGATACTATCACAACTGCCTCATGTTATGAATAATAACTTAAATCATGTGGAATTCCATAATTCTCCTAAGATAGAGAAAGTTTTGGTTGAATCCTTTATGTGGAAAAGGCCTCCCATATTTAATGGATCTTTCGATACCCTCATCACAAAAAAATGGATTAACTCCATTAAAAAGATATTTTATCTCTTATAGTGATCAGAAGAAGAGAAATTTGTGCTGGTGGTCTATATTTTTGATGGGGAAGGTGATCAGTGGTGTAAAATAATCAAGAAAATTAATTATAAGAAGGATATTTATTCCATGGAATGAGAAGAATTAAAGAAAATATTTTTCAATAAATATTTTCCTCGAACTCTCCATCTTAAGATGGAAAGGGACTTCCTTGGACTGAAGAAAAAAGAAGATGATAATATCAAAGAGTATGAGGAAAAATTTTAAAGTATTTCATGAACACCTCTACATTTTTCATGAACACTGTATGCAAGGTGATTCACTACTTTAGTGTATTAAATTTGAGTATATGAAAATCCTTAACAATTAAAGACTTTCAAAGTTATGAGAATATTTTCCGTTGTGACCTTAAGGTTTAAATAGAGATCAGATACTCTTAATGGTCTCATGGTCTTAGAGATGAAAGGATAAAAATAGATTTTAATATGGGAGTATCAAAAGATAGATATCATGAAGGAAAGAAAACCCAAAATCCCACATATCAAAAGTGTGGGAAGAAGAATATTGGAAACTGCCTAAGGGGAACTAGGATATGCTTTAAATGTAGAAGAGAGGGGCATCAAGCTAATTTTTGTTGAATGGATTTAAATAATTACACTAATGTAGAATAATTAAGGAAGGAATATATCAACACTCAGCCTATAGTGTAGTGTTTCAGCTATAACTAATATGGTCCTTTTGCGAGCCAATGCCCTATTCCAAGGGTTTTCAGAGTAAATCAACAACAAAAATCTCCAAGGCAATAAGGAAGGGTATATTTTATTACTACTACTAAGGTGGATCCTGAAAATGATGTGGTGAAATATATTTTGGTTATTCATTCAAGAATAGAAATGGTTATATTTGATTATGATTCTATGAATTCTATAACATCATGCAATTTTAGTAGGACTTTTCGAAAATCACATCAAAATATGAAGTTGGAGTTATCTGTGAGATCATCGAATGGGTCAATTATTTCATCCAAAGTATATTAATTCTCCATGATTAATGTTTATAGACTTAACCTCCTAGAAAATATTGTCTTACTTACTTTGGTGGAGTTTTAAAAAAGGTTTTTAACATTATCCAAATAATTTATTAAAGAATTTTTTTAACATGTTTGAATTTTTAAAAAACGTTTTGAAAGTAATCATCATGTCATTTTGCAAACAATTACTATTTGTATTTTACCAAAAATATGAAAGGAATTTTTATTTTAACGTGTATGTTATGAACATAATTTTTCACCATCATGACCACTCAATGTTTTGAATGTTATTTTATAAGTTTTAAAAAGTTATATTTAAAGAAAATTATTTTCAAAATATTCTATGAACTTTTATATTAAAAATTATATTTTTAAAGTGAAAAGGTTATTTTTCTCAAAAAAAAATTAATGACATTCTTATAGTATTTATATTCATTAAAAACATTGAACCTTTATTATACTTATGATCCACTAGGGATGTATGATTTCATTACCATTCAATATATTATTCTAGATGATTTATGATTATATTTATTTGATTGGGGTAATTATTAACATTTCATATGTTATTTTTTAAATATTAATGTTTATATTGATTATATTTCACCTCTTTCATATGAAGAACACATTGGACTTATTAAGTGATGGGTGGGGCCCATAATTACATATCCCCTTGATGCATTGGTTGGTATCATGATATAAATTATCTTTAGTATTTGGTTGAGGTCTTACCCATTTAGGTAATATTTCTTAGCATGAGGCCTTGATGGAACCACAACAAATTCATAATTTAGCGGTGATTTTTTAAAAACTATAGCTAAATTTTAACTATTTATTAAAAAAACACACTTCATCCTCTGATCCCCCCCCCAATACACACCCCTTATCTTGTTATCACCCCCACCCAAGCTGTAGTGACCCTATCCTTTTACACATATCATTACATGATTTGAAGCATAATTAAGCATCAAATTACAAGACAATGATCATAAAGTCTAGTGTCTTTGGAGGAGTAGGTACATAATTAAACATCATAAAAAAATATTTTATTTAATCTCCATAATGAGATACTAACTTCCATTTATCTTCTTTATCTTCATAGGATAACCTGGTAAAAACATGAACAAAAGGGATGAGCTAAAAAGCCCAATAAGGGAATAAGCATAGAAATAAAACATAGCACATGGTTTAGAGGGAATAATAACATGTATAACATGGGAACATATAATCATGTCATCATAGGAATGTGGAAAAAACATAGATCATGACATAAACATGATTCAAGGCTAACCGCTAAGACTATATAACATGGTGGACAAAGTCCCATAAAGGAATCATGTTCACTCCAAATCCCAAAATGACGTCTTGTGAGACTAAACATTACCCAATGAATTTGAGTGATATATGGATTCGCTTATCATAAAATGTTCATTAATATGTGTGCCACAAGAATAATCATACATAATTAATCAAAAATAACATAAAGGTTACCCATGGAAAGAAATGGGTATCATAATCATGTCATAAGGCATTACAAATGGGTCTATCATAAAAGTTTCCATGAAATAGTGGATTTAGAACATACATGGACATTAATAAATGAAAATATTCATAGATAATAATATATGGTGTCTAACTGAAGTAGAATCATTTTAAAAGAGTATTTAGGACACTTTTGAAATTAACCACTTTAGTGCGGTTTTAAGGGAAAACATTAACGAGTCTTTAAAATGGAAAAGGCATATTTTTCTACACAAAAACAGAAATTAATAATGATAGTTTTTCATTATAAAATTAATGATTTAAAAAAATTAACGGTTTATTACAAAAAAATTATAGATAGAACATTTTAATGGGTAAGAAATTGGGAAATTCCCTTTAATCGGGCTTGCTTATCATGAAGTTTTGAGAAGAGAACCTTTTTAAAACATGAATTTCCCCATAAAAGAAAGATTATATGATCTAGATATATGATTTTTGAACATATACACATAATTTATAAGATTTACACAAAAATAAAGAATCATTACATAGGAATAAAGAGGGATAATGAGTAACCCGAAGGAAAAATAGGGGTTTGGGTAGAAACCCTTACCTTATGTCTGAAAGGGTTCTGCACTTGATCTTAATTTTATGGATAATCAAATTAAATCCATTAAATAATTAATTAATTAAAAACCTTTTATTAAATTAATTGATTTATTATGATTTTGTTAAGTTCATCTATAACCATTTTGATGAGTTATAGTATTAATTTTCATCACTTGGGAGTGCTCATTTTCTTAGTTTTCATGATCGGTTCATTTGTATAAGAATATAGAAGTTCATATAAAATAAAAATAGAAATATAGAATTTAAGTTATAAGTTATTAATGAACATATATAAGATTAAATTGTTATATAAGTCATTTTTTTTTATTTTGGGTGAGGATGAATCATTAAATAAGATGTTAGTAATAATCATTTGGATTATATGGGGCAGTTTTCACTCCCAACAAACTTGTTTTGTTTTATTATTCAACATCAAGTGTATAGAATATTTATATAACATTAAATATGATTTAATACATATATTTTTTTTAAACCATAAACATGGATTTATGACCATCCATGAATTCATTAATGGAAAATGAATTTTTTTGTCTTTGAAGGCAATAAATTAACACCTCATGAATGATGTTTTCATTTCTAGAATGAAAGGGAGAGGAGAAGGGGGTTTCATGTTAGATTATTCCATTAGAATAATAAAATTTTAGTATATGTAAATTAATAGATTTATCATTCAATTTTTATGAGGGGAGGTGAGGAAAGAACGATAAAATAAAATAACTTGAAAAGAAAGTAAAAGGAAAGGAAAGAGAATTTTACCTCTTGTATTTCTCCTCCTTGAGAGCCTCCTTAGGGAAAATATTTTGGCCTTTTGATTAGAACAAGAGCTTCTAAATGTGGGGGATAGTTTTGGTAAGATATTTTATAAGAATTTGTACAAGGATCAATGCTTGAGGGGTGTGAGGAGAAGAGGTGGAGAGGGGTGGTATTTATAGGGGAGAAGAGGAGTGTTTTCTCATTATTTTATTCATTAGTTTATTATTTAGGCTCAAGACTATGAATAGTTTGAGAATTATCATCAAATATATTAAAATAATGAAGGGTAGTTAGAGATTATGGTTCTTACATCATCCATGACTCAAGTAATGGCATATTTAATTTATAATCTATAAATACCGTAAATTAACATTATTTTACTATTCACCAAAAATTCAAGTATTTTAGAAAAATCCAAAAAATTCACACTAACCATTTTTTGATGTGTAGTATAAAAAATGAAATCCATTTTATGAAAATAATTGTCTAAATATAAGAAATTTAATTTTTAATTAAAATCATAATTTACTCAAAAAAATACAGATTTTAAAATAATAAATAATTTTATAACACTTTGAAAAATAAATTTAGGGATTATAAAATTACCCTACAATAATAAAATAATAAAATATTAATTTATGAGTACATTTTAAGGGAATAAATTTTATTTTAAAACTTTATATTAATTATAAAATTGAAAATAAATACTTATGTTTTATAAAAATATCAACACTTAGTTAATAATTTCTAAAATAATTATTCACTTATAAGATGATATAACTATATCATATTAAAATTTATAAGATTCCTAAATTTTATTTATACTTTCATAGGTAAGGTTACTATTATATTGTCTGGTTTACTATTTATAAGGTTCACATTACTATTACAAAGGTCAAGTTAATATTTCATCATTATAGTTTCCTTAAATTCAAGAAATACTTCCTATTTTATTCATTCATCATTTATAAATTTTTTATTTTGTTTTATATGTGAGTTTATGTGATTTATACTATATTAAATAACTATAATATGGGAATTTCCATTGATAAAAATTTGGATATTTACAGTCTTTCCTCCTTATGAAATTTTTTCCTCGAAATTTCATTTTACATTCTATGGTGAAAACAAGTGAGGGTATTTATCCTTTATTTCACCCTATAGTTCTCATGTTGCCTCTTTGTAATTATGGTTCCTCCATTGAACTTTAACTAAGTGAGCAGTCTTGTTGTATAGAACTTTATCTCTAAAATCCAATATCTTCACGGGCTTCTCCTTGTAAGAGAGATCATTTTCTAACTGTTCCACCTTTGAATTCAGTATATGTGAAGTATTCGGTATGTAATTCCTCAAGAGGGATATGTGTAATACATCATGTACTTGATACATGGTTAGTGTAAGTTCTATTCAATAGTCCATGACTTCAACATGATCAAGAATATCAAAGGGGTTGATGTACCTAGGACTCAATTTTTCATTCATACCAGATCTCATTATTCTCCTCCATGGAGATATGCATAGGGATACCATGTATCGAACCTTAAAATCAAGGTCTCATTGATAATTCTATGTATAACTCTTTTGTCGACTTTGGGCTTCCTTGATGTGATGCTGAATGTTTTTCACCTTGTCTGCTATTTCTTTAACCATTTCAGGTCCTAGCATCTTACATTCACTAAATTCATCCCATCATGTCAGTGTTCTACATATTTTCCCATAAAGTGATTTGTATGGATCCATTTGGATGCTTGAGTGGAAAAATTTGTTGTAATAGAACTCGACCACAGGAAGATGTTGGTCTCATACTCCTTTTAATTTCATAGAACACACTCTTTACATGTATTCCAGTGTATGAATAGTTCTATCACATTTTCTATTAGTTTGAGGATGATAAGCTGTACTGAAGCTCAACTCAGTTCTCATAGCATATTAGAGACTTTTTCATAACTTTATGGTGAATCTCAGATCTTAATCAGATAAAATAAATAGTTGTAATCCATGAAACCTTACCACTTCTTTTATATATATCTGTGTAAGTTGATCCAGTTTGAAATCATCTCGAATTGTGATAAATTAATCTACCTTTGTAAGACAATCCACAATAACCCATATAGAATTTTTTCCTCTGGATGTATTTGGAAGTATAGTGAAAAAGACCATGGTCATGTTCTCTGGATTTTATATTGGTATGGGAAGTGGGTGTATCATACCCTTAGACTTTTTTCTTATAGACTTCACTTTCTGACATACTAGGCACTTTGATGTATATTCAGTAATCTCCTTCTTCATATTGTACCACCAATAATTCTCTTGGATATCTTGATACATCTTTTCTCTCCCTTGGTAAATAGAGAGGGTTGATCTATGTGTGTCTTTCAGAAGATCCTTTTTTATCTCTGGATTAGATGGTACACATAGTCGTGACCTAAATATGATGACTCCTTCCTCATCTATTTTGAACTTTTATATTTTCCTTTTCACATGGATTCCACCTTCTTCTGAATTTCCACATCATTTATTTGATCATCCTTTATTTTCTACATAAGAGATAGTTGAGCAGTCATTTGAGAAAGGATTAATGATATTCCTTCCTTAATTATTCTCATGTTCATCCTTTGAAGCTCTAAGAAGATTGGATCCTTCTAAATTATCATCATTGACAAAGATGCAGGATCTTTTCTACTTAGAGCATATGCCACCTTATTTGCTTTACTAGGATGATAATGGATTGAGCAGTCATAATATTTGATGAGATTTAACCATATTCAATGGATCATATTAATATCCATCTATGTGAATATATATTTTAGGCTCTTATGATTAGTATAAATCTCACACTTCTCAACATATAGATAATGCTGCAATATTTTCAATGCAATGATCACAACCGCCAACTCCAGGTCATGTGTGGGATAGTTTTTCTCATGCATTTTCAACTTCATTGAGGTGTATTCTATCACTTTATAATTTTTCATCTTCATACATCCTAATCCCTTATTTGAGGCATCATTTTACACCACAAAGAGTTTCCCAGTTTTTGGTAGTGTGAGCACTAATGTAGTGATAAGCCTCTTTTTTAACTCTTTAAAGCTGTCTTCACATTCACTCATCCATACAAACTTCTCTCCCTTCCAAGTTATCTTGGTTAATGGGTTTTAAAATACTGATAATTTATTCACAAATCATCGGTAATTCCCAGTTAGACCAAGGAAACTATGGATCTCCATCACAGATGTTGGCATGGGACACTCTTCAATTGTCTTTGTCTTGAAAAGGTCCACAGATATCCCTTTTCTGGTGATTACATAACCCAATAATGATACTTCCTCCATCAAGAACTCAAATTTACTATACTTTGAATAAAATTTTTCCCTTCAAAAAGTCTTCAACATAGTATTCAAATACTTCTCATGTTCCTCCTTTCTCTAGGAGTATATTAGAATATCATTGATAAAGACTAATGAAAATTTGTCGAGGTAATCTCTAAAAACTCTATTAATTAAATCCATGAAAATATCTACATAATTAGTGAGTTCAAAGGGCAGCACTATGAAATCATAGTGTCCATACCTTGTTTGAAATTTATTCTTGTGAATATTTCCTTCCTTACCTTTAATTGGTGATATCCCGACCGAAGGTCCACCTTAGAGAAATAACCGGCCCCACATAGTTGATCAAACAAGTCTTCTATCTACGGTAAGGGATACTTGTTCTTTATCAGGATTTTATTGAGCTCATGATAATCAATTCAAAGTCACATTGATCCATCCTTCTTGTTTATGAAGAGGACTGGCGCACCCCATGGTGAAGAACTCATGCTTATAAAACCCTTATCCATATTCTTCTGTAACTACTTATTATTTCTTCCAGCTTAACAGTAGTTATTGTGTAAGGTTTCCTTGATATAAAAAAATATCTAGGAATAATTTCAATTGATAACTCAACCTCTCAATCACAAGTAAGACCATACAATTCTTCATGGAATACATTAGTGTAATCCCTCATGATGGGCATGTCTTCGAGCATGATTCTATCCTTTTTATCAAGAATTTGAGCTAGATATTCTTTCTCATGAGGCAAAAATATCCACAATTGAGATGATAATTCTTAATGAGATTCAAATTACTCATTACACTTGTATAAAATTGGAGGATGCTTCAGGATGTGAAGAGTGATCTCCCTTTCCTAACAGTTGATGTTGTCTTTATATAAATATATCCCATCCAAGCCCAATATAGAATCAAACTCTACCAAAGGGAGTATTATGAGACTTACTGGGAGGTTCAGTCCACAAACATTAACATGGGAGGAGTTATAAACTTTGGATGAAATAATTTCCCCATTTTATGTACTCACAGATAACTCAACCTCCAAATTTTGAGGTGGTGATTGAATAGTTCTACTAAACTTGTAAGATATTAAATAATTCATAGAACCAGAATCAAATAGTACATTCTATATTCTTGAATGACTAACCAGTGTACCTATAACCACATCATTTTCAGGATCCACCTCATCGATAGTGATAGCATATTCCCTTCCTTACTGTCTTGGAGGTTGTTATTGTTTATTACCTCTAACAACCCTTGTCTCAAGGAAATAGTTTGCATAATTCCCATGTTCCTTGCAGTTAAAACACTTCAATACAGGATGAGTGTTGATCTAAACCTTTCTTTTTGCTTTCAAATTAGTGGGATTATTCATATTAATTCAACATTTATTATCCATATTCCCTTCTCTTCCACATTTGAAGAATCTCTTAGTTCCCTTTAAGTAGTTTCCAGGATGATTCTTCCCATACTTTTGAAACGTCGTATGTATGGTCTTATTTCCATCATGGTATCTATCACCCATTTTAAACTTCATTTTCTTCTTTTTTTCACTGAGCCCATGAGACCACTGAGAGTCTCTGATATCTATTTCAACCTTGAGGGCACAATGTAAAATCTCATCATAACTATCGAAGTCTCGAATCGCCAACACTTTCCATAGACTCGGATTTTTTCTATTAAAGAAGCTATCCACCTTACTTTTAGTGTTCATGAAAAATCCAAAGGTGTATCTTGAAATACTTGTAATGTTTTCTTCATAAACCCCGATAGAATCATCTTATTTTTTTCATCAGTATGAGGAATTCTCTTTCCATCTTGTGATATATGGTTTGAGGAAAATATTTATTGAAAAGTATTTTCTTGAAATATTTTTATTACATGGAATCAATTTCCTCCTTGGAATTTCTATTCTTGATCAGTGTCCACCACTGATCAGCTTCCCCATCAAAATGATAAATTTTCAGCACAAATTTATTTTCTTCATAGAATTGGAGGAAAAATAATATATTTTCAATGGAGTTAATCCATTTTTCAACAAGGAGGGGGATCAGAATATCCACTAAACATGAGAGTTATTTTCTATATGAAGGATTCAATGGAAAATTTCACTTTATTTAGATAAGGATAGAGTTATACATGATTCAAGTTATTATTCATAACTTGAGCCAGTTGAGAAAGTATTATCATGAAGTTCTGAGAACTCATTCTCATTATATTTGGCGTATCATTAGGGCAATCATCAGATTTCCTATCACATTGATTGTTGGAACAAGTTATTCTATTTCCAGCCATTAACTAAGAAAAATAAAGTGTGATTATGGGATTGAATACTTAACTAATAATCATATAAAAAGAAAACATTGAACAAATAAGGATAAACATTTAAATGAAAATTATATCCTAAATTGTGATTCCCTAGTTTTAAATCTAGGTTATCCATGATATATTTCCTAACATACATTCTTATGAGATTTTTTTATTCCCTTAATAATGGTTCATAATGAGATTATGAATTTACCAAATAATATCCCCTGGGTGTGTCAAACTAGGTGCACATTAAAGCCCGTTTTTGTGTACCAAGTTACCCCGAGTTAGGCCTAGAGAACCTTTTCGAAGTTGTTACTCCTAGTTACATATGTTCCAAAACCACATACATGTATAGTATCTATACAAGGATTTATTTGGTTGATAAAGCACTTAAAATATACTAACAAAAATTTGGGGATTTTTTCTTATACATAGTCTTATCCCTAAGGCTTTTTATATATTTTTATAATCCTACTCCCAAAAATAACTAGACCTTTCATTGATACCAATGATAAAGACCCAATCCTTTTATACATATCATTACATGATTTTAGGCATAATTAACCATCAAATTACAAGACAAGGATCATAAAGTCTAGTGTATTTAGAGGATTAGGTACATAATTAAACATTATTAATACATATTTTATTTAATCTTAATAATGAGATCCTAATTTCCATTTAGCTCCTATATCTGTATAGGATAACCTGTAGAAATATGAAAAAAAGGGATAAGCTAAAAATCCCAGTAAGGGAATAAGAATAGGAATAAAACATAACACATGAGTTAGAGGGAATAACATGATGGCATAAAAGGCATGGAACATGAATAAACATAAGGAAGAATAATGTGTATATCATGAGAATATATAACCAAGGAATCATAGGAATGTGGAAAAAACATATAAAATGACATAAACATGAGTCAAGGCTAACCACCAAGACTAAATAATATGGTTGACAAAGTCCCACAAAGGAATCATGTTCACTCCCTGTCCCAACATGACCTGTCATGAGACTAAACATTACCCAATGCATTGAAGCAATATATGGGTGCACCCATCATAACATGTTCATGAATATGTGTGATGCATGAAGAATCATACATAAGGAATCAAACACAACATAAGGGTTGTCCATGGAAAGAAATGGGTATCGTAATCATGTCATAAGGCATTACAGATAGGAATATCATAAAAGTTACATGAAATAATGGATTTAGAAAAAACATATACATTCATAAAGGAAAATAGGAATAGATAATAATAAATGGTTCCCAACTTAAGTGGAAGTATTTTAAAAGAGTGTTAAGGAAACTTTTAAAATTATCCACTTTAGTGCGGTTTTAAGGGAAAACATTAACAAGTTTTTAAAATAGAAAATACATATTTGTTTAAAAAAAATAGAAATTAACCATGATATTTTTTCATGATAAAATGTTTGATTTAAAAAAAATGGTTTCTTACAACAGATTATAGATAACACATGAGAATGGGTAATAAATCGGGAAATTCACTTTAATCGGGCTTGCTTATCAAGAAGTTTTTAGAAGCGAACCTTTTTAAACAAGAATTTCTATATAAAAGAAGGATGATATTGTCACGACCTGACCCCCGGGGCCCGTGCTATGATTACCCCAATCCCTCCTTCCATAGGCCATGGGCTGGCGACTAGCACCAAAGGCGTAATTCCCTAAAATTGGGAAGGTATTTCCTTTATAACCTATAAACACACACCCAAGCAAGCACACAACTGGACAAAACACCAAGTAAAATATATAACAAAAGAGTGCTGAAAGTAAAAGGGGGTCGGAATACAAGCACAACAGTAAAGTACAAGAAACTGAAAGTGCATGTACAATTGAAGAAAAAGGAAAACAGCAACTGGGTTATCCTCCGAGGTTCCTACCTGAAGGGTAGGTATAGATCACCTCCTCATAACTCCTCATCCGTCCGTCTCCTCCATGTACCGACTCGTCATAAGGTCCATCTTAGGGTATTGTCTAGTCCTGGTACTCTCGGCCTCATTCAGCGTTTTCTGTCATCTGTAACCAACACAACAAGGTGTGGGCATATCCCATGTAGGGGTGAGTATAAAGATACTTAGTAGGGACCCCAAGACCCTCAAGGTCTCACAAAATCCAATAAGGATAAACCAAAAAGTATGAAATCAATAGATAACCTTACTTAGGTATATTAACATACATATACCTAAGTTACCAAGTGATCCATATCAATCATGAGGAAAACACAGAAAAACTAACTCAGCTCAACCATGATTTTATTCTAGGGGTAGTATCAAGTAACATCCCCAGTCACATTTTTAAAACCTCGGCTGCTGGAGAACTCCTCCTCTATCAAGTACAGTTGGCATGCCATGACACCAAGTGCACTTCCCACTAACCTTGGCCTGTTGAGGTACTCCTCCAGTCGAGTACTGTGGATCTGCTGCGTCACCAAGCGCGCTCCCCACTGTGGGTCTGTCATGTCACAAACCGCGCTCCCCCTCGTAGCCTGCTAAGGTACTCCTCCTATCGAGTACCGTGGGTCTGTCACGACACCAAGGAGCTCCCCACTGTGGGTCTTCCATGACACCAAGGTGCTCCCCGTTGGGCTAGTAGAGTCACTCAGAGTCAAAATGGTCAGCAGTCGTTTGGTCTCAGCCAGCTATTAGGTCTCCACACTACGCTCGCTCGTCTCTGGGAGGAACTGCTCCACGAGCTAATGGTCGATACTCCAACTATCACGAATTCTCATAAAGAAGTATCTCAAAGGTTTTCCACATCATAGGGGTCTAAACTCAATAGATTACATGCCAATTGGACGCAAAATATGTGAGTTATTAGACATTTAGTCCCAGGGGCTCGATTGGATTCGTGCTCGATCCAACCTGGTGGTATCTCAACTATACCCCAAAATCCAGTGGGGTATACTCAAAGGGACAGTCACGCTCTATGATTTCTAGTGCTGCTGAAGGTTCGTCAAACGGATGTCTGGGGCCAAAGATATGGTTAAAGGAGCGTAAATGGGTCGTAGGGGGACCGGGTCCGGTCTGACCTGGTCGGACCAACTCGGCCCAACCCAGCCTAGGCTGACCTAGTTCGGGTCGATCTAGCCTAACCCGTTGGGTCCGGCCCGACCCATTGGGCGGGCCGGCCAGTTGGTTTTGGCACGGCCCGCTGAGCCCAGCCCAGCAGGCTGCGAGGGGCCATAGAGAGCGGTGAGGGCGTGGACCGACCGTGAGGAAGGGGACCGACTGTGGGGCGGTGCGAGGGTGGTTCGGTCCAGAGGGCACCGCATGGGTGGATCAGCCCGGAGGGCGGGGCCGGTTTGTCTTAGAGCAGCACTAGGGGCGTGGGTGACTCGAGAGGAAGATGGGCGACGTGAGACCGGCATCTCGGAGGGATGGTGGTGGCGTAGTCAGGGTGGCTCAAAGGGCCAATAGCGGCACGGCCGATTCGGTTGGTGGGTGGCATAGCCAGTGTGTGGCGCGGCTGGGTTGGTGTGGCCGGTGGGTGGCGTGGTCGGCGGGTGGTGCGGCCGGCAGGTGGCGAGTCCGATAGGTGGCGCGGCTGGCGGGTGGCGCGAGCCGGCAGGTTGCATGATCCGGGGCGTGGGGCCAGTTTGGTCGGGGCGCTGCGAGGGGTGGCGTGGGTCGTGGTGGTTGTGGGTGGTGGAACTGTCGCCTTCGTCACCTCCACCATCATCCTTCATTCTGATGAACACCACAAAGAAGAATGGTGGAGGGGGTCGGTCCATGTTAGTTTGGCCCACACCCTCCATGTTTAGAGTGATATCAAGTGGATAAAATTTAATCATGAATCAAGAACTAGGATATTAATCGAGAATATTCACAAATTTAATAACCATCCCTACCTCGTATTGTTCATTGATGATGATTAGGAGGGAAGGTCAGTCGTCGAAGAAATCCCATGTCGGTTTCCTCCTCAAGGTGCTTCTAAGGAATAAGTCGAAGACATTTCTCATCAGTGTTCTTTGTGGAGGAAGCATTCTTCGTGGAGGAAGTGTTCTTCATTGGAGAGTGTAATCCTCCAAGGCTTGGGTGTCACATCAATTTACCAGCACTTCGTTTCTTGGTGAAGCCATCCCAAATACTCCTCCCAAGCTCCATATATATAAGAGAGAGGGGAAGGTAGGTAACGATCATGGAATTTATGACGGTTCATTTATTAGGAACCTTCCTAAATTCCAACGAAGCTGTTAATTAATTTAAAAAAATGGGTAAGCTAATTAACTCAGTTGGCACAATTAAAGGTATGTGTGTTGGCATAATTAATGTGGAGGAATTCAACAGGCTCCTCCCATATTTATTAGGGAGTTGAGGGTTTCTCCCAATTAAAGGCGAGGTTTAGTCCTGGGTGGTCCCCACCACCATAACCTCTCATGGGAGGTTATGGTTTGGGTGGTCCCCACCACCATAACCTCTCATGGGAGGTTATGGTTTGGGTGGTCCCCACCACCATAACCTCTCATGAGAGGTTAAGGTCTGGTGGTCCCCACTTCCAACTTCCACGTGGAGGTTTAGTTTTGGTGGACCCCACAACCTAACACCCATATGGGTGTTTAAAATAAAAATAAAAATGTCACACACTTTTATTTATTTTATTTTATTCTTACATGAAAAACCCAAAAACTATCTTTCACTCTTGACCCACTATTGTTGAGGTGAAAGTCTTCTTAAGCGAATATCGGTGTTGCGAGTTAAACGGTGCTCTCAGATTCCAATTCCGAGCACTGGTTCAAAATTTAAAAAACCTTCTTGCACGTTTACTGAACATAAACGAAAAAAAGTTCAGAAATTCATTCCGGGCACTCCGGGCCTCAGAATCATGCGCCGTCAATTTTCACGACTCGTAAAATTATCATATATTTTAAAAACAATTACATGGAAATTCCAGCTCTTTAAATTCTCCCAACCTCAGGCTTTACATCCTCGTAAGCCACAACTCAAACTAAGGGAACAAGTGGGGGTACTGGGCATGCATCTGAGCCTCCCACTCCTATATGCTCTCTTGGAGGTTCATGTGCTGCCAGCAAACGCGCACCTAAGGTATCAACCATCTACGAAGGACCTGCTCATGTCGATCCTCAATCTCTACTGGAACCTCCATAAAAGTCACTCCATCTTCGACTTCCATCTCGCCATGGTCGATGATGTGAGAAGGGTCGTGCACGTATCTCCTCAGTTGGGATACGTGGAAGACGTCGTGCTCCCGGTGCAACTGAGGTGGAAAGGCTAAGAGGTAAGCCACCTCGCCTACTCTACTGAGGACCTAGAATGGTCCAATGAATATCAGAGATAACTTTCCACCTTGACCAAATCTCTGTAGACCTCATCGGGATGAGACCCATAGAAAGACGTGATCGCCAACCTCGAACTCCAGAGGTCTCCGTCTCCTATCATCATAAGACTTTTTCCTACTCTGTGCAGTCTTCATCCGCTCTTGGATGATCTGCACCTTCTCTGTGGTAGCTCATACCATCTCTAGTCCCACTAGTGCTGACTACCCTGGGTCAGTCCAGCATAAGGGTGATTTGTAAGGTCTCTCATAAAACGCCTCAAAAGGTGTCATCCCAATGGTGGAGTGATAGCTGTTATTGTATGAAAACTCCACCAAAGACAAGTGATCCTCCCATCTGCGACCGAAGTTGAGGACACAAGCACACAACATGTCCTCGAGGGTCTGAATGGTCCACTCAGTCTGACCATTCGTCTAAGGATGGAAGGCGGTGCTCAAACGAAGTTTTGTCCCAAAAGCCTCCTACAACCCCTTCCATATATGGGAAGTAAAATTTGTATCATGATCAGAGAAAATCTTTTTGGGTACTCCATGTAGTCACACAATCTCCTGTACATAGAGGCGTCCCAATCTCTCTACTGAACCCTGCTCTCTGATCGGTAGGAAGTGAGCTGACTTGGTGAGTCGGTCGACGATCACCCAGATCGAGTCATGTCCCCTGGATGTACGTGGAAGACCCCTCATGAAGTCCATAGATATCCCATCCCACTTACACTCCGGGACCTCTAAAGTTTGAACCAAGCCCACTGGTACCTGATGCTCCTCCTTCACTTTCTGATAAGTTATGCATCAAGAGACAAACTCTGCAATTTCTTTCTTCATTCTCGGCCACCAGTGTTGTAGTTGGAGATCCTAGTACATATTTTCCACTCCTAGATGTAATCCTAGAGGGGATGTGTGGGACTCCCTCAACACTTTCTCATGAATTGACACTGGTACCATGGTACATCCTCTGAAGAGAATGATGTGTTCCCAACCTTCAGAAAATCCAGCAGGTGCCTGCCCTGTGGATATCTGAGCATGTCGAGCCTCACAGTTAGCGTCCCCATGCTGTGCCTCCATGACTCACTAAAGAAGTGGGGGAGTGATTGTAATAGACTGAAGAAAATATGCTCCATCTTTATCCATGAAGGATATATGCAAAGCGGCCAGCTTCTCTATCGCCTCACCAAGCAGCTGTATACCAGATCTCCTGCTGAGTGTATCTGCTACAACTTTTCCCTTTCCAAGAGTATATACTATCTCGAAGTCATAGTCCTAGAGGAACTCAAGACAACATCACTGTATCAGGTTCAGGTCCTTCTAGGAGAAGATATACCTGATACTCTTGTGATTAGAGTACACTGTAAAATACTCGCCCATCAGATAGTTTCGCCACATATTCAAGGAAAAGACCACTGCTGCTAAATCCAGGTCATGGGTAGCGTAGTTCTTCTCATGTTGTCTCATCTATTGAGAACCATATGCGATCACTGCTCTCTCGTGCATCAGGACACATCCATGTCTGGTCCCTGATGCGTCGTAGTAGACTACGTACCCTATACCTTCCTTTAGAAGCCTCAAGATGGGGGCACTAGTCAGCCTATGCCTCAGCTCCTGGAAGCTCTGCTGGAATCTCTCCGACCACACAAAGGATTTCCCCTTCTTCGTCAGGGATAATAGTGGTGGTTCAACTCTGGAGAAATTTGGCATAAATCTACAGTAGTATCCATCCAAACCCAATACACTCTATACTTCCCTCACACTCATAGGTGGCTCCCAAGAAAGTACTGCCTCAATATTTTATGGATCCACTGCAACTCCAGCATCCGAGATGACATGTCCGAGAAAGTGAACCTCTCGGATCCAGAACTGGCACTTTGAGAGCTTACCATAAAGATGGTGCTCTTGGAGTGTGTCCAGTACTACCTGAAAATGGTAGGCATGCTCCTCTTTAGTAGTCAAGTAGACCAGAATGTCGTCAATAAAGACTACGACAAAGCGATCAATGTATGGTTGAATGATACTATTCATGAGTCCCATGAACACTGCTGGAGCATTGGTTACACCAAATGACATAACCAAGAAATCATAGTGGCCATACTGATACCTGAAGGTTGTCTTCTTCACATCCTCATCTCGTACTCTAAGCTAGTGATAGCCTGACCTGAGGTCTATCTTCGAGAACCATCATGTTCTCTTTATCTGATCAAAGAGGTCATCAATCCTCGTAAGTGGGTACTTGTTCTTCAAGGTCACCTGGTTCAAGAACCGATAGTCAGCACAAAGCCTCAAGATCTCATCCACCTTCTTGGAGAACAAAATCGGGGCTGCCCAAGGTGAAACACTGGGCCGGATGAACCCCTTCTCCTACAAGTCCTCTAGTTGTACCTGCAGCTCGTGAAGCTCTACGGGATACATCCGATACATTGGTGTAGATATCAGTTCCATCTCGGGGTACAAGTCAATGTAAAATTACACCTCTCTATGAGGAGGTAGACCTGGGACATCATCAGGGAAAACATCCATGTATTGGTCCACCACTATAGGATAAATCAGACACTCTACATCAACAGCTCCGAGGGTAAGGATAGCCAACTAATTAGTGATCGGATGCACGCTCCTATGAGAAAGTCCATCCAGTGCTGCAAAGGCTCCCTTCTCACCGGTGAAGGTAAAACTGGTCCCATCCATGCGGACACACCGCACTTTGTGCCTAATACAGTCAATCTGAGCATGGACTGTAGATAACCAATCCATTCCCAAGATGACGTCGTAAGGCCTCGATGCTACTACTAGGAGATCCCAGCCAAAGCTATCACCTCTTAGAGTAAGCTCACACTGCTGGAACCAGTGCGTAATCATTGAATCTACTCCTATAGGAGTATCTAGCTGTAAGGATCGAGCCAATGACTCCAATGGAATCTCCGACCTCCGAAGGAGGGTCGTGCCAATAAAATAATGACTGGAACTTGTGTCTATAAGTACTATAGCTAAGGTGGAGTAGACATAGATCATACCTCATATCATCTCCGGAGCACCATGATTGTAGGTTTCAGCTGCCTAGAGCTGAGCTCTCCTCTATCCACATGCTCCCTACGGTCGTGGTGGACCTCCTGGTGGTGGTGGCAGTAATATCTTGAATCGTTGACCATCACCAGTTGCATGAACAACACCTCTCCCACATCCGGATGCTCCATGAAGACCACATAGATCGAATCTATCTCTCTTCCTGGGCGGTCCTTCAACCATCTTCTAATCATCCGTACGACGGGTTAGACAGTCACGAGCCATGTGACCCTGCCCGTTGCATGAGTAACATTGCATGCTCTTGGTATGAATAGATCTTCTTAGGGTTCCCCACACAACCGACTCTGAATCATGCGGTCTTCCACCTATAATTTTGGTCCTCTTGGACCTCTGTGACATATGTCTACTGTCAGCTGAAAAAGACTCTGCTACGTGTCGACTAGTGGTGGATCTCACTGTTGGAGACTACTCAGGAAGGAAAATCTCTACTAGGAGGGCTCTCTCTAACACCCCCGCCTATGTTGGGATGCTGAGTCAGATCACCAAATCCCTGATTTCCTGCCTAAGTCCCTGCTCGAAGGTTCGGGCCCTGAAGAATGGGTCCCGAACTATATCGGTGGAGTACCGTGAGAGGTTTTTGAACCTCGCTGAGTACTGAGCTATAGTCATGCTGCCCTACTGCAGATGAAGTAGCTCCTGTATTAATACTGCGTGAAGAGATGCTGGGACAAACTCTACCTGAAACAGGCTCTCAATGTCTTCCCAGAGAAGCGTCACCTTTTCCTGGACCTGGAGCATCAAGCTCCACCATCTGCATGCTACTTCCTGTAGAAGGTTGGTAGCAAGGATCACCATGAGGTCTGATGGTGTCCCTACCAGTTAGAAAACTCTCACCATAGCCTGCATCCAATCCTCAGCTGCCTGTGATTCCATCTCTCCCCTGAACATGGGTGGCCTCCGGTGCTGGAACTTATGTAACACGCTCGAGCGGCGTGCACCATCTGCTGCTGGGGCTGGTGGCATCGGTGGCCCAACGGGTAGTGGTACTCCTGGTGCCTCTGTTGGAAAAGGTCCCTACACCGAGGCCTCGTCTCTCAGTGGGATATTTGTGCATAAAACTCTTGGAACTCTAGTTGGCTGTCTGCGTGGAGGCATTCTAAAAAGAAACAGGGGCGCTACGGTTAAAAGAGATATACTTGGTGAGCAGGCCCAATGAGCTGACTTAAATAAAAATTTTTAAAACACAAAAAAAATCAGTGTTTCTGTGCATCGAGTCGAAAATCAGAAGTCAGGGTCCTGTTGAATGGATACTTTGGTCACCGCACCAACATTGGACTCCCTAAACTGAAAACCACACTCAC
Organism: Viscum album; assembly: GCA_963277665.1. Classification (NCBI taxonomy): domain Eukaryota; kingdom Viridiplantae; phylum Streptophyta; class Magnoliopsida; order Santalales; family Viscaceae; genus Viscum; species Viscum album. The sequence continues at coordinate 406,186,833 of OY728134.1, forward strand.
TAAACTTAACACTATTTCTTCACAAAAAAGAAAGATCAGAGTCCTAAGTTCTACGGTAGACTTAACTCCTCTGATACCAATTTGTCACAAACCGTCCCCCGAGGCTCGTGTCGTGACTACCCCAAACCTGCCTTCCATAGGCCAAGGGCTAGAGACTAGCCCCAAAGGCATAATTCCCTAAAACTAGGAATGAATTGCCTTTATAACCTATAAACACACATACAAGAAAGCACACAGCTGGATGAAACAACAAGTAAACTGTATAAAAAAAGTGTGTTGAATGTAAAAGCAGCCGGAATACAAGACCAACAGTAAAGTACAAGAAACTAAAAGTACAAGTACAACTGAAGAAAAAGGAAAACAACAACTGGGTCTTCCTCTGAGGTTCCTACCTGAAGGGTAGTTACAGATCGCGTCCTCAGCACTCCTCGTCTGTCCGTCTCCTCCGTGTACCAACTCATCGTAATTTCCATCTCTGGGTACCATCCAGTCCTGGTACTCTCAGCCTCAGTCAGCGTTGTCCATCGTCTGCAACCAACACAACAAGGTGTGTGTATAGCCTGTGTAGGGGTGAGTATAACGATACACAGTAGGGACCTCGAGACCCTCAAGGTCTCACAAAATCCAACAAGGATAAACCACAAATTATGAAATCAATAGATAACATTAATTAGGTATATTCCCATACATATACCTAATTTATCAAGTGATTCATCTCAATCATGAGTAAAACACATAAAAACTGACTCAGCTCAACCAGGATTTTATTCTAGGGGAAGTATCAAGTAACATCCCCAGTCACATTTTCGAAATATCGACTGCTGGAGAACTCCTCCTTTATCGAGTACAGTGGGTCTACCATGACACCAAGCGTGATTCCCACTAACCTTGGACTGCTGAGGTACTCCTCCTGTCAAGTACCATGGATCTGCTGCATCACAAAGCGCACTCCCCACTGTGGGTCTTCCGCATCACCAAGCGCACTCCCCCTCATAGACTGCTAAGGTACTCATCCTGTTGAGTATCATGGGTATGCCGCGACACTAAGGATCTCCCCATCGTGGGTATTCCATGATACCAAGGCGCTCCCCATTGGGCTAGTAGAGTCACTCCAAGTCAAAATGGTCATCAGTCATTAGGTCTCATCCAACTACTAGGCCTTCGCACTACGCTCGCTCGTCTCCAGGAGGAACTACTCCACGAGCTACTGGTCGATACTCAAAAAATGAAGAAGTCTCAAAAAGAAGTATCTCAAAGGTCCGCCACGTCATAGGGGTTTCAACACAACAGACGGCGCGTCAATCGGACGCCCAATCTGTGAGTTATTAGCCATTTAGTCCCGGGGGCCCAGTTGGATTCGTGCTCGATCCAACCTGACCGTATCTCAACTATACCCCAAACTCTAGGGGGGTATACTCAAAGGTACCATCATGCTCCAAGATTTCCAGCTCCGTTGACAGTTCATCAAACAGATGTTCAGTGCCAAAGATATGGCTGAAGGAACGTAAATGGGTCATAGTGGGCCCGGGTTAGGTCTGACCCGGTCAGACCAACCCCTCCCAACCTAGCCTGGGCCGACTTGGTTCGGGTCAACCCGGTCTGACCTGTTGGGTCTGGCCAGGATTGTTGGGTGGGCCAGCCCATTGGGTTCAGCTCGGCCCGCTGGGCCAAACCCAGCAGGCCGCGAGGGGCCGCGGAGAGCCGTGAGGGCGTGGACCGGCCGCAAGGGCGCAGACCGACCGTGGGTCAGCACGAGGGCGGTTTGGCCCTGAGGGCGCTGCGTGGGCAGCTCGGCCCGGAGGGCGGGGCCGATTTGGCTCAGAGCACCGCGAGGGGCTCGGAGCACCGTGAGGGGTGCGGGCAGCTCGGGAGGCCGGCGGGAGACGCGAGCCAGGTAGCTCGGAGGGCCGATAGCGGGATGGCTCAGAGGGTCGGTGGTGGTGCAGCTGATTCAACAGGTGGGTGGCACAGCTGGTGGGAGGCATGACCTGAGTGGCGTGTCCGGCGGGTGGCACGGCCAGCGGGTGGCACGACCGGCGGGTGGTGCGAGCCGGGGCGCAGAGCCAATTCAACCAAGGCACCGTGAGGGGTGGCATGGGTCGCGGTGGCCACGGGTGGCGGTGTCGTTGCCTTCGTCACCTCCACCATCTTCCTTCATTCCAATGAACACCACAAAGAAGAACGACAGAGGGGGTTGGGCCATGTTAGTTTGGACCGCACCCTCCACGTTTAGAGTGATAGCAAGTGGCAAAACTTTTATCATGAATCAAGAATGAGGATATTAATCAATAAGATTCATGAATTTAATAACCATCCCTACCTCATATTTTTCGTTGATGATGATGATGAGGGAAGGTCGGTCGTCGAAGATGTACCACGTTGGTTTCCTCCACAAGGTTCTTCCGAGGAAGAAGTCGAAGACGTTCCTCACCGGTATTCTTCGTGGAGGAAGCATTCTTCATGGAGGAAGTGTTCTTCTTTAGAGAGTGTAATCCTCCAATTGTTGGGCATCACATCACTTTTCCAGCGCTTCGTCGCTTGGTGAAGTCATCCCAAATCCTCCTCCCAAGCTCCATATATATAGGAGAGTGGGGAAGGTAGGTAACGATCGTGGAATTTATAACGGTTCATTTATTAGGAACCTTCCTAAATTCCAACAATGTTGTTACTTAATTTAAAAAAAGGGGTAAGATAATTAACTTCATTGGCACAATTAAAGGTATGTGCGTTGGCACAATTAATGTGGAGGAAGTCAAGAGGCTCCTCCCACATTTATTAGGGAGTTGAGGGTTTCTCCCAATTAAAGGGGGGGGGGGGGGTTTAGTCCCGGGTGGTCCCCACCACCATAACCTCTCATGGGAGGTTAAGGTCTGGTGGTCCCCACTTCCAACTTCCACATGGAGGTTTAGTTTCGGTGGACCCCACCTCCCAACACCAACATTGGTGTTGCAAATAAAAATAAAAATGCCACACACTTTTATTTTATTCTTACACAAAAAACCCAAAAACTATATTTCACTCTCGACCCACTACTATTGAGGTGAAAGTCTCCTTAAGAGAATATTGGCGTTGCGAGTTCAACGATGCCCTCATATTTCAATTATGAGCACCGGTTCAAATTTTAGAAAAACCAGCTCGCATGTTTACTGAACATACCCGAAAAAAAGTTCAGAAATTCATTACGGGCACTCTGGGCCTTGAAATCACGTGCCGTCATTTTTACGGACTCGTAAAATTCCCATATATTTTAAAAAAGAAAATTACATGGAAATTCTGAGTCTTTACAGATATGATATGGATATATGATTTTGGGATATATAAATATAATTTATAATAGTTACACAAAAATAAAGAAGTGTTACATAGGAGTAAAGAGAGAGAAAGAGTACCCCAAGGAAAAACGGGGGTTTGGGTAGAAACCCTTACCTTATGTCTGAAAGGGTTCTACACTTGATCTTAATGCACTGAATAATCCAATTAAATACATTAATTAATTAATTGAAAAACCATTTATGCAAGTATTTTATTTATTATAATTTTATTAAGTTCATTTATGGAATTTTTGATGAGTTGTAGAGTTCAATTTCATCATTTGGGAGTGCTCGTTTTCTTAGTTTTCATGATCGGTTTGTTTTTATAAGAGTATAGAATTTCATGTAAAATGGAAATATAAATCAAGAATTGAAGTTATAAGTTATTAATTAACATAAATAAGGTTAAATGGTTATATAATTCATTTGGTTATTTTTGGTGTGGATAAATCATTGGATAATATGTTAGTGATAATCATTTGGATTATATTGGGCGATTTTCACTCACAACAAACTTATTTTGTTTTATTATTTAAAATAATTTCTATATAATAATTACTGAACATTAAATAGGATATAATAAATATATTATAATTTTTTTACCATAAAAATGGTTTTATGACCATACTTGAAAGTGTTAATGGAAAATGAAAAATTTTCATCCTTGAAGAAGATAAATTAACACCTCACGAATGACGTTTTCATTTCTAGAATGAAAGGGAGAGGAGAAGGGGGTTTTATTATGGATTATTATATTAGAATAATAAAATTACAATGTATTTAAGGTAATATAGTTATCATGTCATTTGTATTATGGGAGGTGAGGAGAGAATGATGAAAGAAAATAACTTGAAAAGAAACTAAAAGAAAAGGAAAGAGGAATTTACCTCTTGTATTTCTTTTCCTTCAGAGCCCCTATAGGGAAAAGGTTTTAGTATTTTGGTGATACCAAGAGATCCTGAATGGGGGAGAGGTTTGGTAAGATACTAGAATAGAATTTGGACAAGTCTCAAATCTTTAGATGTCTGAGGAGAAGAGGTGGAGAGGGGTGGTATTTATAGGGGAGGATAAGGGTATTTTCTCAATATTTTATTCATTAGTTTATTTTTTTGGCTCAATAATATGAATATTTTGAGAATTATTTACAAATATATTAAAAAAATTAAGGGAGTTTGATATTATAGTTTTTATATCATCCATGACTCAAGGAATAATGTATTTAATTTATAATGTATAAATATCGTAAATTACCGTATTTTACTATTCACCAAAAATTCAAGTATTTTAGAAAAATCCCAAAAATACACCCTAAACATTTTTTGATGTGTATAATTAAAAAATTAACTCCATTTTATAAAAATAATTTTCTAAATATGATAAATTTAATTTTTAATTAAAATCATAATTTACTCGAAAAATACAGATTTTAAAATTATAACTGATTTTATAACACATTGAGAATTTAACTAAGGTATCATAAAGATACCCCATAATCATAAGATAAAAAAATATTAATTTATGAGTAAGTTTTATGGGAATAAATTTTTTTTTAAAACATTATCTTAATTATAAAAAAAATACTTATGTTTTATAAAAATATCAACACTTAATTAATAATTTCTAAAAAAATTATTTACTTATACTATGATATAATTATATCATATTACCATTTATATGATACCTAAATTTTATTTATACTTTCATAGGTGAGGTTACTATTCCATTTTTTGGTTTATTATTCATAAGGGTTGCATTGTGATTCCAAAGGTCAAGATACAATTTCATTAGTATAGGTTTCTTAACTTCTAGAAATACTTATTATTTCATTAATTCATCATTTATAAAGTTTGTATTGTGTTTTTTATATGTGTTTATGTGATTTATACTATATGAAATAACTATAAAAATTAAATTTCCATTGATAAAAATTTTGGTTCGCTACACGATCCCTCGCCACTGTGTTTCCCCCCCTCATCGGTTGCTTCATTCCTTTCCCCTCACCACCGCTAGACATAACCAGTGATCCCTATCCCCCTAAGCCCCCTAAGTTTGAGCGGTCATCTATGGTTTGGCCTCCAGTAACCCTCTCCCTTCTTTTATTCCCCATCCCTTGATTTCAGGCAAGTTTTTTATGTTCCTTTAGTGATTTGAGGTTAGTATCACCCTCTGCACACCTCCCTTGATCTTTTTATTGGTTCTTTATAATTTTTTTCTCAGTTTTGGGTTTTATTTAGAGATTTTATAGGAGAATGGTGGAATATCCCAATTATATTGGTGCTTCTATTCATCCATGAGAGTAGACGTCATGGGGTAGTTTTTTTGGTGATGTCTTCTCATTTCATTAAGGTATGATTTCCATGTGAGTTTCCTATGTTTTTTCCTTGTTTTGGTTTTAATTTATCTATGGTGTTCATGTGGGTTTAGTGGTAGATTTATCTCTATTTTTGTTCATCCATTTTTATACATATTTATAATTCATACTTTCACTGTGCATGAAAATAAAATAATTTCTATTTAAATTTTCTGATGTTGATAGTTCTTTTTTCCATTGGGGATATGCAATATTCATCATTAGATGATCTCAAGATACTTATTCCACTATATAATAAACTTTTTCATGTAAAACAATCTTGGAATTATGTGAAGTATCAACCCTCATGTAAACTTGTTTTGAATAGTTAACATGAATAGTCTTTATACTTAAAACATTGACTTTATGAACTAGAAATTTTTTATTAAGTTTTTTATCTTTATTCTATATTCATATTCAATTTTTATCGCTTCAATATTCTTTGAATTTTGGAGAACCATGTTTTCTAAATTAAATCCCTGTGTTTAATACAATAATAATGGATCCCATATACTTTAGTGGGATGATTGATGGAACATTTTATGAAGTGATATCATCCTCTCCCATATACATTGTATTTGTTTTCATTAATTAGGAGTGAGAAGAAAGTGAAAAATGATTAAAAAAATAGAAAAGTAATAGAGTCACATATTGAAAATCCATTTTCTAGTAGGTATTAATAATAAATATAAAGGTGTATTGTTGAACCAAATTTTTTTTTCTGATATTTTTTTCAATAAGGATCAAATACCTTTAGGTCATCTAAATGATGTCAATATATTGATGAATAATATATTGGAAGGATGTTTGAGGATCCTAAGAATGTTGAGATGAATCATGGAGTTCCCTCGAAAGGTATTTTGATGTCTAATGAATTGTTAATATTTTTTTATTTTGTTGTCTGACCTTGTTACTTGGAAGCGATTCAAGTTAGTGTTGCCACTTTTTGTGTTGAAATAGATGTTTAAATAAGTGTTTTCAATGGATTTTCAAAGATCTATTCTGATGTTGGAAAAGGTGTTTTAGAATGTTAAATATGTTTCCAAGGGTACTGATTTTATGAATAATATCCCTTTGGAAAAATAAAATTTGAAAAGAGATTAATTTCAATTTGAGGTAGTGGATAATTACTAAGGAACATATACATGTGATTATTGATGTGATGGTATTCTATTTCCATTTTCATCATTCTTACACCAAGATAAATTATTCTATGTAGAATACATTTAAGAATAACATTTATGTTTTACAATTTATTTTTCAGTTTGGTTTAGTGGATAATTTATATTGAGATGATGATAGTAAGGCATCCAACCTATAGTATTCTATTATAGATTTTTGAAGGAGATCAATTTATCCTTTATTAACTGCATGTGTGAGACAGGACTACAATTCTGAGTTTGAGTAAACCTTAAAGATTAATAGATACTAAGGCAGTAGATTGGATTATTCAATAGTGTATCCAACATTAAATTTGAGGATTTTTAGGACATAGGCTTTGTATACATGGTATTGGATAATGACCCCTTAAGGAATTTAACCCTTTGGAATCTATATCGAATACCTTGGGATGTGCTGATAGGATTTCATCATACTCTAGAAAGATGTTTATGTGTGAGTAAAGTACTACATTGCCTCATTAAGGTCGTGACAGTTATGCACTAATGTTTAATGGTTATTTTTTTCTTTGATTGATTTGTTTCACCTTGTAAAAATTGTATTTATTTTGAAAATGAATAGTAAATGGATCATTTATTTTCTTTAATATCTCTTCTAAATATAAATGTATTTTCTTATTTGTTTTAAAACTAGAATATATGGTCTATCATATAATTGAAAAATGGGTGCTTGACACCAGTTGACTTTCTTTAAATAGGGATGTCTTTCCTTAAAAAGTGATTTTACAGAAATAGTTAGATTTATAAATTGGTTTTCAATGTGCAGTTTGATAAATGATTTAAAAAAAAATTGAAATGTAGTTTTCTTAATGATTTTATGATTTTTCTATTGATTCTATTTTATATAATACCATCCATGATTGATTTCCTTTTTTTAAATTTGACTTTTTAGTACTTATATAAATCTTCTTATAAATACTTGGGTTGTGTTTTTTTCACTTCCATTTATCTATTTTTCTAATTAGTGATACTTATGTGTTTTAATTTTCTTTAATAAAGTGTAAGAACATTGTGATATGTATGGATAAAAGATGGATCAGGTTTTTGAGGAACACACCTCAGTATGCTCAGGGTTTGGAGGAGTTTTTTATTTTATAATTTCTAATCGATCTATTTATGGGACAATAAGATTTTCATGTCCTAAATGTAAATTTATAAGACGTTTGAAGAGATATGAAGTTTATAAAAACTTGATATTGAAGTAGTTCCCAGCTCAATATTTGGGTTAGATTAGGTATGGAGAATCAATTGTTACAGAAATTTTGACAACTGATGTCAATCAATAAAATGATCTCCTAACTTCATCAACAATGGAAAATGAAATTAAAAACCTTATAATGATGCTTTAGACATTAAAATACAATAACATTAACAACAAAACATATCAGAACAACCAGTTGAGGGTGCTATAAATAGTAACTTGACAAGTGATGTTTTTGGGACTATAGGAAAACCAGATGAAGATTGTAACATATCATTGGATCCTCCAATTGATTATATGGAGACTAATATAAAAAATAACTTCATTGAGTAGAAAAATGTGTTTCATGATTTAGTTGATGATGTAAATCAAGAGCTATATGGTAGATTTTTTAAATACTCAAAACTTTCTTTTCTGCTGAATTTGTATCATATCAAATTACTATGTGAAATTACAAATAAGGTTATGTACATGATATTGGAATTGTTTCATGATGCATTTCCTAAAGATATTATCCCCGAGTCATTTTATGATATATAAAAAATTGTTAAATGGATTGGTCTAAATTATACAAAATACATGCTTGTCCCAATGATTGTATGTTTTATTGGGGAGATAATTCAAGAAGACATGATTACAAAAAATGTTTTTCTTCTAGATGGAATTTAATGGGTGATGTTGGAATTATGAATTAATATACTTCTATGAAGAAAAATAAAAATAACACACCTACAAAGGTTTTGTGTTACTTCCCTTTGAAACCTCAGTTAAAAATATTATTCATGTCATCAAAAACTATTAACCACATGAAGTGGAATTCTATAGAGAATAATAATGATGGGTTAATGTGACATATAAGATATTCACAATCGTGGAAGAAATTTGATTCATTACATCCATATTTCTCATCTAATCCTAGGAATGTGGTATTGGGATTGCCTTATGATCAATTCAACCCATTTGGGACTTTGAACACTAGTTATATAATTTGATCGGTTATTTTGATATCTTATAATTAGTCCCTATGGATGTTCATAAAACAAACATATTTCATCATTTTGATTATTATTACTAGAAAAAAATTCCTGGAAATGATATTGATATACACTTTAGCATCTAATTGAATAATTATAGGAGTTATGGAGAAACATTTTTGAGATATATAATGAATATTCTAGAACAATTTTCAAAATACACGCTACTCTAATGTGGACCATTAGTGAATTCCCTGGACTTGGGAACTTTTTTGGTTCGAACACTTACACAGGTTTGGATTTTCTTGTTTGTAACTTTAATTTTTAGCCAGAATGACTACCTTACAGTAAAAAATGGTGCTTCTTGTGTCATCAAATATTTCTTAATGCATCTCATAGATTTTGGTTGAACAAGTCAAAATTCAATGGTTTTATTGATCTTAAACCACCTAATTTTTTTTAATAGGTTTTAAAATTTTAAAAAAACTTGGAAATGTTGAAATAGAATTTAGGATGGTGCGTAATTTAAATTATAGTGGTAAATGAGTTTGAAGTGCATCATCAAGTGAAATTGGAATTCAAAAATGGAAGAAAAAAAGTATATTCTTCAAACATCCGTATTGGAAATTTAATTTATTGTGACATAGTCTGGATGTTATGAATATTGAGAAGAATGTTTTTGAAAATTTTATCTTCACATTTCTTAATGATCATGGAAAATCAAAGGACCATCTTAATGTTCATAAGGACTTACAAACAATGAATATAAAGCGTTCTCTCTGACCATATGAGAATATAAATTTTTCTTTGGAAATTTTTGCAATGAAAAATAGGGATAAAGATACATTTGTTTGAATTTTAAAACATGTGAATGTGTCTTATAGGTATTCAAGTAACATCTCAAGGTGTTTTGACATAAATAATCATATCTTGTATGGATTGAAAATTCATGATTCACATATTTTGTTTCAACAATTACTACCATTGGTATTGTGTACATTATTACCTAAAAAGGTTACTAATGTTGTACTCTAATTGTTTACATTCTTCAAAAAACTATGTGAGAACACTTTAAAACCATACAAGCTTGAAAAATGTCATAATATATTTGTATTAACACTTTCTTAAATGAAGATGATACTTCCTCCATCATTTTTTTACAATTATGATGCATTTACTTGTGCATTTGGTCAAGGAAACTAAATTAGGAGGCCCCATAAATTATTTATTGATGTATTCAATTGAGAGTTACTTTATTTATATGTTTTTCATCCTAAGTAAACAATTATTGGCACTTAATTAAATACACAATTATGTTTTATTTTTTTATGTCATGGATATCTTGGTCATTTGAAATCATATGTGAAAAATAAATCTCAACCTGAAGGATCTATTTCTAAATGCTATTTGGAAAAAGATTTTCTTACCTTTTATTCTATATACTTGGATGATATTTAGACAATATTCAATTTATCTGGACATGTTTAAGACATTTTTACTCAATCTCAACTATATGGGAAATAAAAAAAATCTTTACTACTATTGGCTAACCAGTTGGGAGGAGCTCAAACATTACACTAACAGAAATGGAATTATTACAGGCACATAGATATGTGCTGATGAATAGTGAAATTGAATATACTTTTATTAAAGATATCATGATACAAATAAAGAGATGAATGAGAGTCTGAACACATAATGAGAAAGATATAACAAAAGATGTTAATAAAGATCCTGTAGAACGGTTTTCACATTGTGTAAGTTTATAAATATTGAAATCAATGAGGATAATATGTTTACACATTTATTTTGTAAATCTAATAATGTATATTAGTTTTTTTAGATCATTAATTCTTGTACTTGGGTAAAGTTTTTAGAATATTTTATGTTTATGGGTCGATGTCCTCTAAAACAGGCTAGAAATATCGATGCTTATAATGTGAATGGATTTAAATTTCATACAAACGATCGAGAAGAGGGTTTGTAAACACATAATAGTGGTATATTTATGATTTTTGAATTGGTATATTATTTAAATTTGACTGATATTATCGAATTAAACTGCCATGGGAATTTTTCATTTGTTTTATTCAAATACAAGTGGGTCGATATTAATGAGGGTATTAAAAGATATTCCTTGCAATTTATTTTAGTGAACTTCTCTTGGTTGATTGATGTTGGTGACCATGAATTGCATGATTCATATATCTTATCATCATAAGAGAAAATGGTATATTATATGGAAGATGTTTTGGATTAAGTGTGTAGTGTAGTTGTTCATGTAAAACAAATAAACTTGTATGATATGGGTGGTGAAGTGAAATATTTTACCTCTAACATTGAATCCCATCAACAGAAAGAAATGAACTTATTTTTCTATTTTTCCATCATGATATTAAAAATATTAGTCTTAAAATATAGGTTGAAATAGATGAAGTAATTATGGAGTAGGAAAACAATATGATTGATGTAAAAAAAAGATTACATGTGCATTCATCCATTAATTTATCAACCACTTCTGTTATATGTGCCGTCATTCATTATCATAGCTGTGTATATTTTGTTTTCCAGTACTGTACATCTTTTATCATTTCTAAAAAATAGTCTACATTAATTTTTTAAAATATATGTTTTGAAGTTAATTTTATTTGATTAAATGTCAGTAATGACAAGGGGTAGGCATTTCACTAATCCCAGTCGACTCTCAGCATCTAATACAGTACCTCCCCATTCAACAAGTTCAGTAGTGAGGGAGTAGGTCATCACTCCTGTTTCTTCATGAGGATATTAGAGGGTGATGGTTATATGTACAAATTTTAATGTGAATTAATTTATTTCACTTTTTATACTATTAACTATTTTTTCATAAAATATGCAAACAATGTTACTATGGAGAGAAATATGAATAGTTTAGATGTCATAAATCTGAATAGATTAAAGATGGTGGTCCCATTTTATTGATATGGGGTCCATACAGATGATGAAAAAGGATTATTTGGCCACATTCTTGGACAGCTGGTGGCGAAGCCAATTACCCTTCCAATTATATATGTTGATTGGAGGCATGTGCCTCAATCCTGGAAAAATAAAGTCTTCAATTCCCAGATAAAGGTAATTTTAATGCATTATGGCGTAATTAAATGTAATTATGTTATTAAATTCTAATATTTTAAAAAAAATATCTTTTTACATATGTTATTCCACTTTACCATAGTTGAGATGGGGGGTTTTGCAATGGAAAGCATAATTCAAGAACATTGGTCTCATATAAATATGCAAGATGCAAAGGTCATTATTCTATAGAATGTGTTGATTGAATTATATCAAAAGATGACTAGATTTATCCCCAATGATATTACATCGATGGATGGTAGTGAGAAAGTAAATCAAACAGCTTCAAAATCATTTAGTAGACAAAATTTTATTAGTTTTAAGTTTAAATTTAAATATACAACACTGTTTCGTTTTCAACATAATTTTCATGAAGGTGCTTATATTATGAAGTGGAGATATAGATGGAGAGAGTGTCAAGAATAATTTATTAGGATAGTATGTAGATTAGTGAATCTATAACACTAATCAATGTAAATTTTTACTGTTTCATATACATTTTTAGTGGTATGCGTGATTTCTTAGGAACTTTTTCACCAAATTGTCCTAAATGATTTAGATACCTGATGTTATTAATGTGGTGAATCATAAACTCATCAATTTGGTTAAAGTTTTCCTAGAAATACATATATGTATGAAAAAACAAGTGGACATGGCTCTGGAATAGATGTACCAAGGGGTAATAACCCTGCAATGGTGCATTGAGATTGACTTGATCATCACCTGGTGCATGAAAATGGGCCTTACTACACACAAGGTTTGACACTCCTAGGGGATATGGAAAAGATAATTCAAATTTTCTTTATAAACCATTTTAAAGGATTTGAAAATAAAGATATCCCCAAAGAAACCATGTTTATGATTATAAGATTATCTATGCATAAAATTTTCAATTTATGTTAAGTGTTTCACTAGTTTTGAGATTATACATTATGTTTCATAATGTTATGATCTAATCTAGTGTATTCTATTATTTAAAAATGGTGAATAATGTAAGGAGTGGGAATATATTAATGCACATACTTCATATAGGGATTTCCCTCCTATGAAAGATAATGAAGCTGGGGATGGAGTTATAGATAGAACTAGTCAAATTATAACCATATTGGGGCCAGTGACTCAAGATATGAGTAATAAACTTTCCAGTATAGAGTATACTACTGATACACCATGTGGTGTAATAATGTTATACTGCTTTAAGCATCAGTGACCTCCATCATTCAATGGTACTAAAAAATCCATTTTTAGCTGAGTAATCGATAAGTTCCTTAGAGAAGATATTTCTTACTCTGGGAAGTAATAAAAGGGAGAAATTTTTCAAGGAATTTTATCCTCTATTAGGATATTTAGATCAATGGTGGTAATTGATTCAAAACACTAAGGATTAAGAAGTAATAACAAACATGGAATGGGCAGATTTGAAGGTAATATTCTTGGAAAAAAATTTCTTTATGAAAAATGAGTATATATCAAAAGACAATTATTGAGTATAAGAAAAATAATAATATAAAAAAATTTCTAAGTATGAATCCAACTTTAAAAGTTTAACAAGACAATTTTTGGATTACATACGTAATCCAAATAAAAATATTGATCATTTCTTTTATAGGATTAATCCAATCATTCAAAGGGAACTAGTCTCCCAGACTTTCTCAACATATGAGGACATATTATCATGTGCTATCAAGATTAAGAAATAAATATACAAGTCTTATGGCTTAAAAGGGAAGTAAGATAAGAATAATTTGGCAGAGAAAAAAATGGATAAAGAGAATAAGGGGTATAATGATTTTCCTAGATGTGATACTTGTGGAAATAAGCACATTGGTACATCCCAAGAATAAAAATGAGTTTTCTTTAAGTGTAGAGAAAAATTCAATCATGATCATGAATTCAAGGTTAAGAGATAATCCCTCAAAGTATATTTCTTTAACTATAAGGATATGGGGAACTATTCCAATAAATTCCCCAAGTTTCAAGGGAATATACCTCAGAATAAGCTAAGTGATCAAGGTCAATATTATACCATTAATATAGATGAAGTAGAATTATTATCATGATTTTGTATTTGGATCCAAGAAATATATTGTAAAATTATTTTATTGATTATATTATCATTATAATAATCATGAAATGTATGAGGATTGTACTACAATAGTATTTCTTTAAGGATATAAAAGCAATTATTGAATAGTATTAAGAAAAGTGATTTATTGGAAAGTTGATCTTTTTTGGAAAACATACAATTAAGTTAATATAACCCTTAATATGTTATTTATATTTATATAATAATGAAAATGATATGTTTATGGGATAATATTGGTGACCATTAAATTGGTTAGTGATTTGATGTTTTATGTTATATTTGTTAGATTTTACTACATGTTTGGATCTACGTAATATATTTGACATCATGAGATTTTATTTTTGGAATCATGCATGTTTTCATTAATGTTTTATGGTGATAAAGTTATTCACATATTTTGAATGTGACATTAAGATCAAATTTATATTGTATAGGGAATATAATGTTTATTTAGTGACCTTATTTTAAAAAAATTGGACCTTGAATTTAGAGAGGCATATTTGGGATGAGTATTAAGTTTAATTATATATATAATGTATTAAGTTCAAATTTAGGTGTTATTGGATAACATGTTCTAACCATTTTTATTTTTTAAAATGTCTTGATATAGGAGTAATGAATTGGTATTCTAATGATTGGTTAAATGTTCTTCAAACATAAAAATTCATTTTGGATATCCATTTATTGGAGTGAGAAATGAAATAGGAATTGATCAAATCATAAACATGGATTAAATTGATCCTAAACATATAAATATATCATGTAATTATATTTTCATGTTTTCTTAATCTATATAGTAAATTAATTCCTCAACTTTGAGAAAAGGATCTTGAAACAAAAATTTTATCCTAGTACCGTAATTTTTTATGAATCAAATAGTCCCTTAACTCATCAAATATTTATTTTTATTTGGTTATTGTATTTATCTTTATAATTAACATTATTTTTATCAATGAAATATATCACCCTCCACCATTATTTGTGTATTACACGTTTCTTCCATGTTCATATCTTCACTTCCCACCTATGTTCCCCTGCTTGGAAACCTGGTTATTTGATTATTTGAGATGACATTCGTAATTACCATTTTCTCTTATCAAGAGAATATTTTTAACACTTCTCCTAATGTGGGATTTCAATAATGAAATTTTCAAATTTCAAACCCTGGATTATTGAGATCAAGATTAAATTGTGGGGATGTAATTTATTTAATGAGGGTAGAATGTAACACCGTGAGATTTTAAAATAGGAAGGTCATGTTCGATAGTGTGTATGACATGAAACACCCATATTAGAATAAAATATAACACCGAAAGACTTTATGATATATTTATTTTAAAATAAATTTGATCTATTTAATATCTTACAATGCATACAATACTGGGTCTAAATGAAACATGACACTCTATTAAAATATTATTCTTTAAACCTAACCATTATAACCTAATCATTAAGTTGGAGAGTATGAATAGGAATAACTAAATTATTTAAATTATATGGTTTACACATGTATAAAATAAATTAAATAATTATCTATTTATTATAAATAAAATAAAAACTATTTGAAAGAGAAGGAAATGTTTTTTGAAAAACTGTATTTTCCTAAATGGCGGATTAGTTACACTTTTCACACATAATTTAAAATTATTTTTTTACCATTTTTAGAAAATTTATTTAAAAAAAAACTAATTTCTTAAATCTAAATATCAAATTTATCTTTGGGTGAATTTTTGATAATTTTCTGAAAAGATTAGTTTTTTTATGAATAGTGAAAAAAACCTAATTTTAATTGAAAATTGTTTTTTCATTTAATTTATTTAAAAAGTTAAATTATATTTTAAATTAGTTTTAATGTAAAATTATTTAAATTATATTAAAATTTAACAAATTTAGGTCATTGGAATCAATTTAATTTTTAATTTTTATATTAAAATATTTTATATTTATGTGAATTTTCCCTTTGGAAACCTGCTTTTTTGTCATGTCTGTGAGTATAATTTTGAATCGGATTCTGACACTTATATGAATTTAATTTGTAAAAATTGATTTAATATTTTAAATAATAATAATTTATATTATCTAATAAGTTAAAATTAATTTTTTACCATTATGAATGGTAAAAGATTAAAAATTAATTAACGCAGTTTAGGGGAAAATGGGTTTACCTGGGGTTAAACTAAAAAGATAAGGGTTAAAATGACCTAAAAACTTATCCAAAACCCATTTCATAAAAATATATATACCCTATAAAAATTATGTATATATAATGGTCCATTTTTAAGTATTTTTTATGATAAAAATGTGGATTTAATTGATTATTTCCAAAAATACCAAGTGTGCCCTCTCCCCCACTTATAAAACGAAACCCACTCTCCTCCCCTATTAACACTCTTAAAGCACTTTGGATCAACCAATACATTCCAAAATATATTCCTTAAATCCCTCCCCATATCCTATATTAATTTTTGGATCATAAATCTAATCTCTGAAGTATTTATCTTAAACCTAAAGTGGTTTCTCAAAGGAGAGGTAATGTTTGTAAATATGCGTTTTCATTTTACTTCTTCTTCTAACTCCTTATAATATTTTAAAAATATTCCCAAATAATAACAATATTATATCCTATATACTGAGATTTTTTTTATTTGAATATCATAACCTATATCCATCTACACTTCCATCAAATGGAAAACAAAATTGTCAATCGTGTGTATGACGGACTACCGCCTCGCGAACTGATGTAGTTCATTTTACATCAACACCTTTAAAGGATAGATTTAATGATGTATTTAACATATTTATATGATATTTATGATATTATTACACTTATTTAATTATCATATCACGTGTACCTTCTTACTTTATATTCCTTGAGGGATACAATAATGTTGTTCGTGTGTCTGGAGGACTACCACCTCGCAAAGCGATGTGATTCATTTTTCACTTACGCATTAAATGAAAGGTAGTAAGGATAAAAGTTAATGAATATATGTGATATTTATTATCTAAATATAAATATTTAAATATAATATTACATCTAACATTTTACCTTGAAATCCATTGTACAAAAATAATGTTGTTTGTGCATATGTGTGGACTACCGCCTCCACGTAGTGATGTGAAATATTTTTCATTTTATTTTTACATGGATGGTAATAACGATGTATTTTATTAATATATATGATATATATAACATTATAAAAATTCTACAATTTTTAAATAATATTTATTTTCCTTTCATCACATCCATCAATAAAAAATTTAAACGGTGCTCAAGCATACGTACGGCTTACCGTCTCCATGAATGGTGTAATCTATTTTCTATCTCTAAATTTTATAGATTATTATAAATAAATATATAATGAATATATATTATATTTATATCATGGTTAAAATTTAGGATATTATGTAACCATGATCAAATTAAAAGGGCCGAAATTATCAAACTAAAACATGCATGAAAAACGAAGCAATTATCATAAAAAATAGTGATTTTAACAAAGAATTATTAATAAATGACTGATAAAAGACTATAAGTAATTAATATATGGTATAATATATATTATATGGTTATTTAATGGTTTTTTAATAAACCTATATTTATTATATTGGAGTTTCAGATATATATGAAGGAAGTCAACCCAGTGGTAAGGGTTTCTCGACTCACGTTTACTTTTGTGAGACATACACCATAATCACCACTTATTGATATGGGTGGTGTATATACTATCCATTTTGATATGTCATATCATGAATCTATTTATATTTATGGTAATTAAATTTTCATTTTAAGTTATTTATTTCATGGAGCTTATGATTCAAAATTTTCCAAATTGGTAATTGTTTTTTCACAATCTCATGATTATTCTAGATTATTTTTGCTTATATATCCCTTGGGGAAATTATTTGAAATTTATATCTTCATATTAAAATATATTTTTATCCTATGTTTATTAATGATCTCTTCAAGTAATAGTACCATTTTTCACTCTTTTTTACATAAAACAATTAAGAATTTTTTTAAGAAAATCTGACTTCATTTCTTTCTTCGGTAAAAAATAATTTTACTTCTAAATTAATGTTTTTAAAAAATATTTTAAATTTTTTTAAATTATATAAATGATTTATTAAATACATTTTTACCTATATTTAATTTTTTTAAATGAACGGAATCTTCATGTCATTTTACAAACTATTCCCATTTATATTTTACCAAAAATATGAAAGGAATCTTTGTTTTAACGTGTATGAAATGAATGAAATTTTCAACTGTCTTGACCTATCAATGTTTTAAAGATTATTTTACAAGTTTTCAATGGTTATTTTCAAATAAAATTATTTTCAAAATATTTTGTGAACTTTTAGTTTTAAAAATATATATTTTCAAAGTGAAAGGGTTATTTTCCTCAAAAATGTTTTTTAATAACATTCTTATGGTATTTTTATTCATCAATGACATCAAAACTTTATTATAATTATAATATATAGGGGATATTTTATATTGATATCATCCTTATTTTTTATTTGGATGGTTTGTGATCAGTTTGACTGGGGATGTATAATATTATTACCATTCACCATATTACTCTAGATAGTTTGGGAATATGTTTATTTGATTTGGGTAAGTATTAACATTTTGTATGTTAGATTTTCAATATGAATGTTTATGTTGATTATTTTTAAATAATTTCATATTAGTAATGCATTGGACTTATTAAGTGACATGTGGGATCAAAATTACATAGCCCCTTGATGCATCAGTAGGTCTCGTGAGACAAATTATCTTGGGTATTTGGCTGAGGACTTACCCATTTATGTAAGATGTATTAGAACGAGGTCTTAAAGATAATCAGTCTTATCATAAGGCCTTGAAGATATGTTGATGATTTCTAACATTGTGAATTCCCTAGTTATGATATTAGTTATTGATGTCCATGTGATTATTCGGTTAGTTAGAATATCCATGGATAAGTTTCAAGCTTATGTGATTATTTGTATCGCTTTATTTTATTGCAATTTATTTCTACCAAATTATGATCAATTTATTGATTCAATAGCATGTTTTTAAGTTATTTACCTCACCATATTGATTGTACTTATATATTCATGATAGCTTCTATTGTATTCTTACCCTTATTGAGCATTTAAGATCACCTCTTTATTATGTTTTATTCTCTCTAGGATACTAAGAAGTGTTTTGTGATTTATATATATTAATACGCTCTAAGGAATAATGGTGTTTTCAAAGAAAAAAATTGTTTCTTTTATGTTTTTAATTATAATGTTCATGCATAAAATGTAATAAAATCTATTTTGAAGAAAACATATTTTTTAAACATAAAATTAATTTATTAAAAATTAAGTGTTTGTGAATTAATAAATACATAATATAAAACCTTTATATATATTTTTCATAATGTGGTTATTACTATTAATAGATCCAATTTAACGGATAAGTTATAATGATCTAATTTAAATATTAATATTATTATAGTATATCGTAATTCACTTAAAGCTCAGTGTTGTATGTTAAGAAAGCTCTAGAGAATAAAATTCTTTTAAACTAAATTTCAAGGGTGTAGCATTGGGTGGTTGGTTACTACATGCAAGAAATTTGTATTTTATATTGTGTCTAAGACACTACATGATATATACAAGAAAGAGGTGTGGATGTGATGCAAGGGTTTTGGCTAGTTGATCACTATAAAAAGTAGTGAAATATGATCTTAGTGGGGGTGTAGGTTCAATGCACAAGGATAATGGTGAAGAATGAATCTCCAAATGAGGTTAATGTATATATCGTTGGAATCATGATTTATGGTTGAGATAGGGTATGTAGATATGATGTTGTTGGTCCTTTACATGAGGGTCTTATGTGTGAAAAGGGCATGCACATAGGGGGAGGAGTCAGCGAAGTATAGGGGGTGAAATTGATGAAGAATAGCCCAACCATGATGGCTCGATGTGGTACTGCTAGGGTTTCTTTATTGGATGTACACTAAAATGTACATGCATGAGATGTATATACATATTCATATGATTCATGGAGTATATATATATATATATATATGATAAATGATATTATATCTATAGTGTATGTTTTATAATGCATATTATGCATTATTTTTTCATGCATTCGATGCATGAATATTTATATATATATATATATATATTATTTATTCCATTTAATGGTTTATTCATCAATTAAAATACATTATTAGTGTATTAAATCATTTTAATTAAATTCACTGAAAAAGTTTAATGAATTATAATCAAACAGTTAGAGATAAATATGATGTTTTATGAATAGGGGATGATTCGGGCTTCACCTATATAAGAGGATGAGTTCCTCTTTTTTGGGTGTGTGTGGTGTGTGATGTGTATGAGCCTCTTCTAAAAATCTCTTTCTACTAAAACTCTATTTATCCCATTTTATAAGGCTCTAAAACCCCTTCATATTTTGAGTATCCTTATGAAGAATTTGTGGAACCAAGTTTCCAGTGTATTCCTTCAAAGGTAGGGTGCTTTTGTTCACTAATCCTCATGATCTTCCTCAAACACTCTCCATGGAAGAAATATGGAAATGGTAGAAACTTTCAAATACCAAGTACTATATTTTGGATTATTTCATGAATTTAATCCTTAAAGATAGATCTTATAATGTTTAATGTTGTCTTCCACTAAAAATTATCATTAGATAATCATATGAAACCCATTTTTGGTATCAATGAAAGTTTTTTTAAAAAACCAATGTGTTTTGGATCACTGGTTTTCAAATAAAAATGATATATAACATTTTTGTAAATACGTTTGTAGTTCTAAGACCCTTATGTGAACTGTGTGAGGGTAAATATTATTTACCCTTGCATGGGTAATTAAAAACAAATAGAGTGGGTCGAGATGGGCTAAGCCCAAGGGGGTTTGAGCCCATGTGGTCTTGCCTGTAAAAACCCGCATAAAATGAAAACATAAAATATTAAACCCACTCATCCCTACATAAGATCATGGGTAACCCGCAGTCTTACCCATATTTTATAAAATAAATATTTAAATTAAATTAATTTTAGTCTCATTACACATGTGAGGAATATACACTTTTCATCATAGAAAACCTGATATCACATAAAAATTAGTATAAACTTATAATTAGCATAACCAAAAGGGAGATGTTGGTACTAAAATTAGGGGAACTCAATTTTTTGGTATGAATTCTTTGGTGCTACATACAATTAGGTGAAAAAATCTTTTTTTACCAGTGTATGGGTAGTAGTGATAATAATACTTCATCAAGCCTCCTGAGAGTAATTTCAACACAAACCCATCTGGCCTCCAACATTGAATTCTATATTCTCACGAATAGTGAACTAATTTCACAGTGAACCCCCCATTGATTAGAACTCTAATGAACCATCTTGTCTCTATATTGACCAAAAAAAGAAACAAACCTATAATCGATGAACCTCTAAATTTAGGATTCTATTATTGAAGTCCAATGACGTGTAGGATTTAATGGTACTATGGGGGCATGTTCAAAAATGTGGTTGTGTTATAACTTGTGTGGTGAAATAGGGAGGAGGGTAGTGGCTTGGATCTGAGGTGAGGATGGAATCAGCGCACGCCATAGAATGAAATTGAGTAAGAGTGGGGTGGGGTTGGATCTGGTAAGTGATGGCATGGGTGAGTGGTGTAGAGGCCCCTGTGAGTGATGAATGAGAGTGGGGAGGCTTAACTAGGAATATATATACTTTTTTATCTAGGAAAGAAAGTTGAGTATGAACTTAATATAATATGGGTGGGGTTTTAAAATATCAATCTTGTTGATAATTCTACACTTATGCGGTCTTACCCACCATAACTTGCACTTACATGGGTTTGACCCGCATAAGCCTACATTTAAAAAAGTCCAAAAGATTAAACCTAAATCACCATGTATCCACCTCATACCAACCAATACCATGGGACACAAGCCCAATTTTCATTACTATAGGCTTTATAAAGGTTATACCCTTATGCGAGCCATTGCATAATGGTAAATATGATTTACCTTTAGGCAATACCTTTACACATAAGGTATGTGTAAGGGTAACCTCATTATTACCTTTATGAAAATGAGTTGCGTAAAGGTAATACCCTTATGTAAGGGGTTTACATAAGGTTAATTGGAACTTTACCCTTATAAATAAAGGTATTAGAGATGCTACGTAAAGGTCCTTAATGGTTACCTTTATGTAGTGTATAAAATATTGATTGTACCCTTACACAAAGGAGTTTCATAAAGGTAATACCTTTATGCAAGGGAGATACGCAGAGGTAATTTTTGTATTACCTTTATGCAGTAGTTTTCAATCAAGTTTTTTAAAGGTAAACTTTAAATTACCTTTATATAGGCTTATAGAAACATTATTTACCCTTATGCAGAGTGTTTGTGTAAGGGTAAAGGGAGGTTATACTTATGCAGAATAGGGATTCTACGTAAGGGTAAGCAGAAACTATATTTAAAAAATGGATTTTAAATATTAAATGATTTCTATGGTTTATAAAATGTTCATAAATCATAATAAAATAAATTTTGGGATATTTTAATTTATATGGATTTTATTAATTAATTAATTAATTATAAATTGTTTACAATTAATTAAATAAATGTTAATGAAACATTTTTCCAAAATATTAAATGTTAATATTTTAAAATGTCTTTTGAAAAATTAAATGTCATGCCTTGTGATCTAGAAATAATAGTTTTATTTAGAAATCATAATAGGTGATTCATAAAGTGTTTATAAATTACAAAATATATGATATTTAGATTATATAAAATGTTTATATAATAGATATTGAATTATAAAATGTTTATAATTTATAAAATATAATATAAATGCCACTTAATATAAAATATGATGGATTTCATATTGAAATAAATATAAAATGTTTATATTCTTTCTAAATTATAAAATGATTATAATTATAATTTATTTATAGATATTTCATAAATGTATCACGTTTTGGAAAATAAATAAAATGTTCACTTATTTGTTAAATTTATTTGATGTTAATGTTTGGTAAAATATTTATGAGATATGAGTATTATGTATGCCCATTTATATGTTATTTCTTCTAAGATAGATCCTTTCATATCATACTAAGTTTGATATCATAAAATTCATTTCCATATACCTTGACTTCAGTTTATATTTATAATAATGAGCCTGAGAATAGTTTTTGGGCATAATTTGTGATTGTTATGTGTTAGAGTTACATGAATTGAATTACTTCTTGAGTAAAGGCTCCCTGGGTATGGGGACTTTGGGTTGGACCACCTATTTTTCTTAAGGCTTTCCTAGGCTAGAAAAGTGAATGGGGTTAGATATCTGTCACTCTAGGATTACGCATGTGGAGTTTGTCAATATCATAAAACTCAATGATTTTACATAAAATGTTCATGTAATTTATGAATATAATGCATTAAGATATGTATGAATATACTTGAATTCTATTTTTGAGTGACCAACACATACTTGTGAGTTATGTAAGGAGTTACACATTAATGTGGTTTAAAAACATTAATTTAGTGATTAAAATAGGGATTTCCAAAACTAAATTGTTGGAAGTGTGCATACATAAAAAGAAATAAAACATGAAATGATAAATATTACATATGATGTAATAGTTATGAATGTAATATGTATATTGTGTATATTAAATTGGTGAGACCTTAAAAGAAAACCCCTCAAATACTAAGTATGAGATTCCTTCTAAAGAAAAACTTGCTAAGACCTCAATCATCCAACTGGGTAGTTTTGTTCCAAAGTCATGATGGTGAATTATATAAATCCTTATATATATATATATGATATATATGTATGTATGTATGTATTTATGTATGTATTTTATGAAAATTATGATTTTCATGCACATAAGGGTATATTATTATATACAATATGTGATTGTAGTAAAATGATACATTGTTATCATTTTATTTTTCCCACATAAGTTGTCATTAAATGAAATTGTTTCATAATAATAAAAAATGTCTAGGAGTTAAATGCATTCATTCATATGACTCATGAATTAGCTGAGGTATTAATACTTGTGTTATAAATGAATGAATTAATGTGTGAATTATCGAGGAGTGTCCTAGAGGGGTATATTAAGGCACTTCCATATGATGGAAGTGTGTGTAGATATATGGACAATGGATCCTAGATATTTATGCTCTCTTCACCTACCTTATTTTAATTAGAGGTACTATCACATCATGGAAAAAAAGGTGAATCCTGCTTGAATGTTGAGAAATTTAGATTAGCCAGTGGATACCTATAGTGGTGGGATGCTTATGGTTTCCACTATGTGATATTTATTAAAATAATATAAAGACAAATATAAAAGTTTTTAGTGGATATTTGGTGAATAGTGTTATCAGTTTTATAGTTTTCTTCATTTCTATTTTTATATGTAGTTTCACATTATCTTATATGGATATCCTCGAACAAGGGTTTAAATCATTTCTACTGCTTCTGATAAATTATTATTAGACTATAACAAAAACCCCTAGTGGTATAAGAGGGATCCATGTTTAATTTTTATGATACTTTTTATGAAATGAAGAAGATAATAAAAAAATAGAGCAGTTCCATGTTTCTAGAAATTTGATTTAATGTAAAGGGTTTACCCTTACATAGTTAGGCTATGTAATGGTGAATAATCCCTTACCCTTATGAATCTAAGTTGGGTAAGGGTAACCAAAGCCTTACCCTTACATAGATTGGTATATGTCAAGGTCACCTATGTTTACCCTAATGTGAAATGTTAGTATATAAGGGTAATAGGGTTTTTAAAAGGGCTATGTAAGGGTAAGATTCCTATTCCCTTCACTGTGTAAGGATAAGTGAGTTTTTGTCAAAGTTATGAAAAGGTAACCAGCCACTTACCCTTATATGAAATAGTACTATGTAAAGGTCATACCCTTATATAGAAGGTTTGTGTATGGTTAACCACTTTTTTTCCTTTATGTGAAGGTAGTGCCCTTATGTAGAGATTCCAGAAGGTCGTGTAAAGAAAAATTTAACCTTACCCTTATGCGAAGTATTCATGTAATGGTAATATTATTTGTAGCCTTTATGAAGTGTAAGGGTCATGAGAATCTACCCTTATGTAGATCATCTATATAAGGGTAGATGGAAGATTATCTTTACATAACAGTACTACATAAGGGTCATGGAGTTATACCTTTACACAATAGATCTAAAACCAGTTTACCCTTACACAGAGTGTCTATATAAGGGTAAATGGGGGATCCTCTTACATAGAAATGGGTTACTACATAAGGGTAAGCATAAAAATGGTTAAAAATTGTTTTAAACATATTAAATATTATTAATGGCCTATAAAATGTTTATAAATCATTATAAAAGTTATTTTGGGAATATTTAATTTATAAAGGGTTTATAAATTAATTAATTATAAATGATTTATAATTAATTAAATAAATTTTTATGAAACATTTATTTTTTCCCAAATATTAAATGTTGATATTTTAAAGAGATTTTAAGAAATTATATGGTAGTTCTTATGATATATAAATAAAAGTGTTTATTTAAAAATCATAAGTCATAATTTATAAAGGGTTATAAATTATGAAGTAAGGCAAAAATATAAAAAATTTATATTTAATTATTATTTTTTCATAACTAATTATTTTTAATTTTTAAAAATAAAAAAAATACTTATTTGGATATTATTTAAACCACATCAAAAATGATTAGATAATCGATATGATCAAGGTTTAAATAATGATTAAGTATATGATTTTTGGATTATGTAAAATGTTTACATAATAGTAGTTGGATTATAAATTGTTTATAATACATATAATATATTTAAAATTGAAATGTTATATAATGTTAAATATGAAAGAGTTCATATTAAAATGAATATAAAGGGTTTATATTCAAAATTATAGAGTGTCCATAATGTTAAATATGAAATTATAAAAGGTTTTATAATTAGATTTGATTTATGAATTGTTCATAAATGTTTATCTCATTTTTAAATATTTTAATTATTAATCTATTTAAAGGTTATTCTCTTCTATATTCATTTTTAGTAAATTTTTTAAGAAATGTAAATATTTTGTATGATTTAGATTAAAATGTTAAACGAATTCTAGGATAGAGCCTTAAATTACATGTTAGGTTTGTCAAAATAATGAATTTATTTTTTCATACACCATGGCCTCAATTTATAACTAAAGTTATGAACTTAAATTTAGTTATTGAATATAGTTTTTTGTATTAGGTTTTAGAGTTATGATGAATTTTATTCTCTCTTGAGTAAAGTATCCCTATGTAGAGGTACTTAGGGATATACTACTTACCTACCTATAGACTTATACCTTGTCTAGGTTAGTGAATGGGGTTGTATGTTTGTCACTTTGGGTTTACTCATGTGGATAAATCTATGAATTTACATGAAGTGTTGATGTACTTTATTTATATAATTCATATGGATATGTATGAATATGTTTGACTTCTATTTTTTGGTGAGTAACATAAACTTTTGGGTTTTGTATAAAGTTAAACATCAATATGGTTTGAACATGATGGTTTGGTGGAGGGAATAGGATTTCAAACTAAAATTTCAAGAAGCACGAATACATAAAATGGAATAATGTGTGATAAGATAGTGAGATAAAATCCCCTTCAAATACTATGTGTGAGATTCCTTCCAAAGTGGCACTTTTTAATACCTCAATCATTCAATTGGGTATTGTCAAACTCAACATGATCACCCCTGAATTATCTTGTGTAAGGAAAGTAAGTTATAAGTAACTTTGGATTATTTTGTGGGTATTTTTGAGCTAAAATTTAATATCTCTTGATTGTCATTTTTTGGATTATTCTTGTAATTTTCTTTGGGTTTCAATAGTTTGGAAACCCTAATGGTTAGGATACCAGAGGGATAGAGTTGATTTTATCCATATTATAGATTGGACAAAGAGTTGTCCGCTCAGCTACCAAGAATCATATATGATATGATTAGGATTATTCCCTACCTAGATAATCATGGATTATTTAAATGATAACTAGTGTAAGTCATGGTTAAATATGGATCTTATCCCACTAATGGATACGATGGATTTTAATTAAAATGGGGTCATCATTTTAGTAGAATCCCATTTAATAAAATTACTTATTAAATATTTAATGATACTTGATACTCATTTGATAAAATCTTATGTTGTAGATAAATATCATCATCATCATTAAGATAAACTATATGATGAATCCTTGAAAAGATAAGCTTAAAGTAAGTTACTCCTAAGACTGGTAACTTAATAATAGTTCTTAATCTAGATTAGTGATTTAAGAAAATTTCTTAAGGAAAATTATATGTGTTAGAACAATTACTTCCTCAGTAACCAAGTGTTAAAATAGTTAAACAAGTGGATATATATACTTATGGTATCATAGAGTGACTAATTCAAGGTTTTAAAGGCTTTATATTCAAAATTAACAAAGTAATATCAGCCTCCACTCATGTACTCAATATAATTGGGTAGATAAATTATTTGAGTCTCATATGCTCAAAATTATTGGGTATGTAAAATGATTTTCAATATGATTGAATATACTCAATGACTTGGTGAGACTAAATGTTTCCTTAAATATTTAATGGTTATTGAAATAATTTTTTTTATTATTACTGATATATTATATCAACTATATGTTTTACAAAGTGTTATGAATATAAAAATGTCAGAAGATGAAAAGAATTGAAGCTTGAATTATTTTTTAAAGTAATGGGTCAAAGGAGTTATTATATTGATAACTCATATTCTTTAATCTTGGATAAAATTGTCATAAGATATTTATTATCTAATTTTACTCTTGGTAAGATCATGAAAAAAATTATTTTTTAATAAAATGAGATGAGGTTTTTTCGATACACATAGTTATAGTTTGTTCAATTCTATAACATATTTTAAGGAGATACTAAAAATGGATTGTTCTTGTTAGGGAATTTATCCTATTTTCATCTATGTAAAATTTTCAACAATATGATTGAATTAAATAAAAATTTGCATGATATTATCAAAGTGTTGAGAATGGATGAACTGGGTATATAGTGTCTGGATTCCTGTACTATATGGACAGTACAAGTGGGTAAATTTTCAAACTAGAAAAAGAAAATTTAGTTGAAAAGTTCAATAATGTTTCTTCAAAAAGTTAGTCAAGGTCATTAAAAACTATGGTTATTAGTAAATAGGAATAATAATTCCATATGATGGGATTATCCAGAATACATGAATGAGTGTGTGAAACTCCATGGAATGTCTATATTGGGTATGGATTCTATAGAAATTAATATTATCAGTTTTGAAATTTATATGATATTGAATGTATATTTTAAAAAGTGTTGTAAATATACTAGATTTATAAATAAAATGAATAATTATTTGATCTTGTATATTACATTCATGAAGAAAAAAGTTTCTAAATATTAATATAAAGGATTGTGTTAAACTCAATTGAATCTAAGTAAAACATGTATATCATTATCTAATTTTCATTATGTGATAAGAGATTTTGTTTGATTAAAAAGTTTTTATGAAAAAATATGAGATGATTAATTATATGCACATGGTTTAGGATTCAAAACATTATATATCATGTTTTGAGAATAAGACTTGGATAAAATTGTTTATCCAGGATAAAAGTGTTTATCTAAATATTTGTTAAAATATATGTGAATGTGTTCTAACCTCCCACTAATGGTATATTTTAATAAAGTCTTGTTTTCAAATAAAAATTTTCCAAACACATAGAGGACCATATGTGATATGGAAACAATATTTTATTTGTTTAATATTTCTAAAGAAAATAAATAAATGATATTTCCTAACATAAAATGATTTTTGTATCTTAGCGAGATATTATGAAAATAATATAGTGTCTAAGAGGCTAGTGGGAGTATGTTTATACTTAGAGAAGTTCAAAATAAACAAATAATGGAAAACACTAATCTTAAGTTAAATTATTTTACACACAATATCCTAAAATGTTTAGGATGTGGGATGGTAAATATGAATGTGAAGTGTTACATTTAGTTACCATTTAGAAAGTGTTTGTTTCTAATATACTA
Organism: Viscum album; assembly: GCA_963277665.1. Lineage (NCBI taxonomy): Eukaryota > Viridiplantae > Streptophyta > Magnoliopsida > Santalales > Viscaceae > Viscum > Viscum album. The sequence continues at coordinate 406,216,185 of OY728134.1, forward strand.
ATTTAAGATAAAGTGTTTTTAATCAATATCCTTAATGAGTTTAGGATATGGGACGATAAATAAAAATGTAAAGAGTTACATATACTTATCATGAAAAATGAAAGACATTATTTATTGAAGGATTATACCAATCGAAATTAAAAGTGAATTATAATTGATATCCTAAAATAGTTTAGGTTGTGGTGGTAAATATAAATGTAAAATAGTTACATTATTTACCATAACAAAGTGTTTCACTTCATCCTAAAAGATTTTAGGAGTACTAGTTAATAATAATATAAGTATTTATACTATTTAATTGAAATATTTTTATGGAATAAGGTTTCAAGAATGATAATGATAAACTTAGAAAGAGTTATAAGTATAAAATAGTAGTATACATCGTAAAATTTTATGTTGTGAAGTGAAGAATTTTGAATATGTTCAAGAAGTTGAATAGTTAAAAATATGATTCCTAAATCTTACCATTATTCAAACTGGATTTCTTTATATATTTTTCTCACTAAAGAGTTAGTGGGAGTGTTTTATTAGATAGTAACATAGAGATGTGATGTAGATTACATATTATGTAACGTGTGATCAAAACCTATAAAGTATAGAAATCATAATACTGATATGGTAGTTTTACATACATGATATGTTAAACCGATTCTTATGTTGGGTTTGTTAAATATTCTTAAAATTTTAAGAATATTAAAATATATCATATTAAAGGAAACCTCTATTTTTTTCATTGTTTCATATTGGTTACATAAATGTATATATATATATATATATAGTAAAGTGAAATGATAATTAACCTCTCAAAATATGACTTTTAGTTTATCCTTAATAGATATTTTTTATAGATTATTATAGGTTATGAAGAAATTTTAAGGTTATTTTGAGTATGATTCTTATATGTAGATACAGAATATCTTTATGAGTAACAAGATAAAGAATATGATTCTTTATGTGTTTTATATGTCCCACTAATTATACTTCATGCAGTGTCATACAGATGACTTTGGTGCCCTACTTATGCAAGTCTACATAATAAATTACCTAATATAGGGTGTTTGGGTATGTTGTTGATCACATCGTCAGTTGGAGATTAACCAATATTGGATTTTTTCACTCATATAATGAATATTGAATCAAGGCCCTCGATTAAGATAAGCTATGGGAGTTTGTGGCCAAACATAGATATTGTATATCAATCTAGATAAGGGACATGTGATGTGATTATATAGAAGGATGAATGACATGTGATGTATTCATTGATCAGTTTAGTCTATACCCTGAGAATCAATAACATATAAGTTATCTATATGGGATTGAAATATTCCATGCCATGTGTCACTTGATGTCTTAGATAAAGGGAAAATATTAGAATACACATTTTCATTTGATGCAGATGTTGGAGTTGGTGTACTAGGAAAAATTGTTTGTACTTTGATTATATGAATATTTGATGTATTTAATATTAATAAAACTTCTTATTATATATTGTTTATTATTCTGCATGACTCTAATGTAATAATGACTTAGAGTATACATCACATTGATAGGGTCATAGCAGTTCCCCACTATGATGAGAACCTTGAAGTGCTATGATAATATTATTAAATATAATTCTGTAGTTGGATAACAAACTATTATGGGACACATATTATATATACTATCAAGTGAGAGTACTCATAAGTAGATGAGGATTCTTCTCATGAAGTTCACACTTGGTAATCTCCAAGATGGGAGATTATAAGAATAGACTCGCTAATAGGAATTATGTATGTTTTTATGTCATCGAATATTATTATCTATGAGTGTGTTTAATGGTTATTAGATTTTAATATTATAATAAATGAATTTAATAATTCATGCACTTAGATTTGATGAAAAAAATCGCGACGCCATATGTTCATGGTGAGTTAGGTTAGGTTGGGTGCATCACGATTGACATGCCATTAATGGATAAGTAGAGGAAATACTTTTCCCTTCTATATTTATGGAAGTTGATATATCATATCTTTGATTGGAATATAATAATCACCCTAAATTTCATGGATATGGTGTAATTACATATTTATTTCAGATAGTCAAATAAAGACGTATATAGCATATAGTTTGGTGACATGGATGTGCAACCTGCTGGATAAAATATTGAAATAAAGGGATTATATTAAACAGTGAGAATTTTTATGTGTTTATCATCATTGTAACATTAAGTTATTTCTATTGGGTGACTTTACCCATTTATAGACTATAATATTATACTTTAGGTAAGCCTACCTAATGATAACAAGAAAGAATCCTAGAGGGTCACACACGAAGTGTTTTCAATGATCTCAATTAAAATATATTAGAATTTAATTAATTGAATAAATTTTATTCTCAAGACTGGGGAATAATTTAATTCACATTTTATTGATCATAAATATTTATTGATGAATGAAATATTTAAATTAAATATTTATTCGAGTGTTCAATAAATTCTAGAGTAGTTCAAATGGACCATGACCGGGTCTGGTGAAAAATACTGATTAACAATATGGTTAAATAATATTTTTTTATTGTGAAAGTTGGAACATTCCAAAAAATAATAATAATACTATTATTATTTGGAAATGGGTTTATTAAAGTTTATAATATTATTTAAGGTTTGGCATAAAATTAAATAATATTTTAACCTGAAGCCTAGCTCTATAAATAGACAGTAATTTCTATTATGTATTGAATCCAAAAATTGAAACTTGAGAATCATTGAGCACAATGAAACTCTCTATTAACTCCTCCTTTCTCTATTTATCTTGAGAATAAAAAATTCAAGAGAGATCCCTTCAAAATTGATGGACAAGTAATCAACACGAATAAGACAAGACAATCGACTCACTATGCTAGAACCCTAAGATCTATTGAAATTGCTTAGAGATCAAAGGTGAACGTATAGATCACCTCTAAAGAGATTATATCCTTGTATTCTCATAGTGAAATGAAGGAAATAAAAAAGGGTCTTTTCAAATGATCGACATATACATTGAAGAAATAATTCTCATATTAGGTAGTTGTTTTTCCTGATATTAAATAAATTAATTATAAATTTAACATTCAAGATCCTCACTCAGGGTTTTGAGAGACTTTATATTAAAATAAATTTTAATATATCATCCACCACCACACATTTCCACTACACCTAGAACCAACACGTGGTATTAGAGTGATTTTATGTTTAAATTTATAATTATTTATTTGATTGTTGATCCATATGAAATCATGGTTAAATTTTCATTTTATATTAATTTTTCATTAATCCATTTTTAATTAACATGTTCTCAACATATTTATCATTTTCATTCAGTGTTTTAATTTTTCAAAGGTTTAATAAAGTGTGAAGAATGACCATGATATTCCATCTAGAACTGCAAAAACAAATTCTAGTAAGACAGGGTTACATAGTGTGTGGCAGGAGTACACATCATGTACCCTAGTACACTACACCTAGCTATATCATGGGGTACATGTCATGCCATGTAGTTATTATATGAATTGTATGTCACATGTTTATCATTCAACATGGAACACAGTATTCTATAATATATGATGTGTATATGACATACACGTCATGTAGTCTGCATGGGTTGGTAGTGTAAATAACAAAATCTTTGTGGTCATTATAAACCATCAAACCGCATGAGATTGACATCTAGGAGTATTTATGATATAACTGATGTGTATGTGGTGTAAATTCCATCAATTTCATCATTTAATGTGTCTAAAATACACGTTGATCCATTCAGCAGGATCAACAGACACAATACATAAGGGATACATGATGTGTAGTTGGCTTGTACATGTTGTGTGATACCACCAAGATACACGCCAATGATCCAGGTGAAGTATCTCTATAACACATCAAGAAAATACATGTAGTATAGTTGGCATGTTCATGTTGTGTAGTCTTTCCAAGTCAACATGCCAATGCCCATGGCATGTTACCTAGATACACAACAACTAAGGTACACGACATGTTCCTGGATAGTACATGTCGTGTAGTCTACCAATTACTAGAAAAAATAAATTACATTAAATTGAAAATTTCAACATTAAAACCTTATTGATTTGATTGGAACTTTAATTGTTTTACAATTTAATAAGGGTTTTAAAGAATATTAAATGGTAAATTAATTTATTTTAATAAATATATAAATTTTGGTTCTTCCATTTATTTTCCATTTATGCCTTTATAGTGGTTATATCCAATAGGATTTGAATGGTCATTAAGATAAAATGGAATTAATTAATTAGTTAATGAAAGTGTGTTTATCTTAATAAAAAAAATAAATGAATGTCTTCCATTTACTTTTGTGTATACATTGCATGTATGACTTTTTACAAGCTTGACCAACACCTGTGTATGTGTTGGATGTTTTAATTTAATTTATTTCATAGTTTTTAAATTATTTAATATTAAAATAAATATGATGGCCTCCAATTCATCCCTCCTGCCATTATTATATAGGACCTAGATGTCTATGTTTATTTATATAATTCCCCTTAACCAATCCTTTGGTTCCCCTCATCTTGGTGTGAGTTATAAATACATGTAATTAAGGGAGTTTCCCAAGGAATGGGAAGGAAATTAAATATAGAATCATAATATTTCAAACTTAAGAGATACACAGGTGGATAGGTGTAATTCTGTAACACATGCCAAAACTAGCAATAAGGGTTTTTTACCCTAGGTCAAAGGTTGATTTAATGTTCAATCATTAAACCAATCATTATATAATCTCATGATTAGTTCATTTATTTATTTATTTCTATGCATTATTTATTTTATGTATACAAGATATTGATCACATAAATAAATTAATTGATGTGCAAATATGGAATTTAAATAAATGGATTATGTGTAAATGTTTTATCCGACATGGTTAAATAATTAAGTAACATCTGATTAATATTAACAATACATGTAAAGGATAAAAAAAGATAAAATTTATGCATAATTAATTAAAATCTCTCAAACTAATATTAAGTAAAACTAAGTCTTTCATTACTTGATTGGGAATAAAACCATAGAACTAAGTGTAGTACATGACCAAAGTTTGTATACTTACTTTTATCAGGGAATTATCATGAGCGTTTTGGTTTTACTTAACTAAACTAGTATTGTGTTTAATAGACAAGGTCTATTCAATACAAATTTGAAGGAAAGTGTTGAGGAAATTCAAGTCATGATTTTAGGATAGGGGAATCCACTCAACAAATTAAGGAGATGCAATCATGTAGTTGGAAAGACTTCCTACCTGATTACTTTATTATGGTTTTTATGGCCAATGTATGGATCATTAAGAAAGGTAGTGTGGATTTTTTCTACTAGAATTTTTTATAAACTAGACATTCTGAGTTCAATGGTGTGGAATATTGAGACTTGATAAAATAGTGGGATATTTAATTAATAAAATCTATTAATTTATTATTTCTCACATAATTTGTAATTAATAAAAAGTAATAATAATATTATCTTTAATTTTATAATAAAATGGAAATATCTCCTTCCACATTATCCCTATAATAAATATCGAAGAAAGACAACCTCTTTACTGAAAGTAACTTTCAGGAGTGGTTTAGACACCTTTGGGTTCTGTTATTTCATGAACGGAAATATTACATACTAGAATCCAAAATTCCTGATTCTCTTACTAAGAAGGTGAGTGATGAAGAGTTCATTATCTTTAAAAAAAAATTGAGTGACGTGGTCAATTTTCACTATTTTATGATTTCATCTATGTCTAGTGAACTCACAAAGTCTCACAAAAACATGAATGTGTATATCATGCTTGAGAACCTATGAAGTTTATACCAGGAGAGAGATAGAAAAGAACAGTTTGAGATTTCCAATTCACTCTTTCAAAGTAAGCTTGTGGAGGGTGCACCATATGGGCCTCGTGTAGTTAAGTTCATTAGCTACATTGAGTAACTAAAAGTTCTAGGGTTTAAAATCCCTAAAGAATAGGGCACGAGTCTCATTATTGTATTACTCCCTAAGAGCTTCTCCAACTTTTTTGTAAATTTTAATATGAACAGCATTGATAAGTCTCTCCCAAATCTACTTACTCTCCTTCACCAAGTTAATAAGGATATGAAGAACAAAAATCCTTATGTACTTATGGTGAAAAGGTGGAAAGGGTAAGAAAAGATCCCAAAGTACAAATATTCTTCACATCCTTCCAATAAGATTAAGATCAATGGGAAATCAAGGGAATGGGATGTTTTCTATTTCCCATGTGGCAAGAAGGGACACTAGAAGAAAAACTGGACCTAGGCATAGCAGCAAGGGGAAGCTTCAGGTGCATTTGTTATCAAGTGAAGTTTATTTGTTTCTAAAAATTGGGTATTAGATACATCTCGTGGTTCTTACATATGTATTCAAATACAAGAACCAAGTAGATTTGGAAATGTCGAATTAGGGGAGGTAGATATATAAGTATCCAATAGAGATAAAAAAATTGCATCTATTGTAGACTACCACCTCACGTTGTCGACCAGGATGGTATTGTTTTTAAAGGATTTTTATTATGTGTCATCCATTAAAAATACATTATTTTTGTTTCCAGACTAGATATGGATGGATTTATTTTCAAATTTGGGAACAAATGTTTCTTCTTTTATTAATATATCATTTATTTTGGTAAGGAACATTTAAATAATAGACTTTAGGTGTTAGAATACATGAACCAAGTAATAGTAATTGATAATGAAGTTACTTCACATGACTCATTCCACACCCAAATTTGGCATCACCGTCTAGGTCATGTAAATGAAAAATTCTTGAATAAATTATATGAAGATGGATATTTATATTATTTTTGAACTAAAACCACTAGGTTTATGTCACGCATGTTTATAAGAAAAAATGACCAAAGCCCCATTTAGTGGGAATGGTGACAAGGCTAAAGAGATTCTTGAATTAGTTTATACTGATGTGTGTAGACTATTTCATATTGAATCAAGGGGTGGGTACTCATACTTCATAACTTTTACTGATGATTTTAGTAGATATGGATATGTTTAATTAATGAGGTATAAGTCAGATTATTTTGATAAATTCAGGGAATACAATAATGAAGTTTAGAACCATATTGGTAAGAAGATTATGAAATTCCACTCAGAACATAGTGGATAATATCTTAATCAAGACTTAATTGATTATATACAAGATCTTGGGATACTATCTTAACTCACTCCTTATACACCTCAGTATAACGATGTAAGAGAAAGGAGGAACCACACCTTTTTGTACATGGCGAGATCAACGATGAGTCATGTGAGTCTTCCATTACCCTTTTGGGGATATGTGTTACAAACAGAAACATACATACTAAACTGAGTACCAACTAAAGAAACATATGGTATACTATATCAATTATATAATGGAAATAAACCCATGTTTTCTTACTTACATGTGTGGGGTTGAGAAGCATTTGTTAAGGCCTCTTCAGGTAACAATATTTCACCCCGAGGAACAAAGTGTATCTTTGTAGGACATCCCAAATAAAAAAGGGATATTGCCTATAAAATTATTCAGAAAAAAAGGTTTTGGTTGATTAACAACCCACATTTATTGAGAAAGATGTTATCTCTAAAAGAGATAGTGGTAGCAATATAGACTTCAATGAAATCTAGGATCAAGATACATAAGATTTGGTATAGGAATAAATTCCACAAATCCCCATGGAAGAAGAAGTTATTACAAAGATTCGAGTACAAAGTAGGAGTACTAGAGAGGTTAGAGAACCAGAATGGTGTAGTTTTCTAGTCACTAAGGATTGTGACTCATTATTAGTTAGTAATAATGATCCTCTAACCTGAAAGGAAGTAGTAAGTGGGATAGATGTTTCCAAGTGGTAAGAAGCCATGAATTTTGAAATATATTCCATGTACCAAAACCAAGTCTTGATTTTGTTAGATCCTATAGTTGATATAAATCCCATTGGTTATAAATGGGTATTCAAGAAGAAACTAGACATAGACGTAAAATTTCATACCTATAAGACATCACTGGTTACAAAAGGGTTTAAACAAAATCAAGGAATTGACTACAATAAAACCCTTTCACCAGTTGAAATGTTGAGATCCATCATAATTATAATTTCCATTAGGCTTTTCCATGACTATAAGATTTAGAAAATGGATTTTGAAATAGTATTCTTTAATGGGAACCTTCAAGAAGATGTATATATGATAAAACTTAGAGGGTTTTGTGACTCCAAAGGGTTCCAACAAGATATTCAAATTGAAAAAATTAATTTATGGATTAAAGAAAACATCTAGGTCATGGAACATTAATTTTGATGAAGCCATAACATAATTTGGTTTCATAAAGAATAGGTGTGAGCCTTGTATCTACAAATGATTTAGTGGGAGTGAAGTCATTTTCTAAATAATATATATTGATAACATATTACTCATTGGAAACGAAATATCAGTCTTAGATCATGTTAAGGTGTGATTGAATAAATACTTATCTATGAAAGACTTGGGTGAGGCAATATATATTCTTAGGATCAATATCTATCATGATAGATCCAATAGGTTTATCAACCTAAGTCAAAGTACATATATTGACAATATACTAATGATATTTAGTATAGAAAAATTCAATAGGGGATTGTTTCAAGCGTCGCATGGCATTTATCTTTCTAGTAAAAAATTTCCTTAAACTCATGAGAAAATAAATAGAATGGAAATGATTCCATACACATTAGTGATTGGGTCATTCATGTATGATATGAAATGTACTATGATAGATGACACTTATGTATTATGTGTGATAAGAATATATCATTTTGGTCAAGGTGACTACTATTTGGTGGAATTCATGATTGTCCTTAAGTATTCGAGGTATACTAAGGATATGTTCCAAGTTTATGGAGGAGATGAGGAACTAGTCATTAAAATATATGCATATTCTAGTTTAAAATCTGATCAAGATGACATGAAGTCACAAATGGGATACATATTCACTTTGAATTGAGGTGATATTAACTCAAAGAGATTAAAGAAGGCTATGGTTGCAGATTATATAGAAAATTCCAAGTATATTTCGGATTCTAAGGCATATAAAGAAGTGGTATGGATATGAAACTTCATACAAGATATTATCACACTCTATTGTGATAATACTACATTGGTGTCTCTTGCAAAAGAGTTGAGGTCACATCAGCAGATGAAGCACATACTTTAGAAGTATCATCTCTTGAGAGATTTTTCTTAGAGAGATGAAGTTTCAATGAGTAATATATCCATTGAAGAAAACATGGTGGACCCCTTGACTAAATCCTCGACTCAGAAAAAACATGATTATCATGTCAGGTCTAGAAGACTGAAAGTCATAAGCAGTTGGCTCTAGTTCAAGTGAGATTTATTTGGAGTTGGTATCCTAGGACCAACTATTTGTAATTTGGTTACATGTGTATTCGATGTATTGAAAATTAATAAAACTAATTATTACATATTTTTCATTATTCATCATGAATCTAATGTAATAATTTCATAGAGTATATGTCACAATGATATGGTCAGACCAGTTCCTCCCTATGATGAGAACCTTGAAGTGCTATGATGATATTCTTAAATATAGTTCTATGGTTAAATAACATACTATGATGGGACACATAGAATATAGACTATAATTTGTGAGTACTCATAAGAGGATGAGGATTCTTCTCATGAAGTTTACACTTGGTAATCTCCAAGATGTGATATTATGAGAATAGACATGCCAGTAGGAATTCTGCATGTTTTGATGTCATATGATATTCCTATCTATGAGAGTGTTTAAGGGTTCGTAAACTTTAATATTATCATTAATTCATGTCATGAATCATTCAAATAGATTTTCTAGTGAAAACTTTGACGACATATGTTCATGGTGATGTAGGCTATGTTGGGTGCGCCATGATTGATATGTCATTAACACTAAAAGAAAATAGGATATTTGTGATGGGTTTATTGTGATGGAAAATTAACCATCACAAATAGTCCCTAAAAAAGAATTATTTATAATGGAACATTTATTCCATCACAAAAAGTTATCATTTGTGATAGAAATAATGTTCTATCATAAATACAATTCACGGGAATATCTGCTTCTTAGCGCAAAAAACTATTGTAAAATATAATAGTGACGGATGTAGACTTCCATTTCTCATAGTCATTGCATAAGAATTATTTTATATGGGAAATAATGTTCATCGTAAATACTTTTGATGAAAAACTTTTTTTCAATAGAGTTAATTTTGTCGCAATTAACTCATCGCAATTAATATTAACTTGAAACCTAAAGCCTCCCTTCTTCTCCCTCATGGTTTCCTCCTTCTCCCAAATAGAACACAATGTATGATGGTCAGACTCCCCCCTCCAAAAAGATATATTTCAATAAACTTCTTTCAGATCCTGGTTTGAATCGTCTTGGTACATATTCCCCTTGTCTCCGCTTTCATTATTTTTTCAATTTTTCATTTTATCGTACATGATTTAGTTTTTGAAAACCCTAGGTTAAGAAATTTATTGTATTTTAATAGTTTATTTGATATTTAGGATTTATAAAAAATTATTAATCTCTATTTTTGTTTTCATTGATTCTGCACGATTCATTTCAATTGATTTTTATGTATTTCACTCATTGTTTAATTTTTAGATTTCATAGACTTTTCTATTTGATATTTTAGGTTAATTAAAATATATTATTTTATGTTATTATTAGAAATATGTTTCTTTTGAAAATTATTTAGGAATATCTGATATTGATAGAGTTTATATAAATATATTTAATTGGTTAATTGTATTTCCTACTTAGGATGATATGGTTTTTGATGAAATATAATAATACTTTAATTGTGGAAAAGATGTTACATGATGTTTGATTATTATATTATGATTTATTTTCATTTTTTTTAAATTCATGTGAATATTGTAAACATTTGGATATGTGTGTGTGTGTGTTTATTAACATGTGAATATATATATATATATATATATATATGTATATGTTTTTTTATAAAACATGTAAGATTTTATATATATATATATATATATATGTATGTATGTATTTATGTATGTATGTATGTATGTATGTTTATATGTATGTATGTATAGATTTGGTATGTATATTTTTTTTAAAAAAGTTTCAGAATATATTTGATGTATTTATATTAATTAAGAAATATTGTAATATATATATATATATAAATATATTACCTTGTGAATATACATATATAAATGTTTAAAAAAACATGTAAGATTTTTAACATATATATATATATATATATATATATATTTATAAAAACGTGTAAGGTTTTTAATATATATATATATATGTGTGTGTGTGTGTGTGTATTTATGTATATATATGAACATGTGAATATATATATATATATATATATATATATAAGTTTTAAAAAATCGTGTGAGGTTTTTGATGTGTGTGTGTGTGTGTTAGTGTGTGTGTGTGTGTGTCTATCTGTATGTATGTATGTATGTATGTATATTAACATGTGAATATACATATATAAACATTTTAAAAAAAATGTATAAGGTTTAGTGTGTGTGTGTGTGTATTGATTTGATATGTATATTTATTTTAAAAAAACATGTAAAAATGTATTTGATTAAGAAATCATGTAATATATATATATATATATATATATATTAGCATCTAAATATGTATATGTATTTGATGTATTTATATTAATTAATAAATCATGATATATATATATATAGTAATTATTAAAAATGTAATAATAATTTAAATAATTAGTATTAATCATTAAATAATTTATAATAATTAATAATTAATTAGTAAATATTATTATTAAATAGTAAATATTAGTGTTAATTACAAAATATTATTAATAATTTGAAAATTTGAGGAAATTGCAATAATTTTTAATAACTTCTAAAATAAAAAATATAAAATACTAGTAATTGTTAAAAATTAATAATATATATTATAAATTCAGTTATGAATAATAAATAATTAGCATTACTTAGTAAATAATTTTATCACCTAGTAAAAATTAAAAAATATTTGTAATAAAAAAATTCATACCTTGCAAAAAAAATAAAAAAATAACAACTTTTATATATTCACAATAATTTATATAAATGTTGTATTAATTGAAATAATTAGTATTAATAATTCATATAAATTTTGTAATATATATATATATATATATAATATTGATATAATATTAAAAAGGTTACCCTCACGTGTTATGTTACCAAACACCTGACACACACAAATGTTATGTCACACCTAGGATAAACCCAGCATCCCTGACCTAACAGTGGTCTCAGATTTCTGATATGATACACTATGATGAAGATACTTCACTTTTTTAAAAAAAATTATAATATAAATATTAAATGAATTATCATCATTTGTGATGTTACCAAACTCTCGATGCACACAAATGTTATGTCATGTGTAGGGTAAAACCCGTATTTCAGACCTAATGGTGGTATCAAATTTTTCATACAATACATAGTTTGGGAGATACATAATTTTTTTATAAAAAATTATAATAAAAATATTAAATGAATTTCCCTCATGTGCAATTTAACTGAACACCCGACACACACAACTATTGTGTCGTGCCTAGGGTAAACCCCATATCTCAGACTTAACGGTGGTATCAAATTTCTCATATGAGATGTCGTTCAGGAGATATTATACTATTTTTGGAAAATAGCATGCAAGTGATATAATATATTTAATATTTTTATTCTATCTGCGTCGAGCCTATATGGGCCCTGAAATCCAATGTTAACCCAGCACCTCACTCTGATCATATTTTATATAATATTCCAAGGTCTTAAAATATAATAATAATTTTCAATTAGTCACAATGAGTGATAATTATTCTTATTTATGTCATTTTTTTAGATAAATATGGATTCAAGAAGTAGACACCAATTTATATTATGCGATCTTGATTGGATAAATCATTGAAAAAATCCAAAAATATATGGTATAAGTCATGTCTACATTAAGGGTGTTGAAACATTTATATCATTTTCATTGTCGAATTCATGATTTGTTTCTGAAGGAATAATTAAATGTCCATGTATGAAATGTGACCTTAGGAGATTAAAAATGTTTGACATTGTTGAACTTCATCTACTGTGGTTTTTGTTTTCAGAAAGAATATATTTTTTGGTTATCAACATGGTGAATATAATTCAGTAGACAATATAAATTTTTTGTTTCTCGATTCATCATTTTAGAATTTAGTACATGGGGTAACTGGGCCGTCTATTCAAGAAACAATAACTCAAAATGATATTCCAAATCCTAAATCAGAACCTTCTCAATTTTATAATTTCTTGAAATCTACTGAGGAGGCCATATATACAAAATTCCAAATGAGAAAACTTGAAGATGTTATAAAATTTAGGGCTATTAAATCAGATTTTTTAATGTCAAATAGTCTTTGTGATTAGATTTTATCTTTGGTTAAATCATTTTTTCCTAACAAAAATACCTTACCTGTAAGTTTTTATGAAAGTAAGAGGTTGGTCCATGATTTGGGTCTTAGTTATCAAAATATTCACATGCATTCAGATGACTGCATATTATATTATGGTGATTATGAATCATTAGTTAATTTTAAAACATATGGAGAATCAAGGTATAAAGAGACACAATAAGGAAAGTCTAGCTTTCATGTGAAATAGTTGAGGTATTTTGTAATTACACCTTATTTACAATGTTTATTTATATCTCACAACAAAACTGCATTGATGACATGGAATAAATAAAATATTTTTATTAGTAAAAGATTAAATCATCTATGTGATGGTAATTCAGGGAAACACTTTGATCAGATCCATCTTTCTTTTGATTTAGAATATCATAACATACGGTTAGGTATTTCTATAGATGGTTTTTTTCAATTTGGTTCTTACAGAAGTCAATATTATTATTGGACTATTTTTATTACTCCATATAACTTACCTCCTTGCATGTTGATAAAGGAACCATATATATATATATTTGGCACTATTAATTTTAGGACATCCGAAGAAGAAAATTGATGTTTATTTGAATCCACTAATTTATGAGTTATTTTTATTATGGAACAAAGGTGTGACTACATTTGATATAGTTTCATATTATAATTTTACATTGAAGGCTACATTAATGTGGATGATCAGTGACTTTTTTGTTATATGTTATGTTATATAGATAGAGTACACATGGTCTAAAATCATGTCTATACTACATGGATGAGAATAAATAGTTTATGCTTGGTAATGTGAGAAAGACTGTTATTTTGACTTCCATCGGAGATTTCTTCCTACATATCACCCTTTTTGAAGGAATGGAAATAATTTTACAAAATTTATAATTGAAAGAGATAAACCTCTAGAGGTAATCTTAGGTATTCATGTAAAATCTATCAACTCTGCATTACCTCCTGTTACATTTTGGCCAACCATAAATGAACAAAAAAAATAAATGGTTTTGGGAGAGATCATAATTGGATAAAGCAAATTATTTTTTGGGACCTTCCATATTGGTATTATTTTTTAGTTTGTCACATGATAGATGCAATGGATATTGAGAAGAATTTGTTTGATAACATATTTTATACCGTGTTGGAAACACTCAGTAAGACCAAAGATAATGTAAAAGCATGGTTAGATCTTAATCAAATTTTCAAATATCTTGAACGTGAATTATTTGAAGATGAAATATCACATAATTTAATGAATCCAAAAGTATCTTACACACTTTATAAATAAATTAATTTATTATTCTATTAATGGATTTGGTATTTGAGGTTACTGTATGGTCATGCTTCTAATTTGTCTCACTATGTCAAAAATAGAGATATTACCAGTTTAAAAAGTTATGAATGTCATGTCATAATGGAAATATTATTGCCTATTGGTCTTAGAGGGTTGTTTAATTCTTAAATATGGGATGTGTTGACTGAAATATCATATTTATTCTAAGATATTTGTATAGCAACATCATGTTATGATGCATTAAGTATGCTATAAAATGATGTAGTTTTAATGTTATGTAAATTAGATAAAATATTACCTTAGGATTATTTAAATAAATAGAACATTTAATATTGAATTTTACATATGAATAAAAATTTGGAGGGCTAGTACAATTCTGATGGATATAACCATTTGAGAGATGTATGCAAAAGTTAAAGAATAAAGTACATAAAAAGCATCAATTGAAGGGTCAATTTCATAAGTGTACTTACAGGAGAAAATTTTATATTTATGATCTTATTATTTTTTATTAGAATATCCTTAAAAACATAACCAAATGTGTTTTAATGAGAAAAATGTTGATGATGTCACATATAATTAGTTGTTATTTTTAATCAGCATGAGCTTAGTTTTGGTGGTTATCGTGAATGATTGATTTCAGATAAAGAATTGCACATATCTCATATATATGTTCTACTAAACTGTGATGAAATTATACAATTTGTGAAACAAGTACTACTTTTTATTATTTTATTAAATTGTTATAATATATACCTTTATTTACATTAATTTTTTTGTAGGCTATATAATGACCATATAAAAAAACATTTTATACAAATTACATTTTCTGATATTGAAGAATGTCATCAGCAAAAATGTTTCATATTGGTTTCAAATAATGGTATGTTAAGTTGCTTTTGATATAGTTGTAATCAATTTTTTAATGATATCTATTATTAATAATTTTTATTGTTTGCGGGAAATACAACATGAAGTTAAAATTGATATTCAATTATGTGTGCTCAAAACCCCAACATATAAATTGGTAAAATTTTATAATGGGTATGTGGTTAATGAATTTTGATTCCATACATGCATATATGATGACTCAAAGAAATCAATGAATAGTGCTTTTTTTTTGAAAGGATGTCATCATAAATAAAGTCAAGTTAACTTTTATGGTATGCTGGATGAAATGATTGAGTTGTGTTATCTAAGTTCAAATTATGTAACATTGTTTAAATATCATTAGTTTTATACTGATCAAGGGTTTCAAGTTATCCATGGTATGGAGTCATTGACATTAAATATAATAGTCATCTTTCATTAAATGAACCATTTATGTTGTCACATCAAGCACATCAAGTTTATTTTGTAAATTACTCTGATGTTTCGAGAGATTTGAATGACTGGTAGTGTGTAATAAAAATTAAATCACATGACAATGAGTTTATTGAAAATGAAAATGGTTTCGTGGAAGTGAAACATATTTAAATTTTTCAAGAAAA
Organism: Viscum album; assembly: GCA_963277665.1. Taxonomy (NCBI): domain Eukaryota; kingdom Viridiplantae; phylum Streptophyta; class Magnoliopsida; order Santalales; family Viscaceae; genus Viscum; species Viscum album. The sequence goes on from OY728134.1 coordinate 406,232,474, forward strand.
ATTCCAAAATATATGTCTTACCCAACATGATATAAATATCAATGATGAAACCCCCCAGTTAACAGTTGATGATATTGATAATGTTGATGAAGTAATAAGGGACGATGAAACTGATGATTTTATAGAATTTGATGATGCTGAAGATGAAAATGAAGACATTTTACTCAATGAAAATAATGAATAAAATGATGATTGGTGTATTATATTCAGGTATTTATTAGTTTTTTATATTTTATATTTTTATTAACAATTATTTACAAGTAGGATTGTTTGTTTTAGATAGATGGACCTGATGATCTATTATGCTCCTTCACTAATGTCGATAATTATTATTATTTTTATATTTAATATATGTATTAAAATTTATTGATAGGTAAGAATGTTATATTTTTCATGGTATTTATTAGTGTTTTATATTTGATATATATATTAACAAATATTTATATATTAAATTATTATGTTCTGGTATTTATTTACAGGTAATTATTATATTCCGATATTTACTAGTTTTTTATATTTTATATTTATATTAAAAGTTTCTTATAGGTAATATTATTAAATTCTGGTATTTATTATATTTTTATATTTTATATTTGTATTAACAATTTCTTACAAGTAATATTATTTATTTTTTATGGTTATTGATACTCTTGATGATTTATTTCATTATCTCACTGATACTAGACTTCCTACTAATGATCCTAATTCATTTGATCCATAGGATGTTGAACCTATTAGGAGAGGGTGTGGTCTTGCTCGATTGATGATTTCAGACCATGTTCCAAAGAGACGCCCATATCTTTATTTTGATCCTTATTTACAGAGGTATATTTAATTGTTTAAGATATTTATTTTATATTAATTTTTTTATTAATTTTGGTAATAATATTCTAGTTATTTTTTTTATTTTCATGCTTTTTCACATTTATCAATTGGGAGGGATGGTGTGATTCTGAGAAATTATATTTCTAAGAAATGGGTTTCATGGGACCATGTTCTCATCTTGGTTTGTCAGCCAATGTTTGACCACTGGGTTGTATTATGTTAAGTAATATATACCTTTTAAATTATATTTAATTACTAAAATATTATGTTTAATTTTCTTGCAAAATATATGGTCTCTGATTGTCTATAGCTTAAGAGACCCTATCTAGGAGGCATGGTATATTTTTATACATGATTGTTTTCATCAGTTTTTACACGACCTCATAAAGAGAGCTATGGATAGAGCTTCTACTATTGTTTTTTACCAGTCCTACATCTCCCATCAACCTAACAATATATCATCTTAGTTATAGGATGGATTATGCTCCTACTGGATAGGAGAGACTTTTAGGAGGAGGTCATCATTTGGAAATTATCATTAGGGAAGGCATTAGGTCATGCATAGGGCCAAAAGTCATACCTTTGGCATGCATCAATAACATATGGTAAGTTATATTATTTATTAATCTATATATACTTTAAATGTAAAATGTTTGTTATATTATATAGGTCGTTATTGACTCATCTATTATGGAGTTTGAAGTTTATAAGAATATGTATACTAATCCCCATATAAGAGAAATTTTAGGTCAAATATAGCATCATATTTTGGTTAGTAATTTTTTAAATAATTTCACTAATATTAATTTTATTGTTATTTTAATTTCTAATTATATTTGAAGAAAATGTATGAGGCTAAAAATTCTCATTCATGAGAGAGTCAAGACAAGATCAAAGCATATTCCACTAGTGATTCAGGTTTCTATGAGGGGCCTAGACATAAGAGACTTTTCATGGTGTTGAGAAAGGATAGTTGATCGGTATTTCTTCCCAACTAACACCTATGAGTTATTATAGTACTCATGTGATATCATCGGTGAGCTCGAAGGGAGCTCATGGAGAGTCTTCATCGATGTCGTCGTCTTTTTCACAGTATGAAGAGAGTTTGGGAGCTTAATATGAGATGACATGGTGGATGTAGAGATAGAGTGATGAGGAGTGTGAGTAGCAACATCTAAGAGATAAGCAAATGTTGGAGTATATGTGATGGCTTTCACATAGTGTTGGTATGGACTTTCCTCCCCCTGATCCTTTGAGTGATCCTCCTCCACCTAATACCATTTGATGTTGTGTGATTTTTTATGACTGTTTTTTATTTTTGGGTGATAAACATATTATTTCTAATAAAATTTATTAATTTTATTATTATTTTTAGTTATTTTAATTATTTTTAAAAAAATTAAATTTTTTTTTTTTTTTTTTTTAATTTTTATATTTTTTATAAAAAATTGGTAATTGTGATGGATCACTCTATCTATCACAATTAGTTATTAGTGACAGACCCATCATAATTAATTATTTAACAGATTTTCAAGGATTATTTGTGATGGATGTATTAGCCATTAAAAATAATAAGTATTTGTGATGGGATTTAGCAAAAAAACCCAATTGTGATTCCATTTTTTTATGTCTCATTAGTGATGGAGTCATGATACAAATGAATATTTTAAATGGGAGTCTGTCGCTAATGATTTGTCTCAAAAAATGAAAACTCTAGTAGTGTAATGGATAAGTCAAGGAAGGATTCGTCTCTTCCATATTTATGGAATTTTATATCTCATCCCTTTGATTGGAATATAACCATTGCCCTAAATTTCAGGGTTATAGTGTAACAATTTGTTTATTTCAGATATTCATAGAAAATGTATCAAGTGTATAAGTTGGTGACATGGATGTGCAACCTTCTTGATGTGATATTGAGATAAAGGGGTTATATTACACAATTAGAATTCATATGTGGTTATTATTGTTACAACATTATTTTCTTTCTCTTAGGTTCCTTGACCCATTTCTAGACAATAATCTTAAACTTTAGGCCAACCCACCTAATGACAATGAGAAAGAATCCTAGAGGGTCACACACTAAGTGTTTTTTATATTCTTGATTAATTTATATTTTAATTTTATTAATTTAATAAATATTATTCTCAAGACTGAGGGATAAATTTATTCACATTTTATAGATCAAAAATATTTATTGATGAATGAAATATTTAAATTAAATATTCATCTGAATGTTCAATAAATGCTAGAGGAGTTTGAATAGACCAAGACTGTGTCCAGTGAAAAATATTGATTAACAAGCCGGTTAAATGTTATTTTTTATTGCACAAGTTGGCATGAACCACAAAATAATAATATTATTATTATGTGTCACGGGGTTTATTAAAGATTATAATATAATTTAAGGGCTCACATTTAATTAAATAATATTGTAACCTAAACCCTAGCTCTATAAATGGATAGTTATGTCTATTGTGTATTGCTTCCAAAAATAAAATAAATTAGAATCATTGCACACAATAAAAATCTCTCTCAATTCCTCTTTTCTATATTTCTCTCAAAAATGATAAATTCAAAAGATATCTCTTCAAGATCAAAGGAAGAACTGTCAATATGAATAACACAAGATAATCAACTTATTGTGGTAGCACCCATAGATCAATTGGCATTTCTCAAAGATCAAAGTTGGACATGGGGATCACTACTAGAGTGATTCTATACTTGTATCCTCATGGCGCAATTAAGGAAATCCAAAAGGGTCTTTTCATATGATCAACATATAAATTGAAGAAATAATTCTAAAATCATGTTTTAGTTTCTTCCGATATTAAATAAATTGATTATAAATTTGACATGAAATATCCTCTCTTGGGGTTTCAGCAACTCGATATTAAAATAAATTTTAATATATCACCCACCACTGCACACTTACACTACATTAAAAATCAACATCATACTAGTGGACATAGGTATAGAGATACATGTGTTTGATGGATATCATGATAGGTCCCTTTATAGCTTGAGTAGCATTGATTATTTTCTAGAGGACACTCTTTGCTTAAATATATAGATCCAATGATTAGTATTTGTTGTTAATGCTATAAAGGAAAATGAGGTCACACATTATGGTTTACTGGATGGGGATTGATTTTGACTCTTAGATATACTCTAAAAGTGTTTTAGAGTTAATCCAAAAATAGTTTGGATGGGTATTCATGAGGTATAACATATGATGTTCTAGAGGACACTCTTTGCTTAAATATATAGATCCAAAGATTAGTATTTGTTGTTAATGCTATAAAGGACAATGAGGTCACACTTTAGGCACTGTTTGTTGTGAATGTTATATTTTTTGTTTGATCGATGTAGTTTCTTAAATTTCCAGATCTATTGTTTGTTTGTGAGTTTGTTTTTGGTTCTCTGGTGTCGTCAGTGTTCTCGCCGGCGTGGTGGTTTCTTATTTTCACTATCGATGACGTGTGTTATTCCATTGGATTCGGATCACCAGTGATGCGGATGATGAATATGGGATGATTGAGAATCAGGGTTATGTTCAGGGAGCGTGGCTCGAGGCTGTTCATGGACCAAGGTGTTGACTTCTATGTCCTATTTTTGAATTTGAAGTTTGAATGTTGATGTCCTAGGTTGGATTTTGAGCATGTATGTCGTGTTGTTTGAAGTCTGTTATTGAGTATTGTGAGGTTCCCACTCATCCATAAAGTGGTTTATTGAGAAAATGAAAAAAAGGATTTGGAGGCTAATGATATATTTACAAAAGTGTTTTGAAAGATATATAAATGGAGTTTTGGATATGGTTTCACAAGTTATTATATACGATACAATATTAGGTGAAATGGCACAAAGTCTATTAGGATTTAGTCAAAGTGGGAGATTAATGGAGATATTCTCTAAATTCTTATATATATATATATATATGATATATATATATATATTACATGAAAACTATGATTTTAATGCACATAAGGGTATATTATTATATGAAATATGTTATTATAGTAAAATGATAAATTATTATCATTTTATTTTTCCCACATAAGCTATCATTAAATAAAATTCTTTTATAATAATGTGAAACATTTAGAAGTTAAATTCCTTCATGCATATGATGCATGAATTATATGAGGCATTAATACATGAGTTGTAAATAAATTAATTATCAAGGAGTGTTCATGTGGGAAATATAAAGGCACTACAATATGATGGAAGTCTATTTGGATATTTGTCCAATGACTCATGGATCTTGATTCTCTCTTTACTTTCCTCCTTTTCATTAGAGGTACTAGAATACCATGGAGAAAGGCGAATCTCGTTCAAATGTCAAGAAATTCATATTATCATTTGGATACCTATAGAGGTGGGATTCTTATGTTTTCCACTATGTGATGTTTATCAAACACATATGAAGATGAATATCAAAGGTTTCAATTTCTCTTCGGTGAATAGTGTACTCAGTTTAAAAGTGTTATTCATTTTAGTTTTTATACATAGTTTCATATTATCTTTCATGGAGATCCCTGTAAAAGGGTTTAAATAATTTACACTATTTATGATAAATTATTATTAGAATCTTATTAAACCATTAAATCTGAGTTCCCCTATATTATTTTATGTAAGGTAAGAAAATAATAAGTTAATTTGGATTTTCTTGTCAGGTAGTTTCATACTAAAGTTGGATTCCCTTATATTATCCTTGGTTAGTATGTTTTTTACATTTTCTTTAGGTTATACTAGCTAAGAATCCATAATGTTTAGGATACCATAGGAATAGAGTTGAGTGGATCCATATGATGTATTTGTATAAGTGGTTATCCACTTAAATATACAAGTGTTGTAATTATTATGATTGGTATGGTGCCCTACCTAAATAACTAAGTGGTGAGATTAATTCCCAAGTGGACTCATTTCTTAGTGGAATATGGATCTTGGATCACTAAATGGATATGATGTATGGGGTCATCATTTTTAGTGGGAGAACTTTCATTAAATTCACTTAATGAAAAAATATAATACATGATAATCACCCATTTATATGTATTTGTTGTAGATTATGGCATACTTTACATTAATCATATTGAGATCATTAATAGGTATGAACTATAAAATAGTTTAAGATTGGTATCTTATATTAATAAGTGTTCTCAAAGAGAAATATTCCGAGTACCTAAATGTGAATGTTATAGAAATCAATTTCTCCAACTCTAACTCATGGGTATGAGATATCTTGTGTGTGTCACACATTTTTGTTGAAAAACATAGACTCGGGGATAAAATAGAATTTATTAAGGATGAATTAGATCTTCATTTCAATAATGGATAAAAAGTTGATACATTAGAATCTAGAACTTATGATCATATTTTACCAAGTATATTGATCCTATAATTGAAAAAATATTATTATGTTCCCACCATAAATGAAAATTTTATTTTTATGTCTTTTTTGTACAAGATGATATTTTCATTCATTATTAAGAACAATATTTATTCTATATATAAGAATAAAAAAATTATGGCATTGGGAATATAATGAACGGTTTATATATTTTGGATATGGATAATCCTTTTTATAACATTTAGAATAAGAAGTTTGGAGTTGATTCTAATCCCACCTACCTTTGGCATTGTTGCCTTGGGAATATAAACAAGAAATGCATTTAGAAACTACATAGAGATAGATTATTAGAATCATTTGATTATGAATCATTTGAGAATTATGGATCTTTTGTATTGGGAAAATTTATAAATTCACCTTTTGGGAGAAAATATGAGAGGGATAGTGGACTATTGGACCTCATACATAATGTTGTATGTTGACCAATGAGTACTCAAAAAATTGGTGGGTTTATGTATTTTTTTTACTTTAACAGATGAATTTAGTCAGTAGGGGTATATGTTTCTAATAAAACACAAGTATAAAACTTTTTAAAAGTTTAAAGAGTTTCAAAATGAAGTACAAAATCAACTGGGAAAGAATATTAAATTCCAATGATTAGATCAGGGTGGTGAATACTTGAGCCAGGAATACATATCTCATCTAAGAGATTGTATAATTTTTTTCACAGCTCACTCTTCCCGAAACACCATAATGTAATAGTGTATCTTAAATTAGAAATATTACCTTATTAGATAGGTTTTGATTGATGATGATTTTATCTAACCTTTTCTATCTAATTTTGGGGTTATGCTTTGGAGACTATTACATTCTCACTTAACAGCTTTATATTTAAAATTTTCATAAAGACACCATATGATATAGGGACTGGGAAACATCCCATGATTTCTTTTATGGGTATTTGGGGTTGTGAAGCATCCATATGATGAATGGATTTGTGAAAAATTGATCATAATTCTATTAAGTTTTTATTTATTGGTTATCCCAAGGAAAATAGGGGATATTACTTTTATAACCCTATTAAACACAAATTGTTTGTGTCCTGACATGTTGTTTTCTTTTAGAAGAAACATATAATTCAAAGCTTAAATGGGAGTAAAGTTGAACATAGAGAATTTCTAGGCCAACCAATAGTAAATTTTCTTAAGATAGATGTTGAGTCGGCTCGGTAAATATTTGGGGAAGAAGAACCGACTCAAGTTACGTAAAAACCTCAAATTTCCAATAAGATTCATCAAGATCCCAAGAGAGATATATTTTTTATGGCTAATGATAATAAATTAATGTTCATATAAGATGTACCTAATTCCTACCAAGATTTCCTTGAGAGTTCTGATTCTAAAAAATGGTTACATGGAATCTAAGATAGACTCTATATACACTAACCAAGTTTGGAACTTAGTGGATGCACCAGAAGGGGTGATACCAATAGGGTGAAAGTGTGTTTTACATATGAAAACTGTCATGTATGGTAGAGTGTCTACCTATAAATCACTCTGGGTGAAAAATAGTTTCAAACAAGTTTGTGGTATTAACTATGAAGATACATTTTCACTTATTGTGATGATAAAATCCATTTTGGATTTTTTATCCATAGAAACTCATTGTAGTTATGAGATATATCAAATGGATATCAAAATCACATTCCTTAATAAGAATTTAGTTGAGGATGTGTATATGATACAACCCAAGGGTTTTAAAGTTTCAAATGAGAATGCTAAGGTTTCCATGTTGCAAAGGTCTATTTATGGACTAAAGAATGCTTCTCAGAGTTGGAATATCTGGTTTGACGATGCAATCAAAGAGTTTGGTTTCATAAAGAACATGGATGATTATTGTGTATAAAATAATCTTAGTGAGAGTATAGTAGTATTTTTAATACTGTATATAGATGAAATACTTCTTATTCAAAATGACATACCGACACTTCAATCTATGAAGATGTGGTTGGGTAAATGTTTCTCAATGAAATATATGGATGAAGCAGCTTACATACTTAGTATGAGGATCTATAGAGATAGATCTAAGAGGTTTCTCGGGCTGAGTCAAAACACATATATTGGTAAAGTGATAAAGTGGTTTATCATGGAGAACTCCATGAAGGGGTATTTACCAGTGTTTCATGGAATGAATCATAGGAAAATTTCAGGATCCTTCTAAATAGTTAGAGAGGATGGATATTATTACTTATACATATACCATAGGGTTATTCATATATACCATGTTTTTTACTTGACCTGATGTCTCATATTCTTTGAGCATAATACGTAGATATTAATCCAATCCTGGTGCGAGTCACTGAATTGTTGTAAAGAACATCCTTAAGTACTTGATAAGGACCAAGGATATATTCTTGGTCTTTAGAGGATATGATGAGCTCTATAAAAAAGGTTACACAGATGCTAGTTTCCAATATACAAAATATGATATGAAATCTCAATATTGATTCATTTTGTGCCTAAATGATGGAGAAATTAGTTGGAAGAGTTCCAAATAATGCACCATAGCATACTCAACAATAGATAAATAATATATTGTTTCATCATATGTTGTGAAAGAAGTTGTTTGGATCAAGAGGTTCATTTCTAAACTTCGAGTGGTTCCTAGCATCGAGGGAGAAATTGAGTAATATTGTGAAAAAAATGGTGTTTTTTTTCAAGCTAAATAACTCTGATCTCAACAGAGGACCAAACACATCCTTCAAAATTACCATCTCATAGGGGAGATTATTAAGAGGTTCAATGTAAAGATTGGTTGGGTGGCCACATAAAATAATGTAGTAGTATATTTAATGAAAACATTACCATATAAACAATATGAGGATCATATAGAATATATAGGTTTCAAACACATGAGATATTGGTTGTAATGGTTGTAAATGTATCAAGTTATTATAATAAAGGAAAATTCTAATTAGCATTCATTCATGTGTTCTATAATTTTATTTTACATGAACATTCAAATGATAATATCCCCTTAAAGTAAGACATTGAGTTATCCATAATTGATGATCATTATAGAGTATTATGCATTGTAATGATTTGATAAGGTTACAATTAATAAAATATTTTATTATTTGTAAAGATTTGTATACAAGATATAAATAATTTATTCATGAGGTAATAAGTAGAGAATTATTACTTGGATTGATCTGCTAAAGTATGTCTCATGGAATCTCATACAATCATTGATATACTTAGGGGTGTATGATTAATATCAATCCTTCTTACTTGAGGTTGGTGAGATACCTAGCATGAAAACCTTCATATTGTATACCCTACTTATTCATGTCTACAAGTTGACTTAGCTAATACGAGGGTGGTTGGGTATGTTGTTGATCATGTCATCAGTTGAAGCACAACCAATATGGGATTTATCCACTTGTATGATATGATAAATACATTGGTAGAGTTTGTGTTCTAGAACCAACATTTTTTACTTTGGATTAAAAATATATTTGAAGATTTGAATATTCATAAAACATATTATTATATATTGTTCATTGGTCTACATAACATTAATGTAATAATTTCCTTGAGTATCTATCTCATTGATAAAGTCATAGAAGTTCCCCACTATGATGAGAACCTTAAAATAACCTGATGATATTATTAAATATACTTCTATAGTTAGATAACAAACTATGATGGGACACATATAATGTTGATTGTTAGGTGCGAGTACTCGTAAGTAGATAAGTATTATTCTTATAAAGTTCACACTTATTAATATCTAAGATATTAGATTATGATAATAGTCCTGCATATAGAAATTATGCATGTTTATGTGTCATTAGATATTCCTATCTACAATCATGTGTAATGGCCCTTATACATTAAGATTATTATTAATTCATGTTATGACTTGTTCACTTTGATGTATTTTATAAATATCCATGATACAGTTCATGGTGAAGTTAGATGTGGTGGGTGCATCATGAGCGATGTGTTATTAATTAAAAAGTCAAGGAAGGATTTTCCTCTTCTATATTTATGGAAGATGATATATTGAACCTTTGATTGAAATCAAACCATTGCATTAAATTCTATGTCCATGGTGTAAAGATGAGTTTATTTTAGATGATTAGAGAAATACGTATCAAGTATATAGGTTAATGAAATGGATGTGAAAATAACTTGATGAGATATTGTAAAAAAATGGATTATATTATACATAAATAATTCATATGTGGTTGTTGATATTGCAACATTAAGTTCTTTATCTTTAGTGCCTTGACCCGTTTCTAGATAATAATCTTAGACTTTAGGCAAGCTGGCTAAATTTTAATTAGAAATAATCTTAGAGGGTCGCATTCTAAGTGTTTTTGTTAATATTGATTAAATTATAATTGAATTTAATTGTTCGAATAAATATTATTCTTAGGACCGAGGAATAATTTTATTTAGGTTTTATTGATCATAAATATTTAATAAATATTTATTTTCCAAACCATGAATAATAAATTTATTTTTTTATTAAATGTTTAATAAATATTTATTTGGTAGATTACTAATAAAATATTTATTTATGAATAATATATTTAATTAAATATTTATGTGGGTATTCAATAAATTTCAAGCATGATGAGTAGACCAAGATCATTTCTAGTGATAAATATTAATTTACAATCCAATAAAATAATATTTATTTTTGTTTCAGTTAGCGCACATCATAAAATACTAATATTATTATTATTATTATATGGAATGGGGTTTGATAAGTTTTATTTTATTATTTAAGGGATTATTTGAAATTAAATGATATTTTAATCTAAACCCTAACTCCATAAATAGATGGTTATATATATTGTTCAAGGTTAACTGAGAATTGGAAATCATTGCACTCAATGGATTTCACTCTCAAACTCCTCCTTCTTTAATATTCTCAAGAATGATAAGGACTTCTTTAATCCTGAAGGAACTTGAAGCAATAAAGACGAATAATTCAAGATGATCAATCTACCACTCTTGCACCCAACAATAAATTAGAGTCATTTGGAGATCAAAGGAGTACGTTTGGATCGCTACTAGAGGGATTCTACAATTGGATCCTACAAGCATGATATCAATAATCTGAAAGGGTTTTTTCAAATGATCAGTAATAGCTTCATCAAAGAAAATTCCTAAGATGAGTTAATATTTATTATGATAATATTTAAATTAATAATAAATTTAACATGAAAAAAGATCCTCTCTATGGGTTCTAGGCATTTCTATGTCAATATTCAATGGAAAAATTTTGTGTGTCATGACGTTTATACCTTACACCATTGGCGAATGATCCATTGAATCTGATAAATCCATTATGGTTATATTCCCACTAATAGATTTTTATATGTTTGTAACCTTCAAGTGGTATCAAAGGGAGGTTAAATTTTAAATTTATAATTATTTATTTGATCATTGATTGATTATATGCAATAGTGGTTAGATCTTTCATTTAGAGATTATTCTTTCTTTAATGTGATGTTTAATTAACAAGATTTCAAAATTTTAATTACTTATTTCAAGATTCATATTTTATTTAATGAATAAGTACATATGAATAATTACCAGAGGTGACATTGGGAGTTGCTAAGGATTCTGGTTAGTGAGACTAGGTTACACGGTGTGTGGTCAGAGTACACGTCATGTACCCAAGTACACTGCACCTGTACGTGTTGCAAGATACATGACCCACCAAGAAGTAATTACATATAGTGAATTTATTGCACACTATGAATATACTTGGACAACCTATAACATGTCTTATTAGATTACATGGCATGTATCTAGCATACATGTCGCGTAGTATACACTATTTATCAGTGAAATCCATACCAACTGTGTGGTCAATTACACAGTTTCTAAATGTGAGAGATAACATCGTATGTAATTAATGAAAAAAATGGAATGTAACTAACATGCATAGTGTATAATTCATTAATTCGCATGTTTTAAATACACGTTGAGTCTTCTGTCAGGTTATGTGGACACACAGTTAGCGGAACACATGACGTGTAGCTAGAGTACACATCGTGTGGTCTCACATTTGAAGAATATGTTGAGTCCTTCAATGTGTTATATAAACACATGATAAGAGTTATACATGGATTGTAACTGGTTAGTACACATTGTGTATTCTATCCTAGTCACATGATGAAGCCTTAGACATTTATCCAGGGTACACAGCAAAACATGGAACACGATATGTAGCTCAATAGTACAAACTGTGTTGTCTCTCAATAAAATATAGAATTAAATTACATTAAAATAATTAATTATAAAATTAAAACCTTATTAATCTAATTATCACTAGACGTGTTTAAAATTTTAATAAATATTTTTAATAATTAGTAAATATGAAATTAATTTAATGTGATTATTTGTAATTATTGGTCATGTCACTTATTTTCCATGAATGCATTAATGATGGGTGTCTCCAAGAGACTCTAGATGATCATTAAGATAAAAGGTAAATGATTAATTAATAAATTAATACAATCATATTTATCTTAATAATAAATAAATGATTAAAATGAATATTAACTAGTACACTATTGTTTCTTCATTGCATGTGTATGATCGATCATGATCTTGAACAATACATGTGTATGTGTCGGTTTTATTTAATTTAATTTATTACATGGTTTTTTAATTATTTAATATTAAATTAAATATGATAGTCTTTGATTCATCCCTCCCTACTTTATTTTGTAGGACATGTGTGTCTAAGGTGATTTATGTAATTCCCCCTAACAAATCCTTTGGTTCTTCTCACCTACATGTGAGTTATAAATACATGTAATAAAAGGAGTATCCTAAGGTGTGTAGAGGAAGTTCAAGATGGAACCGAGATGATACCAACCCAGGTGATACATAGGTGTACAGGTGGAATGCTACAACTCATGCCAAGACCAACACAATGAGTTTTAACCTAGGTCTTAGGTTGATTTATTATCCACTCAATAAATCAAATGATATAAAAGCTAATGAATGGGTCATTTATTTATTTATTTATGTATTATGAATTATTTATTTCCTTGATTCAAGATCGCGATCACATAAATAAATGGAATAATATGTAAATATATAAATTAAATAAATAGATTATGCATAAATGTTTTATCAAAACATGGTTAATCACTTAAGTAAAATTCACTTAATATTAAAAATAAATGTAAATTATTAAACAATAAATATCTATGAATAATAAAAAAAATCTCTCAAGTTAATATTAATTCATTAAGCCTTCTATCATTTAAATTAAGATGAACCCATAGATAAATTGTTGGTTAGGCCTTCATTGGGGGCACTTTTAATTATCAGGTTGTCATAACTAAGATAGTGGGTCGACTTAACTAATTCTATATTGGGTTTAATGTCATATGTTTTTACAATAAAAAATTGGAGGAAAGTGTTGAGGAAATCCCAGTTAGGATTTCATGATTGGGGACTCCACTCAATAGTTCAAGGAGTTGCTAGTTTTTAGTTGGCAGGACTGCCTACCTAAATACTTTGTTGTAATTTTCATAGCCTATATATAGATTTTAAGAAAGTAAATATGGTTATTTTCCACTATAATTTCTTGAGTTATGGGACATTTTGAGTTCAATTTTAAGGTTCTTTGATACTTTATAAAGTATTGGGAGACTTAATAAAATTAAAATTCATTATGTCTCACATAAATTGTAATCAAGTTAAGTATAAATAATCTACTCTTTTATAATTATATAATAATATTGAGTTCATCATCCACATTATCCTTGTGATCAATATTGGATAAAGAAAATATCTTTACTGGTAATAACTTCTAGGAATGTTTCAGACACCTATTGGTTGCGTTGTTCCATGAACGGAAATATTAGTTCCTAGAATCCTGATTGCTTGATCCACCAACAAAGGAGGTGAGTGATGAAGAGTTTTTTTCTCTATGATAAACACTTTAGTGACATATTCAACATTCAATGTTTAATTCTTTCATCTATTTCAAGTGAGATATTGAAATCTCATGAAGACATGGATGATTATAACATGCTTGAGAATATTTGTGGTTTATATCATGAGAGAGATAGACAAGAACACTTTGAGATATCCCAGGTGATCTTTCAAAGTAATCTTGGTGTGTGTGTTCTAGTTGGGCCTCATCTATTCAAACTCATTGTCTGTATTGAGTTCCTAGAGGTTCAACGGTTTAAATTTCCTAAAAAAACTTTGTACAGATCTCATTCTTTCATCACTTACTTAGAGAATCTCTAAATCTATTGTTAATTTCAACATAAACAACAGAGATAATTATCTTCAAGATCTTCTCACATTACATTTCCAAGTTGATAAGGAGACGAATCATGAAAATCATTTTGTCCTTATGGTGAATAAAAGGAAAGTCCATGCGAGGAGCACTAATTCCAAAGATCCTTCATAATTTCTTTCCAAGAAGATATGGATCAAGGGAAAATTAAGGAAAAAAGATATTGATTATTTCACATGTTGCAAGAAGGTCCACTAGAAGAAAAACTAAACCTAGGTAAAGAAGTATGTGTAAGCTACATGTGTGTTTATTATCGAGAGAAATTTATTTATTCCTAAAAATTTTGTATTAAATACCGCATGTGGTAACCACATATGTATTCAAATATATAAACCAAGTATATTACAAAAGATTTCTCAGGGTTAGGTAGACTTACAAGAATCCAACAGATCTAGACTTACTATTGTGTCTATTGAGGACTACCACCATACATTTCTGATATAAATGACCATGGTTTTAAAATATTTTTATTATGTTATATCTATTACCAAAAACATTATTTCTATATCTATACTTGATATGGATGGATTTATTTTCAAATTCGAGAATAAATGTTGATTGTTTTATAAATATAACATTTTTTATGGTAAATAATATTTAAATAACAGTATTTATGATTTAGATTAAAAAAACCAAGTAATTGAAATTGATAACGAAAATACTTCATGTGACTCATACCATATAAAACTATGTTATCACTAGATATGTCAATGTAAAAAAATCATTTGAATAAATTACACCAAGATGTATATTTATATTATTTTTAACTAAAAACACTTAGTGTATGTCATGCATTTTTACAAGTAAAAATGACCAAAGTCCCATTTAGTGTAAATTTTTAAAGGGCCAAAGAACTTCTTGAATTAGTTTATACCAATGTGTGTGGATAATTTCTAGTTGAAGAAAGGTGTAGGTACTCATACTTCATAAATTTCACTGATGATTTAAGTAGATATGGATATGACTACTTAATGAGGTATAAGTTGAATTACTTTGACAGATTCAATGAATATAAGAATGAATTTGAGAACCATATTGGTAAAAAGATTAAGAAAATATATTCAGACTATGGTGGATAATATCTTAATCAAGACTTATGTTAGGTTTAAAAGGGCCCAGATACCCTGAGAGGGGGTGAATCAGGGTATGGATATTCTTTTGCAAAATTACCCCTACCCCACTGGATCTTGAACTCCTTATTATAAGGGTCACATTGTTTTCACTTGTGTGTTTATGATGATCACTTATTTTCTAATTTATATGATGATGATGTTATTAAAGTAATGCATGAATGAAAGCACACAGACATAGACATTTTTATTTGGTTCACTCTCACTAGGCTACGTCCAAGGAGCATATAGTGGCGATGTGATGATGTATCAAATCTAATAAAGTGCACTGCTATTTACAATGTTCAGGCTAGATCTTCTTTGCCTAGGCTCACTGCCTTTACAAAGTTTAGGGTATACTCACTATATTATCAAGGTTCACTCCTTGTGTCTCTTCCTCTAGCTCACTACTGGTGGGAATGATCATCGTCTTCCTCTTCATTTACTAACTGCTCTAGGAATGGATCCACTCGTAGTTTAGGGACTTCTGGACCCTTTATTATCGCAAGTGAATACATCATCTACTGTATGTAGATTTTCTTTTGATATCCCAATTTCATCCACTTATGAATACCACTTTACCACAAACATACTGGGCAACTTCAAATATTTCACACAACCCTTACTATGCCTTGCATGCAACTTTGATGCCTTGCATTCAAGATTTAACTTTTTTCATGAATCACCTCTTGCACACAAAAAAATATTATACACAAATAAAATCTTTCCCACAACTTCCTTATCTTGTGCGCAACTTCAATTCTTTCACCCAACTCCCTTTGTACGCAAATCTTATGTGATCTAGAGCTTGGATTCTCTCTAAGTATTTAGATACTTTAAATAAGGGAGGTCACCTCTTATTTATAGTCAATTCCAACACATGTGCGTAAGATTCACCACATCATGAAATATCTCCTCCATGCGTGCAAAACCACATTTGACATCTCCTTGGGCTGCAAACCTATTTCGTACAAACTCGTCTTTCACGGACTTCATGGCTTTGCCATTTTTCAATATTCTGGTCCTGAAACATGCCTTGCATGAAAGTTTCCAAATCACCTTCAATCTTGCATGAACAAACCAATCCTTCACACACATTCTAGTTATTTTTCACACCTTCCTTTTCCAAAAACACATGTCTTCATTTTCCCAATTTTGAGCCCCAAAATTTGGAAAACACTAAAAAATGGAACCACATTATATATGTTCTTTTTATTCCACCTATATATCATCCATTTCTTTGTCATGGTTCTTTTTCAACATATGTTTTCAACAATATCTCTATAACTCAACAAATCATTATGGAAACCCTCTTTATTAGAAAACAAAACCAACCCAAAAATGATTCAATGTTACCTTGAGGGATTTTCTCCCAAAAATATCCCCATTTGGGTTTGTTAAAAACTCATTCATAATTTGATACCACTTTAAATATAAGTATATATTCAACCAACATTCACTTCATGTAATTCAAATAGAAATAAAAGACTTAATCAACACATACTCTAAGCCTACGTGATCCATGATTAGTGTAAGAAACAAGAGTGGTGTGAAGATTTCATCAATGAATCACTTCATTCCTGAAACCAATTCTACAAACCAAACAACTAATTTCATCACGAACCTCATTTATCATGATATATAATCTTTGATCGATCACTTCAATCATCGTCAGATTTAAAACACCCCTAATTCACTTCTTGGGTTCTCATGTTTTGGAATACTTAAAGTTGTTCAAGCTAAGCTCTGGTTGTTTTCTCATAACATTAAGAAATTCTCATCTTGTTCCTCCTCCAATTAGTTTCTCCCCCTATCTTTACACTCCCCCTATATCACTACTATACCTGTCATCTTGTCCCTATGTATTGAAAAGATATTTTCTCCCCTTAAATAGTCACACTTTATCCCCTTTTATCAATGAACTCAAAGGTCACTCCTTTGTGGTCTGCAAAAAGATGAAAACGCATATCAGTAAATTAGGGGAGAATACATCATACCTCAAGGATAGGGGGTCCCATATCCACACTTTTTCAAGTGTGGGGATCTGACTGAACTCCCAAATCTATTCAATTCCTCTCAAATGCTTCCTTAGGTAAGGCCTTTGTTAGAATGTATGAAACCTATAGTTCTATAGGCACATACTCCAACTTTACAAACCCTTTCTCTACCTTATCCTTGATAAAATGATATTTTATTTCAATGTGCATTATCCTTGAGTGATGGACTAGATTTTTTTCTAAGATTGGTAGAACTATAAATTTCACAATGAATTTTGATTACAGATTTCACTTGAACTCCTATATCATCAAGCTACTGCTTTATCCACAATAACTATGTACACACTTGAGTGGCCTCGCTATATTCAGATTCTATAGTGCACAATGAAATTTAGTCTTGTTTCTTGCTCAAACAAGAAATACACAATCCTCCAAGATAGAATTCACCTCTTGATGTTGATTTTATGTCATCTGATGAACCGGCCCAATCTGCATCTGTATATCCCAACAACTCTGGATGAGATTTTTCATTATACATAAATTTGAAATCCACCATTCCCTTTATATACGAAAGTATTATTTTCACTGCAAGCATGTGACTTACTTTGGGATTGCATTGATATCACATTGATTGACATGTGAAAAAACAATATTTGATCTTTCCATTGTTAAGTACAACATAATTCCAATGATCTGCCTATATTCAGTGACATTAACTGCATTTCCTTCATCATCTCTTGATAATTTCATCCTGGTAGCAACCATATTTTTCATATCCTTTTAATTTTTCATTACAAATATTCTCATAACCTCCTTGGAATATTTGGATTGATAAATGAAAGTTACATTCCTTCCTTGTGTCACCTGTAAACCAAGGAAAAACTTCTTCTCACCAGTCATTGACATTTCAAACTCACTTTTCATGAATTCTGAAAAATGTCTGAATTGTGCTTCATTTGATCCATAAAATATTATTTCATCGACATAAACCACAACCATCATTCTATGATTACTGTCATTATTTACATGGATATTGTAATCAACACCACCATGTTGAAATCCAAGATTCTTAAAATACTGATCTAGTCTCAAATATCACGATATTGGTGTTTTCTTCAACACATATAGCACCTTATTCAGCTAAAAAAACTTTGTTATCATCTTCATTAATGAGAAACCCATCTATTTTCTCAATAGAAACCTCTTTTTCCAGAACCCCATTCAGAAATTCTGACTTGATGTCCATCTGTATAACCTTGAACTTTATTTTCACTATTGTTTACAAGAATAATCCAATTGTCTATAACCTTGAAACATGTGCAAATTTCTCATCAATATCAATACCTTCTATCTGGGAGTACCCTTTGCACACTAGTTGTGTTTTTTTTCAAATCACAACACCATCTTCATTCATTTTGTTGCGAAAGACCCATTTTTTCCTAATGACGTTTTTATCTATTGGCCTCAAAACAATCTCCCATGTCTGATTATTTTCTATTTGGTCAAGATCTTCATTGATATCCTGAACCCAATTTTCATCTCTAGCTGCATTGAAAAAAATAGGCTCTACCTGAGATAATAAAGATGCATATTGTAATGACTTCATTTTTTGAGTCTGAACTGGCACTGTCTGATCACCAATGATATTTTGACTATCAATTTTAGATCTAATCTTTGTCTTATGATTAGACATAGACTTGAGTTTCTCCTACACATTATTAGTATCTTCTTATGAATCATAATCTACCACTTTTTCTCCCCTTTAATTGCTTACTTACTCATCACCTTCATCAGGAAACTATTTATTGTGTTGTTGAATATTCTGTTCATCTTCCACTATAGTAACATCATTTCTTTCCACTACTTTTGCAGCCTCATGTGGAAACAATATTGATATTGTATCATAGCTTCTTGTTATCCTAAAAATAGCCAGTAGATACCATATTGTTAGAGAAAACATATAATCATGAAATACATTAATGTTTCTACTTTTCCCCTAATTGTTATTCTTGAACATAAACTTTCATCCTTTATATACCATTGAGATCTTGCATCCGCTCAATAGACATAATTCTCCCCCTATGAAATGAAACTCTTCCAGTTTTTGGGCCCACTGTTTAGACCCAAAATCATTCTTCTTCTCCTACAACATTTCTTCACATATGTCACATTTCAATGATCCATCAAAAAAACCTCTAGGCCTACTGAGTCAAAACTCGGCATAGGAAATAAGAGATAAGTTAATAACACAATCACTATCCATTGTGCTCAATCACTTTTATACCTTACAATAGCCATAAACCATTAACTACTTTCAATTAATTCTTCCATCTTAATTATTTATATCTTGTTACTAATTTTAATCGATTGAAATTATAGATCACATCACATCATCACATTACATATTTTGATTTCACTTCCCCTTGGATCGTATCTACCCTTAAACCTGAAACACTTTAACATTAGTTAATAACATTTATACACATAGGAAGAGGGGATTATATAAAATCCTCAAGGAGAAGATTTTGGTCGATCCTGATTGATCAACCCTTTGATACTTTCTTGAAAAACATTGTACTATTTTTTTTCTTATTCCAACTGCCTTACCAACTTCAACTATTCTGGCCATATGAATAAGCATTATTTACCCACATGTTGATCATTTTTTTGATATTTAGATTTTGTAGGCTTGGACTTGTTCACAATTTGGGTTTTGAACCCACTAGTACACATTTCCTTCTTTGATGTTCCACCAACATTCCATTGCTCATCATTCTTTCTCTGATTAGGAATCTCTCTACAAGTCATATTCTATTTTTTCTTTCTCCATTGAAGGGATTTTTCTATTGCCTTCACTTCTCAACATGTGGCATGACATGTTAATTTTTTAAGACATTCTTTATTCATTTCTATTTTGTCATTTTTCTGAGTCATTCCACCCTTTCTTGTTGGGTTTGAGTCTTCCCCTAATTTTACATTATTATTACTCACAACTAGAGAATATCTCCCTTTGTTCTTCTAGGTTTCTTCACATTATCTCGAAGAGAATTATTATGAGGGTAACATAGGAGGTGATTGATACACCTTTTTTGAGATTTTTATGATTCTCCTGAGGCGGTATACCTATTTTTCATATCACTATGTTGTATTATAGTATAGGATTTTTTGTTATACACTGCCTATTTTGGGGATCTTCTTGTAGTTTTTTTTCTTTCCCCACATTATTCTTGCTCCAATTTCCTTCCAAATTCCTGTGATCAGAACATATGAAACATATTCTATTAAAGGCATAACTCATTTTATCATTTCTTAGATGAGATGACGATGCATCCAGAGTCCTTATAATTTTGAGTCCTTGATCTTCTTGACACATACTCATGGTGTGTCAATGTCCTCTATAGTAATAACATTTGACAAATTATTTATTATGGGATACTTTTCTTTCAATTTTTTCAAGAATATTCTTATTATTCATAGATTTAGAAAGATTTCTATTTTTATAGCATGAAATTTATTCTAGAGCCTCTAAAAAACTTGATTTATGACCATACGTTCCAAAAAAATAGCACAAGCTATCACTACTTGAAATTTCCTTTTTATGTTTTTCTCCAACACCTATAGGATTTTTCTTTTCTCTGAAACTTTTCATAGCTTTATTCCTATCATGCATGGGAGTGGGATCATCATATCAAATACCATATTTTCCCAAACTATATGGCCTTTTAGATGAGAAAATATGTTCTTGTTTCTCTTTAGAAATAGCATATTTGCTTCTCATTTCATCATCACCCACCGAAGGATAATCAAATAGTAAGTTCAAGTCATCCTTCATTTTAGGATTTACTTTGGAATTAGATTTATCTACTTCTTTCTTCACTAATTCTATCTCTTCTCTCAATTTTTGAATCTTCATATCCCTTGATTCAAGTTGAGCATTAAGTTCTCTCTTTATATTCTTCCCTATACTCATCTCATATTCTAATTCATGTGAGATCTTATCCACCATGTCACTATGCTCATTTATTTTCAATTTTTTTTGAGAAAAAGAATAAAAAAACATGCATTGTCTTGTTATAGCCTCTGGTTCTTTTGAACTAGTTCAGATAGTTGTATAGAAAGATCATCATTTCTAGATTTCAAATTCTGAACATCATCTGACTTCATATTTTCTGTATTTTCATCATATTTTTGTTTTATACCTTTGAAGATGTCTTTTATAGTTCTTTAAATTGGGAATCATTATTATTCCTTAGATCAGTAGCCACATAAATAATCCTTTTATTCAAACCTCTTATCTTGTTGACCTCGGTTTCTAGTTCTTGGATCTGAATGTATTTAGATTTAATTTCTTCATCCAATTTCTAATCTAATTACTTTGTGTTATAGACAACTTCCAGTTGTTGACTTCTTGGAATTTCTTCATCATCAGTAGTTTCAACATCACTTTGAATTTATAGTTCTTCACTCATTCCTATAGTATCATTGAGTGAGTATATATTTTCCCTCTCTGATTCATCCAAACCTTTCTTTAGTAAACTATTGGATTCCTTAAACTGAATCTCACCTTTTCTGTAAACACTTCTACACTGAGGAATATCACCTGAATTATTCTTCTTATTCTTTGAAGTTCTTCCCTTTTACATGGCACACCAAGATAAGATCATATTGTATATTTCACTTCAAAAATAAACTGAACCAAGTCATGGAAAATAAATC
This sequence comes from Viscum album, assembly GCA_963277665.1. NCBI lineage: Eukaryota > Viridiplantae > Streptophyta > Magnoliopsida > Santalales > Viscaceae > Viscum > Viscum album. Next base: position 406,254,823 of record OY728134.1, read on the forward strand.
TAATAAAATAAACCTTTCCTCTCATACCAATTGTTAGGTCCAAAAGGGGCCTAAATACCCTGAGAGGGGGGTGAATTAGGATATGGATATTATTTTACAAAATTATTCCTACCCCATTGGATCTTGACCTATTTATTATAAGGGTCACTTGGTTTTCACTTTTGTGTTTATGCTAATCACTTCTTTTCTTCTTTATCTGATGATGACATTATAAAAGTAATGCATGAATGAAAACACATAGACATAGATTTTTACTTGGTTCACCCTCACTGGGATACGTCCAAGGAGAATACAACGGCGATGTGATGATGATATAAATCCAAAAAAGTGCATTGTTCTTTACAATGTTAGATTTAGATCTTCTATACTCGTGCTCACTGCCTTTACAAAGTTTAGGGTCCACTCAGTGCATTCCCAAGGGTCAGTTTCTATGTCTCTTCCTCTGGCTCACTATTGGCGAGAAGGATCATTTTCTTCCTCTTCCTTCACTCACTACTCTAGTTTGTGATCCACTCATATTTTATGTACTTATAGGTCCCTTAATTATCAAAAGTGAATGCATCCTCCATTGTATATAGATGCTCTATTGTTTTCCCAGTTTTATCCAATTATGAATACCGCTTTACCACAGACGTACTGGGAAAATCCAAATATTTCATGCAACCCTTACTATGAATTGCATGCAAATTTGATGCCTTATGTGCAAGATTTAACTTTTGGCATGAAACACCTCTTGTGTGCAACTCAAATATTACACGCAACTCAAATATTGTATGTAAATTCCTTAGCTTGCACACAACTTCAATTATTTCATGCAACTCCCTTTGTATGAAAATATTACATGATCCAGAGCTTGGATTATCTCTAAGTGTTGATATAATTCAAATGAGGGGGGTCAAATCTTATTTATAGGAAATTACAATCCCTACATGGAAGATTCACTCTGTCATGTAAGATCCCCTCTATGCACACAAAACCACGTTTGATGTTGCCTTTAGCATACAAACCTCTTTCATACAAACTCATATTTTGTGCACTTCATGACTTTTAAATTTTTGGATGTTTTGATCCTAAAACATTCCTTACATTCAAAAACCAATCTTTTTCACACATTCCAGATCTTTCTCCCACCTTCCTTGGCCAAAAACACGTCTTCATTTTCCCAATTTTGAGCACCAAAATTTGGTAAACACTGGAAAATGGTGCCACCTTATATCTGTTCATTTTATACCGCCTCTATATTGTCTATTTATTTTTAATGGTTCTTTTTAAACATATTTTATCAAAAATAACTCTGGAACTCGACAACTCATCATGGAAATCCTCTTTGTTAACAAACACAACCAACCCAAAAATGCTTTAGTGTTACCTTGAGGGATTTATTCCCAACAACTTCATTGATTATTTACGGGGGTTTGGGATTATATATTAACTCACTACTCCTTATACACCTTAATATAATGGTGTAATCAAAAGGATGAACCACACCATATTGGACATGGTGAGATCAATGATGAGTCATGTGAGTCTTCTATTATCCTTTTGGGGATACGCATTACAAAAGGTATCATACATACTAAACTGAGTGCCAACTAAATTGGAGGATGGTATTTTATACCAATTGTGAAGTGGAAAGAAATAAATGTTTTAATACTTACATGTGTGTGGATGTGAAGAATTTTTAAGGCCTCATCAAGTAATGAAATTTCACCCTGATGCACAAAATGTATCTTTATAGGATATCCCAATGAAACAAGGGGATGATACATTTACAACCCTTTAGATAAAAAGGTTATGGTTGACAGACATATCACAATACTTGATAAGGATATTATCTCTAAAAGAGATGGTGAGAGTGAGATAGAATTCAATAAAGTCCAGGCTCAAGATATACAAGAGTTATTATAGGAACAATTTCAACAATGTCCAATGGAAGAAGGAGTTCTAGAGACATAAGTACTTTATAGAAGTAAAAGTGAGGTTTGAGAACTAGAATAATGTGGTTTTTTAGTCACTAAGGACGGTGGGTCATTATTATTAAATAATGATGATCATGTAACCTACAAGGAAGCAATAAGTGGTACATATTTTTCCAAGTGGCAAGAAGCTATGAATTTTGAAATTGATTCCAAATACTAAAACCAATTCTGGATTTTGGTAGATCCTCTGGTGGATGTAAATATTATTGGTTATAAATGGGTATTTAAAAAGAAACTAGAAATTTATGGACAATTTTTTTCTTATAAAGAATGAATGGTTGCAAAATGGTTTAAACAAAGTTAGGTAATATAATACAACAAAACCTTTTCACTAGTTGTTATGTTGAAATCAATTAGAATTCTACTTTATATTACACCTTACCATGACTATGATATTTGGAAAATGGATGTTAAAATATCTTTCCTTAATGTGAAACTTTGAGAATATTTCTATATGAAACAATAAAAAGGTTATGTGACTCTAAAGTATTCCAATAAGGTATAAAAATTACAAAGATCAATTTATGTATGAAAGTGAGCATTCAGGTCATAGAACATTTAGTTTGATGAATCCAAAAATTAATTTGATTTTTTTAATAATTAATGTGATCCTTGTGTATATAAGTGGTTTAGTTGGAGTGTGGTCATTTTCTTAATAGTTTATGTTGATGACTGATCGCGTTGTCAAGTACGTCAAATTAGTTGTTTAATTTTGACTAGAATTTCTACAGTATAGCAGCAACCCTAGGTCATCTCTTGACGGAGCATTAGATAATTAATTTAAAAATAGGGTTTTGATTATAAAATTACAAGGGGAATAATATTTTTTAAAACTTGGGGGTTTGATGATTAAATATTAAAATAGAAAATGAAAGCGATAAAACAAAGTAGAAATTAATGGAATCAATTAAGTGTGATCAACCCGAGGTACTCTCATGATGTTCATCCTTGATCACTTCATGATATAGGGTTATGATCTTTTAATCCCTGGTTTTTAACACCTAGAACCAGAATGTTACTGATTTTTACTAGGATACCTCCTAGGGTTCAGTCAAAAACACACAATGATTCACTGGACACCGATGATGATTGGGTGATTTGTGTTCAACATCATAACTGAAACTCACCAAGGCATCACATGAAGAACTTGATGTGTAGTCCAGTTTTGTATGTTATTTCATTGTGATACCATGACCTAAATTTACATGACCTTTACTATGCTTATGTGATTTCAATTTACCAATATGAACCACACAAACACCGCAATTGAAAGGGGGAAAAGGAAGTGGTGAACGGTGTGTGAAACATCACATGAATGGGTACCCCTAAAAATGATCATATGAGTTGAGAATGAAATACCAGTACATAACTCAATAAAATAAGAATAGAGTAAATAAAATAAGAATAGAGTATAATGAAAATCAATACAACATCCTGGAATTAAAAATATCATTCAAACATGAAGCTTGGGATTTACATCACATTCCTCCCCGGGTGATCACAAGGGGTTTAGAAATCCATGGGAGGGGAGGAAGAAGAAGATGTTGAAGTAGAACTTCTCATAGCCTCAAAAAATTCTAGGGATAATGAAAATACCTATTTGGGACTCCAAAATGGAATCACCTTACCTCTGGTTCGAACTACCAAATGCAGAGCCCAAGGTTCCATTTTATAGGAAAATTGGAAGGTGGTTTTAGGCACACAGATTTCTTCAATCCACTTGCACCACATGTTTCGACCTCCATAAAGCCTTATCTCACTTTAGAGAAAATAAAAACATTGTATCCCCACCTCTTTACTGTCTCAACCGAATGTTTGGCACCCTTTGGACAAATAAAGCTTGAGATATTGATAAAATACAGAACACCGCATTTGACTTTGTGCATATTTGATTCCTTAGACAGATCAGTTAGGATGGGCATCGTAGAAGCCGAATAAGGCTTCGGTTCCTTCATATGAAATGTATCCCATTAAATTTTTGACCTGACCACAAAATTTCATCCCATTTTTGATGCATGGTTTAGTATAAATATGCGGTTGAGTCCACTGGTGTGCATAAATCCTGTACAGTTTGGCCCATTTTCCTTGGACTTCATCATGGGTCCTCCAAATCACCTCCACCTACAATATAATTATTAAAACAAGTTACATTTCCCTTTTTAACAGTGTTAAAAACATAATAATTTTATCAAAAATGGGGTGAAATTTGTTATTATACATATAATTTTCAATACAAAACCAATTTAATATATTGGTATAAGGGTGAAATAAAACAGTGAATCGTGGTACGATCACACCCCCACACCTAAACATTTTCACTCCTGGGAAAAGTTGTATTTCCAAAAAGTATGCATGGAGATATTCCCAATTATCATAAAACGGTGTCTCATAAATTTTATCAGCATGAAATTCATAGAGATTCATGATACCAAATTGATCAAGGAATTAAAAAGTAAACCATGAGACTAACTCTACATGTGTGTGTGTGAAAACCATTTCATGATATTCTTTCCACTTTCTATCCAATAAATATAGGTTATTTTAACATTATTAAGCTTAAAATATTTTTTCCACCGAGCCTTCCCTACATCCTTTGCAATAATATTTCAAGACTTACTCACTTAAGCATTCCCGGAAGTCAAACCATAATCTCCTGACCTAGATATTCCCATATATTTCACATTTCATCACTCCCCTATTTTATTATTTTTTATTTTTTTCAGAAGTTTCATTTGGATCATATCTCACAATCATCTCTCAATCCTTGTTTGATCTCCTCACGACACTAATTATAATAGTTATAACAAAATCAAAGGTTGAGGAGGAGTGGTTTTTGACCTGCCCAAGACACAACCAATTTTTTTAAGGCGTGCAACAATCGAATATTAGGTACACACACATAGGTCAATCCGGTACAGTAATGAAATAGATCAGATAAAGAATGAACATATGTAATTATCCTTTTAAGCTGAAAAATATTAACCTAACTTAAATTTTCTTTCTAGTAAGTAAGAAATATTCATAATTTGTGGTTTGGTGCAAAAATGTACGGAGATATTAGTGACATAGTTTTTTCTAAAAACTACTCACACAAGGGGAATCAATCATCTCAAAGGTTTCACATAGATATAACTATTTATATCATTAACAGAAAACCAATTCACTAAAAATCACTCCTTGATACAAATATTCTTTTTCTCCTTTCTTATAGTATTTTTACTTTCCCCCCTTATTGTCACCAAATCATGGAACTTTGAAATTTTTGATGGGGAAAAATGAAAATACCATAAAGAAGGCGAGAAAGAGAAGAAATAAGAAAGAAATTGGAAATCCTAATGAACCTAGTAATATATCCACCCCCCCCCCCCCACACACACACCTATAATGTGCAGTGTCCTCACTGAAATAATTGGGAATGTGAGAAGTAAGGAAAAAACCTGGTGTGTTTTACTGGTATGTTGCATCTAGAAGGTGGATTTCCTCCACCGGATTCTTTAGAAAATCCTCATAGAAGTGTTTAAGTCACTTACCATTGACGGTAAGACTTCATCCACTCTGCTCATGCAAAATCTGTATTGCACCAAAAGGGTAAACATTAGTAACAGTATAAGGACCGAGCCATCGGGAACGAAGCTTACCTAGGTGGAGCTTTAGCCTGAAATTTTACATGAGTACCTTCTCACCAATATGGAACTTCCACTAATGAATTATGCTATCATGGATAGCCTTTGTCTTCTCTTTATAGATCCAGGAGTTCTCATATGCATCACGTCTAATTTCTTCCAACTCTTGAATCTGTAGCTTCCTATGCTCACCTGCATCTGAAAGGTTCATATTACATTGTTTAACATCCCAATATACACGGTATTCTACCTCCATCAGGAGGTGAAAAGCCTTTCCAAACACAATTTTTTATGGTGACATTCCGATTGAGGTTTTAAAATTTGTACGGTACACCCAAAGTGCATCATCCAAGTGCAAACTCCAATCTTTCCTATTGGGTTGTACCATTTTTTACAAGATTCTTTTAACTTCCATATTTGATATTTTTGCTTGTCCGTTAGTTTGGGGGTGATATGAAGTAGAGACTTTATGATCAACCCCATACTTATGAAGCAAATTTTTCATGTTGTGATTGTAAAAATGGGAACCCTGATCACTAATGATGAATCTCGGCAAACCAAACCAACTAAAAATATGGGACCTCACAAAATCAACAACCAATCGGGAGTCATTAGTCCTAGTAGCCTTTTCTTCCACCCATTTAGACACTTATTCCATATATAAAAATATTTAAATGAAGCCAAATGAATTTGTAAAAGGCCCCATGAATTCAATTCCCCATGCATCAAATATTTCACAGAATAACATGGGTTGTTGGGGAATTTCATTCCTCTTGGAGATATTTCCTGTGAATTGACAATGACTACATGAATTGAAAAATTGACGGGCATCCCTATATAATGTTGGCCAATAAAGTCCTAAGTCAAGGACCTTTCGAGCTATTCATTGAGAGCCAAAGTGCCCCCCACAAGCCAAAGTGTGAAAGAAGGTCAAAACAGATGTGAACTCATGGTCAGGGACACACCGACGAACTACTTGGTCACCACAAATTCTCCAAAAATATGGGTCATCCTAAATGTACCATCGAGAATCATGTTTAAGTATCTAGGATTGGGAAGTACTAAAATCGGTGGGGACCCTAGATGTTGCTAGAAAATTCACAATGTCCACATACCAGGGGGTAAGGTCCACAACATCACAAAGGTTCTCATGAGGAAAGAATTCTCCAATGGGGAGGGATGAGACATCATGGTGGTCCAGTGGTTAATAAATCCAACTAATTTGGTCAGCTACAACATTTTCCACTTCCCACCCTTATCTCTAATATCAAGGTCAAACTCTTGGAGGAGGAGCATCCACCGTATGAGACGGGGTTAGCTTTAGGTTTTTTTAAGAGAAACCGAAGGGCAGCATGGTCAGAAAACACAATCACTTTTGACCCAAGAAGATATGAACGAAATTTTTCCAAGGAAAACACAATATAAAGGAGTTATTTTTTAGTGGTTGTGTATTTTTTCTGAGCAAGGTCAAGGGTACGTGAGGCATACACAATTACATGGGGATCCTTATCAACCCTTTGTGATAAAACTACCCCAACTGCAAAGTTAGAGGCATCACACATAAGCTCAAAGGGGAGATCCCACCTTGGAGGTTGGATTATGGGAGGTGATGTGAGACTCATTTTTAGTGAATTGAATGCATCCTCACAATTTTTATCAAACAAAAACTCAAAATCATTTTGTAATAACTGGGACAAGGGAAGTGCGATCTTACTGAAGTCTTTAATGAATTGGTGGTAAAAACCAGCATGACCCAAGAAAGATCACACCTCACAAACACATTTTGGATATGGAAGGTTTGAAATTAATTCAATTTTAGATTTATCAACTTGAATTATCTTATTTGAAATGACATGCCCAAGAACTATCCCCCGCTCAACCATGAAATGACATTTCTCATAATTTAAAACAAGATCTTTTTCAATGCAGCGGTGGAGGATAGAATCTAGGTGTTCCAAAAAATCATCAAAAGAAGAACCATATACCATTAAATCATCTATAAATACTTCCATACAACTCTCAAGGTACTCAGAAAAAATACTCAACATACATCGCTGAAAAGTACCAAGAGCATTACATAGACCAAATGGCATCATTTTGTATGAAAATGTGCCGAATAGACAAGTAAATGTTGTATTGTTTTGATCCTCATGGGATATATGGATTTGTAAATAACCCGAATAGCCATCAAGGAAACAATAATGGGACTTACCATCCAATCGTTCTAACATTTGGTCAATGAAAGGTAGAGGAAAGTAGTCATTCTGTGTGGCTTGATTCAGTCGACAGTAGTCAATACAGACTTGCCAACTGTTTTGCACATGTGTTGGAACCAATTCATTCCTTTCATTTGAAACTGCTATTATTCTTTTTTTAGGCACAATTTGCACTGGGCTAACCCATTTACTATCAGATATAGGATAAATGATCCCTGCAGTAAGTAATTTACTAACTTCCAATTTTACCACTTTAAGGAGAGTGGGATTCAACCAGCATTGAGATTGTCTTACAGGCTTAGCCTCATCATCCAAAAGTATATAGTGCATAAAAATAGATGGTCTAATCCTGGGAATATTAGCCAATGTCCATCCTATTTCTTTTTTACACTCTCTCAAAAGTTTGAGCAGTTTCGATTCCTGTTGCGGAGAGAGGTTATTAGCAATAGTGACGGGCAATTGGTCAATACCCTCAAGATATGCATATTTTAAATTAGAAGGATGTTTTTTAAGTTACAACAGCGATGGTTTCTGGACTGAGGGAGGGGATTTAGGGGGAATGAGGTCTATTAAACTGTCTATATGCTCATGTTTATTCTCTAGAGATAGAGAATCTATTGAAATGAGACTTGAAGAATCATCGACGGTCATGGGTACCTCACAATGAACACACTAATCAATTAAAGCACAAAATTTACACTTTTCATAACCCACACAACACTAAAAACACAAATCAGAACTCAAATCATCCAAGGGTGAAGAAGAGGAAAGGTAATTAGAGTATGGGTTGAGGAGAGAATTATGTGTGTGTGCATCGTTTGAGAGAACTTCCATCGAATATACAGGAAGAGTGGAGTGCTCTTCAATGGGGTGTTTCATATCCTCAAGGATGTTAAAACTTACCTTTTCTCCTTCGAATTCCATGGACAACGTACCATTGTGAATGTTTATGATTATCTTTGTTGTTTTGAGGAATGTCCTCCCAATTATGAGAGGATCATGTCCTTGGGTTCGGATATCTTCCATCTCAAGAATGTAGAAATCAGTGGGGAAGATGAGATTCTTCACTCTTATAATGTAATGCCGCACTCCGTGTACACTTCTCTACAAGTTGGAGAGCTTCAACCAATAGGCATTTTCTCATAATTTAAAACAAGATCTTTTTCAATGCAGCGGTGGAGGATAGAACCTAGGTGTTCCAAAAATCATCAAAAGAAGAACCATATACCGTTAAATCATCCATAAATACTTCCATGCAACTCTCAAGGTACTCAGAAAAAATACTCAACATACATCGCTGAAAAGTACTAAGAGCATTACATAGACCAAATGGCATCATTTTGTATGCAAATGTGCCGAATAGACAAGTAAATGTTGTATTGTTTTGATCCTCATGGGATATATGGATTTGGAAATAACCCGAATAGCCATCAAGGAAACAATAATGGGACTTACCATCCAATCATTCTAACATTTGGTCAATGAACGGTAGAGGAAAGTGGTCCTTCTGTGTGGCTTGATTCAGTCGATGGTAGTCAATACAGACTTTCCAACTGTTTTTCACATGTGTTGGAACCAATTCATTCCTTTCATTTGAAACAACTATTATTCTTGTTTTTTAGGCACAATTTGCACTGGGCTAACCCATTTAATATCAGATATAGGATAAATGATCCCTGCAGTAAGTAATTTACTAACTTCCAATTTTACCACTTTAAAGAGAGTGGGATTCAACCAGCATTGAGATTGTCTTACAGGCTTAGCCTCATCATCCAAAAGTATATAGTGCATAAAAATAGATGGTCTAATCCTGGGAATATTATCCAATGTCCATCCTATTTCATTTTTACACTCTCTCAAAAGTTTGAGCAGTTTCGATTCCTGTTGTGGAGAGAGGTTATTAGCAATAATGACGGGAAATTGTTCAATACCCTCAAGATATGCATATTTTAAATTAGAAGGATGTTGTTTAAGTTACAACAGTGATGGTTTCTAGACTAAGGGAGGGGATTTAGGGGGAATGAGGTATATTAAACTGTCTATATGCTCATGTTTATTCTCTAGAGATATAGAATCTATTGAAATGAGACTTGCAGAATCATCGACGGTCATGGGTACCTCACAATGAACACACTCATCAATTAAAGCACAAAATTTACACTTTTCATAACCCACACAACACTAAAAACACGAATCAGAACTCAAATCATCCAAGGGTGAAGAAGAGGAAAGGTAATTAGAGTATGGGTTGAGGAGAGAATTATGTGTGTGCGCATCATTTGAGAGAACTTCCATCGAATATACAGGAAGAGTGGAGTTCTCTTCAATGGGTTGTTTCATATCCTCAAGGATGTTAAAACTTACCTTTTCTCCTCCAAATTCCATGGACAATGTACCATTGTGAACGTTTATGATTATCTTTGTTGTTTTGAGGAATGGTCTCCCAAGTATGAGAGGAGCATGTCCTTGGGTTCGGATATCTTCCATCTCAAGAATGTATAAATCAGTGGGGAAGATGAGATTCTTCACTCTTACAAGGACATCTTAGATCACTCATGTTTGATGCATAATACTTTGGCTGGAGAGTTATACGACAATGCCTGTTGGTTGAAGCTCTCCAACCTGCAGAGAAGTGTACACGGAGTGTGGCATTGCATTAATGGAAGCACCTAAATCTATCATAGCATCAGAAAATAAGGTCTCCCCAATGGTACACGGTATCATGAATGTTCCTGGATCCTTGTATTTGGTTGTCATTTCTATTTGAATCAAGTCCGATACATTCCTTTCCAAGTTGACTCTCTCATTCCCCTTTAGTCTCCTTCTATGGGTGCAAATCTCTTTAAGAAATTTGTCATATCGAAGGATTTTCTTAACTGCATCCAATAGAGGAATGTTAACTTGAACTTTTTTAAATGTATCCATTATTTCATTATCTATATCCTTATCAAAGTTTTTCTTAGATTTAGTGAGTCTTTGAGGGAAAGGAAGAGGAATGGATTGTTCATTGGAATCCTTAATGATAATTTGACTACTCTTTTTTTCTTGTTTTTCTTTTCTTGAAACATTTGAGTGTTGGAGAAGAGATTTTTTAAGAGGGGGACATACTTGTGGCATAGAATCAATAGAATGAGAAACTTCTTTACCACTATGGAGTGTAACTGCACATACGTTACCTTTGTCCTTCGGATTGGCAATGGGATGGGATGGTGGTTGTCCAGAACCTTGCATCTTAATATCACCGATGGTGTTTGCCAATTGTCCCACTTGAGTTCGTAGGTCTTGAATTGCCGATTGTGTGGTCTGTTGGAACTAGAGTTTTTTGGTTTCCATTTTCTTCACCATATCCTCAAGGCTTGGTTTGGATTTGGTAGTAGGAGGATTTTTTTGAGATGTTGATGGATAAGAAGGTTTCATACCTTGGCCTTGTTGATACCAATTCTACTTGGGGTAGCTTAAGTTTCCTCCTTGTCAGTACTGGGGTTGTGCTTGCCACCTGGGGTTTGGATTTGGCCTGAATTGTTCTTCTCTGAAGGGAGGTTCTTGTTGGAATGGACATCCTGGGAAGACATCTGCACAAGACTCAGTTGAATCCTAAAGTTGTGGGCACTGGTCATGAAAATGAGTATTTTCATAACAAATACCACAATGTAATGAAACAAGAGGAGATTGTGAGTTACCTTGTTCTTGATCTAATTGCCATAGAAGGGTATGCATATCATCAAGCTTGTTATCTACCTTTTTTTCTAGATATGAATTAATTACCTCATGAATTCCTCGAGTTGGTGCAATTGCTCATATACCAAATTGTTGTGCATTTTGAGCCATGTTGACTATTAAGTCACGAGCAGTGGAAGGAGTTTTATCAAATAGGGAACCACCGGCTATAGCATCAATCATTACATGATTCATGGGGATAATTCCCTCATAGAAGTATTGGATTAATAGTTTTTCACTAATCTGGTGGTGGGGGTGGCTTGAGAAAAGTCTTTTGAAGCTCTCCCAACATTCATGAAGGGTCTCTCCTTGTGATTTCCTAATTCCACAGATTTCTTTCTTAATTGATGAAGTTTGGGAGGCAGGGAAGAAATTCTCTAAAAGAGTCTTTTAAGGTCATTCCAACCCCCAATCGTGGTATGAAAATAGTATATCCAATCTTTAGCTACACCATCATGGGATAAAGGAAAGGCCCTAAACTTAATTAGGTCCTCAGACAAATTTTGGGGTTTCATGGTGGAGAAGACTATATGAAACTCTTTGAGATGTTTGTGAGGGTCCTAACTAGGAAGACCGTGAAATTTGGGAAGTAGGTGGATGAAGCCTTATCTCAGCTCAAATTTGGCTGCTTCCTCAGGATATTGGATGTACGTAGGTTGGTACTCCACATCTGGGGTGGTCAGTTCTTTTAAGGTTCTATTATTTGCAGCCATGTTTTCTTGGATAATATTGGGTTCAATTTTTGATTTTTTTATGAAAACTTGAGGTTCCATAATGGTTTCCTTAGTGTTACTTGATTAACCTTCTCTAGATGCCTTGATTTGTGTGTGAAGTTTCTTTTCAATTTCTGGGTCAAATTCAAGCCGTTTTTCTTTTTCTGATTGGGTCATGAAAATAAGTTGTGAAGTTTGTTTTTTTATTGAATATGGATAAAATAAATTAAGAAGGGTGAAAAGAGAATATAATGTTATAATACAGAATTATACAGAGGGAGATGTAGAAGAAGAAGAGAGATAGAGAGAGGAAAAACACACAAAACAACCAAAAATAAAGACAAAAACCGAAAAAAATAAAATAAAATGGGGGTGGGGTGTTTAAAGGAGTACTAAATAAGAATTAAAAAATAAAATTAAATAAAGGAAAATAAATGATCTTGGCTCCCTGGAAACGGCGCCAAAATTTTATCGAGTTGTCGAGCGCATCAAATTAGTTGTTTAATTTTGACTAGAATTTCTGTAGTATAGGAGCAACCCTAGGTCGTCTCTCGATGGAGCCTCAGATCATTAATTTAAAAAGAGGGTTTTGATTATAAAAGTATAAGGGGAATGAGATTTTTTAAAACTTGGGGATTTTATGATTAAAGATGAAAATATAAAATGAAAGTGACAAAAAAAGTATAAATTAATAGAATTAATTAAGTGTGATCAACTCGGGGTAATCTCATGTTGTTCATCCTTCATCGCTTCATGATAAAGGGTTATGATCTTTTAATCCCTCATTTTTAACACCTAGAACCAGAATGTTACTAAGTTTATACGAGGATACCTCTTAGGGTTCAGTCGAAAACACACAATGATTCACCGGACACTGCCGAGGATTGGGTGATTTGTGTTCGACATCATAATCGAAACTCACCAAGGAAACACACGAAGAACTCGATGTGTGGTTCAGGTTTGTATATTATTTTATTATTATACCATGACATAAATTTACATGACCTTGAAAGTGCTTATATGATTTCAATTGACCAATATGAACCACACAAACACTGCAATTGAAAGGGGGAAAAGGAAGTGGTGAACGGTGTGTGAAGCATCACATGAATGGGTACCCCCAACCATGATCATATGAGTTGAGCATGACATACCAGTACATAAATAAATAAAATAAGAATAGAGGATGATGAAAAACAACACAAGAACCTGGAATTAAAAAGATCATTCAAACATAAAGCTTGGGATTTACATCACGTTCCTCCCTGGGTGATTACAAGGGGTTTAGAAATCCATGAGAGGGGAGGAAGAAGAAGATGTTGAAGTAGAACTTCTCATATCCTCCATAACTTCTAGTGATGATGAAAAGATATCTTTGGAACTCCAAAATGTTATCACCTTGCCTCTGGTTCTAACTACAAAATGTGGATCCCAAGGTTCCATTTTATAAGAAAATTGGAAGGTGGTTTTAGGCACACAGATTTCATTAATCCACTTGTACCATGCATTTCGGTCTTCATAAAGCCTTATCTCTCTTTGGAGAAAATAAAAAAGTTGTATCCCCACCTCTTTACTATCTCCACATAAAGTTTGGAACCCTTTGGACAAATAAAGCTTGATATATTGATAAAATACATAACACCACATTTGACTTTGTAAAGATTTGATTCCTTGGACAGATCAGTTAGGATGGGCATTGTAGATACCGAATGAGGCTTCTGTTCCGTCATATGAAATGTATCCCATTAAATTTTGGACCAGCCCAAAATTTTTTATCCCATTTGGATTCACAGTTCAGTATAAATATGCAGTTGATTCCACTGGTGTGCATAAATCCTACGCAGTTTGGCCCATTTTCCTTGGACTTTATCATGGGTCCTCCAAATCACCTCCACCTAAAATATAATTATTAAAACAAGTAACATTTACCTTTTTAACAGTGTTAAAAACATAATAATTGAATAAAAAATGGAGTAAATTTTTTTATTATACTTGTAATTTTCAATACAAAACCAGTTTAATATATTGGTATAAGGGTGAAATAAAACAGTGAATCGTTGTACGATCAATGACATACTAATTGTTGGAAATGAGATACCAGTTTTATAGTCTATTAAAGCTAAGTTGAATAAATGATTCTCTGTGAAGGACTTAGGTGAAGAATCATATATTATTGGGATCAAGATCCATCATTATAGATACAAGAGACTACTTGGTATAAGTCAAGGTACATATATTGACAAGATACTAAAGATATTTTGTATGGAAAAATTCAAGAGGGGATTATTTCTAATGTCACATGGAATTCATCTTTCTGGGAAAATATATCCTCATAGTAAGATATCAAACTGACCCAAGTGGTCATCATTGGATGATAGTCAAGACTATACTTATGTATATGAGGCATAATAATTATATGTTCCAGTTCTATAAAGGAAATGAGGAACTAGTAATCAGAGGATACAAAGATGTTAGTTTCTAAATAGATCCATATGATTTTAAATAACAAACAGAAAACATATTCACTCTAAATAGAGGTGTTGTGATCTAGAAGAGATCAAAGAAAGTTGTGTTTGTAGATTCTATAGTAGATTCTGATCATATTATGGATTCTAAGGCAGATAAATAAGTAGTATGGATATGCAACTTCATTCAAAATCTTGATATGATACCTAGAAATAAATATCCCATTACACTCTATTGTGATAATATTGTAGTGGTGGTTCTCACAAAGGATCCAATGTTACATCACTGGATGAAGTACAAACTTTATAAGTATTATCTCTTAAGGAATTTTTCTCAAATAGGTGAATCCACAATGAGTATAATATTCATAAAAGACAATGTGGTGGATCCCTTGACTAAAGACTTAACTCAATAGAAACATTATCATAATGTGAGGTCTAGCAAACTGAAAGTCATGGGTAGTTGGTTCTAGTTCAAGTAAGAGTCTATTGGGGTTGGTGTTCTAGAACCAAATATTTATACTTTATATTACATGTATATTCAAAGATTTTAATATTAATAAAACATATTATTATATATTGTTCATTTATCTTCTTGACTTTAATGTTATAATATCCTAGAATATCTATCACATTAATAAGGTCATAATAGTCCCTCTCTATGATGAGAAGCTTGAAATTCCATGATGGTATTCTTAAATATAGGTCTACAACTGAATGACATACTATGATGAGGCACAAAGTATGTTGACTATGAAGTGAAGGTACTCGTAAGCATATGAGACTTCTTCTCATGAAGTTTTCACTTGGTAATCTCCATGATAGAAGATTATGAGAACAGACCCACCTGTAGGAATTTCACATGTTTATGTGTTATTGAATATTTCTGTCTTAAAGTGTATGTAATGGTCCTTATACATTTATATTATTATTAATTCATGTTATGACTCATGCACTTAGATGTATTTCATAAACCTTGATGATATAGTTCATGGTGAAGTTAGATACATTGGATGCATAATGAGTGATGTGTTATTTATTAATAGGTCAAGGAATGATTTTTCCCTTCTATATTTATGGAAGATGATATCTTGTCCCTTTGATTGAAATTGAACTATCACATTAAATTCCATGTTCATAGTGTAACAGTGAGTTTATTTTATATATTCAAAGAAATCTGTATCAAGCATATAGGTTAATAACATGGTTGTGTAACCTGCTTAATGAGATATTGTGATAAAGGGATTATATTATAGATAAAGTTTTTTTATGTGGTTGTCGATGTTGTGGCAATAAGTTCTTTCTCTTGGATTTTTTGACTCATTACTAGATGGTTTTATTGGACTTTAGGAAATACCATTTAATGCCAATGAGAAATAATCTTAAAGGGTCACGCACTAAGTGTTTCCATTGATATCAATTAAATTATATTTGAATTTAATTATTTGAATAAATATTATTCTCAAGACCAAGGAATAATTTTATTCCATTCTTATTGATCTCGAATATTTAATATATATTTATTCACCCAACTTTGAATAAAATATTTATTTTATTTATTGAATATTTATTAAATATGTATTTTCTAGATTGTGAATAAAATATTTATTTATAAATAAAATGTTTAATTAAATATTTATTCAGGTATTCAATAAATGTCGAGGAGGATGAGAAAACCAAGATTTTTTCTAGTGATAAATATTAATTTGAAATCCGGTAAAATTATATTTATCATTACTCCAGTTAGTTCATGTCATGAAATAATAATAATATTATTATTATTATTCGGATGGGGTTTTATAAGGTTAGTTATGTTATTTAAGGTCTATTTTGTAATTAGATAATATTTTAACTTAAACCCTCTCTCTATAAATAGATGATTATGTCTATTGTGTAGGGTTAATTGAAAATTGGAAATCATTTCACTCAACATATTTCTCTCTCACACTCCTCATTCTCTCATCTTCTCAAGAATGAGAAGAACTCATTAAATCCTAATGGTTCTTGAAGCAATCAAGATAAACAATGAAAGATTATTGATCTGCCACGCTAACACCCAACAATAAAATGGTGTCATTTGAAGATCAAAGTAACATGTGTGGGTCACTACTAGAGGTATTTTACACTTGGATCCTACAAGCGTGACGATGGTAATCTGAAAGGGTTTTTCAAACAAATAACAACATCTTTATCAAATAAAGTTTCTAAAATGAGGTAATATTTCTTCTGAACATATTTAAGTTAATAATAAATTTAACATGAAAAATATATTCTTTATGAGTTCTAGGATTTTCTATTTCAATATTTGATGAAAAAATTTCATTGGTTATGATGTTTATGTCTTTCACAATTGGAGAATGGTCCATTGAATTTGACAAAACCATTATGGTTATATACCCACCAAGTGATTTTTCTGTGTTAAGAACCTTCAAACATATGGTCCTTTATTGAATTAGACTGGGGAAATTCATGTCCATGCTTAGTTGTTTTGCATATTATGTGTTCAAATACCTGAATAAGTGGTTGTGATGTACTTATCAGATATATGAATGAAATATTTTGTATTCATCGACTTGGTCAGTGTTTTTCAAAGAGTCAAGAAATGATTATGGGACAATACTATATTGACATGTTTCATGTCTAATGGTTTCTTGATTTAATAGAAAATGGACTATATAGGTATACATATGATGTATATGATGCATCTTGTGGTGGAATTTTTCATATAGAGGTATGATTATGTTTGTTGGAGATTACCCTAGACCCCTTAGTAGCTCTAGTATCACTAACATTGTAACACCCATGAGTTTTTATGATTTTTTTTCAAATAAATTAAATTGTTTTGATATCTTTTGTTACATGCAACACTAATTTTAGCTTGTGTCACGCACAACACCGAGATTAGATTGCATTACACTTGAATTGTTGTGAGCCATTTTCCATAAACACTTATCATGGTTGGGTATGATGTTGGATATAATGAATATATATGATATTTTTAATATAAACATACTTCTAAAAATATATTATCACATATACTTTTTTACATTACATTTTGTGGGGGATACGATAATGTCGATCATGTGTATGATGGATTATCACCTCATGAAGCGATGTGATTCATTTTTTACTTACATTTTACATGGAAGATAATAAGGAATAAATTTCATGAATATATGTGATATATACTACATAATAATGATTTTTTAAGAAGTTATTATTATTTACCTTCCTTTTATTCCATTCATCGAGAAAATGGAAATATCATTTATTCGTACGTATGACATGTCGTCTTCATGAACAGTGTCATTCATTTTCTATAACTAACTTTAATGGATTACTATAAATAAATATATAATGAATATATATGATATTTATATCAAGATTAAAATTATGGAAATTATAGGACCGTGATCAATGTAAAAAGACTAAAAATACCAAATCAAAACATACGTGAAAAATGAAGTAGTTATTACCCAAAATGTAATTTCAACAAGGAATTATTAATAAAAAAGAAATAAAAGGGTATAAGTGCATAATATATGATTTTATATATATTATTAGGGTTCTTTAATAGAGGTATAATAAATTTATATTTATTATACAGGAGGCTAGATCACTTTTGAAAAAATAGGAATTCAAGGTAAGGGAATTTTGTATCATTTTTTACTTCTATGAGACACAAGCCATATTCACCACCTATTTATTTTATGTGGTGTATATACTGACTATGAATGTATTTTATGATGATTCACCTAAAAATTATGGGGATTTACATATCCATTTTAGGATCTCCCTTTCATGAAGCTTATGGTTCAAAAGTTACCAAAGCGGTAGGGGTTTTTTGTCTCAATTTGCCTTCTTTGAGACATATGTTGTGTTATTCACCTATCTTATTTTATGAGGTATATATTTATCCTATTTGATATGTAATATCATGAATTTATTTATTATAAATATATTTTATCTTTCATTTAATTTTATTCTTTCATGGGGATTACAATTCAAAGTTACCAAAGTGGCGAGGGTTTTATGATACAATCACATCGTATAATGGGATTATTTATGTTTATAGTTATGATGAGTAAATATTATGATCCATCTCTCATGAAACTCATGAATTTTATTATCCTCTATTTATTACATGATAAAAAATGGTTTCCCTCTATTTTTCCCTCTTTATGTACTCAAGAGTTCAAAATAATGTTTTTAAGAAAAATCATCTTTATTTCTCTATTCGGTCAAAAACACTTTTTCTTCCATATCCATATTTTCTAAAAATGTTTTAAAATTCTCAAAATAATTTGTTAAATATATTTTTACCCATGTTTTAATTTTTATAAAAAAAATTAAAGTAATATTTATGTCGTTTTCCAAACAAGGCTCGTTTAGATTTTACTAAAAATATGGAAGGAATATTTGTTTTAACATACACTACATGAACATCATTTCCTATTGTCATAACCAATCAATTATTTTAAGATTACCTTACAAGTTTTAAAGTTTTTATTTCCAAAGAAATTTTTTTCTTAATATTTTGGAATTTTTTTAGATTTTAAATAAATGATTTCAAAGTTAGAAGTTTTTTCCTCAGGTAATGTTTTAAATTATTTTTAAAGATTCATTTATAAGTTTCCAAGGTTATTTTAAAATAAAAGTATTTTAAAAATGTGTTATATTTTTAAAAAATGTTTTTCAAATTATAAAGACTATTTTACTCAAGAAATATTCAAAGTGATCTTTTAAAATAATTTTGCATCTAAGATGACATCCTTTGATGTTATTTATGATTTACTATGGATAATATTGAATGATTCCATACTTATTCTTTATATGGATGGTTAATGTTTATATTGATGAAATTTTTATGAAACCCATTTATTTTTCATGGGTTGTGCTATGGTGAATTGATGAAATGTTTATGAAACTCATTTTCTTTACACAGGTTATGATGAGATGATATGATAAATGTTTTATGATATTTTGGCACACATAGGTATGGTTTATATTATAAGACTGGTGGAACCTATATCTCCCTCTGATGCTTTTGTTAAAGCTTTATATCTCATGAGAAAATAATGGGAAACTAGTCGAAGGGATTGATTCACTATGGGAAATAGGTGATTCCTGATCCACTATGGGAAATATGTGCATCCTGATCCACAATAGGAAATAGGTGATGAGTCTTAATACACTATGTTGATGGTATTGGTAGTTAACCTTGACATGTGAAATGGTTTTCTATATTTATGATGGTGCCACACTTTTATGAAATGATTTTATGGTTCATGATTGTTTTATGGTGATTTATCACTCTTATAGACCATGTTTTTTGAAATGATAAAGTTTTATGACATGACACATGTTTATGATCTATGACAGTTTGGGTATGAAATTTGTAAAATATATTCATGTTCACATAACCTTATGCTTATATTATGCTTTAATATGATCATAGATTGATATATCCTATGTTTACCCTTAATGATCATCTGAGGTCACCCTTTCTTATGTTTCCTTACCCAGGTTATGAAGAAAGTTTTAGGTAGGGTATGCCTAAGAGGATTACTATATGAGAAGATCATTGTGGGATATGTTGAACATCTTTCACAAAATAAGAATATTGTGTTTTTTGTCTCCAAATACACTAACTATTATAGTCCTCGATCATGTGTTTATGAAATGTATTAAATATTCATCTAAAAAGTTGTAATATTTATGTAATAAAATCCTGGGTCCTTATCAAAGCTTTCCTAGAGGTCGCTCTTTGCTTACATCTATGAAATAGGTATTTTATAGTTGTTTTAAATGCTTCTAAGGCCCACATGGTCACACAGTTAGGCCCTTGTATAAGTATAAAATTTTGGAAAACAATTTTGTTCAAAATGAAGATATTTTGATGAAAAATTTAATCCAAAAGAGTTTGGATGGATTCACAAAGAGTTGTAAAATTTTCCATAAATACCTTAGGGGATTTTAGTGCAGGTGGGAGACTATTGGATGTGTACTAAAATGTGCATGAATGAGATTCATGTAAATATTCATAGGATGAAAATGTTTAATTAATTATACTCCAATAGTCAGAAATGTATATGATGTATTATGAATAGGATATTCTTTGGGATTCACCCATATAATAGGATAATATCATATCATGTTGGGTATGTGTGTGTGTGGTGCGATGTTTATGAGATTCTACTAAAACTCTCTTCCTCATGAAAATATATTTATCTCATTTGATATGAAGCTAGCACCCCTTCGGGTTTTAGGTATCCTCATAAAGCATTCATTGATCCAGGTGGTCATTTATTCCCTCAGAGGTTGGGTGATTTTGTCCACTTCTCTTCACGATCTTCCAAAATCACTCTCTACAGAAGCAAGATGGAAACTACAGTAGCTTTTGAATACCAGGTACTCTATTTTTGGATTATTTTATGCATTTAATTCTTGAATATAGATTTACCTATGTTTTTGGGTTATCTTATACTACAAATGATCATTAGATGATCATACAAAACCCATCATTCTTGAGGTTGTCTGAAGAGGTGGAGGCTTAGTGTCGCATTGGTGAAGAAGAAGGGAACAATGTCTGGAGATTTGGGTGAACCTAGAGAATGAGGCGAAAGAATTGGGATGGTGAATCATAGCCCCTTCATGAAAACAAAAACAAAAAATGAAACTTGAAATTTGAAATTTTCAATTATCAAATCAAAATAATAGTTAATATAATAATAATAATAATAATAATTAGATGAAAAAAAATTAGAGATAATTAAAAACATAAAATTTGTACTCACGCCTATTTAGATATACTAGAAAAATACATAATATAAAAAAAGTTAGGTGCAATAATAATAATAATAATAATAATAATAATAATAATAATAATAAATGTTAATAAAATTTAATAATAGTAATAGTAGAAAAACAATACTAGTAATATTTATTATACTAATATTCATATTAATAAATATTATTAAATAATATATGATAATAATATATGAAAATAATATCAACTAATAATAATAATAAATTACTAATATTGGCCTATAATTAACTAAAAATAACAAAAACACAACAAAACTTCAAAAATAAACTAAAAACGCTAAAAATGGTTAACCTGGTTTATTTAAACTAAGTTATAAAACTATAATAATGTTATTGAAATCCATGTGCACCACCCGAAACTCCCTCACTGCTCCATCACATTGAGCTATAACATATCTTGGCTACCCATAATGGAAACACACTACTACAGATCGAGCTTAGAAAGCACTAGAAAATGCCTTTAACAGTGTTAAAAAAGAGATGTTGTTCTAAACACTGTTAAAAGGAGGCCCATTTATCAACACTAGAAAATACCTGATAAAAGGGACCCTTTTATCAGTGATAGAAATAATGTTGATAAAGTCCATATTGCTACAGTATGCTGTTAAAATTGCAGCACACTGTAATAGTAAATACAAGTATATGGAAAATTTAAAATTTAATTGAAATAAAAATTACATCACAAATATAAGAAAAGACACTATATTATATACATTTAAAAAAAATCTATAATTACATTAAAAAGTACAATTTATCACAAAGATTCAAAAACATCAATGGTTTCATTATATTTGGGACTTGACCCCCTCTTAAAAAACTTGATCATGGTATCAGTTTCTGAACAAACCACCCCAACTCGAGAAAAATAATCCACCTATATAAGAAAATAGTTATTATGTTATTAATACTATAAATAAATAAATTAAACATAAATTTGAAGCAATGCATTAATAAAATGTCATGTTTAAACTAAAACCATACAATTTGAGTTATACCAGTCACTTCGTGTATTAGATTGAAGTTTGGAAGATTTCTACACATCATAAATTACTTATGGATTGTTTTCCTAAAGTATCAAAATAGACTGGACATTTTTTACTATTTTTTAGTTTGTCATGTGTGTTTTGAACTAAAGTGTCATTTATAAACTCAAAACACACAGTTTAAGTCATATCGAGAACATCATTTATCATATTTAGGTGTGAATAATTCCTATATGTCACAAATGACATATGTATGATTATCCTAAAGTATCAAAATAATATGAATGTGTTTCATTAGTTTTTTAGTATGTGATGTGCATTTTGAACTAAAATGTCAATTTTAAATAAAAAGACTCACTTAGAGTCATACCAATCACATGGTACATTAGATTGATGTATGTTTGATTCCTACACATCATAAATGACTTAAGTATAATTTTTTATAGTATCAAAACAATATGATTGTGTTTTCTTGGTTTTGAGTATGTCACGTTTCCTTATTACTAAAATGACGATTTAAACTGAAAACATGCACTTTGATTCTGGTCACATTGTATGTATGATTGACATGAGACTAGTTTCTACATGTCACAAATGACTTATGAATCATTTTCCTAAAGTATAAAGACAATTCGAGTATGTTTTCTTAGTTTTCAATGAGTGACACGCATTTTGAACTAAATGGCATTTTAATACTTAAAACACATAGTTTGAGTCATACTAGGAACACTGTGTATCATAATGATATTCATATAATTCCTAAATGTCAAAAATTATTTATGGATCATTTTCCTAAATTATCAACACAATTTGAATGTATTTTCTCAGTTTTTACTATGTGATGTGTGTTTTGAACTAAAATATCAATTTTAAATAAAAAGACACACTTGGAGTCACACCAGTCACACGGTGCAGTGGATTGATGTGTTTTTGATTCTTACGTGTCAAAAATGACTTAAGGATCATTTTTTTAAATTATAAAAAAAATAAAAATTATTTTTCTGGGTTTTGAGTATGTCACGTGTCTTTTTTACTAAAATGTCAATTTAAATTGAAAACACATACTTTGATTCATATCAGTTACATCATGTGTCGGTTTGATGTGAGAATGATTCCTAAACTTCAAAAATAACTTATGAATAATTTTTACAAATTATCAAGACAATATGAGTTTTTTTTATTTTTTAGTGAGTGACACATGTTTTGAACTAAAATATCATTTTTAAAATCAAAACACGTAGTTTGAGTCATAATAGGAACATCGTGTACCAGATTGATATAAATCTAATTCCTACATGACAAAAATTACGTATGGATGATTTTATTTAAGTATAAAAACAATATGAATGTGTTTTATTAGTTTTGAGTATGTGACATGTGTTTTTAACTAAAATTTCAATTTTAAATAAGACACACTTAGAGTCATATCGGTCACACGGTGTGTCAGATTGATGTATGGTTGATTCATACATATTAAAAAAGACTTAAGGATCATTTTACTAAATTAAAAAAACAATATTAATTAATTATATAAGTTTTGAGTATATCACATGTCTTTTTTACTAAAATGTTAATTTAAACTGAAAACATGAACTTTGAGTCATACCGGTCACATCATGTGTTAGTTTGACATGAGACTGATTCCTACACATCAGAAATGACTTATAAATCATTTTACTAAAGTATTAAGATAATAAGAGTGTTTTTTCTCAGTTTTTATTAAGTGAAACATATTATAAACTAAAATGCCAATTTTAAACTGATAATAGATAGTTTTAGTCATATCAGGAATGTTGTATATCAGATTAATATGCAGCTAATTCCTACACATAAAATAATAATTATGGATAATTTTCATTAAGTATCAAAATAATAAGAATGTGTTTTTTCAGTTTTGATTATGTGGCATGTGTTTTGAACTAAAATGTCAATTTTAAATAAAAAACACACTTGGAGTCTTACCGGTCACACGGTGCATCATATTGACATGTGGTTGATTCCTATACATCACAAATGACTTGAGGATAATTTTACTAATTTATCAAAACAATATTAATGTGTTCTATAAATTTTGATCATTTCACATGTCATTTTTACTAAAATGTCAATTTAAACTTAAAACATGCACTTTGATTCATACCATTCACATCGTGTGTAGTTTTGATGTGAGACTAATTTATACACATCATAGATGACTTATAAATAATTTTCCTAAAGTATCAAGAAATTTTGAGATATTTTTCTCTATTTTTAGTGATTGATAGATGTTTTGAACTAAAATTATGATTTTAAACTAATAACAGAAAATTTTAGTCATATTGAGAATATTGTGTATCAAATTGTGGTGAGGATAATTCCTACACAGCAAAAATGACTTATGAATCATTTTCCTAAATTATAAAAAAAATATAATTTTTTTTCTTGTTTTTTAGAATGTGACATGAGTTTTGAACTAATGTGTAAATTTTAAACTAAAAACATACACTCTGACTCATACCAGGCACACCATGCATTGGATTGAGGTGTGGATGATTCATACATTTTAAAAATTACTTATTAATCATTTTACTAAAGTATCAAATAAATCTGAATGTGTTTTCTTAGTTTTGAGTATGTAACATGTTTTTTGAACTAAAATTTCAATTATAAACTAAAATCATAAACTTTAAGTCATAATGGGAATATAGTTTATTGGATTGAGTTTCATTTGATTCTTCCACATCACACCATGTCTTTTTATTCTAAAATTCCTTCAAATTTTAGGGTTATCTAACAATATTTTTATTTGATAACCCAAAATGTTAAAGGCATTACAGAATAAAAATAAAAGAGCATCGTCATGAGTGAATCATCCTTGTTGAGTGCATAATCATAGTTTATGAGTGCATCATGAGTGTATCATCCTTCTTTATTATCTATGTAGAAATTAATAAAAATAATTTTCAGATAAAAATGATAAGGAAATTAACTAAGAAATTGTAGATAAATACTGATAAAATTAACTACATAAGTAATAGTAAGTCTCCTCTTCATAATGTTTATATACATTCTAACACCATGTATTCTACCCATTCTCTTCTAAATAAATATATTTCCTCTTTTTAATATGAGGAATATTTATAGTCTTTGTGGTACAAGGAAAAAATAAATAAACAAAGGATTAATAAATATTTTAAATGAAATTATAATTATCATCAGAAATACCTCTTCAAGGATGCTAGTTTGTTGTTAAAAAATGATATGTTTCATAAATTTATAAGCATAATAACCACAATTTATTTTCTCAATTTTTTAGTATGTAATGTGCGTTTTGAACTAAAATTTCAATTTTAAACTAAAAACATAAACTTCGATTCATAATGGGAATATCATGTATCGTACTGAGGTGGAGTTGATTTCTACACATCACACAATATCATTTTATTCTACAATACATTTGGAATTTAGGGTTATCAAATAATATTATTGTTTGATAACTTGGAATGTTGAATGCATTACAGACTAAAAATAAAAATTAATCACCATGAGTGCATTATCCTTGTAAGTGAATTAATTTCTTCATGATATCTGTGAAAATTAACAAAATAAGTATCAGATATAAATGATAAGGAAATTAAATAAAAAATTAGATAAAATGATGATAAAATTAACTAAATAGGTTATAGTAATTCAACTCTTTGTGATGTCTATATAAAATATAACACCATGTATTCTAACTATTCATTTCTAAACAAATTTATTTATTATTATGAATATGAGGACTATTGAAATTCCTAGTAGTACTAGAAAAATATGAATAAATAAATGATTGATAAATATTTTAAATTAAATTGTAATTATCATCTGAAATACCTCTTCAGGGTTGCTATTTTTTGATGGAATTGATATATTTCATAAATTTATAAACATAATAATCATAATATTTGTCATTAGTTTGTTATGGGCACTATTGAACATTGAGAAAAATAAGTAATTTGTTTTGATATATATTTTGATAGTGGAATGTTAATATATATATCCTAATACTTATCCATTTATAGAATTTTATGGGATTTTTTTGCTAATGGACTATCCCCAAGTCATGATTTTGATGATATTTGAACACCACTCTATTATAAGAGAAATTTCATTAAAACATAATATAAAATGTATAAATTGAATTTTATTTGTAAAATATTTCATGTACTATTTTAGAAATTGATAAATATCATCATTTTTGGTTAGTTTGTTGGGTTTCCATGAATTGAATCTAGAAAATAAATCTTTTAGAGTATCCAAATTTATTTCAATGAGTACCAAATGATGCCTAAAAACAAAAAGGAATAAGTGATGAATGGAATTAAAATATATTTGATATGATTAAATTATAGAGTTTTACCCATGTACTGTGGGTATTAAGAAGAGACTCTCACATATAAGTTTTTTTTCAAACATTATGGATAGTTTTTCCACTATTACTTCATATTGATTTGGTTCTAATGAGAATAGTTGTGTAGAAGTTATGTGAGGAATAATGAGTCCAAATTTATGTTTATGGGGTTTTCCCTTCAAATTTCATTGATATATACACCTTAAAATTTTATGAATAGTATTTAGTCATAATTAACATAGTATATCATCTATTGTATAAAAAAATCATGAAAACGCACCTCATGTATACATTTACAACTACATACACAAGTTAACTTTTGTCCAAAGAAAATAGAGTTTGTATAAAGTATTGGTCTAGGAAACTAAAGGTGAGGGTGCTCTCTCACTTTGAGAAGGCTATGAGTTCTGAAGCTAGTCCCAAAACATTTTTCTCTCAATGATTCTAGTGCTTATATGGAATTCCCGTGACTTGGGATCTCTAATAAAAATGGACTATGTGTCCTCTAAGGTTACCACTCACAAGATTGCTTTGGTTGGAATTCTTGAACATAAACAGGACCCAGCCAGGATTTTTGATTTATCTAAGAAAATCAGAGTGCGTGGATTCTTTCATGCGGTCCCTTCCAACCAACATATTTGGATCTTCTGGCATAGGAGTTTTAGGGTTGAGAGGGTTCAGGTGGGAGACCAGTTCATCACAATTAAGGCAACTCACAATACCCATACCTTTTTCATTTCTTTTATCTATGGAATTTGTCACCCTTATCAGAGGGAAACCATGTAGAATAATCTTAATGTCTTTGATCCTGGTGATCTCCCATGGATTTTAAGGGGTGAAATTAATGTGATTGTTAATCTGGGTGAAAGTAAGGGTAGAGTTCCTTTCACCATGAGATCCAACTTGGAGTTCACTAAATTTATGGCCAGTAAGGGCCTCATGGACCTTGGATACTCAGGGGATATGTTTACGTGGTGCAACAACCACCAGGGGACTCACCAGACATAGATCCTCCTAGATAGGTGTTTAGAAAATGTGCATGCCATTTCCATGTACAGGAACACCAAAGTGGTCCATTTGGTGTGTTTCATTTGAGACCACTCCCCACTCATAATGATGTTATCATCCAAGCATGATCACAATGAGTGTTTCAGATACTATCAACATTGGGATAGTGATCCAACCTTCCATGACCTGGTTCAAGATACCTGGTTTGATCCTATCCAAGGGAACATATGGATTGAATTACATAATAAATTGAGGCGTCTCATGACAAGGATCCAGTTGTGGTCACGGGATCTCCCTCTTCCATGTAGGGACTTTGAGGCCAGTTCTCAGGAATTCAACTAACTCAAACAAAGTCTTGAGGAAGAGTGGAATTATTAGGTTTTCACGGACCTTGTTTGTAAGAAGGAGTATATGGAAGACATGATACTGAAATAGGAGAACCTTTCTAGGGAGAATGTGAGAATCAAGTGTCTGAAATAGGTAGATAGAAACACAGCTTACTTCCATGCATGCATAAAGGAGAGGAAGAGTTTTTCTCAACCGAACACTTTTCTGGAGAATGGTTCTTTTACTAATGACATGGATGTTGTGGGGGATATGGAAAACTATTACCTAAGGGATCTCCTTGCTGGACCTAAATACTGGTGGCCTAGTGGGTACCCAGGGTTTAACATGGATTTATTTGAAGTCATCCCACATCTTGTTTCTACCCATGACAATGAAGGTCTGGGGGACCTCCCCATAGAGAAAGAGATTTGGTACACCATGATGAAGCTCAATAATTATAGTGTGGAAGTCTTGGATATATTCCCCATCTCTTTTTATAGATAATTATGAGAGGGAGTGAAGGATGATATGATATCCTCTATAAAAGACTTTTTTTGGGGAGGGTAGTTGCCTCGTGTTGCTTATGCTACCACTGTAGTATTCATCCCCAAGTCTAAGAACCCTACCTCAGTCCAACATTTTTGGCTAGTGAGTATATGCAATGTACCTTATAAGATCCTCGCCAGCATCATCAATTCTCGGCTCTCAGCTCATCTCCCTCAGTGGTTCTCCTTAGAACAGCACGGATTTGTGAAGGGGAGATCCATATAGGGGGTGATTGATTTGGCTCGGGAAATAATCAGGGATATCAACCACAAAACACAAGGGTCCAATACGTCCATCAAACTTGATATGAGAAAAGCCTATGACTGGGTGGAATGGAGTTTAATCAACAAGGTTTTTATAGTTATGTTTCTTTCCACTTGGAATATTGACATCATTTTTTGATTTTTTAGTTCTTCATGGTTTGTAGTGTCATTTATGGGGAAGACCTATGGTTTTTTTAAGGAAACCTAAGGCCTTCGGTAAGGGAACCCCATATCCCTAAGAATCTTTTTTATTTTCTAGGACATACTCATCCACCTTATTCATCAAATCCTTGGTAACAGAGATATCCTCCCTTATCGTCGCAGATTTAACTCCCCATAAGTATCTCATAAAATGTTTGTAGATGACACTATTATTTTCATGAATGCCTCAAGCAGTTCATTGAGGGGTTTGAACAGGATGTTGGAGGAATACTGCTAGTGAAGTGGTCAGAGTATTAATAGAAGCAAGATCAATTTTTACTTACCCTAAAATTTTCCCCCCAGTCGGGTTTCTACTGTGGGTCATCTTTTGGACATGCAAAGAGGGGCCTTTCCCATGAATTATCTGGGGGATCCCTTATCATTAGGGAGAGTACGTATTCATGATTTCTACCCCCTTTTCAATAGGATCACATATTGGGTTCTCAATTAATATAATAACTTTTTATCCTTTGGAGGTAGAATTGCTCTGGTGAACAGCGTGTTACATTCCACCTTAGTACACGCACTCTCTACCATAAGGTTCCTGAAGGGAGTTATCAAAATCATCAATATGATACTGGACAACTTCATTTGGGACCCCAAGGTCGAGGGTAAAAGGAACTAGATATCATGGGGTAGGATGGTGCAGCCGGCTACTGATGGGGGGATCAGTATTCGAAGCCTCAAGGACACCCTCTATGGCATTCATGAAAAATTAGCATGGGAGTCCTGGAACAACATACCCTTTGGGGGCTCACCATGCATAGAAATTATTTGGTGTATCTTACTCCAATGGCCTGAAGGCCTTCATTTTTTATTGATTTTGATAATCCACCTTTCAAGGGGTGATGTGGAACCCTTACAAGGTTTTTAGGTGTAATTATTACATGGCTTATAGGCCTTAGAGGATTTCATTGCTCGTAGGCTTCAAACATTACATACAAACCAGACTAACTACTTGGAACTACTCCTCCCTAGCATCTTCATCATGAAATCAGCTCTCTACCTTCGCAGATATTGACCCCATTGTTAATGAACTTAGGATTCACTCTCGTTGGATCATTGGGAAAGGTAACATCCTATTTTGGCACCAAAATAGTATTGGGATGGTCATTGGATACCTAGGAGGCCCTGTCACAGATAAATATTTTCAGGAAGCCATCCAGTATCCTGATTTTCTCAAGGCTATTTTGAACAGGGACCAGCAGGACCAGTTTAACCTTATAGGGTTGTCTTCTTATCCAGATCAGTGTGTTTTTACCCCATCACTCTCTGGATCTTTCATAATTAAGGATTATTATTGCTAGACTATTAGCACACAGGACCCTGTCGATGTATGTAATGAGTTCCTTTTGACCAAGAGCATCCCCACCAAATATGAGTTCCTCACCTGGAGGATTAGGAACAGTGCTCTTCCAATGGATGATAACATAAAGAGGTACATTGTTAACCTGGTTTCCAGATGTGTTTGTTGCAGGAGGCATGTGAAGGAGAGCTCAGACCACCTTTTCTTTGAGATTTATTGACAGTATGAGGTGTGGGGGTACTTTGGTGGGTTCACGGCTATCTCCATCTCAGCCATGGAAGACTAGACTTTCCTGGAATGCTGGTCTCACAACTCAGGAAGTGGTGGCACGGAGAGATTGGCTCGCACCATGATTTTTAAAGCTAGATGCAGGTGTTTGTGGCAGGTGAGGAACAAGTGGATACATGAGGGGGTGGCCCCGTCAGGTCACGAAATCATTACCAGGAAAAGAAACCTACTTATCGACTTGGTCTGGGTGATGGAAAACTTTAGGGATACTCCGTCTTTGAGGAATTTCAACATAGGGACCCAAAAATTTTCTATGGGTGGTGGTCTTTCATTGGGAAACTAGGTATGTAGGCACCCTCCTTCAAGGGGACTGAAGCTCAACTCTTATGGCTCATGTGTTTCGGGTTTGATTCATAGAGGGGGTTGTTTGTGATAGCAAAGGGCCGGTGTGCTTGGATTTATCCATCCAACTGGGTTAGGGAACAGTGCTCCAAGCAAATTTTTTTCCATGCAAATTGGCCTTAATATATGTAGATAGATTGGTTTCCATATCACAGTGGCAGAAACGAACTCAATGCTTTTGCACAATGCACTTCATGGCCTTGGTATGATTCCTTGGTCGGTTTTGTATTCCATCAGAAACTGTCGTGGCATCCTTGTTGATAACATTAAGTTGACCCATATAAGGCGGGAGGGCAACAAAGTCACAGACTAATTGGCCTTAGTGGACCCCCTGGCCCTGAACGTATATTTTTTCATAATTTGGATAGCTTAAAACTGGTGGGGGTAAATATTATTAGAGGGGATTCCCTTGGTCTCCATTACTTTAGACCCCCATATCCTCACTTTTCTTTTGGCATATCCTTACAGTCCTTGCACTCTTTGTTCCCATATACCCATATCCCTATTTTGATTTCCTTTTGAATAAAGATTTATATGATGATGATGATGAACAAGAAGGGTAAATGTACTTTCTAGAGATCTTTTTTATCAGTTGGTTGATTCTTTAAATCATTTTGATTCAACCTTTTGTTCCAACCCATTCCCTTTGTCCATCTATAATAACATTCGTCGATTTAGTCCTTTTTTCATTAATTGTTAAAAAAATCATAAAAAATAAATTGGAAAGGAATACCTCCTTTTTTACATGTATTTTTAAAAGATCAAATGGTTATTCTATGAAATTTCCAATACCAATCTTAACTATATGAATATACACATCATCAAGTGGAATAGGTATCTTGACGCTTATCTCATGAGTTGTGTGAATCCCCACTCTCGCATGACCTATTAGAAGTTGTTTTTTGTGTATAATATATCCTTGGATATTGTAAATGGTACCCCTCATAACAAGGTGATGGGTGAGTGTTGATAGATATAAATCACAATCATTTTATCCCTATATAATATCAGTACAAGAAAGGTATCAGTGTCTACCTAATTCACATTTCACATAATCAATTATGACAATATTGATTACCTCTTCTAATATAGTCCTTTGAGGTGAATAGATCGCTTCAAAGCTGGTTGGGGTGGCGGGGATCTTCACACAGTGGTTATCATTGTATTATTTCTTCTCTTTGATTCCTTCCCATAAAATTTTCTAATATCTCAAACTGCTAATTAAGTTTTTATTCTAGAGAAAATAATCATGCATGTATATCTTCCATTTTAGTATCTTTATCTCCATATTCATTTCTTTTATCAAAATATGTTCTGGGGGACACCCCAAAACCTGTACCTCTGATGCAACCATATTTTTCTTTCCATTTAAAGGCCATTGATAGTATCTATTCATCAAGTAAAATTGATGATTATTCTTGTGTATAAGTCATAAATATAGAAAAATAAGTAATTATTATGTAATACTTTATTTAAAGTAAAAAAATTATTATGTCATAATTACACATGCATCCCACGCTTTTTGTGTGTTTTCATATATTAGTATCTCGTATCTATTTACATGTGCCTCCTTACATTGCACAGGACGTAGGATGGAAGTGTCTTTGGATTTTAATTCATCAATCTGCATATAAATAAAGGAACATAATTATATTATTGTTTCATATCACATAAAATTATTACTGTAGACTTAAAATGTGAACCATTTTTTTCAATTGAATCATACCCCATCCTTGTTTTATGGTAGGGGTGTGTTGGTTTTGTTTCACATTGATTTTTTTCTGTACTCAGTTATTTTTTCATAAATTAACAATTTTTAATCAAATTGATTAATGCACATATTATCAAGCAATGTATTACAAATTATAATTTACCTAAAAAATTCTGCTAACTATGACCAATAAATTCATTCCACGTTTATTGGTTTATCAGGTGTGTATACATACGTGGTGGGTGCGGGTTTTTTTCCTCCAACATCTTTGATATAATACTTTGTAATAATTTTCTAACAGCCTCTATGAGTATTTACAATGATCATTAATAGAAATTTCATTTGGGATTCATCTACTGTAAATACACTCTGTAGGGGATAATGAAGAGTAAATCAATATTTTAGTATTATTTTTTTAGTAAAATAAAGAAATTATATCATAATGTTACCCTAATATCTTCCCAAATTACTTTATTAAGTGTGAGAACAATATTGTGTCATCAATATATATCAATTGGAATGCACATTCAAGTAGTAAGCCTAATTTTACTACTAAACATAGACTTTTTGGTATTAACAGGCTAGCTTCATGCATTCTATCCAACCTCGAATTTGATACCTTTGTTTCTCATCTAAATAATTTTTCCTAACATCTCCATGATACGAAACTCTTATTTTTTCTAGAACATAGGTTTTTCACCATCTACCATTTCCTAGGATTTAACATTGTCAATATATTGTTCCTCTATATTGGTATCATTGGAATGTGTAAAAGTTTGTTATTCCTCTGTATTGGGAGCATTATCATGTTGAGAAACCTATTGTTCCTCAAGATTGGGAGCATCGATATGTATAGAAGTCATTAGTTGAAGAAGTGGTTGAAAATTTAATTTAGATTAAATAAATATAGTAGTGAATAGATAATAATATTAGGTCACGCAATGTATATTACAAAAAAATATAACATGATTATTAAACTCTATTTTTTTAAAGGTTGAAGGGTTTTGAACCCTCTATTGAGTATCCAAATCCCCTCATTGTGGTATCCTCTAACATATAATACCCCATCTACATTGGGTCCACTACAAAGTGTTTATAACATCCCAATGAAAGGGTCATCCTTAGTTGAACTAACATATCACCCTTCAATGGTTTTGGTCGATAACAGAACAATTGACCACTTTCAGTTTCCAGGATATGTAATATAAAATAGTTGTATTACCTGCGATATCATTATAAATGGTTCATCTTTATACCATTCCTTAATTAAATCCACTTTCATGAATCCCAATTCATCTATTTTAACTAAAATCCTTTTATCAACCCACTTGAATCGAAAAATAGGCACTTGGAATGTTATATAATCCAACTCCCATATTTATTTGATGATGCCAAAGTATGACATATTCATATAAATTAGATTTTTGTCCTTGGTACCAGATACATGCATTGAATCAGCCACAATTGTAACTACACTATTTTTCATAGTACTAATTTCATCATGTTC
The DNA here is from genome assembly GCA_963277665.1 of Viscum album. Lineage (NCBI taxonomy): Eukaryota > Viridiplantae > Streptophyta > Magnoliopsida > Santalales > Viscaceae > Viscum > Viscum album. The sequence continues at coordinate 406,289,215 of OY728134.1, forward strand.
ATTTATATATAATGTATAACCATTAATTACATAACCATTATAAGATAATACATGCACACTTGGTCTTATGGCTAGACGTCAAATTCGTTCTGAAATTAAATCTGAATTTTCAGTTGACTCCTTAAAGATATGGTCTCAAAACCATCCTATAAACTATTAACTATGTATATTTGATATCCATATTTCAGCCCTTGATTCATTAAAATACCTAATAATTTCTTCTTGGGATTAAACATATGGAAAAACCTCCAAACTGTTATGAAAAATACAAATTTGAGCCTGTTTCTGCTCTATAATAGTAATTAAGACAACATATATTCTGGAAATTCATTCACCCACAAGATGTAACAAGATTTATATAGAACAATGATTTCCACATTGGATAGGTAGTCAGTATATAATTTTTCAACTTCCTCAATAACATAGCGCATTGTGATACAACCTTTTGGAAAACTTTTATTTTTGGCATACCCTTTCAAAATATCCATATATTGTTCAATGGGTTACATCCATCTATAATGTATAGGTTCATCATATCAATGGATTTTTGCAGGAATAACATCTCTAATTCGTATAATATAACAAAAATTTCATTTTCCATAGTTGTCAATTTCATCGGGTCTATAAGTTTGTTATATATAAATTGAAAAAGAAACAGAGCTTGGTTAATGTATGATGGAAAATATTAGGAAAAATTCAATGTTAATTTATATTCATTTGATCATAAATCAAAACATGATAGTAATATGATTTAATACCCTTTAACTTTATGTAAGATCCCATCTTTTTTCAGGTATCTCCATCTTTGAGTTTTTCATTGGACCTTGGTGGTCGAGTCTTGTTCAGAGATAGAGATGACCTAAAGTTTATAGATGTATGTTTTTTTGAATTAATTAAGTCAAGGTATAAATATGATAAATGTATTTATTGGGGTTTCTCATGGTTTGGAAGGATTTTGGGGTTATTTGGATCCTTATGTATAAACTGGGCTAAAAACTATCTCCAAAGAATTTACATTCCATGTACATATTACACGATGTATAACTGTCACCAGAAACAGGTCATGAACCAGTTCATGACGTGAAGTGGTTACAAATCATGAAACTAATTCATGGTCTGTAAATGTCTATTGGGATAAATATTAACCCTAGGTGATAGGTTTTTTGATATAACTCAAATATAAGGAAATACATGATGTGAAATAATTACATATCATGTATTCCTCAAAACCAATGGTTTTAAGTGGGGAAACATGTATGCTTTTCATTATTTATTTAGTGAAGCCTCTCCCTATCAGACCTTGGATGATTTCAATGTGATTTTGGAGTCTCCTCTTACATTCCATACATCCCGATTACACATCTGATCCTTTATGGGTTGTTCTGCTTAGGTTTCCCTCTCTTCTCCCATTGTTTTCCATCATTGTGATGTAAATCTATCGACTGTAATTTTTTGGGTTTTGATCTTGATCCGATGTGATCTAGGTTTATTATTTGATCTCCATCACCTTTTTCCATTGGAATTTCCCGTTGTTGGTGTTGAAAAATTTCCAAATAAAGGTAGGGGGTTTAAAACCTAGCCCTTTGGTCTGCTTAATTTTTAAGTATGTGAAATATTGTGATTGCAGCAACATATTATTTCCTTTAATCAATTGAATGATGAATTGGATTATTCCTTGGACTCTGTTAGATCCAATTGATAGTGACCTAACTTATGGATACCTGTTGGGTGAGTGAACCCTTTAATTTATATGTGAATTGGAAAATATATTGAAGTGTGTTTAGTATGACATGAGATTTGGGTGATTTCTTTGATACAAATTCACTTTGGAAATAGATTTTTTATAGAAATGGTTGGAATGTTAATGGGTTAAGACTAGATTGATATATGAAATGTGTAATTGAAAGATAAATGTTAATTTTCAAAATTAACCATTAATCCATATGATGTGATATTTTGATATCTTTTTTTCTATGACATGTGTTTTGATTCATGTTGTAATGCTTATATTGAGTGAGATCTACCTAGTCCCATACTATAATGATTATATTGAGTGGGATCTGACTAGTCACTTGTTGTAATTAATATATTGAGCAGGTTCTACCCAGCCTCATTCTTTAATGCCTATATTGAGCAAGATATACCCAGTGCCATGATTTAATGATTATATTGAATGGTATTTTCCCAATCCCATCTTATAATGCTTATATTGAGTGGGCTCTTCTCAGTCTCATACTTTAATTCTTATATTGAGTAGTCTCTTCCCAGTCCTATGCTGTAATGTTTACATTGAGTGATATCTTCATAGTCTCATGCTAAAAATATTATATAGAATACTTATCATAGATTTGTGTGATTTTTCCATGGATATATAGTTATGGTTAGTGTGGTTTAATTACATGTTTAGATATATACTGGAATGGTGATGAAGTAGCTTATTTGGATATGTGGTTATGGTTGGAATGGTTATGCTACATGCTCAGAGATATTCTGGCATGGTACTGAAGCAGGTTGATTTATGTATTGTATTAATTGATTAATTAATACACATGTTTATCACTTTATTTCATGCACTTATTATTAGACTAGTTTTTTTATACATTGTGGTGTTGACCTACTAAGTTTTATTCACACCCTATATGGTTCATCATTTGGTACCTGAGCATATTACATGGATGCAGGTTAGGAAAAGGGAAAGGGACATTATTGTTGATTGTTAATTTTTGGATGGGATGGAGTTTGGAGATAGGAACAACATAGGACTGTGTTATTTTGATATTATGTTTTGTCTTATAATTATTTTATTTATATTATTTTCAATTTTAAATTTATTTACATCTTAGTTTTTCATTACATGATTCATTATTATTGGTTTATCTGATTCTCCTTTACTTACCAGTTTTATGATATATGGTTTCCATTGTTATCTATTACTCTAATGTTTCTTATTATATGATTATTCTATTATGTTGTAACTCTATATTGGGAGGTATAGTTTCCCCACTATACTTATCACACCCCTGCAGCTAGTCGGTAGCCTATAGTGTATGGGGAGGTGCACCTAAGGTCCTGTAACTAACCCTTTTCAGCCATGTGAGAGAGTGTCAGGTCGGGGGATGTTACAAAGTGGTATCATATCCCTCGTCTTTTTCTTTTTTATTGCTTTATTATTTGGGAAAGGTGGAGAGTATAATAGGATGTGTCGGGATTTTGTAATTAGATTTTTCATGGGAGTAGGTAACTCATATATGGGGGAAGTCTGAGTTCCCAGAGATGGGATTGTTGATCCTTATGTTCTATTTTTACATTTGATGTTATCATTTATTGATATTTATACTTTTTTCATGGTATGGAACTAGATGATCATGCATTCATCATGATAATCACATAGGGATATATATTGACATGTATTGTTCATTATAGAGACATATTTACTGCATGTGAAATATTTTTCTTGATGAAATGTGAAATAAGATACATGTTATATCTGATAAATGAAATGAAAATAACTGATATGTCATGTTGAAATAATTTTAATCCATGTTTAGAGAGACTTAGAGAAATGGTTCTCTATTTTTGTCACCTATTGAGGTTAAACTTGTTATAGCTAATATTCTGAGTTTTTTTCTTGTAGATAAAATTCCTCCTCATCATCTTTGAGTTTATTATTAGGAGTGTGGAAATCAACACACTCCTAACATAGTTGATCCAGATATTGTTTTATCTCCTAAGGATCATATGGATGTTCATATTCATGATAGATTTCAAAGGGTCATGCGATCCATGTAAAGGGACACTATTTATATTGTGCCTTCGATGTCTGAGTTGATGAGAGAGTTTCAACTTCATCATCTACCTACATTCTCTAGGGAGGGATTCCCCTAAGAATCCAAGTTCTAGATTGAGTAATTCTAGACAATCTTTTAGCATCTGGAGACACCCATAGATAAGAGTGTGAATATTGTTTCATATATGCTTTTTGGACCTTCCAAGAATTGGAAAGATATTTTGGAACAAGCTGGGTAGAAATAAGAGTTATCTTGGAAGGACTTCAAGATGAAATTCTTAAGCCACTTCTATCCTGAGATGTGTTGGGATGATAAGGATCGTGATTTTATGCACCTAACATAAGAGGGAATGTCATTGATGGATGGACTACGTCAGAATATTCACTGACCTGCAATGCTTTACGCTATCTCTAGAAACTAATGAGATCTCCAAGGTGAGGTGTTTTCAAGATGAGATTCCCTATGAGATCTAGTCATGGGTGAACATATTTAACTTGGGTAGATTTTATGATTTAATGAATCAAGAACTCATCACAAAAGGAAATCTGAGTGAGGCCTTGAGCAGCGGCCATGCTATTTCAACAGGGAGAATTGGAAGCTCTTCTTTTGGTGGCAAGAAGTGTCACTATGATAGTTTTCTCTAAGGAAATAGTGGACCGAGAAGTCAAGGTAGTGGGTATCCATCTCAGGATAGTGTTCTATTGTAGTTATTTCAATGTGGAATGATGGGACACAATCTACCTCAGTGTTCATACCCCTCTTTGGAGTGTCATTCTTATGGTAGGATGGGTCACCTACAGAGGTTTTGTAAGGGCATGTAGCAGTAGAGTAGTGTTAGGGATCTGGATAGGTACCAGAGTCTGGGAAGGACTTAGCTACTCCTCAGGATACTGGTATCTAAAGTTCCACTAGATGTTCAGGTTGAGGTAGGGGATGTGATACCCTAGTGTAGGAATGACAATACTTAGTAGAGGTAATATCCTAGTGGAGTCATATTGGAGCCCAGGGCATATGGGATAGTCATCTACACGTTATAAATACTACTCCGACTATTGTGGATGCAGGAGATTCTACTATCTGAGGTATGAATCTTGTATTGTATAACTTTGCTTAATTTTTTTTTATATAGGATCATCACATTCCTTTTCATCTTCTATTTTTTAAAATTTCTTGGGCTTAGATGTGGAAATCTTGGATGGTGTTTTGACTATCAACACACCATTGGGAGTGCGATCGGAGAATATCAAACGTTAAAAGGCGTGTTCTCTAAAGATTGGTGGTTACCATTTCTTTTGGGAATCATTTGTATGATAGGTTTTTATTTGATTCTTGGTTTTCATTGGATAGTTCTATATCATTCTCATATAGACTGTTACCAGAGGAGAGTTACCTTTCTAACTCCATAAGGAGGCCGCTATTCTCACCAAGGTGAGTGGGACATTCAAGTTGGTCATGTATGACTAATTGAATGTAGATTGGATTATATCATGTATAATATAGTAGGTATTAAACTAGATGATGGTGGAATGTGGTAGGATAATTTTCCTCTAGTGGTATATTTCTTTCAAGATTTTTTCCAAGGAAGTTCTAGGGCTTACTGCCTGAGTGAGAGATCAATTTCATGATCAAGTTAGTGTTAAGAGTAGAGCAAATTTCTATCCCACCTTATAGAATGGAACCAGAAGATCTTCAAGATTTGAAATTTTAGTTTAATTATCTAGAATATAAAGGTTTCATACACCCTAGTAAATCTCTGTGGGGTTCTCTAGTAATTTTTTCCAGGAATTTTGATGGAACATTATGCTTATATATAGATTATCGAAGGTTGAACCAAATAACAGTCAAGAACTGATATCCCCTTCCATGAATCGATGATATATTTAATTAACTAGGAGGTGATAATATATTCTCCAAGATATATTTGAGATTATTATTTTATCATTTGAGGGTGAGACCATCAGAAATACCTCAAAATAATTTTAGGAGAAGGTATGGCTTGTATTAGTTTTTAGTGATGCTATTTAGTTTGACAAATGCATCAGCAGTATTCATGGATTTGATGAGATGAATATTTCATTATTTTATAGACCAGTTTATGGTTGTTTTTTTTTCAATGGAATATTAGTGTACTCTTAGTCAGTAGATGATCATGCCCAACTTCTTAACATAATCTTGATTATATTGAGAGTGCATAGGCTTTATGCTAAGAAAACTAAATGTAGTTTCTGGATTGATAAAGTGAACTTCTTGGGACATTTCATCTTAGAGGAAAGATTATTAGTGGAACTAGATAAGGTTGTAGCCATGTTATCTTGGGATAATCCCAATAATGTCTCTAAGATTCAGATCTTTCTAGGTTTAGTAGGTTATTATTAGTGTTTTATATAGGACTTATCCCATATGGCAGCACTGATGTTCATGTTGACCAAGAAAGGGGTGAAGTTTGTTTGGTCAGATACTTGACAGAAATATTTTTAGGAACTAAAATATAGGCTGAAATCAACACCTATCCTCACTTTACCTATGATAGGTAAATTATATACCATGTATTGTGTTGCTTTTGGAGTTGTAATCATAGCAGTTCTGATGCGGGAGGATCGAGTGGTTGTTTATGACTCTATATAGTTGATACCTCATGAGATGAATTATCCTAATCATGATTTGGAGTTAGAAGTGGTTGTATATTCCATGATATTTTTGAGATAGTATCTTTTTTGTGATATGTTTTTGGTATACATGGACCAAAAGATACTAAGGTACATCTTTTATCAGCGATACTTGAACCTTCGACAGAGGAGGTGGGTCAAGTATCTGCATTCTTTCAACTTCAAGATTCCTTATACAATAGGAAAGGGAAACATAATTTTTGATGATTTGAGTCGAAATACATAAATAGAGGCAGATAGGGAGTCTTGTGATGAGTGTTGAATGGTTTCACTCTTTTTATACATGCATCTAGATGTTTAGGAGTCGTAGAGATGAGTAGGTTTGACTTTGACATATGTTATACCCTTACTTTGGACCAGATCAAGATAGAGTAATTATCTAATCTAGAGGTATTAGTTCTGAGATACATCCTATATGATGGGGAGACACCATCATGATTTTCTCTTGGTATAAGCAATTCAATTCTTTTCCATGGTTGATTATGGGTTCCTATGGGCTTGTGTGAGGAGATAATGAGAGAGTTTCATGAATCTAGATGGGTAGTACATCCTGTATTGATAAATATGTATCATTATATCCATAGAAAATACTATTGTATGGGGATGAAGAAGATGATAGCAAGATTTGCGGTGATATGTTTCATCTATTAGTAGGTGAAAGTTGAGCATCAAAGGCCAGTTGGGATGTTACAGCCTCTTCCCATTCCTGAGTGAAAATTGGATGGTGTCACTATGGATTTTTTGGTAGGATGACCTAGGAAACCCCATACAAAATATGTATTATGGGTAGTTGTGGATCGACTCATGAAGGTATCCCACTTCTTGACTATTAAGAAGAACTTCACAGTTGATGATCTGGGTAGTCTTTATATGCATGAGGTAGTTCAACTGCATGGTGTTTCATGAGTATCATTTCTAATAATGATCCTTGTTTCACATCGTAGATTTGTAAGGGTATTAAAAAGGATATGAGATCATAGGTTCTACCGAGTATGGCCTATCATCCTCATACTGATGGCTAATCTAGATGGACCATTCATATTTTGGAGGATATGTTATGAGCATGTGTTTTAGATTTTGGTGGTTCATGGGAGCATCATGTGGCACTCATGGAGTTTTCATATAATAACAACTTCTAGGCATCGATAAAGATGGAACCTTTAGAGGCTTTGTATGGAAGTCCATTTCATTCACCTCTTTGTTGGTTAGAGGTAGGTAAGTTAGCAATTTTTTGGCCCAGTCTCATGTAGGGAACATCTGAGCAGGTTCAGTTGATCAGGATGTAGTTGGTGACTGTGCAGAGTAAGAAGAAATCTTATGTTGGCCATAAAAGATGAATTCTATAGTTTGAGGTTGGTCATCATGTTTTACTTTGGGTGTCGCTTATGTTGGGGAAACCTCATATTAGGAAATAGGGAAAGCTAGTGCCCATATTTTTCAGGTCGTTTGAGATAGTGGATAGGGTCATATCAGTGACATACTGATTATCACTTCCATATCAATGAAATTATATACATGATGTGTTTCATGTATTGCATCTTTGGAGATATTATTCTAACCCTTATCATTTGATAGATGTTGAGGACATCGATATTTTTTTATGATACCTTTAAGGAGAATCTGGTATGAATTGTAGACCATAGTGAGAAGTATCTATGAGGTAGGACTATACCTCTAGTTTGAGTGTAGTGGTAGCATGGAAATGTACAGGAGGAGACTTGGAATAAGGATTCTAATATGCAAGCATAATGTCCAGACTTGTTCACTGAGACCCTATAGTGATTCTTGGAGCAGCTCAAGGATAAGATTCTATATGGTGGGGAGGTTGTAAGATCCTATATTTTTTCAAGTACATTACTCTTTGAGTTTTTAATTAGACCTTGGTGGTCAAGTCTTGTTCAAATATGGGGAACCTTTTTTTGGTAAAATGACATAAAGTTTAGGGATGTATTTTTTTGAATTAATGGAGTCAAGATATAAACATGATAAATGGGTTTATGATGGTTTCCCATGGTTTAGAAGGCTTTGGTGGTGGTACAGGTCCTTATGTAGAAACTAGGATGAAAACTGTCTGTAGAGAATTTACATGCCATGTACATGTTACATGATGTGTAACTGCCTCCTCCTACAAGTCAATATTTTTATTTTCAAGAAAAATCACTTTTATAGTTTAAGTGACAACCCTCACAAAAATCACATCTGATTTAGAAACCAAAAACCCAAAACTAAATTCCACTATAGTAGCATCACAAACAGTAATCCACCATCTGAAACGCATGATTCAAAAACCATAAAAACCTAAAAATCAGTACAAATTCAAATTTCAGAAGATGTGAAAAACCTCCATCCACATCCAATGTTCACTACCACTAATTCTCACACCACTGGACCAATCCTATATAGGACTCACCTCTTAAAAATTCATCAACCATTCGAATAGCACATCCCAAAGCCTCCTTAAAGCCACTGCACCAGACCGACTAGGAAAAGAGCAATGGGACATGATGCCAAAGTATATTTTAAATGGATTAGAGCCTAAATAGAAAGTTTTAACCTGTTCCAGGACCACCAAACCCCATCTAATGCGAGTACCATCAACCTACCATTATTAACTCCTCAATCGAACCACTGGAGGAAGAAGACCACCAAACAAATCGAAAACCCCCAACAAAACCAACACCAATATGTGAAACAAACAAATTCAATGGAATAGAAAGTGAAAGAAAATTCCAACAAGACTAATAATGATCTGCACCTCATGTTACACCAACAAAGCCTCATACATCACCTCCTAAACCATCCCTATAAACCAGCACTCTTGACCAACAAGATAGGAACATGGAATCAGATGGTAAGAGTAGAGGAAGAGGCACTGATGGATTCACCAGGGAGACATGACCGCACAAGAAATTCCAAGAGGGGAGTGAAAAGGATGAAAATTCCCCAGACTGAGTTGAAGACCAGACACTCAATAAAGCTTCATCATAAACCTAATTCACTTCATGTAAATGTCGATTGATATAAATATTAACCCAAGGAAATGGGTTTTTTATGTAACTCAAAAATAAGGATATACATGATGTGAAAGGATTACATGTTGTGTATTCCTAGTACCCAATGGTTTTAAGTGGGGAAAAGTGTATAATTTTAATTATTCATTCAATGCATCCTTTCCCTCTTAGATCTTGAATGATTTTCCAATAGTTTTGGAGTCTCCTCTTCCATTCTGGATGTCCTGATTACACATCCAATCCCTAGTGATTTGTTATACTTAGTTTTCCCTTTGTTCTATCATTTTTCTTTGTTGTTATGGTGTAAATATATTGACTATGTTTGTTTTGGGTTTTGATCTTGATCCGGTGTGATCTAGGTTTCTTCGTTGATATCCATCACCTTTGTTTCTTTTGGTGTGACCCATTTTTGGTGATGTTAAATCACCAAATAAAGGTAGGGGTCAAAAACCAAACCCAATGGTCTGCATAATTTTAAAGTATGTGCAATATTTCGATTACACTAATATATTGTGTGCTTAAATAAATTGCATGATGAATTGGATTATTCCTTGGACTATGTTGGATCCAATTGATAGTTGCTAGGGTTGGTGTACTGAGAACCAATTTTTTATACTTTGATTACATGAATGTACACTTATTATATATTGTTCATTGTTCTGCATGATTGTAATATAATAATGTCCTGGAATATTTGTTGCATTAATAAGGTCATGGAAGATCCCCACTATGATGAGAACATTGAAATGATATAACAATATTCTTAAATAAATTTCTACGGTTGGATGACATACTATGATAGGACACATGGTATACAGACTGTCATGTGCGAGTACTCGTAAGAAGACAAGACTCTCTCTCATGGAGTTCACACTTGGTAATCTCCAAGATGGGAGATTATGAGAACAGACCCGCCAGTAAAAATTCCACATGTATTGGTATCATTGAACATTGATATCTATGAGCATGTGTAATGGTCCTTAGACTAGAATATTATCATTAACTCTTGTCATGACTCGCGCACTTAGATTTGCTGACGAAAACCGTCACAAAGACAGTTGGTGGGAAGTAGGGTACTTTGGGTGCATCACGAATGACATATTGTTAATGGATAAGTTGAGGAAAAATTTGTCCCTTCCATATTTATGGAAGTATATATCTCAGGCCCTTTGATTGAAATATAACTGTCACTCAAATTCCATGTCCATGGTGTCACAACGAGTTTATTTCTGGAAGTTAAAGAATGGCGGATCAATCATATAGGTTTATGACACTACCATGAAACCTTCTTGAATAGATATTGATATAAAGGGATTAAATTACATGGTAAGTGTTTGTATGAGGTGACACGTCAATGTGGTGTCAACTTCTTTCTCTTGGGTGCCTTGACCCATGGCTAGATAGTAATCTTGGACTTTAGGCAAGCCCGCCTAATGCCAACGAGAAAGAGGCCTAGAGGGTCACACACTAAGTGTATCTAAGTATCTCAAGTAGAATAAATATTATTACCATATTTGGTTTAATAATTATTCAAGGAAGCCTAAATCATTTTAATGTTAGAGGAAGAATAAAATGAAAAACAAGATATATATGTTGTGTACATTAAATGTACACCCTGTGTAGTTTTCAATGAAAAATGAGTACACGCCGTGTATTAATGATTACACGCTGTGTAGTTCTTCCATTCGGGATTTTGAGTAAATAATATCATTTTATTAAATGATATTTATTATAATCAGTGTGGGAACATGTCATGTAATTAATGATTCTACATGGGGTTTTCAATGAGAGTTAATGAAATAAATAAAACGTGAAACGCATTTATTTATTGCCATAACTCTATAACCTCAAACCCGATTATAAATATCCTCACAACCCAAAAACTTTTCCTAAGAGAATCATTGTGAACAACAATTCTAGATAATTCTCTTAAGAACAAAAGAACTCTATCCTCCAAGAACACTCTCAAGACCGAGAGAGATCCACCTCCATCGGATCAAGGAGATCTAAGGCGGACAACACAAGCAAATGCTTCTCCATGATAGCACCCAAATATTCCTTTGGAGAAGTCTAGAGATACATGGTGCATGTGTGGATCACCGCTAAAGGAAGTCTACACTTGGCTTCTATGATGCAATGACAAATCACATCGGAACGTGATCAGATATATCAATGAAGAAAGAACGCTATAAAAGGTACTTCTTGTCAATTAATTAAATTAATTATAATCAACCTATGATGATCCTCCTTTGTGGTTCTAGGACTATTCTTCTTCTTTGTATATTTCTATGATTTGATCCATGGAGTATGGTGTTTATCATCTTATTGATCCCATATTGATCATTGCTAATGACAAAAATCCAAGTGGGCACATCCACCCACAAGCTTCTGCTATGCTTGGGACCTTCAATTGGTATCAGAGGGGTCACAACGTTGATTATAGTTATTTAATTTTCATTGATAATTTACGCATTTATATTTGATTCAATTCAAGATAAATCATTCTATAAAACTAAATGAATGAGATCTATTTTTCCTCCTTCGTTTCTTGATTCACATCACAAAAAAGACCTTTTAATTTTAATTATAATTTAAATAAAAATGAGGAACTCATCAGAAGGAGCCTCTCATTCTGTCTGTACAACACAAGAATAAACAGCATGTAGTGAAAACTACACGCCCTATACTTGGGTTCAACAAACCGATACTGGTATTCCAAACCCATACCATGTGAATTGAGCATACCTAAGTTTTTATTACACTATGTTGACCAGAACTGAACAATTCGTGGAAACAAGAATAAATGGCGTGTATGTTGAATCAACATGTTGTGTAGTCTGATCTGACCCAGGTGAACCCATGTACAAGGTGAAGCCACGTACCACGTACACGGGATTGCCAGGTCGGTAACTGTGTAACAAGGAAATACACGTCGTGTTAGATTAATCTACAAGCTGTGTACTCCAAAATTTCCAAAGTACAGAAAACACGCCAAATCCCCCGGCGTGTACTTTGGATAAAGGGTGAAAACAAATACACACCTTGTAATATAGCCTATACACCATGTAATTTTTGGAAATGGAATTTCACCAGGTTTTCTACAAAGTACAAAGACCTATACAAGGAATATGGATGAGAATAATCTCAAAGAAATGAAGAAAGTAATTTAAGATAGAGAATTAATTAATTATAAGATCATAATTAATTGAATTAAAGTGCGACTTATCTTGAATAAAATTACAATTAAAATAATTTGAATGATAAATATGTGTAAATGTCATTTCATGCTATGGATGATCATGAGCTAGACCAAAGACCCTTTATGTGTATATGGTTTTATTTAAATTTATTTAATATAAATTCGTTAGTCTGCGAGCCTTCTTCCAATAAAATGTAGGGCCTACGTGCCCATGGTTTCTTTAATGTAAACCCCATGTAATGGAGGATCTCCCAAGCCAGAGGAGATAGTTCAAAATCCGAAGGTGAGGCGAAACCAACCCAAGAAGATTCAAAGGTGGATAGGTGGGAGCTATAAAAACACAAACCATCGGGTTCAAGGTGTTTTTCCCTAGGTCAGGGTTAGATTATCAAAATTGCTAGATAAGCTAACCAATATAAGCTCATGATCATGACATCTTATTTTATTTCTATCTGATTGCATGGTTTATTTATTATGTATGTGTTGTCGCGTTCACATAATTAATGAAATAAACAAGCATGAAAAGATGGAATAAAATAAAAACCAGACTATGAGTAAACATTATCAGAACTTGTTTAATCACTTAAGCAAGCATCACTTAATATTAACAAGAATGTGATAATGCGAAACAACGCATAAAGGATTAAAATCTCTCAAATACCATATTAAGTCAGACCAAGCCTTCCGTTACTTGATTAAGGGAAAGACTCAATAAAACTATGTGTTTGACCAACCCTTGTTGGGACACTTACTTTTATAAAGGAAGCTCTCATGAAATTTTTGGGTTGACTTAAAAATTTTACATCAAGAGGATTAGACCTTGCTAGACTTGTTGTAAAATGGAGGAAAGTGTTAAGGAAATCCAAGTCATGATTTTAGGATTGGGGAGTCCACTCAACAGATCAAGGAACTGTAAGATCACAGTTGGCAAAGACCTGCCTACCTAAATACCTTTAAATAGCTTGACCAACCCTTGGTGGGGTTATGTGAAGGGGAATATGGATCCTTTCCACTAGAATGTCATCACAACTGGACATTCTGAGTTAAATGGTGACGGCCATTGGGACTTGATAAAATAGTGGGAGGATTAATAAATTCATTTATTATTTTTCATAAAATGTAATCAAAAGGTACTAATAAATCTACTTTTTTAATTTTTAGAATCAATATGACAAACTCGTCAACCACATTTTCTCTGCGATCAATTCTGGATAAAGACAATATCATCACCGGTAGTAACTTTCATGAATGGTTTATACGCCTTTGAGTTATCATATGCCATGAACAAAAATTTTACGTGCTGAAGTCCTCACTTCCTAATTCGCCTGCCCAAGGGACGAGTGATGAAGATTTCCTATTCTATGATCAACATTTGAGCGATGTACTTGACATTCAATGTTTGATGTTGTCATCAATGTCTAGTGAGATCATGAAGTATCATAAAGACATGGATTCCTATAGCATGATCGATCACCTTCGTGGTTTATACTAATAGAGAGAAATATAGGAAAGGTTTTCAATCTTCAAGGCTCTATTTTAGATCAAGCTTGGAGAGGGTGCCCTAGCTGGGCCTCATGTAGTCAAGCTCATTGGATACATTGAGAACTTGGAGGTTCTAGGGTTTAAACTCCTCGAAGAACTGGTTACTGATCTCATTCTTGAATCACTCCCCCAGAGCTTCTCTAATTTTATTGTAAATTTTAATATGAAAAACATTGAGAAGACTCTATCTGATCTTCTTATCCACATTAGCCAAGTGGACAATGATATGAATCGTGAAAAGCCTTATATCCTTATGGTGAATAAAAGGAAAGGGAAGGCGAAGAGCTTTAAGCCCAAAGCTTCTTCAAGGCCTTCCAAGAAAAGGAAGATCAAAGGGGAGGCAAGAGAACAAGAGGCTATTTGTTTCGCATGTGGCAAGAAGGGTCACTGGAAGAAAAATTGCACCCAGCCACGGAAGTAAGGGGAAGCTTCAGATGCATTTATTATCGAACTAAATATATCTATTTCTACCAATTGGGTATTAGATACTTCTTATGGTGCTCACATCTGTATCCAAATATAGAAACCAAGTAGATTTAGAAATATTGACTGAGGTGAGGTGGATCTGCGATCAGCCAACGGATCCAGACTCACGGTTGTAGCTGTCGAAGACTACAACCTCACATTACCTACTATGATGGTCTTGGTATTAAAAGGATTTTATTATGTACCCTCTATAAACAAAATTATGATTTCAATATCCAAATTATATACTAATGGATTCATCTTCAATTTTGGAAATTAATGTTGCTACTTTTATAAAGATAGCATTTGTTTTGGTAGGGCATGTTTATATAACGGCCTTTGTGTGTTAGATTACATAAACCAAGCAATGAAAATCGATGACAAAGTTAATTCACATAAATTATACCACACCCAACTTTGACATCACCAGTTAGGTCATGTCAATGAGTAACGTTTGAAAAAATTACATCAAGATGGGTATTTAGATTCTTTCAAACTAAAACCACTTGGTTTATGTCATGTGTGTCTACAAGGCAAAATGACCAAAGCCCCATTTAGTGGAAAAGGTGAAAGGGCTAAAGAGATTCTATAATTAGTTCACACAGATGTGTGTGGACCATTTCTAGTTGAAGCAAGGGGTGGGTTCTTGTACTTCATAACTTTTACTGATTATTTTAGTAGATATGGATATATTTACTTAATGAGGTATAAGTCATATTCTTTTGATCGGTTCAAAGAATACAAGAATGAAGTTGAGAACCAGCTTGGTAAGAAGATTAAGAAACTCTTCTCAGATAGAGGAGGAGAATATCTTAATCTGGACTTCATTGATTTATTATGGGAGTTTGGGATTCTATATCAACTCACTCCTCCTTACACGCCTCAGTGGAATGGTGTAAGTGAAAGGAGGAACCACACCCTGTTGGACATGGTGAGATAAATGATGAGTCATGCGAGTCTTCCATTATCTTTTTGGGGATATTCATTACAAACAGAAGCACACATACTAAACTAAGTACCAACTAAATCGATAAATGGTATTCCATATGAATTATGGAGTGGATGTAAATCCATGTTATCAAATTTACATGTGTGGGGGTAGCAAATCATTTGTTAAGGCCTCTTCAGGTAACAAGATTGCACCCTGAGGCACAAAGTGTACCTTTATAGGATATCCCAAGGAAATAAGGGGATATTACCTATAAAACCCCTCAGATAAAAAGGTTATAGTGGAAATACACGTCATATTCCTTGAGAGGGAGCACATCTCCAAAAGAGATAGTGGGAGCGCGATAGACTTAGATGAATTCAAGGCTCAAGATACACAGGAGTTGGTACAAAAACAGATTCCACAAAGCCCCATGGAAGAACAATCTATTCTAGAGACACAAGAACTGTATAGGAGCATGATAGAGGTGAGATAACTATAACGATATGGTTTTCTTATCACTGAGGATGGTGACTCGTTATTGGTTGACAATGATGATACTATTACCAAAAAGGAAGAAGTTGAAGGCAAAGATGTTTCCAAGTGGCAAGAATCCATGAATTCTGAAATGGATTCCATGTTCCAAAACCAAGTCTGGATTTTGGTAGATCCTCCAGTTGATGTAAATCCTATTGGTAATAAATGGGTATTCAAGAAGAAACTGGACATGGAGGGACAAGTCAGCACCTATAAGTCACGACTGGTTGTAAAAGGTTTTATATAGCATCAAGCAATTGACTATGATGAAACCTTTTCACCAGTTGCGATGTTGAAATCCATCAGAATCCTATTGGCCATTGCTTCTTACCATGAATATGAAATTTGGAAAATGGATGTCAAAACAGCATTCCTTAACGGGAACCTCCAAGAAGATGTCTACATGACACAACCTAAAGGGTTTGTGACTCCAAAGGATGCCAAAAAGGTATACAAGTTGCAGAAATACATTTATGGATTAAAGAAAGCATCAAGGACCTGGAACATTCATTTTGATGAAGCCGTAATGGAATTTGGATTTATTAATAACGAATGTGAGCCTTGTGTCTACAAAAGGTTTAGTGGAAGTGCAATCATTTTCCTAATAGTATATGTTGATGACATATTACTTATTGGAAATGAAGTACCTATCTTACAGTCAGTTAAGGAATTGTTGGATAAATGATTCTCTATGAAAGACTTGGGTGAGGCAGCATATATTCTTGGGATCAAGATCCATCGTGATAGATCCAAGAGAATACTGGGCCTAAGTAAAAGTACATACATTGACAAGATACTGAAGAGATTCGGTATGGAATATTCCAAGAGGTGATTGTTGCCAGTGTCATATGGAATTCATCTTTCCAAGAAAATGTGTCCTCATACACATGAGTAAAGAAAGAAAATGTCAAGGATACCTTACGCATCTATTATTGGGTTAGTCATGTATGTTATGATATGTACAAGGCTAGATGTTTATTACGCATTAAGTGAAGTAGGCAGATATCAAGCTGATCCAGGAGACCGCCATTGGATGGTAGTCAAGACTATCCTTAAGTATGTGAGGCGTACTAAGGATATGTTCTTGGTTAATGGAGTAGATGAGGAACTAGTCATCAAAGGATATGTAGATGCTAGTTTATAGACTGATCAAGATGACATGAAGTCACAGACTGGATACATATTTAGTTTGAATGGAGGTGCAGTGATCTAGAAGAGCTCAAAGTAAGGTGTGGTTGCAGATTCTATAGTAGAGTCCAAGTATATCGTAGATTCTGAGGCAGTTAAATAAGCAGTATGGATGCAAAGCTTCATCCAAGATCTGGATGTAGTACCTAGAAGTAAAGATCCTACCACACTCTATTGTGATAATACTACAATAGTGGCACTTGCAAAATATCCAAGGTCACATCAGTGGACAAAGTACATACTTTGGAAGTATCATCTCTTGAGGGATTTTTCTCAGAATGGTGAAGTTGCAATGAGAAGTATTTCCACAGAAGACAACGTGGTAGACCCCTTGACTAAAGCCTTGAATCAGCAGAAACATGATCATCATGTGAGGTCTAGCGGACTAAAAGTTATAGGTGTAAGGGTTGGTTTCTTGAGAACCAACTGTTTTGTACTTTGATTACATGAATGTTCACTTATTATATATTGTTCATTGTTTTGCATGACTATAATATAATAATGTCCTGGAATATTTTTTGCATTTATAAGGTCATGGAAGATCCTCGCTATGATGAGAACCTTGAAATGCTATAACAATATTCTTAAATAAAGTTATATGGATGGATGATATACTATGATAGGACACATAGTATACAGACTGTCATGTGCGAGTACTCGTAAGAATACGAGAGTCTCTCTCATGGAGTTCGCACTTGGTAATCTCCAAGATGGGAGATTATGAGAACAAACCTGCCAGTAGCAATTCTGCATGTCTTGGTGTCATCGGACATTGCTATCTACGAGCGTGTTTAATGGTCCATAGACTGGAATGTTATCATTGACTTATGTCATGAATCATGCACTTAAATTTACTGATGAAAACCGTCACGCAGACAGTTGGTGGGATGTATGGTATGTTGGTTGCGTCATGAGTGACATGTTGTTAATGGATAAGTCGAGGAAGGATTTGTCCCTTCCATTTATGGAAGTTGATATCTCGGCCCTTTGATTGAAATAGAACTGTCGCATTAAATTCCATGGCCATAGTGTAAACGACGAGTTTATTTCTGGAATTCAAAGAACGATGGATCAGGCATATAGGTTTATGACACTTCCATGAAACCTTCTTGATGAAATATTGAGACTGTTGATGCTCATTTCCATCACAGAGTCTAACTAATTGAAAATAGTAAATACATTGAACCCAAAATGATTCATCCTTTGAAGAAACATCAAAAATTGACAAAGGCATGAACAAAGGTTCAAATGCACTTGAGTCGTGCAAGTTCCACCAAGGTCACGCAAGTATACTTGCATGCCACCCAATGGTCATGCAGGTGAATTGCGCGCCCTATTTGAATTTTGCCTAGGGTCTTCACCAGCCTATAAATACTCCCAGTGGGCCCCCCATTTCGGGGATGAAAAATTCCAGAAACTCAGATTTGAGCTCCCGGCGCCTTAGTCTCTTCTCAAAGCTTCTGAACACCTATAAGGTAATTTCTTACCTAGAAAGGAAGATCTAAAGAGGGGGAGTAAGGCCTAAGTGTTGAAACTCATCAACACTTGCATGCCTAAGTGGCCAGCCCTTAAGGGAAATGGCCACACTTAAGCGCCGCCTTACCCCTTCAACAGAACTTGAGCGCCCCTCTTTTGGAAGCCTCTAGGGATAGTACTAAGGTCTTGAGCCAAGTCTTTCCCAAGTATTACCCTAAGGATTGACTGTCACGCAAGTACCCATGTGTCACGCAAGTATACTTGCACGTCCATGACTTGTGAGCCCACGTAGGACTTGCGCGCCACCTCCTTTTTGGGTGCCCCTCCTGCCTATTTCACCTCTCTTAAGCCTATCCACCTATCCTCTTCAAGATTAATCCTTCAGAACTCTCTCCAAATCCATTCATGGCATGATTTACTTGTTGGCTTCCTTATCTGAAAGGAATTCTGTGGAACATCTCTTAAAACCTAGTGATTTACATATCTTTATGTCACTAAGGTCAGAGATTTCATTCATTCAACCTCATCCTTTAAGATGAGATAATACTTAACCTGGTCCTCCTTTTCAGAAGTAAGCCCCAGTCCAAGTTCTTTTAATCTGTTCATCCTCTTTAGGAATAATCCCCAGTCATAATTCCCTTTAACCTGGGCCTCTTCTTTAAGAATAAGCCTCATTCATAATTTCTCTTAACCAGTCTTAATTTACTTTTTGACTTGGGCTTCATTTTCAGGAGTAAAACCCAATCATAAGTCCCTTCCTAATTTGGGCACCTTCCTCAGGAGTAAGACCCAAGTTAGAGTATCCAAATCTCCATAAAGCACATATACCTTTATAGACCTTGTTCTTGGGTTTCTTCCCTAAAGTAAAACCCAATATTCATCTATTTTGGGCGGTCATACATACATAATCCCTATATCATTTCTTATGATGGCACAATTGTTTGGTTTTACCAATACCTCTTGTTTCTCACACCGAGCATGACTCACGTGAGCTTAGAGTGTAAAAGTAATTATGACATCTTTCTTTGAGCTATCAATCATGAATAAACCCCATAATTCTTTACTCTAACTATGTGGGTTCTGATTCCTTTTCTAAATAAAAAGGATACGTAGGTAGCCCATCTGCGGGTACGATCCCAACTATGAAATAATTCATGTCCTTCTGAATGACAATAAACTTTAAGTGCCCCGCTGAGTGGCTTTAAAACCAGTATGGTCATCATAATGACCAAAACACTTTTATATAATGTATTAAAGGATACCATTGACTAAGAATATATAAACAAATACAGATGATTCTATATCGATGAAGAACCTCGAAATTATATAAAAGATTATATAAATCTCATACATATTAATCATTGATTGTCAGATCTAAAGAAAAGCTCATTTTCATACTTGGTAATGTAATAAGGATTCACGAACATAACTTAAATCTATAAAGAGAGTCCCGGAGTAGACAATAATTCCCCTCAAAAAGGTGTGATGATTCCAACCTCCCATCCTCTCGACCAATGCAAATTTTTAAGTCTCATCAGTTCACAACTAATGAGCACCTACCTTTGGAAAGTAGGTCCAAATGGATATGGAATCATTGGATGTTTCCGGTTCTACGAACAAACCCGTTATAAATCACTTGGAATGTTTGAATCTTAAATCAATGAGATCATCCCCAATTCTAGAGGAAACAAAAAATGGTGAACCCGACGTGAATCCTTAACCAAGTTAAAATGATGTTTTACTTATTTGTTAGGCCCCTATTTAAACTCAATGAGAGGGCCAACAAGACAGTCAATAACATATGTGCTCATCCAAAAGATGTAGCGGCTGAATTTATCTTGATTATGTTTGTTATATCAAACAGGCACTCTTTTCCAAGATCTTATGCATTACAAGAATGGATTTTCTTAATTTCACTGCTTTGAATACTTCTGTTGTGAATACTTCTGCTGTGAAAACCTCTGTTGTGAATGCATCTGCTACTACTCCTACTGAATCGTCATCCACTCTGAGGACGACATCACCTACTCAGCGTCTTCAACGCTGGGTATCAAATGCGTTGGTTAAGGATTACCATCAAAATGGTACTATTCCGACTCTGGAGTCCGCTAGACAAGCCCTCCAAGTCAATAATTCACCCTGGTCATCCGGACAGCGACGACCAGCGATCAAAAAGCAGGCAGTGCTAACCACCGTCTCCAACTGTTTCAGGTCATTATCCCCAGAACGCAAAAACCATTCTCTCCTATATTCTGAGGAGTTGAATGAGAAGGACACTCAAGGCCTTAATTCAAGGAAATATGAGTCCTTCCCGAGGGCTCCCACCAACAATCGCCGCCAGACTCGTGCGGCAGTGCGCCCTCTACATGATGAGGGTGTCGTGTCCAGGCGTTCGTCTTAGGTTCCTAAAACCTGAGCAGGCAAGAAGAACCACCATAGAAAAAATCTGGTCAACAGTGAGTAGGTTCTCATCTCTTCCATTTTTGAAGAAGTCCACCAACCTAACTTGGTGGCAAGCAACGAGCGGGCACACACACCCATCCGTTTTGATTCTGTTGTCCAGCAGAATCGTCTAGCAGCAGCATGCCCATCCCGCCAGGCAATTCCGGCAGAGTACTATAGATAGGAACATACACCTGTTTATAAATCATCAGCTAGTCAGCAGGATCATCTGACTACATGCGATGGAGCCCGCCAACCCAATGTGTTGACAACTAGTAAACATGCACATACACCTGCCTACACTCATCAATCCTGCCAGCATCCTCGTCTATTAGTATTGAAGGAAGTTCATCAACGACGTTTGGCGGAGTGTAATTAGTAGGCACATACAACTGCTAGTATTGATCAAGCCTACCAACAGTCTCGTTTGGTAGCATTCAGAGAAGTCAGTCGAAAAGCTCCGGCGACAAACATAAAGCAGACTCAACTCTCTGCCTCCAAACATGAGTACTATCAGAATTCACTGACAGGAAAAGGAGGGCAGGAGTAGGTACATACACCTACTCCAGGCACGGAATGAACATATATCCCCATTCCGGCAGCTGAAGTCACCAAGCATATTCTATCCATGGTGAAAGAGCAGAAGAAAATCCATTTTCATATTCTGGATGCCTGCCAGGATATTATAACAGTTTCAGCAGCATCTCAGGGAAAGACATATAAATATATCCCTACCAGTGGAGTGACACATCAACAGTTCACTCTAGAACAGACACACACATCTGTTCCAGTCCAAGAGGGTTGTGGGGCATACTCCCCCATATCATACGGACGGCCAAGTCAGGAACATACACCTGATTTGAGTGGAGATAACCAGCCTAACCTGATCATTTCTCCCAATAAGGCACATAAACCTGCCCATAATGACCACTTTCATCAAAAAGTGGTTCCTAAAGTGAGTAAGAAGGCATCTAAGAAGAAGACCCTCCCAACACAGTCAAGAAATCAAGGGCTAATCTGTAATAAGGCCTTACTCGATGCTGGAGTTCTTGATGCACTCAGACAACTATCTGTTGCAACTCAAGATTCTACTCTCTCAGTTCCCAATAGTGGGAACATTAATTCTGAAGGTCTGCATTAGACACTTCCTCATGAAGGCTTACTTTATGAAAATTCGGTCGATCTCGAAGTTTCATCTTCAGATGAAAGCCACAAGAACCCTCTATGTTGTCAGAAGACCAAGGAGAAAAATGTTTCATCTTTTGTTGTAACCCACCATGGTGGTCCTCCCCATGATGATGAATTTAGCTACGAAAGTCCTCTCCGCAGTATTAATGCACATTGCCTGGAAAATGCTCCAATGGACAATGTACTGATGAGAAATCCCTATTATCTTGAGGCACTTGAAAATGTGAATCCAGTCATATCTGATTCTTTTCCATTAGCAGGTTAAATACTTTCTCAACCAGAAGATATCCTAGGGTGTAGGTCATTATCCTAACCACCCCTAAGTCATGCATCTTCTAGTTTGATTAGTGATTTCTCTACCAATCTTGTTGAATTTGATGAAGCAACAAGGAAGCACCATCTATGGTCTAATCAGGTAGAAGAATCTTCATCGAATGATAAAGAGGAAGTAATGAATATGAGAAAACAACTGGTGAAAGGTGAAGTTCCAGTTATGTTTTGGCCTTTGGCTAATTCTCAGTATGATATTCCAGAGATGTTGACGGAAGATGGAATTCATGACATTCGTATCAACATATGGAAAACTCTTTGTCAGTTGAAAAAGAAAATATTATCTTATGATGAATATAAAAATCATGTCAAGATAATAGAAGGGTTACAATTCCAAATTGATTTGGCTTCTCTCTCAGTTTCTCGATATCCGAAGGCTGAAAAGCAATAGATATCCCTTCAGCGTTCATGCCTTGGCACACTAAGAAGATTGCGCCAGTTAATTTCCAATGCCCCATCTGGTATTCATATCAGGGTATGGGGCGTTCATGGAGCAATACATTTCACTGTGCTCTCCAGTCAGCAAAGCCCGTAGAAAATGGTCTCATGCAATGTTGTTTCCCATGGTCGGCCAAGTCAATGGGTTTTGTTTGTAATCAAAAGCTTGAACAAGAATAGGCCTCAACTAGTTCCTCTCAAAATCAAGCATACAGAGAAAAAGTTGTTGAATTACTCCTGTATCAAGAAAACGAGAATATTAAACAGGCCTCTCGTTTGAAGCAAGCACATCATCAAGTGATAGAAGTGTCAGAAATCATCCAACGGTCTTTTGAGCCGGGTGATAAAAGTGAATGCAGGTTGATGCATCCAGCTAATTTCTAGACTAAAGTCTACAAGATTAGGAGAGATTTCAAGAAGGTATCAGATATAGCATGTCAAGAACCACCCCAACTTGCCAGACTAGGGACTCTTTTAACCCAACCCTCAGAATCAACAAATAGGATTCGATGAGTTGAGCAGGAACAACCCCAGTCCACCGGACTGGGGACTTTTTCAAATCCTCAATATCTCCCTCAGAGAAAGTCAGTCTTCTCTCGATTAGGGAAGAAGCCTCAAGAGGAACTAAGATCCAAAATATTAGGATATTCCCTCCAAATTACGGTTCGTCAAGAAATTCCTGAGGGATCAAATCGACAAAAGGCAATGTCTCATCAGGGACATAGAAAAAGGCATTATCACATAAATTCCGATAGAAGAGATGAAAAGCATTATGCATCAATTAATGTCATTAATTCCATTTTTGCTGATCCACCAGATGAGGTTCACTCAGAGGGATCGGATGAAGAGGTTCCTGCTCAAGAAGTTGTATGCACAGACACAAATAAAGAGGGTGTGCATACACGAAATCAAAGGCTTACCCAGAATTTGGGTAATCCTTCAAGTAACCCACTTCCCCCTCTCCGAAAGGGATCCAACAAGGGGAAAGGAAAGAATCAGGTTACATACCCTTCCTTTGGAGAAGGCCAATCGCTCTCACTAGATAAAATATTTTCACAACAAGAGGAAGAAATGAAGTAATTAAGGAGGTTGACTGCAGAATTACTTCAAGGTAGTCTTCCTCCTAAGTGTGCTGGAGTCAGTCAGCCAAGAAAATTTGTTGCATCTATTGAGATGGATCAAGAAAATACTCCTCTACTAGTACACCCTCACAGTTCTAATCCTATGGTTCAAGTGAAACAACAATTGGTGGTGCTACCATCATTTGAAGTACCAGCCACCACATCTGTACCAGCTCCATTCATTGCACATGTTCAGGTCCAATCCCAACTGGATGTTTCTCAAAAGTTAATAACTACTATTGAGTCATTAACAGCTCATTTGGAATCTATGGAGGGAAAGAGTGCTCAAATTCAACCAGAAAAGAGAGCTTACCCAGAGTTGGTTGATGTAATTCCTCCCCCATCAAATTTTTCAAGTACCACATTCCCAATCTTTAATGGTTTGGGAGACCCAGAGCAACACTTAACACGTTTTGTTTCTCGTTACGATCCTATGATGGGAACCCCTCAGTAACAAGAAGCATTTAAGATCAGGTGTTTTGTACAATCATTACAAGGGCCTTCCTTTGTCTGGTACACAAGCTTGCAATCCCGGTCAATTACCGGATGGGAGGATCTCCGCCAAATATTCCTTCTTCAATTCAGTTCAACATTTCCAAAGACAACAATTTTTTATCTTAAAAAATGTAAGCAAAGGGAAAATGAAAGGGTTTCGGATTTTATTGCTAGCTGGAAGGGATTAACATATTCCCTGAACTTAGTACTCCCTCAATAATAATTGTTGCCAATCTATGTGGAAAATCTGCGTGATGAATTACGCACTCCATTGATCCTTGTGAAATACACAGGAGGGTTTCGAGACCTTACTTCAATCACTCAACAGATTGAAGATTCTCTTTTGAAGACTAAGGATAAAGCTCGTGTAATTCCATCAGCTCCAGAAAGGAGAATGGGTAAAGCAGAGACTTCTACAGTTATGCTTAAACAAGCACATGTACCTACTTCTACTTCAAGACCTTCATCTTCTCGAAGGGCTCCACCTCTTGATCACCAACAACATAGGTCGTTTCATCAAGATGATCAAAGAGATCAAAGATGAAAACAATTTGAGGATTTGAAGACCAAAGTTTACTCTTTCCAAAATGAACAAGTTCTTGGTTATTTAATTTTGCCTCTAGAAAATAATTTGGTTCAATTGCCAAGGCCCAAGAGGCCGAAAAAGGAAGGAGATGAAGACCATCCCAATTATTACCCATTTCATCAAATTTTGGGGAATCCCATTCAGGAGTGTTTTGTATTTAAGGACCTCCTACAAAAAATGGTCGACTTGGGACAAGTCAAACTGAAAGGTTCTTCAACTCAGGTAGCATGTGTTACTGCTACAGATCTAGAGGAAGAAGGCGAGTGGCAAGAAGTCAAGAAGAAAAATGTACAAAAATATGATGATTGGATGGTCAGAAAAATGATCAACTGAACTCATGCCATTTTGTGAACACAATTAAAGAAACCAATTGTGTCCTCTACCATGAATACCAAAGCAAAACCCTCTTTATTAGAGGGAAAATCCTCAAAAGGGCGGCATAATTAAAAGAAATAGGAACAATCAGAAGAAGATGAAATCGTGTCAAAGCCTAAGTTGTCTTTGACTCTGGCAGATTTTATGCCATCTACTTTGAAGTCACAGGCACCGCCCCACCAAACGGCACAGCCTAAACAGGCTAATCAGGCAGAGTCTTCATCGGATGAAGAGTTGATTTTTGGTTCTGTTAATATGATTCAATTAACAGATCCATATGTCAGTCGCAGTTTCGATTTTGATGAGCCCGAGTTTCCTGTAGCAAACAGAGGAATCATAAGAAGTTCCAGAGGCTCAGGATACAGGGGAAGACGTGGATCTTTCAAAGGTCACTATTCTAATTCTACCCCTGCTAGAACTATGTATGTGGCAGAAACTCATGGTAGAGCCCTTCAACGAGCTCAACAAGAACAAGCAAGTTCTTCCACACGGGGCAGACTCATTCCTAGCACAATTATTCTGGAAGATCGGTTAAAGGTTCCATCTTCTTCCTATCAGCAAGTAAATAGACCTAATCAGTCTAATCTTTCAAATCCAGGAGTATTACCAACTCCTATCCTGGTACAAGATGCATCTACTTCCAAAGCATCAAATTCTAAGGCACTTGCAAAACTATATGTTCCTGTTGGGAAATGCAGACCTTTGGATCAAAAGTATGATGTATTGAAATACTTGGCCCAAATACCGGCCAAGTTATCAATTCTAGATGATTTGAATTTATCAAAGGATCTTCATGAGGCACTCATCGAGGCTTTGTCGAGTCCTCAGGAGTTTGAAATTGAAATTGTTGCAGCTGAAGTTTACCATGTAGATAATAATCCTGCAGAATGTCATGCAGTGATATCTTTCACAGATGAAGATGAAGATGATGTCATGCATGGACATATTAGACCTTTATACTTATCTGTCAAGGTCAATGGTGTAGACATCTGAAGAGTTTTCATTGATAATGGTTCAGGAGTCAACCGCATCCCCATTCATACACTTCATCGATTGGGCCTCACAGAATCTGATTTATCTCTTTCTACTTTAATGTTACAAGGATATGATAAAAATGAACAAGAACCACTGGGTGAGATTACACTCAGAACTCAGTTTGGAGATCTTCTATCCAATTCATATTTCATGTTTTTTGAATAAGACTAAGCCTTCAACATCTTTCTTGGAAGACCCTGGCTACATAAACATGTAGCTATCCCTTCATCATACCATCAATGTCTCAAATATTGTTTTGATGGTAAAATTGTAACATTGTATGGTGATAAATCCTCATTCAAGACATGTGAATCTCAATACATTGAGGCAGAATTCTATCACATAAAGGGAAAGGAGAAATCCACAACAAGGGAGATTACCAAAGTTAATGCTCCATATGGTTTGGAAAAGATTCCAGTAAACCCATTTACACATGTGAGTACAGATTATGTGTTTCCTATCAGTAAAATTGATAGGATAGACCCAAATAAAAATACTCTTATGGAAACTTCCATAATGTCAATTACGGAAATCAAGCCAGACAGCATGGGAGAAATTGGTGATTCACCAAGCAATGATGAAAGATCAAATGGGGATGTCTTCATTTCATCTGCTGAAATTTAGAAAGTATATGCTTCTCCATTTAGATCAGAAGAAGTTATAGCAATATCAGAGGTGAACAATGATGTCGATTCTCAATCCATAATCTCCTCTATATTACCCAAGGAAGACCCTTCATCATCAATCGGGTCAGAAATGGAAGCTTCTTCTTCAAGATGTTCAAATTTTAACATCTCTTCTGATCATGGAAATTATGCTTCATCATCCACTATGAAAGTAGAAACAGAATAAATGACACATGTTGAAGAAAAAGAGGAAGATCTTAGGGATGCTCCTCCAGCATTTGAAGAGTGTATCTCTACCACCGTGGATGAACTCAGAGAAATAAATCTGGGTACAAAATAAGATCCATGACCCACTTTAATTAGTGTGGCCATGACTCTTGAAGAGAAAGAGATGTATATTTCTTTTTTAAAGAAAAATCAAGATATATTTTCTTGGAACTATACAGAGATTCCAGGTCTTGATCCTGATGCTTCCACTCATTGCTTGGGTTTTCCATAAGAACATCGAGGATTCAAACAAGCCACTAGAAGAACACACCCAACCTATGCTTCCAAAATTGAAGCCGAAGTGGATGAGCTCCTCAAAGATAACTTCGTCAGAGAAGTTCAATATCCCAAATGGTTGGCTAATATTGTCCCAATGAAAAAGAAGAATGGGAAAATTAGAGTTTGCATTGATTTCAGAGATCTTAATCGGCATTGTCCTAAGTATGATTTTCCAGTACCAATTACAGAACTCTTAATTGATGTAACAGCTGGATATGAAGCACTTTCCTTCATGGATGGATATTATGGATATAATCAAATACAAATGGATCCAGAATATGAAGAATCTATAGCCTTCAGAGCCCCTCAGGGTGTGTTTGGCTATTGGGTAATGCCCTTTGGCCTGAAGAATGCAGGTGCAACATATCAGTGTGCAATGCATCGTATCTTCAAACCCTTTTTAGGGAAGTTTGTTGAATGTTATGTGGATGATTTGATGGTTAAATACAAACAACATTCTAATCAGTTGGATAATTTAGAAGTCATATTTCACAAACTTCGGCAACATAATTTGAAAATGAACCCCTTAAAATGTGCTTTTGGGGTAACCTCAGGAAAATTTCTTAGCTTCGTCGTACGCCATCATGGTATCGAGGTCGATCCTGAGAAGACAAAGTTGATCCTTGGTATGTCACCTCCTAAAAATTTAAAGTAATTAAGAGTAATTCAAGGACACTTGGCCTATATTCAGCGTTTCATCTCCAATTTGGCAAGAAAAAGTTTACCCTTCACCAAATTGATGAAAAAGGGAGTCACTTACCAGTGGACTAAAGAATGTCAAGAAGCATTAGATATTCTCAAGAAGTATCTCTTGAGTCCACCGGTGTTAATTCCACCTATTTAAGGAAGACCACTTATCCTCTATGTGACAGCTTTAAAGTGATCATTGGGTGCCTTTCTTGCTCAGAAGAATGATGCTAAGAATGAAAACAACCTTTACTATCTCAGTCGGACTATGCTTGAAGCAGAAACCCGATACTCAAATATTGAGAAGTGTTGTCTATCATTAATATTTGTAGTTCAAAAGTTGATACACTACCTACAACATCACAAGGTCCAATTGTTATCTCGCAATAACCCGCTCAAATTCATCCTTAGTCGTCCAATGCTTACAGGACGTCTAGCAAGGTGGGCAGTTATTTTGCAGTAATTTGATATTCAGTATGTGTCTCAAAAGGCAATAAAGTTCCAAGATTTGGCTGATTTCCTTACTGAACATCCTTCAGTAGAAGATACACCTTCAGATATTGAACTTCCTGATGAGGAAGTATTCTTTATTCAAGATATTCTTCAAACATGGGAAATGTACTTTGATGGTGATTCCAGAAGTCCAACAGGAAGGAAAATGGAAAATACTAAATTCAACAAAGTTGGCTTAGGAATTGTACTCATTTCCCCAGAAAAGGCAGTGCAACCTTATTCCTTCTCATTTTTGGGAGGTGGTACAAATAATGAAGCAGAGTGCCAATCTCTCATCGCAGACTTGGAGTTGGCACTTCAAGCGCAAGTGAATCACTTAAAGGTGAAAGGTGATTCAGACCTGGTAATCAAACAAGTCAATGGGTATTATGAAATCAGAAAAGAAGAACTAATCCCTTTGTATGATTATGTTAGAGAGTTAATGGTGGAATTTCCTACGAAACTGACATTTTCTTATGTCCCGAGATCACAAAATGCCCAATCTGATTCACTGGATAATATAGCCATAGCTCTGGAAGATTCAAATCGAGACGAGACAACCCTCAGTATTTCCCACCATCATACAACTTCACCTTACATTCAAGCCAGAACAGATGAAATCAATGAATTTAGTCCCATATCTGAACCATATGGCCATACAATAGGATGGATGACACCTATCAGGGAATACCTTCAAAATGGAACACTTCCACTTGATAGAGTCGGGAAAGAACAAGTCCGGAGACATGTGGTCAATTTCACTCTTTATGATATCCCAGATTACTTAGAGAAAGTTCTATACAAAAGGGGTTTTGATGGATTTCTCTTTGGATGCATTGATGGTGAAGAGACAATGGCTGTCGTGAAAGAAGTGCATGCAGGAGTCTGTGGTGCCCATTAGTCTGGACACAGACTATCTGATCAAATTCGAAGGCTTGGATATTTTTTGCCTTCAATGATATAAGGTTGTGTTGATTTCACAAATAAGTGTCATTCTTTCCAAGTACATGCCAACTTCATTCATCAACCCCCAGATTTGCTTCATACAGCTAAATACTCATGGGCATTTTCCACATGGGAAATGGATGTAGTAGGACCTTATCCTTTAGCTATATCCAAGTAGTTGAAGTATATTCTTACTGCTACTGACTTCTTTTCCAAATGGGAAGAAGCAATACCTCTCAAATAATTTATTTCTAGATTCATTGTTAGCTTTATCAAGTCTAACATCAATACCAGATTTGGTGTCCCTCATACCATATTGATGGACAATGGCACCAACTTCTGTTCATCCGAGGTGAGGAAGTTGTATCAAGAATACAACATTAAATCCAATCATTCCTCTCAGTATCATGCAGTGTCCAATGGCCAGATAGAATCTTTCAACAAGACTCTGTCAAATATACTGAAAAATATAGTGGATAAAGATAAGAAGTCATGGCCTGATAAACTCTTTCATACTTTATGGGCTTATCAGACCACCACCCGCACTGCAACGCGATCAACTCCATATTCATTGGTATATGGAACGGAAGCAGTCTTTCCAATTGAGGTTCAACTACCCTCGCTCAGAGTAGCCATTTGTGATCAATCATCTATAGATGAACAATCTCAAAAGCAATTGGATGAATTGGAACGGTTAGATGAGAAAAGATTGTGCATCCTGCACCACTTGGAAGTCTATCAGAATCGAATGGCATGAGCTTTCAACAAAAAAGTTCATCTTCGTTCATTTGTTCAGGGAGAATTGGTATTAGTTCTCAGAACTCCAATGATACCAGGAAAGAAACCTCCCAAGCTGGAGCCAAAATGGGAAGGACCTTATTCAATACCTAAGGTCTACTCCAAAGGAGCTTATTCTTTAATCTCAATGGATGGAGAACTCATCACTACTCCAACCAATGCCAGATTTCTGAAGAAATATTTTGTATAAACACAAAATACACAATCGGTCCATGCATATGACCTTAAACTATTGGCATTTCATATTTTCCAGCAAGACGTTAAACTACATCATCATTTACGGTCCATGCATACGACCTTAAACTATTGGAATTTCATATTGTCCAGCAAGATGTTAAACTACACATCAGTTACGGTCCATGCATACGACCTTAAACTATTGTCATTTCATATGGTCCAGCAAGATGTTAAACTAAATCATCAGTTACGGTCCATGCATACGACCTTAAACTATTGGCATTTCATATTGTCCAGCAAGACGTTAAACTAAATCATCAGTTACGGTCCATGCATATGACCTTAAACTATTGGCATTTCATATTGTCCAGCAATACATTAAACTACATCATCAGTTACGGTCCATGCATACGACCTTAAACTATTGGCATTTCATATTGGTCAGCAATACGTTAAACTACATCATCAGTTATGGTCCATGCATATGACCTTAAACTATTGGAATTTCATATTTTCCAGCAAGACGTTAAACTACATCATCAGTAACGGTTCATGCATATGAACTTAAACTATTGGCACTTACGTCCAACATGACGTTAAACTATGACGTCCTAACTACATGATGTTAAACTGTACAGAAGTCCCTTGCATCCAGTAAGACGTTAAACTGCAAAACCAATGGTCCATGCATACGACCTTAAACTATTGGCATCCCTTTCATCTGACATGACATTAAACTGTGAAAAAAATCCCTAATACATCCAACATGACGTTAAATTGTGTATCTATATTTGTCCTTACTGCATGAAATTAAACTGCACAATCCCCCTTTCATCCAACATGACGTTAAACTGTATTGTCCTCATCGTCTTAGCTACAAGACACTAAAGTGTACAACACCCTTATTGTCCAACATGACATTAAAATGTGTCCCTATATTTGTCCTACATGATGTTAAACTATATTTTGTCCCTGCTTCATGATAATAAACTGTGCAACACCAATAGTCCGCACTGCAAGACTTTAAAATGCATAGTCCCTTCATATATCCTACATGACATTAAATTGTGCATCGTTAGGGTTTTTTCTACCTCTTGTTTCTCACACCAAGTATGAATCACGTGAGCTTAGAGAAAACTTCAACCATAACACCCTCTCTGGGCCGCTAACCATGTGTAAGTCCCAACACCATTTTGTAGGTCATTGTCCCTAAGAACAACTTGATCACTAATTCATTCTTTAATTGAACTATGCAGACTTTGATCCTTTCCTTCTAGGCTGGGTACGTAGGCAACCTCCTAAGGTTCAAGCCCAAAACCAATCACTTCACATTGGTTCACCTTTTTCCTTGCTACATGACGTTAAACTGTATAGCACTTTTGTCATGTACGACAATAAACTACAACATTCTTTGATACCCTCACCTGAGAGAGAATCGTTATTTACATTGATCTCTGATCATGTTATATTTCAAAGACTACGTGCATACATGGCAATACCTGAACCTTTTATCTTGGGTCAAACCATCATTGCACTAAAATCCCCTTTTCACCCTTCATATGTATAAACCAAATCTGTACAGAGGGTATTTCAAGAACTACGTGCGGATTGATTCCCATCCTTATGAGATACGTAGGAACATTCGAGCATCCCTCGAATCCAGCCCCAAGTCTTTTGGGCCTAACCCCAAATTCCACTTTCAATCCCCTGGCTGAAAAGTCCCTATGAAAACACACATTGTGTATTCATTATTATGGTCAGAGCTCTATGACCCTAAACTAAGATCTCCCATACTTTTGTCCCACATGACATTAAACTATATTTCAAGAACTATGTATGGCTTGATTCCCATCCTTATGGGATACATAGTGAAGTCTAACATTTTAATTCAGGACCCAGCCACAACATGATTATGGTTAGCATTGATCTGTGTATCTCTACATACATTGGACAATACCCATTTTTTATGTGTCATAATACTAACCTTGAATACTTCCAGATCTCCATAACACTTTTCTTGACTTCTGGTCACAAAATTTCCAATTTCTGAGAATTCTTTTGCCTGACCATATAGCATGTGCCCTTAGGCGGCCTTGCATAAACAGTCTACATAACAGACGTGTCAGCCAAAAGATGCTATTATTTGACTATGAATCTAATGCCCTTAGGCGGCCCTGCATAATTCAACCCCCTAACGAGTTTTTCAAATAGTGGTAACTTCATTCTTGGGAAGAAAATCTCTTTTGTCCTTAGTTGTCTTAATGACAATATGTAGGGATCTGCAAAAAACAGCCATCCTTAATATATTTGTCTCATACTCTTTTTCATGATCTGAAAGTATTCAAGTCTATGGTTTATATTTCCATTCCCTACGTTTGGGTCAGACCTTCGTAGGAGTGACATTCATCCAGTTCTTAGACAATCTTGTTTGGAAATATCTTTTCCATATTCAAGTACCTCCATACAGCAAACTCTATGCTTTGGAAAATTTGAATCCCCATAAACTTCCACTGGATTTTTAGCAGTAGAAAAGTAAATTTCTGAGAGTTATTTTTCCTGACTATGCAACACGTGCCCTTAGGTGGCCTTGCATAAACAGTCTACATAACAGACTTTTCCTCCAAAAGATGATATTATTTGACTATGCAGCCAATGCCCTTAGGTGGCCCTGCATAATTCAACCCCCTAACGGGTTTGTTAAATAGTAGTAACTTCATTCTTGGGAACTACTTCTTCTAATGCCTTTTAGCCCTTGTGTCATGTCATCCCTCAGATTCAAAATTTCTTAAGTCATAGTTTACAGATTTTCCCTCATACTTGAGTGTGGTAATATATTTTTAGATAAATTGTCAAGGAATTGAGTCAATTTTAATCCATTCGGTCAAAGATGTTTCGACCTTAAACATTAAACTTTTCCTTTTTTATATCCAACATGCATGACTTTAAACTGCTCACAAAATACAAAGGAACTCTGAACAAAATTCAATTTCCAGCTCACTAAACATACATCTTGTATGATTTTAGGTAATATTGAGCAATTAAAAGTTTCAAAGTTTGTAGGGTTATTTTTATAATCCTAGTAAAAATCAAACTATACGTACTAGGCCCATTTTCTTAAGTAAAAATTTAAAGTAGGTATCAAAAGAAGGCATGCACAGATGATTGAAAATGAAAGCGTTTTTTCCATTTGATGCACAAGAATTAGAAGGACATCCACAGACTGGATTCTCTTCTCTTTTCCAGGAATTACAAAAGGTTGTCAACATAAGTCTTCACTTGATGTACATCATCCCAAGCTTCATCAGCATCCACTTGAAGCTCATGCACTCGACCAACTTCACTCTTTTCAGCATGATGGAGTGCTTTATTGGCATCTGTGATGGCTTTCATCCCATTTTCTTGAGCTCCCTCCAATGAATTATTGAGTTGTTCAAGTTCCCCAGTAACAGAATCTAACTGTTGCTAAAGGTGAATCTACTGGACGACTTTATCATTGATATTATGCTTCATCTCCTTCATCTTGGAAGCATATTCAGCCTCATCTCGGGATACCACAGCCTCAAATTCACTGATATTGGATGACAGCTTCACCCTGGTCAGATCTTCACGGCACTTTTGCTCCTACTCCCTCCTTAAGATGACTTGTTTTACCACGGCATGGATCTTTTGATATCCAAAACCACAAAGTCCAAGCATGACAAACAGGGATGGCAGTCATGGGATATTTGATGATAGTTCTTCTAAAGGCACTTCGGATATGATCTTCCATATGTTCTTCCATGCCTTGCGTTGTGAAAATTGGAGCACCTTTTGTACTTCTGGATCCGACTCATCATCACTATCACATAGGGGAATATAATTTGGGATTAATTCACTTAGGGAAGTTCCATGTTCTGATCCTTCCCCCCTGACCTATTCTTCTTCACTTTCAATTCCCGTTGGGGCGGAGGCTGAGGCTTCACCTCCAATCTAGCCACTGAAATTGATGGCCATGCATAATCAATTGAAATCTTTGGTTAATTTCAAAGGATAAAAAAAGTTAATTGGTTGTCTTGAAAATTAAGTACAGTTGAAAATATTGTTACCCCTTACCCAACGGTAGATCAGTAACTTGAGAAGGCTCATCCCCGTCTTTCCTAGCTTCAACAGTATTTTCAGGGTGAGTTTGAGGAAGCTCTATGGGGTTTATCTCCACTTTCACTAATGTCTCTGCAATAGTAGGGTTTTATGTACCCCCTTCAGGCATTGGTAGTTCAGCAGATTGCTTAGATAGAGCTTCATATTTGAACCGATCATGATTATACATGTAATGAGAAGTTATTTTTAATAGGATGAAGGATAACACTCATGTACATAATCTTATAAATTACATGGTAAGTTAACATGATCTAAAAAATCTTCAAAAGATGCGCCAAGTCCCATAATTTCATCCAATGTAATCTCAGAATCCTGGTTAATCTCACCAGTGGGAGAATTTGGTATGTCTTCTTGGCAATCTTCATCCTGCGGTCTCTGACCCTGAATAGCATCTTCAGATAAAATAGCAGCATCAGTTGCAATGGCCGCCAAAAGCTCTAGTGTAGGGGTTGAACCTAAAGTATTACAGAATGGAAGTCAGTCAATGTTTCATTCAAATTTTTATGAAGCATTGTTAACTTACCAGAAGTAGGTTCTTCTCTCCTTACAATAGCAGTAGGAGGGATACTGGGAATAGATGTTGGCTCTTCTCCAGGAGCAGCCAAGTTAGCCTGAACTTGTGATTGTTCACCATCACCCTCCGTTGTTCTTAGAGGAAGGTCAATCCTCTCCCTCAAAGGGGAAATTGAAGAAGCCCCTGTAATCCCAAGGAAAATGAGAAAACTTTTCATGGGTTAAGACTCATGATTATTCGAAGGACTTACCACTACTAATGAAGTGTTTAGCTATGGACTTCCTCCTTCGATGCCTTTGTCTCTTTGGCTTTTTGGGAGTGTCGGCAGTCTCCTTTACAGGTAATTGAATTGGAAAATTGAAATTCATGTCCAACTCCTCATCCATGGCTTGCTGGCCTGAATATATCTTGCCCGATTCGCAAGGAGATTCATTAGCCCCAATGACAGTACCACCAGGGCTATATTGTGGTGAAGGAACCTCAGCAGTTCCTTTCTTTGCAAGCTGCAGGATAAAGAAAATAATTTCCTTGAGTAACAAATCTTTAACTGGAATCAAGTTACAAAGAAAATAAGGAAAGAGACTTAAATCTTCATGATACATGTAGTCGTACCACTCCTCATCTCCAGAACCACCAGTCCCCTTAGTGGCGCCATGATTTATCATTTCCTTCACTCACTTTGTGACAGGAATGGAATCATCGGTGGCATATATGAGCATTTTCATCTCTCTGATGTAAGCCTGCACTTCATCGGGGTTATCCTTGTAACGGATATCTGTAGAAGTCAGAAGTTTCCCTATTCTATGGATGTGTATCCCCTCGCACAAATCCAGCCAGGCAGTTTCAGCATCGCAGTATAAACTCCGCCATGTCTGGACAGCCTCTGGTCGTAAATATTCAGTATGCATACCAGAAGGATGTGAGGAAGGTCCTACAATCTTGTACTTCAGCTTCTTCCTAGATCTTGCAACTACAGATAGAGAATAAGAAAATAAGACTTATTGCTCTATAAAGTAATGGTGGTTAAATTACCACAATGAAGTAACTCACTAAAAGTTGATGGAGTGGGTCTTTTGATTCTGACTGGAGGATTATATCGGGCACGAGGCCGCTTTGCCGCTTATTGTACCTCATCATCCCAATCTTGGGAATCTGGTGAGTCAGTCCTAGATGAGGAATCTGGCGAATCAGCTTCAGGTGGGGAAGCGTCACCTTCCCGATGAAGGGTTTCTTTATCTATAGTTCTCTTTCTTTTTCCCACCTGATAAACCGGGTGATTCAGCACCCCTCCATGGTATGATGTTATCCAATTCTCGGCATACCAGGTAGTCAAGTTATTTTCCGCTTTATCAACTGTTAGATCAAATACTACCCCGGTCTTCTCCCTAGATGTCACCAACCATAGTTTCTGGGCAACCATCATATTTTTCTCTAACCTAACATGCACTGGGGGAGATACAATAGTCTGATACAAACACTTAAATTGACGTGAAAATCTATATGGAGCATAGGCCTCACATATAATCTCTCTGTCAATCCTGGTGACTAGAACACCATCTCTGCAGGCCATCATGTATTCTCTTAATTCCAGGCTGGTTGTTCCATCATCAAAAAACCACCCGGTTGGCGGATTTCCGTAAGGAAAGAAATTGAATTCCTTATGCATGCTCAGCCTCACCTTCATTTCATAGTAATTGAGAGCTAGTGGATCAATTCCAGAGAATGCCTACACTGATAGACTGAAAGAACTTCCAGGAATCTGTACTCCGTTCTGTAAATTATACTTCCTGAAGTGAGTGGCGATCCATCCCCATAAAACTTGGAATGGTCCCACTATTATCAAAGGAGACTTACCCATGAAAACATGGAGTAAACTCCTATGAATCTTTGCTAAAATAGGGGTAGCCAACCCAACCATTTTCCCCTCAACCAACTTGGCTGTAATAACGAAGGTCCCTAGCCTGACGCCTCCCGTCGAGTCCTTGACTGGAAAAAGATAAACATTGAGCCACAAGACCAAGAATCCTGCCAGACGAGTCTTCTTTGGGATTCTCTGATTTACTTCATATCACCACTTCTCAAATTCTCCTACTTCTAAGGTCGGCCAGAATGTGCCTGGAGAACCCCTCTTCTCTATTTTGGGGCAGGTGGTAGGACGAGTGGGCCCCTTCTCCTTGGGCCCCTTCCCATTTAATCCCTTCTCCTTGATCCTCTTCTCCTTCACCTCCTTCTCCTATTTCTTGGTAAGAAACATATTCATCCACTCCTCTGAATGAATGTCCTTTCTAGAATGAGTTAAGGAGGTCTCTGAACTCTTGATCTTGTGAAATATTTTCAATAATTCCCAAGACAAAGTCGGGGTCTTCTACGAATCATTCCAAGTCACCTTGGGAGGAAATAATTCATCATACATATCACCCAAAATTGGATCCCTTGAGATCTTGTGGACATACCACAGACTGATACCTACTTCTCCATGAGTCAGATGGAAAGAATTGGTTTCTGGGCTCCAATGGATGAGTATCTCCAACACGAAATCATCATTCCTGTAAATATATGTTTGCCCATCCCAGATGGCTTCATATATTGCAGCTACTTTCAGATCCTCGACAAACTCTGCACAGGTTTTTTTCACCCAGTATGCCCACATCCAAGTTGGTTGCACACCTCCTCTAGGATGAAAGTCCCAACTCTTCTTCCATCCTTTGGATTGATCCATCTGAGAGTTTCGGAAGATTGAGGGATAACAATGTGGTTGCAGCTCAGGCTTGTGAGGTTTCAGATCTGAAGTGCATGGGCTGTAATGAATTATGTAGGCCTTCTCCATTGTTCTAGTGTTTACAAATACTCCTCCACCTGAGATATTTGCTGAATCAAAATTGGTGTAATTATGAAACCAAGAAATTGGGAGATAGTTTTTTTCCTCTGGAATGGTGACTTCTCGCAGATGACCATAGCCATACAAAGTTAGATAAATTCTCTATGGGAAGTCAAGATGATACTTCTTCATATACTTGGTCAAATATGGGAGAGTGCTGTCGCGGATGGTATAGTAATCATGGCCAATGATGCTCATCATATCATCAATTCACTTGTTATCCAGTTCATCAGTCATTCTGATTCTCTTGGGAGCCATTGAATTTGCACAAAAGTTGAATAAATTAACTCTTAAATGGGTTTATTTTTTATAAAATTTGTGAAGAAATTCGAGAAAATGGAAAAGGAATTAAGGCGCGCAAGTCTAATTTTGGCGTGCAAGTATGGATGTGTCGCACAAGTATGGATGTGTTGCGCAAGTTTTTGGCATGCAAGTATCACCGTGCAAGTCCAAATACCTTGACAGCAGCGCGATAGTGAAGAAATAGTGGAAAACAGAGCAACTAGCATGGTGAAGGGAACTTGCGCGGCGAGAGATCGAAATTCTGAAATTTGGTGCTTTGTGCGAGAAATGGCCGCATATATATAGACCAGGCCTCAACCCTGTGTGCCTAAAGCCAGTGCGCACAACCAGCTGCACTGAGGCCTGAGCGACTTGCACTTGCACGATGCCTTCTGCGCGCTCAACACTTGCGCTCTGAATTTTCCTTGGTTTTCTTCTTTACTCAGAGTTACATCCTCATTTCTTTCAGATCCAACTCTGAGGGGGGGACTTTTTTTGTTTCTCCTTCCCGTCACAGAGTCTAACGAATTGAAAAGGGGAAATACCTTGAACACAAAGTGATTCATCCTTTAAAGAAATGTCAAAAATTGACAAAGTCATGAACAAAGGTTCAAATTCACTTGAGTCACGCAAGTTCCACTAAGGTCGCGCAAGTATACTTGCGCGCCACCCAATGGTCACGCAGGTGACTTGTGCGCCCTCTTTGAATTTCTCCCAGGGACTTCACCAGCCTATAAATACCCTCGGTGGGCCCCCCATTTTGGGTACAAAAAATTCTAGAAACTCAGATTTGAGCTCCTGGTGCCCTAGTCTCTTCTCAAAGCTTCCAAACACTTCTAAGGTAATTTCTTACCTAGAACATATGATCTAAAGAGGGGGAGTAAGGCCTAAGTGTTGAAACTCATCAACACTTGTGTGCCTAAGTGGCCATCCCTTAAGGGAAATGGCCAAACTTGCACGCCGCCTTACCCATTCAATAGAACTTGCATGCCCCTCTTCTGGAATCCTCTAGGGATAGTACTAAGGGCATGATCCAAGTCTCGCCCAAGTATTGCCCTAAGGGTTGACTGTCGCGCAAGTAACCATGTGTCGCGCAAGTATACTTGCACGACCATGACTTGCGTGCCCATGCAGGATTTGTGTGCCACTTCCTTTTTGGGTGCCCCTCCTGCCTATTTCACCTCTATTATGCCTATCCACCTATCCTCTTCAAGATTAAGCCTTCAGAACTCTCTCCAAAGCCATTCATGGCATGATTTCTTTGTTGTATTCCTTATCTGAAAGGAATTATGTGGAACATCTCTTAAAACGTATTGATTTACATATCTTTATATCACTAAGGTCAGAGATTTCATTCATTCAACATCATCCTTTAAGATGAGATAATCCTTAACCTGGGCCTCCTTTTCAGGAGTAAGCCCCAGTCCAAGTTCTCTTAATTTGGGCATCCTCCTTAAGAATAATCCCCAATCATAATTCCCTTTAACCTGGGCCTCTTCTTTAAGAATAAGCCCCATTCATAATTTCTCTTAACCAGTCTTAATTTACTTTTTGACTTGGTCTTCCTTTCCAGGAGTAAAACCCAATCATAAGTCCCTTTCTAATTTGGGAACCTTCTTCAGGAGTAAGACCCAAGTTAGAGTATCCAAATCTCTATAAAGCACATATACCTTTATAGACCTTGTTCCTGGGTTTCTTCCCTAAATTAAAACCCAATCTTCATCTATTTTGGGCAGTCATACATACATAAGCCCCACATCATTTGTTATGATGGAACAATTGTTTGGTTTTACCAATACCTCTTGTTTCTCACACCGAGCATGACTCGCGTGAGCTTATAGTGTAAAAGTAATTATGACATCTTTCTTTGAGCCATCAATCATGAATAAACCCCATACTTCTTTACTCGAACTACATGGGTTATGATTCCTTTTCTAAAAACAAAGGATACGTAGTTATCCCATCTGCGGGTATGATCCCAACTATGAAATAATTCATGTCCTTCTGAATGACAATAAACTTCAAGTGCCCCGCTGAGTGGCTTTAAAACCAGTATGGTCATCATAATGACCAAGAGACTTTTGTATAATGTATTAAAGGATACCATTGACTAAGAATCTCTAAACAAATACAGATGATTCTCTATCGATGAAGAACCTCGAATACATATAAAAGATTCTCTAAATCTCATACATATTAATCATTGATTTTCAGATCTAAAGAAAAGCTCATTTTCATACTTGGTAATGTAATAAGGGTTTACGAACATAACTTAAATCTATAAAGGGAGTCCTGGAGTAGACAATAATTCCCCTCAAAAAGGTGTGATGAGTCTGACCTCCCATCCTCTCGACCAATGAAAATTCTTAATTCTCATCAGTTCACAACTAATGAGCACCTACCTTTGGAAAGTAGGTCCAAATGGATATGGATTCATTGGATGTTTCCGGTTCTACGAACAAACCCGTTAGAAATCGCTTGGAATGTTTGAATCTTAAATCAATGAGATCATCCCCAATTCAAAAGGAAATAGAGACAAAGGGATTAAATTACACAGTAAGAATTTGTATGAGGTGATAAGTCAATGCAGCGTCAACTTCTTTCTCTTGGGTTCCTTGACCTGTTGCTAGACAGTGATCTTGGACTTTAGGTAAGCCCGCCTAATGCCAATGAGAAAGAGACCTAGAGGGTCACACACTAAGTGTATTCAAGTATCTCAAGTAGAATAAAGATTATTCTCATATGTGGTTTAATAATTATTCAATTAAGCATAAATCATTTTAATTATGGAGGAAGAAGTAAATGAAAAACAAGATATACACGTCGTGTATTAAAGATTACATGTCGTGTAGTTTTTCATGGAAAACAAGTACACGCCGTGTAGTTTTATTTATGGAAAGGAAATAAATAAATGAAAACAAGATATACATGCCGTGTACATTGAATGTACACGCTGTGTAGTTTTCAATGAAAAACAAGTACACGCCATGTATTTATTAGTACATGCCATGTAGTTTTTCCAGTCGGGATTTTGAGGATATAATATTGTTTTAAATGATATTTATTATAATCAGCGTGGGCGCATGTCAAGGAATTAATTATTCGACATCATGGTTTTAAATAAGAGTCAATGAAATAAATAAAATGCGTAACGCATTTATTTATTGTCATAACTCTACAACCTCAAACCTGATTATAAATATCTTTACAACCCCAGCTCTTTTCCAACACACAAGAGAATCGTTGTGCACAACAACTCTGAAGAATTATTTCAAGACTGAAAGAACCTCTTCCTCCAAGAACGCTCTCAAGACCGAGAGAGATCCTCTTACATCGGATTAAGACAATCTAAGGCAGACAACACAAGTAAATGTTTTTCTCCATGCTAGCACCCAGAGACTCCTTTGTTGATGTCCTGAGATACGAGGTACATGTGTGGATCACCGCTAGAGGAATTATATACTTGGATTTTGCGACGCAATGATGAATCACATCG
Organism: Viscum album; assembly: GCA_963277665.1. Lineage (NCBI taxonomy): Eukaryota > Viridiplantae > Streptophyta > Magnoliopsida > Santalales > Viscaceae > Viscum > Viscum album. Next base: position 406,331,603 of record OY728134.1, read on the forward strand.
GAACGTGATTAAGAACATCAATAAAGGAAGAACACCCAAAAGGTATTTATTTTCAATTGATTAAATTAATTATAATCAACCTATAACGATCCTACTTTGTGGTTCTGGGACTTTCCTTTTCTTTGTCCATTTCTGTGATTCAATCCGTGGAGACTGGCATTTATCGTCGTATTGATCCCGGATTGATCATTGTTAATGAAATAAATCCAAGTGGGCACATCGACCCATGAGCTTTCACTACGCCCGGAACCTTCAAATGGTATCATAGCAAGGTTACAATGTTGATTATAGTTATTTAATTTTTGTTGATAATTTACGCATTTATATTTGATTCAATTCAAAATAAATCGTTCTATAAATCTGAATAAATGAGATATGTTCTTCCTCCTTCGTTTCTCGATTCATATCACAGAAATGACCTTTTAATTTTAATTTTTGATTAAAATAAAAATAAGGAACTCATCTGGAGGAGCCGCTCTTTCTGTCTGTACAACATGGGAATACACAGAATGTAATTAAAAACTACACGCCGTGTACTTAGGTTCAACGAACCGGTACTGGTCCACCAAACCACGCAGTGTGAATTGATTACACCTAAGTATTTAACACCCCGTGTTGACCAGAATTAAATGGTGTGTGGGAACCGGAATACACGGCGTGTATGTTGGAGAAACACGTTTTGTAGTCTGATCAGGACCAAGTGAAAATGTGTACAAAGGAGAAGCCGCGTACCACATACACATGATCGCCAGGCTGGTTACCACGTAACAAGGAAGTACATGTTGTGTATGATTTATCTACACACCGTGTACTCCAAAATTTCCAAAGTACAGAGAACACGCCAAAGCCCCCTGCTTGGCATCCAAAATACCCGGGATCAAATCCAGGTAGGGATGAATTTCTGGGGGGGTACTGTAGTAGCAACGGCACTATAGCGGCGTCGAGTACTGTAGTAGGTACTGTAACAGTACTATTCACCGAGGGGTCAATTGGACCAAAAAATGGGCTTTCAAGCCTTGTATTCAGGACACTTGCCCTTGGGACTTCGGGCTATGTAATGGGTCTCCCTCTACCCACACTAAAGAGGTCTTTTCTTTAAATAATAAATTGAGGCTTCGGCCCCAACCTTTAAATACACGCTGTGTAAATATAAACTACAGGTCGTGTACTTTCAGAAATTTCACTAGGTTTCCTCCAAAAGTACAAGGACCTGTACAAGGAATATGGATGAGAATAATCTCAAGGAAATTCATAAAGGAATTAAAGATAAAGAATTGATTAATTATAATATCATAATTAATTGAATTAAAGTGTGACTTATCTTGAATAAATAGAATTATTAAAAGAATTAAAATTCTAAATATGCGTAAATGTCGTTTCATGCTATGGATGATCATGAGCTAGACCAAATACCCTTTGTATGTGTGTATGGTTTCATTTAAATTTATTTAAATTTGTTGGCCTGTGAGCCTTCTTTTAATAAAATGTAGGGCCTGCATGACCATGGTTTCTTTAATGTAAACCCCATGTAATGTAGGATCTCCCAAGCCAGAGGAGACGGTTCGAAATCTGAAGTCGAGGTAAAACCAACCCAAGAAGATACAAAGGTGGACAGGTGGGAGGTGAAAAACATGAACCATCAGGTTCAAGGTGTTTTCCCTAGGTTAGGTTTAGCTTATCAAAACTGCTAGATAAGCTAAGCAATAGAAGCTCATGATCATACCATATTATTTTATTTCTATCTGATTTCATGGTTTATTTATTATGTGTGTGTTGCCGTGATCACATAATTAATGAAATAAACAAGCATGCAAAGATGGAAAAAAATAAAAATCGGACTATGCGTAAAAATTTTCGAAACATGGTTAATCACTTAAGCTAGCATCACTTAAAATTAACAAGAATGTGATAATGTAAAACTATGCATAAAAGATTAAAATACCTCAATACCATATTAAGTCATACCAAGCCTTCTGTTACTTGATTAAGGTCGAGACTCAATAAAACTATGTGTTTGACCAACCCTTGTTGGGAAACTTACTTTTATAAAGGAAGACCTTATGAAAGTTTTTGGGTTGACTTAACCATATTACATCAAGAGGAGTAGCCCTTGCTAGACTTGATGTAATATTAGAGGTAAGAGTTGAGGAAATCCAAGTCAGGATTTCAGGATTGGGGAGTCCACTCAACAGATCAAGGAACTGTAAGCTCACAGTTGGCAAAGACCTGCCTACCTAAATACCTTCAAATAGCTTGACCAACCTTTTTTAGGGTTATGTTAAGGGGAATATGGATCCTTGCCACTAGAATGTCAAATCAACTGGACATTCTGAGTTCAATGGTGAGGGCCATTGGGACTTGATAAAATAGTGGGAGAATTAATAAAAAATTTATTATTTCTCGTAAAATGTAATCAAGAAAGTACTGATAAATCTGCTCTTTTAATTTGTAGAATCAAAATGACAAACTCATCAACCACATTTTCTCTATGATCAATTCTGGATAAAGACAATATCCTCACTGGCAGTAACTTTCAGGAATGGTTTAGGTGCCTTTGGGTTATCCTATGCCATGAACGAAAGTTTTATGTGCTGGAGTCCTCACTTCCTGATCTGCCTTCCCAAGGGGCGAGTGATGAAGATTTCATGGTCTATGATCAACATTTGAGAGATGCACTCGACGTTCAATGTTTGATGTTGTCATTGATGTCAAGTGAGCTCATGAAGTCTCATGAAGACATGGATGCCTACAACAAGCTCGAGCACCTCCGTGGTCTATACCAGGAGAGATCAAGACAGGAAAGGTTTGAGATCTCCAAGGCTCTATTCTAGAGCAAGCTTGGAGAGGGTTCCCCAGCTGGGCCTCATGTAGTCAAGCTCATTGGCTACATTGAGCGATTGGAGGTTCTAGGGTTTAAACTCCCCGAAGAACTGGGTACTGATCTCATTCTCGCATCACTCCCCCCAGAGATTCTCAAACTTTTTTGTGAACTTCAACATGAACAACATTGAGAAGTCTCTATCTAATCTTCTTATCCTTATTCACCAAGTGGACAATGACATGAAGTGTGAAAAGCCTTCTGTCCTCATGGTGAATAAAAGGAAAGGGAAGTCGAAGATCATTAAGCCCAAAGGTTCTTCAAGGCCTTCCAAGAAAAATAAAATCAAAGGGGAGGTAAGGGAACAATATGTTATTTGTTTCGCATGTGGCAAGAAGGGCCACTGGAAGAAAAACTACACCCAGCCAAGGAAGCAAGGGAAAGATTCAGGTGCATTTGTTATCGAATGCAATCTATCTGTTTCTACTAATTGGGTATTAGATACTGCTTGTGGTGCTCACATATGTATCCAAATACAGGAACCAAGTAGATTCAGGAATATTTGATCGAGGGGAGGTAGATCTACGAGCAGCCAATGAAGCCAGACTTTCTGTTGTAGTTGTCAGGGACTACCACCTCACATTGCCAACTGGAATGATCTTGGTGTTAAAGGGCTGTTATTATGTGCCTTCTGTTACTAAAAACTTTAGTATACAGATTAGATACTGATGGATTCATATTCAAGTTTGGAAATTAATGTTTCTAATTTTATAAAGATAGAATTTGTTTTGGTAGGGCACATTTATATAATGGCCTTTATGTGTTAGACTACACAAACCAAGTAATGGTAATCGATGACAAAGTTAATTCACATGAATCATACCACACCCAAATTTGGCATCACCGGATAGGTCATGTCAATGAGAAATGTTTGAAAAAATTACATCAAGATGGGTATTTAGATTTTTTCAAACTAAAACCACTTGGTGTATGTCATGCGTGTCTACAAGGTAAAATGACCAAGGCCCCATTTAGTGGGAAAGGTGAAATAGCTAAAGAGATTCTAGAATTAGTTCACATAGATGTGTGTGGACTATTTATAGTTGAAGCAAGGGGTGGGTTCTCATACATCATAACTTTTAATGATGATTTTAGTAGATATGGATATATATACTTAATGAGGTATAAGTCAGATTCTTTTTAACAGTTCAAAGAATACAAGAATGAAGTTGAGAACCAGCTTGGTAAGAAGATTAAGAAACTCCGCTCAGACAGAGGAGGAGAATATATTAATCAGGACTTCATTGATTTCTTACGGGAGTTTGGGATTCTATCTCAACTCACTCCTCCTTATACACCTCAGTGGAATGGTGTAAGTGAAAGGAGGAACTGCACCCTGTTGGACATGGTGAGATCAATGATGAGTTATGCGAGTCTTCCATTATACTTTTAGGGATATGAATTACAAACAGCAGCACACATACTAAACCAAGTACCAACTAAATTGATAAATGGTATTCCATACGAGTTATGGAGTGGACACAAAGCCATGTTATCGAATTTACATGTTTGGGGTAGAGAAGCATTTGTTAAAGCTCTTCAGGTAACAGACTTGCACCCTGAGGCACAAAGTGTATCTTTATAGGATATCCCAAGGAAACGAGGGGATATTACCTATACAACCCCTCATAAAAAAAAATTACAGTGGAAAGACACGTCATATTCCTTGAGAGGGAGCACATCTCCAAAAGAGATAGTGGGAGCGAGATAGACTTTGATGAAGGTGAGGCTCAAGATACACATGAGTTGGTACAAGAACAGATTCCACAAAGCCCCGTGGAAGAACAATCTGTTCCAGAGACACAAGAACTGCATAGGAGCATGAGACAGGTGAGAGAACCAGAATGATATGGTTTTCTTATCACCGAGGATGGTGACTCATTATTGGTTGACAATGATGATCCTCTTACCTACAAGGAAGCAGTTGAAGGCTTGGACGTTGCCAAGTGGCAAGAAGCCATGAATTCTGAAATGAATTCCATGTACCAAAACCAAGTCTGGATTTTGGTAGATCCTCTAGTTGATGTAAATCCTATTGGTAATAAATGGGTATTCGATAAGAAACTGGACATGGAGGGGCAAGTCAGCACCTATAAGGCACGAATGGTTGCAAAATGTTTTATACAACATCAAGGAATTGACTATGATGAAACCTTTTCACCGGTTGCAATGCTAAAATCCATCAGAATCCTATTAGCCATTGCCTCTTACCATGACTTTGAAATTTGGAAAATGGATTTCAAAACAGCATTCCTTAATGGGAACCTCCAGGAAGATGTCTACATGACACAAACTGATGGGTTTGTGAATCCAAAGGATGCCAACAAGGTATGCAAGTTGCAAAAATCCATTTATGCATTAAAGAAAGCATCAAGGTTATGGAACATTCATTTTGATGAAGCTATAACAGAATTTGGCTTTGTTAAGAACGAATGTGAGACTTGTGTCTACAAGAGGTTTAGTGGAATTGCAGTCATTTTCCTAATAGTATATGTTGATGACATATTACTAATTGGAAATGAAGTGCTTGTCTTATAGTCAGTTAAGGCATGGTTTCAAAAATGCTTCTCCATAAAAGACTTGGGTGAGGCAGCATATATTCTTGGGATCAAGATCCATCGTGATAGATCCAAGAGAATGTTGGGCCTGAGTCAAAGTATATACATTGACAAGATACTGAAGAGATTTAGTATGGAACAGTCCAAGAGGGGATTGTTGCCAGTGTCACATGGCATTCAACTTTCCAAGAAAATGTGTCCTCGGACACATGAGGAAAGAAAGAGAATGGCAAGGATCCCTTACACATCTGCGATTTGGTCAATCATGTATGATATGCTATGTACGAGGCTAGATGTTTCTTATGCATTATGTGCGGTAGGAAGATATCAAGCTAATTCAAGAGACCGCCATTGGATGGAAGTCAAGACTATCCTTAAGTATCTGAGGCATACTAAGGATATGTTCCCGGTTTATGGAGGAGATGAGGAACTAGTCATCAGAGGACATGTAGATGCTAGTTTCCAGACTGATCAAGATGACATGAAGTCGCAGACTGGATACATCTTCAGTTTGAATGGAGGTTCAGTGAGCTGGAAGAGCTCAAAGCAAAGTGTGGTGGAAGATTCTATAGCGGAGTTCGAGTATATCGCAACTTCTGAGGCAGATAAAAAAGCAGTATGGATGCGAAGCTTTTTCCAAGATCTGGATGTATTACCGAGCAGTAAAGATCCTATCACGCTCTATTGTGATAATACTACAGCGATGGCTCTTGAAAAAGAGCCAAGGTCACATCAGCGGACAAAGAACATACTTCGGAAGTATCATATCTTGAGGGATTTTTCTCAGAGAGGTGAAGTTCCAGTGAGCAGTATTTCCAAGGAAGAAAACGTGGCAGACCCCTTGACTAAAGCCTTGACTCAGTAGAAACATGATCATCATGTGAGGTCTAGCGGACTAAAAGTTTTAGGCAGTTGTCTCTTGTCCAAGTGGGAGTTTGTAAGGGTTGGTGTCATGAGAAAAAACTGTTTTGTACTTTGATTACATGAATGTTCACTTATTATATATTTTTCATTGTTCTGCATAACTATAATATAATAATATCCTGGAATATTTGTTTCATTGATAAGGTCATGGAAGATCCCCACTATGATGAGAACCCTGAAATTCTATAACAATATTCTTAAATAAAGTTCTACGGTTGGATGGAATACTATGATAGGACACATAGTATACAGACTTTCATGTGCGAGTACTCGTAAGAAGATAATACTCTCTCTCATGGAGTTCGCACTTGGTAATATCCAAGATGGGAGATTATGAGAACAGACCCGCCAGTAGCAATTCCGCATGTCTTGGTGTCATCGGACATTTCTATCTACGAGCGTGTGTAATGGTCCTTGGACTGGAAGATTATCATTGACTCATGTCATGACTCGCGCACTTATATTTACTGATGAAAACTATCACGTAGATATTTGGCGGGAAGTAGGGTACGTTGGGTGCGTCATGAGTGACATGTTGTTAATGGATAAGTCGAGGGAGGATTTTTCCCTTCCATTTATGGAAGTTGATATCTTGGCCCTTTGATTGAAATAGAACTATCACATTAAATTCCATGGCCATGGTGTAAATGACGAGTTTATTTCAGGAAGTCAAAGAATGACGGATCAAGCATATAGGTTTATGACACTGCCATGAAACCTGCTTGATGAGATATCGAGACAAAGGGATTAAATTACATAGTAAGTGTTCGTATGAGGTGATACGTCAATGCGGCGTCAACTTCTTTCTCTTGGGTTCCTTGACCCGTTGCTAGATAGTAATCTTGGACTTTAGGCAAGCCCGCCTAATGCCAATGAGAAAGAGGCCTAGAGGGTCACACACTAAGTGTATTCAAGTATCTCAAGTAGAATAAAGATCATTCTCGTACGTGGTTTAATAATTATTCAAGGAAGCCTAAATCATTTTAATGATGGAGGAAGAAGGAAATGAAAGACAAGATATACACGTCGTGTATTAAAGATTGCATGCCGTGTAGTTTTTCATGGAAAACATGTACACGCCATGTATTAATAATTACATGTTGTGTAGTTTTCTTTATGCAAAGTAAATGAATAAATGAAAACAAGATATACACTCTGTGTACATTGAATGTACATGTCGTGTATTTTTCAATGAAAAATAAGTACACGCTGTGTATTTATTAATACATGCCATGTAGTTTTTTCAGTCGGGATTTTGAGGATATAATATTGTTTTAAATGATATTTATTTTAATCAGCGTGGGCTCATGTCAAGGAATTAATTATTCAACAATGGGGGTTTTAAATAAGAGTCAATGAAATAAATAAAACACGTAATGCGTTTATTTATTATCATAACTATACAACCTCAAACCTGATTATAAATATCCTCACAACCCCAACTCTTTTCCAACACACAAGAGAATCGTTGTGCACAACAACTTTGAAGAATTCTTTCAAGACCGAAAGAACCTATTCCTCCAAGAACACTCTCAAGACCAAGAGATATCCTCTTCCATCGGATCAAGACGATCTAAGTCATACAACGCAAGTAAAGGTTTCTTCAAGATAGCACCCAGAGACTCCTTTGGCGACATCCCAAGATACGAGGTACACGTGTGGATCACCTCTAGAGGAAGTCTGTACTTGGATTCTGCGACGCAATGACGAATCACATCGGAACGTGATCAAGAACATCAACGAAGAAAGAACACCAAAAAGGTATTTCTTTTCAATTGATTAAATTAATTACAATCAACCTGTAACGATCCTACTTTGTGGTTCCAGGACTTTCCTTTTCTTTGTCCATTTCTATGATTCGATCCGTGGAGACTGGCATTTATCATCGTATTGATCCTGGATTGATCATTGTTAATGAAAAAAATCCAAGTGGGCACATCCACCCACGAGCTTCCGCTGCGCCTGGAACCTTCAGTAGGCAGTTGGATCAAGTCCAAGTGGGAGTTTGTTAGGGTTGGTGTCCTGAGAACCAATTGTTTATACTTTGATTACATGAATGTACACTTATTATATATTGTTCATTGTTCTGCATGAATGTAATATAATAATATCCTGGAATATTTGTTACATTAATAAGGTCATGGAAGATCCCCGCTATGATGAGAACCTTGAAATGCTATAACAATATTCTTAAATAAAGTTCTATGGTTGGATGACATATTATGATAGGTCACATGGTATATAGATTGTCATGTGCAAGTACTCGTAATAAGATGAGACTCTCTCTCATGGAGTTCGCACTTGGTAATCTTCAAGATGGGAGATTATGAGAATAAACTCGCTAGTAGAAATTCTGCATGTCTTGGTGTCATCGTACATTGCTATCTACGAGTGTGTGTAATGGTCCTTAGACTGGAATATTATCAGTAATTCATGTCATGACTCACGCACTTATATTTGATGATGAAAACTATTATGAAGATAGTTGGCAGGAATTAGGGTATGTTGGGTGAATCACGAATGACATGTTAAGTCGAGTAAGGATTTTTACCTTATATATTTATGGAAGTAGATATCTTGGGCCCTTTGATTGAAATACAATTTTCACTCAAATTTTATGGCCATGGTTTCATGACGAGTTTATTTCTGGAAGTTAAAGAATGACGGATCAAGAATATAGGTTTATGACACTTCCATGAAACCTTCTTGATGAGATATTGAGACAAAGGGATTAAATTACACGGTAAGAATTCCTATGAGGTGAAATGCCAATGTGGCTTCAACTTCTATATCTTGGGTGCCTTGACCCATTTCTAGACATTAATCTTGGACTTTAGGAAAGCCCGCCTAATGCCAACGAGAAAGAGACCTAGAGGGTCACACACTAAGTGTATCCAAGTATCTCAAGTAGAATAAAGATTATTCTCCTATGTGGTTTAATAATTATTCAAGGAAGCCTAAATCATTTTAATGTTGGAGGAAGAATAAAATGAAAAACAATATATACACGCCATGTACATTGAATGTACACGCCGTGTAGTTTTCAATGAAAAACGAGTACATGTTGTGTATTAATTATTACACGCCGTGTAGTTTTTTCAGTCGGGATTTTGAAGAAATAATATTGTTTTATTAAATGATATTTATTATAATCATCGTGGGTGCATGTCAAGGAATTAATGATTCGACATGGGGTTTTCAATAAGAGTTAATGAAATAAATAAAATGTGTAACGCATTTATTTATTATCATAACTCTATAACCTCGAACCCGATTATAAATATCCTCACAACCCCAACACTTTTCCTAAGAGAATCGTTGTGCACAATAATTTTGGAGAATTTTCTCAAGACTGAAAAAACTCCTTCCTCCAAGAACACTCTCAAGACTGAGAGAGATCCACCTCCATCGGATCAAGGCGATCTATGGTGTACAATGCAATAAAAGGCTTCTCCATGCTATCACCCAGAGATTCCTTTGGCAACATCCAGAGATACGTGGTGCACGTGTAGATCACCGCTAGAAAAAGTCTACACTTGGCTTCTGCGATGCAACGATAAATCACATCAGAACATGATCAGATATATCAAAGAATAATGAACACCACAAAAGGTACTTCTTGTCAATTAATTAAATTAATTATAATCAACATGTGGTGATCCTCCTTTGTGGTTCCAAGACTATTCTTCTTCTTTTTCTATTTCTGTGATTTGATCCATGGAGTCTGGCATTTATCATCGTATTGATCCTGGATTGATCATTGCTAATGAAAAAAATCCAAGTGGGCACATCCACCCATGAACTTCCACTACTCCCGGGACCTTCAATAGTAACATTGCCTATGTCTACCCATTGGTTGAGAGAACCCTTAAATTGATATATTAATTGGCTAATAGATTAAAGTGTGTTTATAATGACATGAGATTCAGGTGATTTCTTGATACAGATTCACCATGGAAATGAATTGTTTATTGAAATTGGTTTCCATGTTAATGGGTTGACACCAAATTGATATATGAAATGTTAAATGGTAATTTTCATAATTAACCATTGATCCATATGAAGTGATATTGTGATATCCTTGTTTCTATGATATTTTTTTTATTCTTGCTATAAATTTTATATTGAGTGGGCTCAGCCTAATCCCATGTTATAATGCTTATATTGAGCAGGCTCTACCCAGTCTCATGTTGTAATGCTTATATTGAGTGGGATCCACCCAGTATCATGCTATAATACTTATATTGAGTGTTATCTACCTAGTCGCATGTTTTAATACTTATATTGAGTGGTCTTTACCTAGTCTCATTCTCTAATGCTTATATTGAGTGGGATATTTTAAGTCCCATGTTATAATTCTTATATTGAGTGGGCTTTTCCTAGTCTCATGCTATGATGCTTATATTTAGTGGGATATGCCTAGTACCATGTTGAAATGATTATATAACAGGTTTGGCCTAGATTTGTGTGATTTTTACATGGATATATGGTTATGTTTGGCATGTTTGTGTTATATGATCAGATACATATCATCATGAAGCTAAAGAGAGTTATTTGGATATATTGTTATGGTTGGCATGGTTATGATACATGATCAGAGATATTTTGGCATGGTGTCGAAGTATGTTGATTTATATATTGTATTAATTGATTAATTAATAGATTTGTTTATTTATTTATTTCATGCACTAATTATTTGACTAGTTTGGTTTAGACATGATAGTGTTGACCTATTGAGTTTTACTCAAAACCTATTCAAGTCTTCATTTGGTACCCATACAGATTACATAGATGCAGGTTTGGACAAGGGAAAGAGACATTATTCATGATTTTTGATTACTAAATGGGATGGAGTTTGGAGATGGGACCAACATGGGTTTTGGGACCAGGATATTTTGAGATTATATTATGTCTTATGATTCTTTTATTTGTAATATTTTCAGTTTGAAATTTAGATACATCTCAGTTTTTCATTACATAATTCATTATTATTTGTTTATTTGATTCTTCTTTACTTTCCAGTTATATGATATACGGTTTCCATTATTATTCTTTACTCTAATATTTCTTATTATATAATTATTCCACTATTTTGTAACTCTGTATGAAGGGGTATAGTTTCTCTAATATACTTATCACATCCCCACTGCTAGTTGGTAGCCTCTGGCATATGAGAAGTTGCGCTTGAGGTCCTGTAACAAACCCTATTCAGTCATGTGAGAGAGTGCTAGATCGGGGTATATTTCACTTTAAATAATTCATTGACATGATATTCTTTATATTTGATGAATAACCCCTTGGAACTTTTATATCATTCAAGAAGTTACAAAACTAATAGATCTCTTTCTTGGAAAATTTGTATGTATATGGAGGAATAAAAATCAATTTTTCACTCTTCACTGGCACCAAATCTTCCCATATTCTCATATCAATCATGTCCAGCCTAAACTTAATTCCATACTTTATTTTTATGGGTGAAATTAGTATCGTGCTAATGATATTATCGCATACATTTTTTTACACATGCATAACATCAAGAAAATTTCTAACATACAAACAATTTTAATATGCTAATTCAAAAAAAATTGATTGCTTTTTTCAACTAGTTTTTGTAATTTTTTTCAAAAAAATGGTTTACTAAAATTAGTTTCCATATCTTTTACTTTCTCAAATAGTTGATCACCTGTTAGTGGATAAGGTTTTGTAACTTTTTCTAAAATTCCATCAAATGATGTCATCTAAGATCAGTATTTATGTCATAGATGTAGAAATATATGATGTTCTAGAAACACAGTCTTTAATGAATGTTTCAAAGACTATAAGAAGGAGAAGAAGAAAAATAATAAGAAGGAGAAGATTGAATTTCAAGAAATCGTTAGAATTGTCGTGCTTAGTTCCATTATCGATAATGCTCAATCGCTTAATATTTTAACTAGATTAGATTGTCATATTTCCTACATTGAAAACATTTTTCGAGTTAATGAGTTCATCATATTTGATGATAAAAAACGTTTCAGTGGATGAATCCTTTGCATTGATGTCCAACAATTCAGATGATCTTGAAAGTGGCGCTGCTTTTCTTGTAAGGATACTGCATTATCTTAAGACACCATAGTATTTAATAAATAACCTCTTTCCAAAGAATAATTGCTTATGATTTGTGGGCATGTTTCCTTCAATTGATGTTTCCCACCATTTATGCAAGAATTAATGGGCTTCTTATCGAGAAGGAATCACACTAAAAGAAAAATGTCCAGTTTTCATCAGAACACTAGTTTACATGGGTCCAAATAAGAATATTGTCATTGATCAAGTACATGAACATGGGAAGAGAGTGACTATATCTATGGGTTGGAACCGCAACTTAGATGATGATGATTTTCACCAGATCATCTCATCATAAAAATACAAGGAATAATTAGGAATGTATTGGGGATACAAAGTGTGATATGCCTCTAACATTAGTTCTATATTCAGTAACTTCCCATATAAGGGTGGGTATAATTATTTAATCAGTACATATGATCATGGAATGACATTAGATTCATTGAAACTAACACTTCCCCATTTAAGGTATCTATTGATTGCTTTTGGTGGAATTATTGGGCTTGAAGAATTCATAAAAGATGATAATAAACTAATGCAAAAAAAAATTCATACTATGTGTTTAATGCATATTTGAATACATGCCCTAATAAAGGGATCCACATAATTTGAACAGAGGAATCGTTATTTACATGCCTCTAATATTTTTAATAGATTATCAATAGAGCTGTGAAGATATTTAAATGTCAATATTAACTGTCTTACGAATCAAGAGAACATCAAATCCAGTTTTGGTGAAGTGATGAAAAGTTTCTTTTTTGTGTTTCCAAACATGGTATTTTTCTTCTGCATTGTCATGTTCTTTTTCATGGAATCAGGTATAAACTATGCATTTTTTTATATGGATGGTTTTAGAAAAAAATGGGACACCCTTGATTATCTTTAATGTTATGTCCTAATAAATTTTCATAATAAGAAAATTCATTTATTTTCCCTTACAACATGGAACTCAATGTGAAATATTAATTTTTGTAAGCATCATAAAATATAACACCTAAATCCCATAATAATTTCAAACCTTTGGTCAATGGAGACAAATAAACATCAATATCATTACCTAGTTATTTTGGTCCATATATAAGAAGAGATTACATAATGTATTTTTGTTTCATTCATAACCATGGTGTAAATTTATAATTTACCAACATTACCAACCATTTACTATGAGTTCTTCTATGAAAACCAAAAGGATTCACTCCATCTATGTTGAGTCAGAAGTATTACTTCTTAATTTTCCATTACTTTTGTTTTTGGAAATCACAAACACTTTACTAAAACATGTTTACTAAATTTTTATGTCCTAAGTATTTTAGTATGTTTTTGTAGAAAATATTATATTTTACCATACATAGAAAAAGTTTTAAAGTATTAAAAATATAAATTTACTATTATTCATTATGATAATCATATTAAGTATGAATATGATTATCAAATTAAACTTTAATCATACCAAGAGTTAGAACTTTGTCTTGTCTATTATACTGAAAAAATTCATAACCATCAGACTGATTCTGGTACCAATATATTGGACTGAATATCATAAGGATTATTGTATTGGAATTTAATAATAAAGTCCTTCAAACTAACATAAGTTTATAATCATAATACATAGACTTGTTTCCATCATAAGGAATATCTTTAACACTATAATGGTTTTAATCAATATGATGTCATACATTCAGTTACAAATGAGTTGTCAAGCACCAACTATCTAAGTTCATTGCAACAAACTTGGAAATATGATGGTTGGGAGATCGCCTATAAATATAAATTCATTTGAAGAGTTTGGATCTAGTTGATTACATTCACTTCTGAATATTTCTTTGTGTGAACCAATTTTTTCAGTGTAATTCTGTAGAGAGTTTTAATTTTAAGGAATCCTTATCAGGTTGTTTCCTTAAGAAATTTTGTAATTGTAATTTGTGCCTTATCATTGTTATGATTAAGGGCTTCCAATTATAGGAAGATGGGGAATCTGATCCATCAGATTGAGGGATTCTAGGGATAGGAAGATATACATTGATCATCATATCAAGGGCTTCTGGGGATAGGAAGATAGAGAATTCTAATCATCATATCGAGTTCTTTCCTAGTAAGGAAATATATATTTTTCTATAATTATAAAATAGTGGATACCTTTAGTCAAGGTTGTTGACTACCTTACTCTTAAGTTTAAAAGAGGGGGAAAATTTTATAGCTTTTAATTCATTCTTACTTTCACATAGCTATTGTATTTCTTGTATTTACAAGTTTCTATTCATCTATGCATGTTATTGAAATACAGTCATCATACTTAGCTTTCTATATAATTAATTTTAATTGTTTGATTGTTACTATGATAAAAAACAATACATTTATATAAATCAGATCCATTGTGATTATGATACTTTTACTCTGATATAATCAGACATTGTCTAGTACATATTTTTTTACTTTAATAATTAAACTGAGCCTAGGTCTGATAAATTTACATTAAGAGTCTTGTGATTTTTTTAGTTTAAATATTTTAAACTGATTTTTTAAACTAAAATTCACCCCCCCCCCCCCCCCCCCGTAAGTATAGTCATCATAAGATACTCTTACAATCCTAAAATTTGTATTATAGTAGGTTTCAACTACTTTTATACTTTCTGAGTTTTTACTTATTCTATCAAATACATGTTTTTATTAAGTTTTGATATAAAATTCTTGTTTATAAACTTTGTTACACTAACATGTTTATAGAAAATAATTTCTATTCATTTTAAGATGGAAGGTTGTAATGTTGGTTCTATAGACAATCTAAATCTAACAGACCACCTATCTTTGATGGTGTTGATTATGAGTACTGGAGAGATATGATGGAAACTTTTTTTTATCAATATGGGAGTTGATAATTTTTTTATGCTTACTAGAGACTAAAATATTCCTAATAAGAAAGTCACTACTTTTAAACATCAAGAAAAACAAGAGTATTAATTAAACTACAGAGTATGAAATACTCTATTATGTTCTATGATAATAAGTATATATAGTCAGATATCTTCATGTGAAGTTTCTAATAGTATATGGAAAAATTTGGAAGTTATTCTTTGGAACTTATAAATTTGTTTAGAATAGAAGATTTATGCTTAGAGAAGACTATTAGGCCTTTGATTTCTTACCAGAATAATTAGTTTTAAATATACACCAGATGTACATGAAAATTTTAAATATTTTAGAAACTATTGGAGAAAAATGTCTTGATGACGAAATTCTTGTGGAAAATATTATTGATATTATTCCCAATGAGTGGGAATCTAAAATAAAAAATTGTATGAGATAAGAAATCTTAATAATCTTACTTTGGATTATCATATCAGAACTCTCATGTAATATGAGGGTAAACTTAAGAGAGGTCCTAAGAAAGATAAGAAGAAAAATGGAGGTGTTACTTTTGCTACTACTACTATTCCTACTAAATCTCAAACACCTGAAAAGCTATAAAATATTTGAGGAAGAATAAATGACAAGAAATATTACAAATCAAAATGAAAGTTTTGAAATATTCTAACACATGGAGTGTTGGTGGTGGTGATTCTTCTGAAATTTCTTCAAATAATGAAAGTTTTGGATAGAGGAACATAGGTCTTTTTACAAATGTATACGTTGTAAATAAATGTCTCATGGAAAATTTACAAACAACTAAAAACCTTTTAAATATGTTTTTAAGTGAAAATTAACCTGGTGAGAAAATTATACATCTCTGATGAAGAATATTCCTTAGTATAAGATAATACTTTACCTAATTATGATGAAGTGTCTAGATTCTCAAAACTTTTATAAAATGATAATAGTAATATTTGTAAAAAATATGATAATGATAAAGCAAAACATGATGAGGCTGATTCAAGAATAATTGTTTTGAAAAATAAAAGATTTGATCTTTCTAAAGATTTTGATAATAAAAACTTTGAAAACCATGCTATTTTAAAATATCTTGAAAAGGTAGTTTCTGAGAAAAATAGTTTAAAAACTATTTTTGATAAACTTAGTTCCAAAACTATTACTATTGAGAATGAGAATTTAGTTGTAAAACTAAAGTCTAAAATTTATTATTTGAAGAAACTTTTATCAAATTTTACTACTATTAAGGAAATTTTTGATAAAATTTACAAAAAAACCATCCTTATATTAATAATAGTAAAATGTTTTATACTTATAAAAAATCATTTTTCAGTAGCAATTACTTTTTTTCTAAAAAGTGCACCTTTTTGCACTAAGTTTCAAATTGGTGGTTACTAAAAAAAGTGTTCCTTAAATAAAATTTAATACCTAGGTTTTCATAAATCTTTCCTTTATAAGGAAATAACATTTACCCAAAATAAAGTCAAAGAAATTTGGTTATAGAAGATTTTGTTTTCTAATAATACTGGACCCAAGAAGGTTTTGGTTCCTAAATTCTAATGTTTTTGTTTTCAAGAAAACAAAGATAGTACCAATAATAATAATATAAGGTACATGGATAGTGGATGTTTCAAGAACATGACTGGAAACAAATACTTCTTCAATAAGATAATAAAGATGAAAGGTGGAAAAGTAACTTTTGGAGATAATTCTCAAAGAGATATTATCAGAATATGTAACATTTTTCTTCTTGAAAAAGTTCTTATTTCAAATGTATTATTTTTTAAAGGTATTAATTAGAACTTTATAAGTATAATTAAATTATATGATGAATATTACCTTTTTAACTTTAGTAATGATAAATTTTTAGTGTATAGTTCTAAGGATGAATTTATTATTTGTTCCAATTGGCATGAGAATGTTTTCACACTTAACTTAGAAGACCATAGGAGCCAAGATTACCTTTCCTTAGAGAAATGAAAGATCAATCTTGGTTATGGAATTGAAGGTTAGGAAATTGTATCCTTATAAACCTATATAATTTTAAAAAGAAAGTAATTGTTAAGGATATACTGGAACTTAGGTTTGATACTTTAAAAGTATGTGACCCTTATCAATCTGGTAACCAACAGAAGTCAAGTTTTTCAGAATAAGTGTGATGAAAATGGAATAATTGTTAGAAATAAATATAGACTTATTGCTAAGGGTTATAACCAAAAATAAGGAATGGGTTATGAATAAAATTATTCTCTAATAGCTAGACTTGAATCTATTGGAATACTTTTATCCTTTGTAGCATTCTTTAATTTTAAACTATTTCAAATGGATGTGAAGTGTGCTTTTCTTAATGGATATGTTTAGGAGGAAGTTTATATAGAAAAACCACCTATTTTTTAAAATAAAAAACATCTATAAAATTTTTATAAACTTACCAAAGATTTATATAGACTTAAAAAATCCCCCAAATCTTGTTATGATAGGTTAACTAGATTTTTGTTACAAAACAATTTTGTTAAGGGAGTTGCGGATCCAACTATTTTTATAAAAGAAGTTAATAAAAATATTATTATTATAAAAATTTGTGTTGATGACATTATATTTGGTTCAACTCAAAAATAATTAATAGATTCCTTTGTGTATCTTATGAAGTCTGAGTTTTAAATGAGTATTATGGGTGAGTTAACATATTTTCTTGGAATTTAAATTTCACAAAAACCATAAGAAACATTTATATCTCAACATAAGTATATAAAATATCTTGTTAAGGAATTTGGATATGAAAATACTAAAAGTTTTATTACTCCTATTGGTACCTATAATACTTTAGATTTTAATTAGGTTGGGAAACCAGTTGATCAAAAAACTTTTAGAGGTATGATAGGAAGTTTACTTTACTTAACTGTTAATCATCCAGATTTAATGTTTTTAGTATGATTATGTGCAAGAAATAAATCCAATCCAAAGTAATTCCATATTAAAGTTGTAAAAAAATTATCTTAAGGTAACTATGGATTTAGGACTTTTCTATTCTTCTAGAGATGTTTTTGAACTAAAAAGTTTTTTGAATACTAACTTTAGTGGATATAGAATGGATAGGAAAAGTACATCCAGAACTTTTAATTTATTTAGAGATTCTTTAGTTTCCTGGTCATGTAAGAAACAAAACTTAGTAGCACTTTACACTGCTAAAGTTGAATATGTTGTAGTTGGAAGTTGTTGTGCTCAAGTTTTGTGGATGCAACACACACTCACTGACTATGGCAGGAGTTTTATTAAAACTCAAATACTTTGTGATAATACAAGTGTAATTTTTTTAAGAACCCATCACATCAATCAAAAGATAATAAAATATATATAATACAATATTTACTTTGGGATCACACAATTAAAGGAGATTTAATTTTACAATTCATTATAATGCGATAATAACTTGCTAATATTTTTACTAAACCCCTTAGTTTTGATATATTTTAATACATTAAACAGAAGCTAGGAATGATCAATGTAACGTAATAATTCACATCTACTTCTTACTTACCCATATACTTACATTAAGATACTTCTTTTCATAGTGGTAGTACATATGTATTATGTTTTTCAAAAGTTTTAAGTTTTAAAAACTTTTAGTTTTCTAAAAAAAATTAGTTTTTCTAAAAATGTTATCGTAATGAGTTTTTCAGACTCACAATTTTTATAAAAATTTTGGAGTCAGAATTCTCAAAAATTATTTTCGGACTCAAGAATTATTATAAAATATTCAAACTCATATTTTGTTAAAAAGTTTCAGATTATTAAAACTTTTATAATAATTTTTCATAACAAAAATATCATAATAAGTTTTCTGATAAAAACTATCATATTTAGTTTTTATTTCTAAAACTATCATATTTAGTTTTATTTTCAAAAATATCACAATTATTTTTTATAATAAAAATATTTTAATTAGACTTTTAATTTCAAAACTATGGTAATTTACTTACAAAAAGAAATAATAACAGGTTAATCATATTGATGAATCTTTAAACTTCAAAAGGTACTCTTATATTCTTCTAGTTTTTGCGCTATTTCATTATGTTGGTTTATAATTATTGTTGTTGTTACGATTTTTATTTTATAAAAACTTTTTTTTTTCAAAACCTAAATTTTTTTCCTAAAAGTATTCTTCCTCATTCCAATAAAATTTTTAAAAACTTTGAGAGTTCAAAAATTATTTCAAAACTTTCTTTGAAAAAATCTTGACCGTTATATTAGAATGGTTTTTATCTCAATTTTTGGTTATCTTATGGAATATAAACCATTTATTTAGATTCCTATATAAAGGATGGTAATCCTATATCCCACATCAGTTATTTAATGTTTTTTCCCCAAAATTGTTTCACCCCGCAAAGGTCTCAGTCTGAAATGTTTTTCTTTTTCATCCGATCATTAGCTTCAGAATCATTCCAATGGTGACTGAGGAATATTTTTTTATGCGGTTCATTTTCAAGGAAAGGTTGATATCAAGGATGATCTTAATGAATAATTTTATGGGAAATAAAAATAAGGAGAAGGATAAGGAAACAAAGATGAATATTAAGATATAGAAGAATGGGTTGAAGTAGAAGAAGAAGAAGAAGAAGAAGAAGAAGAAAACAAAGAGGGAGAGGAAGAGGGAGAATAAGACAAAGAAGAGGATAATAGTGAAGAAACCAAGTCTAATATGGAATCATTGGATTCATCCTCATCATCATCAAGTTTACCCTCCAATATCGATAAAGAAGAAAAATCCATAAGTACTAAAGAGGAAGAATCTTCATTAGAACAAGAACCACAATCGTCAACAAAGAAAGAACAAGGTTATTAACTTTCAAAAACAAAAGTTTATGACAAAGTAAAATTAGATAAATATGTGGAGATTATGGAAATATCATATGATAAGGAAGTTCTAAATAAAGATAAAAATAAAGGAAAATAATTGGAAGTTAGAACTTATAGAACTAAACCTCCCTAGCCTGAGCCCGATCAATTAGAATCTGCAAGAACGATAGCTTAGAAAGTTTTTGATTATATATTCCATGTTTTGAGAAGTATATAAGAAATAATTAAATGTTTTACTAACCTTGAATCAAGGTTCCAACTGATTTAGAATATCCTTAATGAGAAATCATAATCTATAAATGTTTTGATAGAGTTAATGATTCATTTTGAAGTTGAGTTAAAGACTTTTCAAGAAAATTATCAAACTCATAAAAGATTATGAAATCAGATGGTAAAGTGGTCTAATTAGATCGAATTCAATATCCATATGAATGATGATAAGTTTTATGAAATTAAGAAACTTGTGCTATAATAGATTGATTATTTCAACAAGTTTTCATCAGACATGGATGATAGGGTTAAGTTTGTTGATAAATTCAGAGATGATATCAATGAAAGGACTAAGGAGGTAAATTTTATAAAAGAAAAGATTCAGGATATGTAATTGGAGATAAGTAGACTCCATTCTTATGTATCTGAAGTGATCATATTGAGGGATCAAAATAAATAATTTTTTGAGTAAGTCAAAAGGTTGAAGACCCAAGATCTAATGAAAGAATAAAGAATTGAAAAGCTTGAGAGTGATCTCCGCGAGTTCAAGAAGATAAAATCCTTTTTCAAAAACTTGATGAAAAATGAATGATTTTATTTTCTTTTGAACTCTCGATGTAATTTTGTAAAACATTTGAATGTTTTTTTATAAATGAATTATCTTTTTATACAATTCTGATTTACTTTAATGTTTTCCAATTCCAATTGGATTTATGTTCTTTCATATTTACATGGAGGATTAGTTAGTTTAGTTTTGTTTAATATATTATATTTTCTAAAATTTTAGGAAACATCATATTATTTTCCCTATTCCTTTTTGAAAATCACAAAGGTTTAGAATGATATATTAAGGTTGATATTAGTTTACAAATGGGAAAATCTTTATATAAGGGGGATATTATTTTATTAAGGGGGGAATTAAATTCTTATGGGGAGAAGAATTACCAGGGGAAGTTTTCTTTGGAATAAATTTTCTAAAATTCAACATTGTATTCAGAAGAGTTACAAACTCAGGAAAGTTAAGGTTCAAATAATAACTCTGAAAATGAAGTTATTAAAAGAAAAAAGGGTTGTAAGTTTTTCAACTTATTTTTTTAATTTAAGTTTTGTGATTTGTGATTTCCAAAAAGGTATAGATTGTTGAGTCAGAAGTATTACTTCTTAATTTTCCATTACTTTAGTTTTTGAAATCACAAAAACTTTCTTAAAACATGATTGTAAAATTTTTATATCCCAGGTATTTTAATAAGTTTTTGTAGAAAACATTATCTTTTAACATACATAGAAAAAGTTCCAAATTATTAAAAATATAAACTTACTATTATTCATTATGATAATTGTATTAAGTATGAATCAAATTATTGGATTCAAATTTAATTAGACCAGGAGTTATAATTTTTTCTTATCTATCATACTGACAAAATTCATAACCATATGACTAATTCTGGTACCAATATATCGGACAGACTCTCATAAGTATTATCACATTTACATTTAATAATAAAGTCCTTAAAACTAACCTAAGTTTATAATCAGAATACATAGACTTTTTTCTATTGTAAATAATATCTTTAACATTGTAATGGTGTTAATCAATATGACGTCATACATTCAGTTACAAATGATCTGTTAATTTCAAACTGTCTGAGGATGTTGCAGAAAACTTGGAAATATGACCATTGGGATATTAACTATAAATAGCCAATCATTTGAAGAGTTTGGATCTCATTGATTACATTTGCTTTTTAATATTGATCTGCATGAACCGCTCATTCTTATTCAATGTAATTATTTATAGTGTTGTCATTCTAAGGAATCCTTGTCAGTTTGTTTCCTTAAGAACTTAGGCATTCAATCATTGATACGATTAATGGCTTATGGGGATAGGAAGATGGTGAATCTGATCCATCGAATCAAGTGATTATGGGGATAGGAAGACTAAAATTAATCATATTATTGAGGGATTTTGGGGATAGTAATACAGGGAATTTTGATCATCATATCGAAGGATTTCCTTGTAAGGAAGTATATACTTTACTGTAAGTATAAAATAGTTGATACCTTTAGTCAAGGTTATTGACTACCTTACTCTTAAGGTTAAAATAGGGTAAAATTATATCTTTTAAGTCATTCTTACTTTTACATAGCTATTGTATTGCTTTTATTTATAAGTTTCTATTTTGTTGTGCATGTTATAGAAATATTTTCATCATACTTAGATTTTTGTACAATTTGTTTTATAATTGTGATTGTTAATATGATAAAAACAATACTTTAATATAAATCGGATCCATTGTGATTACAATACTTTTACTCTAATATAATCAGACATCATTTGGCTCCGATTTTGTTACTCTAATAATTAGACCTGAGTCTGATAAATTTACATTAATTGGCTTGTGCTTTGTTTAGTTTTAATATTTTAAACTAAGTTTTTAAACTACAACTCACCCCACCCTCTTTTAATTATAACCATCATAAGATACTCTTATGATCTTATAATCTATAGATAGTGCAAGATTAGGTTTATCAGCTCATTTAAAAATTTAGGATACTCGTGATCAATTTTCTTCCACTAAGGAGAGTCTTTAGAGTGATGAAACTTCTCATCTTTAATTCTTGTATCTATATGCCACATCAATTGACTTAAAATCTCATCACTTCCATATAAGTGCCTAAACCTTGGAATAATTTCAAAGTACCATACAAATTTCATAGGAACTTATTAATCTTGCTTATATCGAGACTCACTACACTTTGGGAATTTTTTAAGTGATTTTTTATCCTTAGAAAATAGTATACAGTCATTTAGGTAGGCATGTATTCTTTCAGAGATCATACCCATTGAATGTAGGATTAGTTTAGAATCATATGTTCAGAAATGAAGCTCATTATCTTCTAGGGGCATATAATTCAAGAGATCAAGTGGTTCAGTAAAACTAGAGTCTCTCTATCTATTTCCATTTTCTATATTATATAGCTTCAGTATGGCTGACAATGCTATATATTTAGTACAACCAGCATGCAATGGTAACCTTGCAAAACTCTTTAACTTCTCAAATAATTTTTCACAATCATGAAGTTCATCATCAGTTGTCATTTACATTTCCTCAATATGATCTTCATCATCGTTCACACCTATAATCATATCCATGATGCAGTCTTCTTCATTGTTCACACATGTAATCATATCAGATGATCCATAAAACTCAGTGTTATCCCACTCACAAACTATATTCACTTTTCCCCATGTTTAGTCAAATATTTATAACTTAGATCTATTCCATAATAGATCAAGTATTCTTTAAAATCCTATAGACTAATCAGCCTTGAATATCAATAGTGTAAACACAGAAAAAGGATTTGAGAAGATTCATATGCATTATATTTTACAAAATGGATGAACTCTTTCAATCCATCCTCATACTATTTTTTTATATGATCAGAATCTATCCATTTTAAATTCATATCCATTCTATTTGATTCAGTAATATTAATATTTGACAAAATAAAAAAATACACCAAAAATATAATCTTATATCCCATAAAATGTCCTTAAGTAATCATTTAAGCTATATGAAGTCATTGTTCTAAGATAATAAGAGTCGAATGATGCATATTGAGATTTTTTTGTAGTGGTGGAAATAATTTAAGGAAATAAATGTGTGATATATATAAAGTTATAAATAATATAATTAAATTTTCATCTATTTCAAAACATATATATCTAGGATAGTTTCTGTAACTTTGTTAGGTGGGATTACAACATGAGTTAGGATTTGATGTTTATTTATTTCTTCACTTGGTATGTGGAAGGTTAGGTGGTTTTCTAGTGACTGGATACTTAGGATCCAAATTTTATCATTTATTAGATGATAAAAATGTTGATAGGGAATAATCACGTGGTCTTGATAACCCAATGTTTAAAGAAGCTCTTGAATTTAAATCTAATGAACCAGAAGTCTCAGACTTGGGTTCTTATGAACTGGAAAACCCATTGAACAATATAATTGGGGTTTTATGAATGCTTAAAATTTAAAAAATTCACTTGGATGACATGTATCCTCAAATAAAAAAAATAAAAATTCTTATTGGGGCTGGAAGGAACAATAAACTTCAACAAAAGTTGAAGAGGTGTCCCAGTGGGATCAGCAGAAAGCCTCATCTGACACTAATGATTGGAGTATAAGCCCAACTACCTGGGATAACCTGAAAATAAAAATCATCCTCATTGTAACCAACAAAGATAATCAACTCTAGAAAAATACCAAGTGGAAACTGGGGTAAAGAGCAGGAAATATCTGAAAAGAAATACCCACTTTCTAATTGGAACTGAGGTTGAAACGAAAGTGAAAGGAATCCTCAATGGAGTCAGTAGGGGGAAGCAACTATTACAAGTAAAAATTTATAGAACTATGGACCTGCGAATAAAAAAATAGGTGAATTACTTAATAATGATATAAAACTTTCTATTGTGTATTCTCACTTTTTATATCATTCTTAAAAGAATGCATTTTTAACAGAACATGAGGTTAGTGGTTTGTGTTGAAAAAATCATATCATAAATGTTCATAGTAATGAAAATATAAAAATTATTAGGGTTCTTCTACCTATTAATGGATGAAAATGGGAATAATTGTTTGATTTTAATTCATGGGAGTGGGAAGGATACTTGTAACTTGGAGCGAATGACCATCTATGCACTGTAAAAACCCTACTTACTTAACATTTGAAATCATCACTTTACATGATAAGTGGGTAGAGTTTTTGCAATGTAAAAATTGTCCTTTTATCCAAATCCTCATTCAATTAATATCTCTATGCAATCAAAGTGAAAAAATTGTAAGAGAAGATCTCATGTATGATTAATTCAATGATATCTCATATAATTAAATAGACATAAAAGATCTAGAAAAAGTAGTAGGCGATTGATATCAGAAAGAGGGAGGAGTTAATGTTTATTCATTTCTTCACTTAGTACTTGGTGGTCCAAGTGTTGGTTCTGTAACACCATGATATTTTTATGAAATGGATTTTTAAATAATTTTTTTTCTTCGATAGCTTGTGTTTCACACAATAACAAGTTTAAATGAATTGTGAAATATTATCTGTTATGACATAGCCATTAAATTAAAATGCATGAATATTAATAAATAATTTATGAAATAAATATAAATTTAAAAATCAATGTGAATTTATTGGTGATTTCTTAGAAAAAGTGATCACATAATTTTTAATAAAGTCACTTTATTCTTTAAAAATATGTTTTCTTCAAAAATAAGTTTTTATTCTTCTTATGAGAAAATATTAATTTATCTAAGTCATATAAATTTTGTTTGAAAAAATTAATTTCATTTTCGAATTCATTATTTCAAAATTATCTTAATTTTTTTTTAATTTTCTAAAAACATTTATTTTTCAAGGAATAGTGAAAATACTGATTTTATTAAAAACTGTATATTCTTTTAAAGTATTTACAAGGTTAAATTATGTTTTGGATTAATTTTAAATTTTAATTAGTTAATTTTGACTTAAAATAATCCAATTATTTTTTTAAAGGATTTTATACATAAATTTATTATAAAAACATTTTATGTTTAAAAGGGGGATTTTTCTAAAAAAACTATTTTTCGTGGTGTTTTGCTGGTTTTACCTTAAATTAAATTCTTAAAATTCTATATTTTAAGTTTTTAAAAATATATACCTTATCTGGAATCAGTTTTTTTAAATTTATTAAATATTTTGCTTTTATTTTTTTCCAATATGAATAGTAACCTTGGTAATTTTTGTTACCACGGTAAAGGGTAAATTGAGTAATTTAGGTTAAAAATAAAAAGATAAGGACTGTAAAATTACCCTAAAACTTGACCAAATTATATTAGATAAATTTAATTAGACCATTAACACCTAAGGATAAAAATTGAGTTATTTAATGGACACTTATTCGTGAAAATTTCTTACATATTATTTAAATTAAAAAAATCACAAAATGTCACTTTCTTTGTGTTAGATGTCTATTATGTGTACACATGGGAAAAAAGGTAGGTTATGAAAAAATAAAAGTGTTAATTTCAAACTTAATAAACTTATTTTCATTATAAAAGTTTATTTATGGATTTTGGGTCCACTTGGATAAGATTGTGATGTTTATAATATTTTATTTAATAATAGGTCAAATATGTCATATTCATGTTTTAAATACCATAACATTTTTAGTATAGGTTTATCGAGAAGATATTTTCATCTATAAATATTATTAAGAAATTTAAAATATCTATCCAAACTATGATATTTTTTTAATTTATAGTGAATAAATAAGTACCTTAAATAATTACACAATGATGATGCAGTAATTATTCAATTAATAAAAACATTAAATAAATGATATTAAAAATATTAAAATAAATATAGTCTGAATTAATTAATGTGTTCCACAAATTTTATAGATTATTATAGAATATTAGGGGTATATTAAATTATTTTTTTCTGAGTTATATTGTTTTATTGATTTTATTAATGTCAATGTAATGAATAGTTTCAAAATTAACACTAATGTTATTTATCAAAATAATATTTTATTAAAATATTTAAAAAGAATAAAAAATATTTAAAAATACAAAGTGATTATGATATGGTCTATAATTTAATAAATATTTCATTTATGGTCCAATTGACACTTTATAATTAAAAATTATAACCTTTTAATATTGAAAATTTATTACCGTAGTTAAAATTAAAATATGTTAACTAAGGGTTAATCAAAATGATAAGGTTTAAAATAAAACAAAAATATGTCAAATTTCTATCAGTTGATGGGATTACAACCTTATAATATCTTAACTTCTAATATATGTCCATTTGGTAGTATTTTGTTATAAAATTAATTTATTATAATTTAATATTTTAGGAAATTCCAAAAGTTCCTCTCACCTCTATTATAAAAGGACATCTCCTCCCTCACTTATTCAGATCACTTTAAGCCTTATAACTTAGCCATAATCTGAAAAATTATCTTATACACTTCCCTATCCACATTCTAGAGGTTCTTTTCTTCTCAAAATTCCAACCTTATATCCCTTTAGAGGATATCCAAAGGATATGTTTCAAAGAAGAAGAGGTTTCAACATGAACAAAGAAATTAAAAACTTGAGGTAAGGGATTTTTGTCTCGCTTTTATTTCTCTGGGACACATGACTTATACACTACTTTTCTATTTTTTGTGGTGTATATACTATCCATGAATGTATTTTAAGAGTCTTATTCTGAATATTATGGTGTTTACATATCCATATAATTTTCTTTCTTTCATGGGTAT
This sequence comes from Viscum album, assembly GCA_963277665.1. NCBI lineage: Eukaryota > Viridiplantae > Streptophyta > Magnoliopsida > Santalales > Viscaceae > Viscum > Viscum album. The sequence continues at coordinate 406,359,315 of OY728134.1, forward strand.
ATGATTTTACTGATTACAAAGTGGTAAGGGTTTATTTCACAAACTCGTTATTATTCAATATTTTTTGTTTTTAAGTATCATATGGTGAATATTTCACTTCCATGTTCATGTTTTCTAAAAAAAATTCAAAATTATTTTTACTATTATTGTACAATTTTTTAAATCCATTTTTACCCATATTTTACTTTTTACTAAACGGTTTGAAATGAATCTTTTTATCATTTTCCAAATGAGGTACTTTGTGACTCTTCAGGAAAAATATTAAAGGAATATTTTTTTTAACTTATATGGTATGAACATTTTTTCCCACTTTCATGATTCCTTAATTTCTTGAAACTTCCTTTAAAATTTTACAAGGTTCTTTTCAAAGAAAATGGTTTCCTTTGTAATTGCATGGTTTTTTAAAAAAATGTTTTCAAAATGGAAAGGATATTTTCCTCAAGAATTATTTCAAGTGATTTTCAAAATCATTTTCTATCTAATATAACATTATTTTATGTTACTTATGTTTTATTTGTGATATGATCCAAGGATACCATTCTTAGTCTTTCTCTGAATGGTTTATGATTATGATGGCATGATGTTTATGAATTCTCTTTATTTTCATGAGTTATGTTACAATGAAATGATTATGAAAACCATTTATTTTCATGGGTTTTAATATAATTAATTATTTATGTTCTTATGGAACACATATGTATGGTCTTCATTATATGATGGGTGGGACCTATATCTTCTTCCAATGCATTGGGTAATGAATTATATCTCATGATATGGTTATGGGAAACAAGTAGATATGGTTGATCCATTGTGGGAAAAAAGATGATGTACTTGATCTGTTATAGGAAACAAGCTGATGTGATTGATCCATTATGGGAAATGGAATTTGGTTCCTGATCCGATGGTCTTGGTAGTTAAACTTAACATATAAAATGGTTTCTATACTTATGATTATTCCACACACATTTATGACATGAACTTATGGTTCATGATTTATTTATGATGAATTCTCATTCTTATGATTCATTTCTTTTGAAATTTTAATGTTTTATTCCATAACCCATGATTATGATCTTTTTAGAATTGGGAATGAACTTTTTAAGTTGTGTTTAGGATCTCATTTCTTTATGATTTTATTATATTTTTATATGATCATAAATTTATATATTCCATGTTTACCCTTACTGAGCATCAGAGATCACCCCTTTATTATGTTTCTTTTTCCCAATATATGAATAATGGTTTTATGTAGGAGTACTAAATGGAAAGATATTTATGGGGTATGTTAAATATATTTCATAAAATAAGAATGTTGTATGTCTAATCTCCAAATACTTTAAACTTTTATGATTATAGCAAGGATTATATTGTTATTCATCTAAAAATATGTAATATCTATGTATGAAAGGATTGGGATGTTATAGTTGGTATCAGAGTAGGGTTTATAAAATATTTGGATATTAGGGTTAGAAAAATTTTATAAAAACCCTAGGGATAGGACTAAGTATAGGATAAAATCCTAAAGTTTCGATAATGATCATGAATGGCCTAGGTTAAACCTAAGGTTTCATTTATTAAAAATAAGGTTTCATGATTTATACATTATCTATCATGATTATTTGGTTTCCCACTATGATTATTTTTTCTCACACTATACTTCTTTGGGTTTTAAAAAATGGATGGAATCAAGAGGATTCATGTTAATAATGAATGTGATAGAAAATGGAATGATCTTCCTCATGAGCAACCAAATGAAACAGGATTCAAAAGGAAAAACCTTATTATTATGCCTAATCATAAATATCATAATATGATCAATAATCTCAACTTTGGTGAGTTTCTATACCCATATAATAAGATAAAGATGTATTTTCATGGTTACCACATAGGAAAGAAAGTTAAATTTTCCTCATGTAAAGAACGTGGGAAAAGGCATCAAGGAGAATGTTTCAAAGGAACCGGAAGATGATTTGGGTGTGTAAAATAATGACATTAAGCAAGTGATTTCAAAGTAATTTTTAAAGGTTCAGTTAATTCAATGTATGATAATAACGTTAATCTAAAGGCATCATCGACAGTTAAATGTTTTAAATGTGTAATGTATGGTAATTATGCAAATCAATGCCTTATGGGGAAAGCTCTTGAAGAGAATCAGCAAGGTTGTATAAATAATGTTTATATTGCTGATGATAAATAAAATATGAATGAAATAGGGTATGAAATAAGTGTTAAGTAATAAAATGACAAATCATGGTTAATATTTTAAGAAGGTAGTGGAATAATTGAGTGTTTATCTATTGTAATTCAATAATAATGGTGTAGAAGTAATTTTACAGTATTATGGAATAATAAAACATCTAAGTATTGGTCCACTGTAGTTTTTCCTTGAGTATTTTAAATAATATTTTGAATGGAACTAGTAACCATGAAAATTGATTTAGGTGGTGTTTTTGGAGAACAAATGATTAAGGGAAGGATAACCCATAATATGTGAATGATGTTCAGATAATGAGATAATGATATTTTTTATTGTGATAAAATAAATGGGATAGTATTGATGACCTTAGAACTAATTAGTAATATGATGACAATGTGTTTTATAGATTGAGTTTATAGAATTTTTTGATTTATTGCATGAGGAAAGAGTTAGTTTTTGAAAGCATTCATGTTTTCACTGAAGTATTATGTTAATTAAAGACATTATCGTGTTTCAATAGAATACATGATAATTATATTCACATGTTTGGTGTTTTAAAATTAAGATCTACATCAAGTTTTTTGTGGAATTAATGATAAGTTGATTTTTAAAATTCAGTGACCTTATTTAGAAATATTTTGATTTTAATCTTTTGCAAGTTTCATAAGGGTAACCATTTATAAAATTGTTTATGTTGAATTTGGGATGAGGTTTTAGATATTAATATATCAATTATCCATATGAATATTTATGCATATTGGATAAACTATTCTAAACATTTTGATATGGTGATAACTAGAGACATAAGTAATGATTTTTCATCCCATTTTGGATCTTATGATCCACTAGCTCTTCAAGAATTTCAATTTTATCTTCACTTATTAGAGTAAGAGATGAAGTGGAGATTGATCAAGGCACAACCAAAGAGTGAGATTATACTTATGAAATTAAATCAAGTAATTATATCTTCTCAAAGTATTTCAAAATAAAATTTCATCCTATTATCATCATTTTTTATGATATCAATGAATTTTTTCAGACCTATTTGATCTATGGTTTTTTTGTCATTAACCTTGTATTTATTATGTTCTTTATCACTATATATTAGTTCTTGGTGATTATTTTTCCATTAAAACCCCATATTTTAATGTTTTTACAATGTGGGAACCTAATTATGTGTTAATTCAGGTAACCTTTTTGTTTACAACTTTCCCTTTTTAAGGAAAGTTTTATTATTCATTTTTACGATGTGGGTTTCTATGAATGGATTATAAAATGTTAAAAATTTAAATAATGGGAAAATTTTCAAGATAGTAATTCATTTTAAGGGGAGTATAATGTAACTCCTTGATATTTTTATGAAATGTATTTTTAAATAATTTTTTTTCTTTAATAGCTTGTGTTGCACGCAAGAGCAAGTTTAGACAAACCGTGAAATAATATTAAAATATTCATTATAACCTAGATGTTAAATTAGAAGGAATGAATATGAATAACTGATTTATTAAATAAATATAAAGTTCTAATTAAATATTAATTTATTATTAAGTGATTATAAAAAATGATCACATTATTTTTATTATTAACTTTATTCTTTAAAAATACGGTTTCTTCAAAAATGAGTTTTATTCGTTTTATGAGTAAATATAAATTTCTATAAGTTATAAAAAATTTATCTAAAAAAATTAATTTAATTTATGAATTTATAATGTCAAAATTATCTTAAAATTATTTTTTGATAATTTTTTGAAAACATTTTTTTTCAAGGAATAGTGAAAATACTGATTTTTATTGAAAATCGTATATTCTTTTAAATTCTTTACAAGGAAAAATTATTTTTTGGATTATTTTAAAATTTTAATTACTTAATTTTGATTTAAAATAATAAAATTATGCATTTTTAAAAGTATTTTTTATATGAATTTATTACAAGAACATTTTATGTTTAAAAAGGGCATTTTTCTGAAAAACTGTTTTTCATGGCGTTTTTCCAATTTTATCTTAAATTAAATTGTGAAACTTATATTTTTTGAATTTTAAAAATTTGATAAAATATTTTTAATTAGTGGTTAAAAATTTATTAAATATGTAACTTTTATTTTTGTCTAATAAGAATAGTAACCTTGGCAATTTTTGTTACCACAATAAAGGGTAAATTGAGTAATTTAGGATAAAAATAAAAAGATAAGGACTATAAAATTACCCTAACACTTTCTAAAATTTTATTGGATAAATTTAATTCGACACTTAAAACATAAGGATAGAAATTTATTTTTTTAATATACACTTGTCCATAAAATTGACTTATATATTATTTAAATCAAAGAAAGTCACAAAATGTCACTTTCTTTGTCTTAAATATCTCTTATGTATATTCATTGGGAAAAAGGTTAGTTATGAAAGAATATAAGTATCCATTTTAAACTTAATAAAATTGTTTTCATGATATAAATTTATTTATGACTTTTGAGTCCACTTGGATAAGATTATGATTTTTATAATATTTTATTTAATAAAAAATCAAAGATGTCACATTCATATTTTAAATATTATGACATTTTTAATTCGACACTTAAAAACATAAGGATAGAAATTTATTTTTTTAATATACACTTGTCCATAAAATTGACTTATATATTATTTAAATCAAAGAAAGTCACAAAATGTCACTTTATTTGTCTTAAATATCTCTTATGTATCTTCATTGGGAAAAAGGTTAGTTATGAAAGAATATAAGTATCCATTTTAAACTTAATAAAATTGTTTTCATGATATAAATTTATTTATGACTTTTGAGTCCACTTGGATAAGATTATGATTTTTATAATATTTTATTTAATAAAAAATCAAAGATGCCACATTCATATTTTAAATATTATGACATTTTTAATATAGGTTTATCCATAAGATATGTTCTACTATAAATATTTTTTTGAAATATAAAACATTTATAGACATCATGATATTTTATTTTTAATTTTTAGTGAAGAAATAAGTACCTTAAATAATTACACAACAATAATACAGTAATTATTCAATTAATAAAAAAATCAAATAAATGATATTAAAATTATTAAAATAAATATAATTTGAATTAATTAATGTGTTCCACAAATTTTATATATTATTATGATATATTATAGGTGTATTAAATTATTATTTTTTTTAATTTATCTTGTTTTATTGATTTTCTTAATGTCAATGTAATGAATAGTGTCAAAATTGACACTAATGATATTTTATCAAAATAATATTTTATTAAAATATTTAAAAATCATAAAAAAACATTCAAAAATACAAATTGATTATTATATTGTCTAAAATGTCATAAATTGTTCATTTATGGTCCAATTAGAACTTTATAAGTAAAAATTATAATCTTTTAATATTTAAAAAGTTGTTATCATACTTAAAATTAAAATAGGTTAACTAAGGGTTAATCAAAATGATAAGGTTTAAAATGACAACAAAACATGTCAAAATTATATTAAATAATAGTAATACAACCTTATCATATATTAGCTTCTAATCCATTTCCATTTGGTGGTATTTTGATAGAAAATAAATTTATTATAATTTAATCTTTTAAGAAATTCCAAAAGTGCCCCTCACCTTTATTATAAAAGGACATCTCCTCCCTTGATTCTTAATATCACTTTTATCCTTCTAGCTCGACCATACCATGCCAAATTCTCTTCTCCACTTCCCTAACCACATTATAGAGGTTCTGGTATTCTCTAAATACCAACCCTATAACCCTTTAGAGGATATCCAAAGGAGACGTTTCGAAGAAGATGAGGCTTTAATGTGAACAAAGAGATTCAAGACTTGAGGTAAGGTATTTTGGTCCCACTTTTATTTATGTGGTACACATGCCTTATACACTACTTGTTTCTGTTTTGTGGTGTATATAATTCCCATGAATTTATTTTAAGATTCTTATCATAAAGATTGTGGTATTCACATATCCATATAATTTTCTTTATTTCATGGGGAAAATGATTCGACTTATTACAAAGTGGTAAGGTTTTATTTCATAATCTCATTATCATTTGAGATTATTTATGTTTAAGTATCATATGGGAAATATTTCTCTTCTATGTCCATGTTTTCTAAAAAAACAATTTTTTTACTATTCTCCTATAATTGTTTAAATTAATTTTTACCCATGTTTGAATTTTTACTAAATGATTTTAAAGGAATATTTTTATCATTTTCCAAATGAGGTACTTTGTGAATTTTCTGAAAAATATGGAAGGAATTATTTTTTTAACTTATAAGGAATGAACATATTTTCCCACTTTCATGACATATTAATGTCTTGAAGCTTCCTTTACAAGTTTATAAGGTTCTTTTCAAAGAAAATGTTTTCCTTTATAATTGTGTGGTTTTTTAAAAAAATGTTTAAAAAATTGAAAGGATACTTTCATCAAGAATTATTTCAAGTGATATTTCAAAATAATTTTCCATCCAAGACAAAATTATTTGATGTTACTTATGTTTTACTGGGGATATGATCCAAGGATTCCATTCTAACTTTTTCTATGAATGATAAATGTCTATGATGGAATGGTGTTTATGAATTACCTTTATTTTCATGAGTTATATTCTAATGAAATGATTATGAAACATATTTCTTTTCATGGGTTCTAATATGATGAATGATTTATGTTCTTGTTCCATACATATGTATGGTATTCATTATGTGATGGGTGGGGCCTATATCTCCCTCAAATTCATTGGGTAATGAATTATATCTCATGATATGGTTATGGAAAACAAGTCTATATGATTGATCCATTATGAGAAACAAGCTGGTGTGCTTGATCTATTGTGGGAAACAAGCTGATGTGCTTGATCAATTATAGGAAATTGGATTTTATTCTTGATCCAATGGTCTTGGAATTTAACCTCGATATATGAAATGGTTTATATACTTATGATGATGACAAACACATTTATGAAATAAAATCTTCATTAATTATTGAGTTGTGATGAATTCTCATTCTTATGATTCATTTATTTTGAAATGTTAATGTTTTATTCCATAACCCATGATTATGATCTTTTTCATATTGGGGATGGACTTTTTAAGTTATGTTCAAGATCTAATTTCATTATGCTTTTGTTATGTTTTTATATGATTATAAATTGATATATTCCATGTTTACCCTTAATGGGCATCTGAGTTCACCCATTTCTTATGTTTCATTTCCCCAGTATATGAAGAAAGGTTTTAAGTATGAGTACTAAAGGGGTAGATCTTTATGGAAGATGTTGAATATATTTCATAAAATAATAAGATTGTATATCTAATATCCAAATACTTTAAGCCTTTATGGTTTTAGCATGAATTATATTATTATTCATTTAAAAATATAGAATATCTATGTATGAAAGGATTGGTATATTATAGTTGGTAACTGAGTAGAGTTTAGAAAATATTTGGATATTAGGGTTAGAAATCTTTTCTGAAAACCCTAGGGATAAGACTAAGTATAGGATAAAATCCTAAAGTCTTTATAATGATCATGAATAGCCTAGGTTAAACCTAAGGTGTAATTTATTAAAAATAAGGTTTCATGATTTAGACATCATCTCCCATGATTATTTGGTTTCCCACTATGATTATTATTTCTTACACTATAATTTTTGGGTTTTATACAATGGATGAAATCAGAAGGATTCATGTTAATGGTCAATGTGATGGATAATGGAATGATCTTCCTCATGTGAAACCAAATGAAATGGGAGTCAGAAGGAAAAACCATGTTATTATGACTAATAATTAATCTCATAATATGATCAATAATCTCAACTTTAGTGAGTTTCTTGACCCATGTAATAAGATAAATATGTAGTTTTATGGTGACCACAGAGGAAATAAAGTTAAATTTTCCTCATGTAAAGCATGTGGGAAGAGGTATCAAGGATAATGTTTCAAAGGTACTAGAAGATGATTTGGGTGTCAAAAAAAGGATACAAAGTAGGTAATTGTAAAGTAAAATTGAAAGGATCAGTTAATGAAATGGATGATAATAATTTTATTCTAAAGGAATCATCAATATTTAAATGTTTAAAATGTGGAATGTATGGGAATTATGAAAATCGATGCCCTATGGGGAAATCTATTTAAGATAATTGGATAGGTTGTATGAATATTGGTTATATTTCTGATGATAAAGAGACTAAGAATGACATATGAGATGAAAGAAGTGTTCAGGAATAAAACGATGAAGCTAGGTTAATGGTTTAAGAATGTAGTTGAATATTTGAGTGTTTATGTATTTTAATTCAAGAATAATGTTGTAGAAGAACTTTTATAGCGTTATGGAATAATGGAACATCTAAGGATTGGTTAATTATAGTTTTTCCTTAATTATTTTAAATAAAATGTTGAATGGTACTCGTAACCATGAAAATTGATTAAGGTGGTGTTTTTGGAGAATAAATGATTAAGGTAAGGATAACCCTTAATATGTGCATGATGTTAGGATAATGATAATGGAGGATTTGGAAGTGTAGATTACCTCTACAATGAATGATATAGTGTGCTGGATTTTCTCTTGCACTTGTTTTTTTCGTTGTCTTGCTGCTGATGAGACTCTTGATCATTTATTTATATCTTGTTGCTCTTAATCTAGTTTATGGGATTATTTCCAGGGTGTTTTTGGATGTCATCTGAACTTAGAGGGTTTTGGACAGATTATGGACTCTATTTATCGAGATGATTGTAGTTCTCAGGTGAAACCACTGCTCATCTCTCCTGTCTCAGCGGTTGTTTCTTTTATCTGGTGTGCCCAGAATGCTCTTGTCTTTGACAAAAAAATTATACCAATTTCCATTGGTATTCGGGAGCTTCATACTTGTGTTCTTTCTTCTGCACATGATCGAAATGGAGTCATGCGGAATGATGTTTTTGATCTGGTTATCTTGCGCACTTTGGGTGTTTCTGGTAGATGTAAGAAGCCAATTTTGATGAAACATATCTGATGGATTCCCCCGATCTCTCAGTGTCTGAAAGTTAATGTGGATGGAGTGGCTTCAGGTGCATCGGGGCCTTCAAGATATGGTGGTGTTTTTCGCACTTATAGGGGCTTTGTTAAAGGCTATTTTTATCACTTTTTAATAAATGACTTGGCTATTGAGGCGTAGTTATAGGCTATGATCAAGGTTGTCCGGTATGCTTCTTTTCATGGTTGGGTGACCTTATGGATGGAGTCTAACTCAACTCTAGTAGTTTATATTCTTATAAATCATTCACGAAATGTCCCTTGGAAGATGCTTTCTGCATGGGATGACTGTCTCAAGCTTGTGGAGAAGATTTGTTTGGTTGTCACTCATGTTTACAGAGAGGCAAATCAGGTTGTTGATGCTCTGTCCAAGTGTGTGATTGAGGAGGTTTGATCTTTTTTGTCCTTTTTTACACCAACCTTATGATGTGGTTTGGTTGATGTTGATGCGTTTGGTGTTGTGTACATGAATCTTTGTTGAGCCCATGTTTCTCCTCTTTTGATATATTTACTTTTTTATATATAAATCTTTTCTGGGAGTAGGCTTGCCTGCTCCTGAGTCTTCTGATTAGGATAATGAGATAAAGATATGTTTGATTATGATAAAATAAATGGGATAGTATTGATGAAATTTTAAATGATTAGTAATATAATGAAAAGGTGGTTTATGGATTGATTTTTAGAATTTTTGGATTTATGGTATGAGGAAAGAGTTAATTTTTGAAAGCATGCCTATTTTCACTAAAGTTTTATGGTAATTTGAGATATTACCATGTTTTAAGAGAATACATGATAATGATATTAAAATGTTTGGTGTTTAAAAATTAATAGCTAAATCAATTGTTTTGGGTAATTAATGATAAGTTCTTTTTTAAAATTTAGTGACCTTATTTCAAAAGTTTTTTATTTTAATCTTTTGGAAGTTTCATAAGGGTAACCATTTATGAAATTATTTATGTTGAATTTTGGGTGAGGTTTTAGAGATTAATGTATTAATTATCCATATAAAGATTTATGTATATTGGATAACCTATGATAACCATTTTTTTATGGTGATAATTATAGATAGAAGGAATGACTTGTCATCCCATTATGGATCTTGTGATCCACAAGTTCTATAAGAATTACAATTTCATCTTCATTTCTTAGAGTAAGAGATTAAGCAGAGATTGATTAAGGCACAAAAAAAGAGTGATATTGTACTTATGAAATGAAATAAAGTAATTATATCTTATCAAAGTATTTTAAAATAATCATATTATCATCATTTTTTATGATATCAATGACCTTTTTCAGACCTATTTGGTCTATGGTCTTATGGTCATTAACCTTATCTTGACCATGTTCTATATCACTCTCTATTATTTATTTGAGATTATTTTTCCCTTCCAAATCCATATTTTAATTTTTTTTCCTATGTGTAAACCTAGTTATGTGTTACTGTAGGTAACCTTTATGTTTTCTACTTTCCATTTTCAAGGAAAGTTTTATTATTCATTTTTACGAAGTGGGTTTCTATGAATGAATTATAAAATGTTAAACCTTTGATGGCTAAGATGAATTTATAGAGTTAAATTCATTTTAAGAGGGGTATAATGTAACACCTTGATATTTTTATGAAATGTATTTTTAAATAATTTGTTTTCTTTGATATCTTGTGTTGCACATAATCACAAGTTTAGAAGAACCATAAAATATTATTAAAATATTCATTATAACCTAGTTGTTAAATTAAAGGGAATGAATGTTAATAATTGATTTATGAAATAAATATAAAGGTACAAATCAATATGAATTTATTGTTAAGTTCTAATAAATAATTATTACATAATTTTTAGTAAAGTCAAATATTCTTCAAAAATATGTTCTCTTCAAAAATGAGTTTTTCTTATTGTTATGAATAAATATTAATTTATATTATTTATAGAAAATTTATTTGTCAAAATTAATTTCATTTGTGAATTAATAATGTAAAAATTATCTTAAAATGGTTTTTTTATAATTCTATGAAAACATTTATTTTTCAAGGAATAGTGAAAATATTGATTTTTATTGAAAAATGTATTTTATTTTAAAGTATTTATAAAGTAAAATTATGTTTTGGATTAGTTTTAAATTTTTATTAGTTAATTTTTATTTAAAATAATCCAATTATGGTTTTTAAAAAGTATTTTATACATGAATTTATTATAAAAATATCTTATGTTTAAAAGGGCATTTTTTCTGAAAATTGTTTTTCGTGGCATTTTTCTAGTTTTATCTTAAATTAAATTCTGAAAATTCTTTGTTTTTAATTTTTAAATATGGATACTATATTTGGAATCAGTGGGTCTAAATTTAGTAAATATTTCACTTTTAGTTTTGGTCAATATGAATAGTAACCTTGATAATTTGTGTTACCATAGTAAAAGAGAAATTGAGTAATTTAGTTTAAAAATAAAAAGATAAGGACTATAAAATTTCCCTAATATATGCCTAAATTTTATTGGATAAATTTAATTTGACCCATAACACATAATGATATAAATTTAGTTGTTTAATGAAAACTTTTCTGTAAAAATGACTTCTATATTATTTAAATCAAAGAAAGTCTCAAAATGTAACTTTCTTTGTATTAAATATCTCTTATGTGTCCACATGGGGAAAAAGATAGTTTATGAACGAATATAAGTTTCTATTTTTAACTTAATAAACTTATTTTTATTATATAAATTTATTTATGACTTTTGGTGCCACTTGGATAATATTATGATGTATATAATATTTTATTTAATAAAAATTCAAAGATGTCACATTCATGTTTTAAATACTATAACATTTTTAATATATTGTTATCCAGAAGATATGTTTGACTATAAATATTATTCTGAAATATATAATATTTATCTATATTATGGTATTTTATTTTTAATTTTTTGTTAATAAATATTTACATTAAATAATTACACAATGATGATGCAGTAATTATTCAATTAATAAAAAATCAAATAAATGATATTAAAAATATTAAAATAAATATAATTTGAATTAATTAGTGCGTTCTGTGAATTTTATAGACTATTATGACATATTAGGGGTGTATTAAATTATTATTTTCTAATTTATCTTATTTTATTAATTTTATTAATGTCAATGTAATTAATGGTATCAAAATTGACACTGATAATATTTTATCAAAATAATATTTTATTAAAATATTTAAAAATCATAAAAAATCATTAAAAATAAAAATTGATTATGAAATGATATAAAATGTCAAAAAAATTTGATTTATGGTCCAATTGACACTTTATAAGTAAAAATTACAACCTTTAAATATTGAAAAAATCGTTACTATAGTTAAAATTAAAATAGGTTAGCTAAGGGTTAATCAAAATAAGAAGGATTAAAATAACACCAAAACATGTAAAAATTCTATTAGTTGATAGGATTAAAGAATTATCTTATAATATCTTAAAATCCATGGCTATTAGGTGGTATTTGTATAGAAAATGAATTTTTTATAATTTAATATTTTAATAAATTCCAAAAGTGCCCCCTCACCTTTATTATAAAATGGCATCTCCTCACTCACTTTTTTGGATCACTTTGAGCCTTCTATCTCAACCATAATCTATCAAATTATTTAATCCACTTCTCTAGACACATCTTAGAGGTTCTAGTCTTATCAAAAGACCAACCCTATAGCCCTTTAGAGTATATCCAAAGGATACATTTTGAAGAAGAGGAGGTTTCAATGTGAAAAATTAAATTCAAGACTTAAAGTAAGGGATTTTTGTCTCACTTTTATTTCTATAAGACACATGACTTATAAACTAATAATTTCTTTTTTTCAGTGTATATACTTCCCATTAATTTCTTTTAATATTCTTATCATGAATATTGTGGTATTTATATATCCATATTTTTTTCTTTCATGGGGCATATGATTCGACTGATTACAAAGTGGTACAGGTTTATTTCACAATCTCATTATTATTAGAGATTGTTTATATTTAATTATATTATGGGTAATATTTTTCTTCCATGTACATATTTTCTAAAAAAAATCAAAAAAGTTTTTATTATTCTCTTATAATTGTTTAAAGTCATTTTTACCCATGTTTGACTTTTTACTAAATGATTTGAAAGGAATCTTTTTATCATTTTCCAAATGAGGTACTTTGTGAATTTTTTTACAAAATATGAAAGGAATGTTTTTTTAAATTATAAGGCATGAATTTATTTTCTTGCTTTATTGATGCCTTAATGTCTTGAAGCTTCCTTTATGAGTTTACAAGGTTCTTTTCAAAGAAAATTTTTTCCTTTCTAATTGTGTGGATTTTAAGAAATGTTTTCAAAATGGAAATGATATTTTCCTCAATAATTATTTTAAGTGATCTTTAAAAATAATTTTTCATCTAAGACAACATTATTTTATGTTGCTTAGGTTTTACTGGGGATATGATCCAAGGATACGATTCATATTCTTTCTCTGAATAGTTTATGTTTATTATGGAATGATTTTTATGAATTCCATTTATTTTCACGAGTTATGTTATAATGAAATGATTATGAAACTCATTTGTTTTTATGGGTTCTTATATGATGAATGATTTATGTTCTTGTGGAACACATATGTATGGTCTTCATTATGTGGTGGGTAGGACCTATATTTACCTCCAATGAATTGGGTAATGAATTATATCTCATGAGATGGTTATAGGAAACAAGTCAATGTTCTTGATCTGTTATAGGAAACAAGTCAATGTTCTTGATCTGTTATAGGAAACAAGATGATGTGCTTGATCCTTTATGGGAAACAAGATGATGTGCTTGAATCGTTATGGGAAGCGGGATTTGATGCATGATCTAATGGTCTTGGTAGTTAACCTTGACATATGAAATGGTTTTTATACTTATGATGATGCCACACACATTTATGACATTGAAATTGTGGTTCATTATTGAGTTATGATGAATTCCTATTATTACGATTCATGTATTTTGAAATTTTAATGTTTTATAACATAACCCATGATAATGATCTTTGTTAGATTGGGAATGAACTTTGTAAGTTTTGGTCAAAATCTCATTTCCTTACGATTTTATTATGTTTTTATATGATCATAAATTGATATATTCCATATTTACCCTTACTAAACATCTGATCTCACCCTTTTCTTATGTTTCTTTTCCCTAGGATATGAAGAAAGGCTTTAAGTTAGAGTACTAAAGTGGAATATCTTTATGGGAGATATTGAATATATTTAATAAAATAAGAATATTGTATATCTAATCTATAAAGACTCTAAACCTTTAAAGTTATGTCATGGACTATATTTTTTTTATTTTAAAAATATGTAATATTTATGTATGAAATGTGTGGGTCATTATAGGTTTAATGAAAGGATTATTTGGAGCTGAAGTTGATCTTTTGTCAGATGATGAAAACATTGATAGGGCCCAATCACATGGTCTTGAGAACCTAACATTTGAAGAAACTATTGAATTTAAATCAAATGAACCAAAAGGCTTGGTATGGGGTTACCATGTTTCATTCCCATTTAAAATAGTTTACATTTTATCAAAGGGGCCTTTTAACAACCCATGCCAAGAAATTCAATTCATTAAACACCACATGACACTTTAAAACATTAAATTTCTTAAATAAAAGTAAAAAAATAAACATCCCAAGTAGCATAAAAACCCATAATTTTTATCATAACAATGATTTAAATAATTAAAACACTTTTTATAAAACATTTCATGAAAGTAAAACAATCCAACCAGGGCATTTTAATTTTAACAGACTAATAAATTTTGAAAATACCATTTGTAGAATCCCATTTTTAACAAAAAAAAATTAAAAATGAAGGCCTTACACATATATACATTTATAAATATAGATATTGTAACGTCCTGGTTCCAGAAGCCACCCATAGGTTCCCCGTGCCTGGTTTTCCACATGACCTCAAGCGCATTTCCCCAAACACCAGAGGCTACCGACTAGCAGTGAGGGCCTTGGTAAGTTATTGGGGAAACTATGCCCTCATTTGGTAAGGTATACAAAGAAAATAAATTAACAGTAAATAGTAGAAGCAGTAAACAATACGCAACAACTGAAACCAAATAGCGGAAGCAATTAATATATAGTAATGATGATAATGATGCAGCAGGTACAAGTATCTAAGGAACACAGCAAACACAACAACGTGCTGAAATACAAGTAAAAATAAAGTACTAAAATAATAGCAACTCCTACAGCATTGCAATCCTAAGCTTGGTCCCTTGCTCTCCAGCTCCAAGAAATCAAGTACCTAAAGTCGAAGGGCGCTTGCCCTTATCTATACCTACAACAACAAAGTCTGCTTGGGCCCAAAAGCATGGCCCAAATAGGGTGTGAGATACAATCCCAATAGGCAATCACCCAAAGATTTGTGCCTAACAGTCAATGAATAAAACGCAAGTAAAAGTGCAGGAAGCAGTAAACAGAGAAGCACACAGCAGCTAGAATCCACAATTCTAGCATATAAATTACACAAGTAAACAACCAATAACAAGTAGAAAATAGGTAATCCTCTGTGTATCTATCACATCCTAACCCCTATGGTTCAACCTACAAGTACTAGCAACCCTCTAGGAGGCACACACAGTCTCACCCCTCTGGTTCAGCTAAGAGTATAATTTCTGAGGAAGCACTCACCTTCAATTCCCTCTATAGTATTGTATCATATTAAAAGCTCTCTCGGGAAGCACTCAATGTCTCATTACCCCTGTGGCCCACATCGAGGAACTATAGACTCTCTGAGGAAGCACTCATCGTCAATTACCCCTGTGGTCTCGCATCGTATTAAAAGACACTCTAGAGAATCCCTTACGTCCATTCTCCCTATGGTCTACTACACTAGTTTCTCACAGTCCGGTGTGAAATAAACATGCATAGCGCGCGTATCGGCCCAAGTAAACCTCAAGAACTACATGTCTATCAATATAAGGCACAATATCATAAAAGTACAACAGTTCCACTATCCTACAACTAGGCGTGACAACTGTAAAAACGCATAATAAGAAAAACATGCAATGAAAAGCACAAGAATACAGTATAGATTATCCAATTTTTCAAGCAATTATCTCTACTCAAGAAATCAAGCAAAGTAGATAAACAACAAGGGAAAAACAGGAAATCCAAAATTCCCTGTTCAAGGGAATTGGTGGAATTTGTACAAAATATCCACAGACTTCCTACGGAAAGACACAAACCACCTACCTAGGTTCTAGGAGATCGATATACGTTAACCAAGATGATTGATTCCCCTTAGAAACGTCGAAGATCTGAGAAAATGCCAAAAATTCTCAACCCATGATAACTTGGAAACGAGGAGGAAACATGGAACAAGGCTAAAGAAGAAGGGAGAACTCACTGCTGTGATTCCAATGCAATCAACGAAGATCGATTCAGAGAACGGATGGAGGAACGGAAGCTCGTCGAAGATCCTCGGATTCCTGGCACTCTTGAACGAAGAAGCTGGAGAAGAAGAGCTTGTCGTCGATTAGGCGCGACCCCAGTCCGTTTAATGAAAAAAAAAGTACACGGCGTGTACTTTTAGAGTACACGGCATGTACTAGGTTTTTTCGTACTCCACTTTAAGCGGCCTCCATGTCACCCATACACCCCGTGTGTGTGGCCTGAGCACGGCCAGCACACGACTTTGAGCTGGAAAAGAGTACGCGGTGTGTACTCAGAAAGTACACGGAGTGTACTTCAAAAATTTTCAGAAACTCCATTTTTCTAAAAAACTCCCGAAAAGGAAATACATACCTAAAACGAAGATCCGAGTTCTTACAAACTTCCCCCCTTAAATAAATTCATCCCCAAATTTCCCTAGTGAGGCGTGGAAGAAGAAACCCCGAATAACTCTGGCCACTGCGATCGTACATCGGCCTCCCTCTCCTAGGTCTCGTCCTATACTCGCTCATGCTGCCATAGCACCCATACTAAAGGAACAGACTGCCCATGGAGAACCTTCATACTACAATCAAAAATCCAGATAGGATGCTCCTCAAACGATGCATCCACTTCGAGTTCAACTTCCTTGGTTTGAAAGACATGAGACGGGTCTGAAAAGTAATGTTGGAGATGGGAGACGTGGAAGACGTCGTGCATAGCCTGGTACCTCTGAGGTAGCTGAAACCGATAGGCAACCGGCCCAACTATCTCTAAAACCTCAAACGGCCCGACGTACCGTGGTGAAATCTTACCCTGTATATGAATCCTCTTGTGTCCCAACCTCGGTGCGACATGCAGGAAAACCTGATCCCCAACCTCGAACTCCAGAGGTCGTCTCCGCTAATCAGCATAAGACTTCTGCCAAGACTGTGCTGTAGTCATTCTCTTCTGAATCAACTCTATCTTCTCTGAGGTCTTCTGAACAAGATGAGGTCCCATCAAAGCTACCTCTCCTACCTCTAGCCAGCATAAGGGTGATCATCATGGCCTACCGTACAAAGCCTCGTAAGGTTCCATCTGAATAGTCACCTGAAAACTGTTGTTGTAGGCAAACTCAACAAGAGTAATATGCTTCTCCCAAGAACCGCCAAAGTCTAGAATGAAAGCTCTGAGCATATCCTCTAGCACCTGAATCGTACGGTCGGACTGTCCATCTGTCTGGGGATGGTATGTTGTACTCAAAAGTACTTGTGTACCCAATGCCTTCTGAAGCTCCTGTCAGAACCGAGACGTAAAGCGTGCATCCCTGTCTGAGACGATGGAGTATGGAACTCTGTGCAGACGTATAATCTCTCATATGTACAGTCATCCCAGATCATCAACACTAAAGGTCTCCTTGATTGGTAAAAAGTGGTCAGCCTTCGTAAGCCTGTCGACGACAACCCAAACAGCATTGTTCCCTCGAGGTGAACTCGGCAATCCAGTCACGAAGTCCATCGCGACATCGTTCCACTTCCACTCCGGAATGGGTAACTGCTGTAAAAGGCCTAATGGTTGCTGATGCTCTGCCTTCACCAGCTGACAAGTAGAACACCTTAAGACGAAACCAGCAACATCTCTCTGCATACCAGGCCACCAGTACCGGCGATGAAGATCCCGATACAACTTGGTGACGCCAGGATGAACTGCCCAGACTGAGGAATGGAAATCCCACATCATCTCCTCATGTATGTCTGTTGGAACCCATACGCATCCCTGGAAATGCAAGATATAATCCTCGCCCACTGTCCATCCAGGAAGAGGGTCCTCTCCTGACACACTCTCCCGCAGGACTGAGCCTTCTGAGTCTGATAGTTGCCTCATTCATACCCGATCAAGTAGTGTAGAGGTAATAGCTATAGAAGATAGAAAAGTTTGTTCATGTCTATCATGCACCTCCAGATGCATCTCAAAGAACTGAGCCATAAGCTGCCACTCACTGCTGGCCTCCTGAAATGCCTGAATCTGAGTTCTCCTGCTCAACGCATCTACTATAGCATTTCCCTTTCCCGGCATATAGGCAAGCTCGAAATCGAAATACTGAAGATACTCGACCCACCTGTGCTATCTCAGCTTCAGATCAAGCTGAGTGAAGATGTACATGAGACTCTTGTGGTCGGTGAAAACCACAAAGTGCTCTCCCAGAAGGTAATGCCTCCAACAGTGTAAGGCATGAACAACAGATGCCAACTCTAGATCGTGTGTCGGGTAGTTCCTCTCATGTGGCCTCAACTTATGAGACCCGTACGCAATGACTGCATCTCCCTGCATAAGCACAGCTCCTAGCCCGACACCTGAGGCATCACAAAAAATAGTGTAGCTCTTGCCTGGATCTGGCAAGACTAGTATCGGTGCTGACGACAATGTTCCCTTCAGCTCCTAAAAGGCTGATTCACAAGAATTTGACCATAATAACTTCACTCCCTTCTTGGTCAGACCTGTCAACGGTGCTAATAGGCATGAAAAGTCCTGAATGAAGCATCTGTAGTATCCAGTTAGCCCTAGGAAACTTTGTACCTCAAAAACGTTCTTCAGTTGCTCCCAGGAAACTACAGCTCTCACTTTCTCTGGGTCCACAGATACTCCTTCCTCTGAGATGACGTGACCCAATAAGTGAATCTGATCCACCCAAAAGTGGCACTTCGAGAGTTTAGAATAAATATGATGCTCTCTCAATGTACTCAGAACGATCTCAAGATGGGTAGCATGGTCATGTTGAGTGTGAGATTACACCAAGATATCTTCCACGAAGACCACAACTAAGGAGTCCAAGTAAGGATGGAACACTCGGTTCATCAGTGCCATGAAAACTACTGGTGAATTTGTGAGACCGAACAGCATGAACGTATACTCGTAGAGACCATACCTGCTCCTAAAGGATGTCATAGGTATATCTGATAGTCTAATGCACAACTGATGATAACCGGACCTCAAATCGATCTTTGAGAATACCCGGTCTCCTCGGAGCTGATCGAAAAGATCATCAATCCTAGGCAAGTGATACCGGTTCTTGATCGTCAACTGGTTCATCTTCCGATAATCCACACAGAGCCTAAGGGTATTGTCTTCCTTCTTTGCAAACAGGGCAGGTGAACCCCAATGAGAAGTATTGGGTCGGATGAAACCCTTTTCTTGCAACTCGTCCAACTTCTTCTTGAGCTCCTGCAACTTAGGTGTAGCCATCCTATAGGGAGGAATGGTGATAAAACACTATTTTGTGGAATATTTTATTGGTAATAAATGATATAATTTCCTCACATTGTGTTAAATATGTTTAATTAGAAAGTATTTGGAATTAGATC
This sequence comes from Viscum album, assembly GCA_963277665.1. Classification (NCBI taxonomy): domain Eukaryota; kingdom Viridiplantae; phylum Streptophyta; class Magnoliopsida; order Santalales; family Viscaceae; genus Viscum; species Viscum album. The sequence continues at coordinate 406,379,295 of OY728134.1, forward strand.
ATTCATTTGAATATTTGATGAAAATTCCAGTTTTACTCTTTATAGTTTACAGTAGTATTTCGAAGCTAAATATTTGTATATTTATTATTTGAATTTGAAATTTTGTAAAAGTGTTACTAAAATAATTATATACAACTTTTATTCAGGACACTAAAGATAAAGAGTGCATTTGGATGGAGTAAATGATCCATTAATCCAATGGTGGGCTGGACTCGGCAGAATGGACATGAGTTCTGTATTGGGGCCATATATTCTACATACGGGCTTGTATTGAGCCCAAATTTTGAGGGAAGCTCGGGGACATGATTTGGAACAAATCATACTTCTGGAAGGCCGGTCAATTCACGCGTTTTGGAGGTCAAATGGGCGGTGCAAGTTGGAATAAAATATTTGGCCGAGTTTTTCATTTCACACTTAAAAAGTTATGTATCCCTAGCCCTCACAAACTCTATTTAAAGGGGGTTTTAACTCTTTGAGAGGGCTGTTAGAGGCTTTGGGAAGGTGTGGCCGAAAGGGTGTCTCTTGGGAGCCCCTCACAACTCTTGGAAGAAGTAAGCCTTTGTGCAAACCTCTCTTCCAAAAAGGTTCTCCTCTCTCACCTCTTCTTTGTATTTCTTTTCTTTCATGTTTGTTTCTTGAATTTTTCTTCAAATAATATTTTGTGTTCATCCCTCTTCTTCTTGTATTAATATTCTTAATTGGGTTGGAATCAAGAGTGGAGACAAGATTGGGTTCTACCCTTTCAATCCGTTGCTTATGCAAAACGTCTCCACGATGACTACACCACCCATGGAAGAGTAGTTCTTTTTAGTAATCGATCGACCTCTATCCTTCTTCATTAATTTATTTTGAATCAATGAGCTACTGTAATTCACATATTATGATATATTAATTGAGTTTTAAATTTAAATGAAACTAAGCAAGCAATTGAATAGTTAACACAAAACACGCGAGGTCGGGAATTGTGTGAACTGTGAGAGCGCAACCTTAACCGGTAATTCAAAACCACATGGGATCAATTTGTAGAGTTAAAATATAATACCTAAACTCAATTAATCCTCATTTCCAGAGTGGTTATGTGCCTTAATTTACCACTGACCATAATCTAATTTTAGAACATCAATCAAAGCAGGGTGTTGCGATTGCATGTTCCGAAGTTAGCCTAAGGTTAAAATTCATTTCAATCTTCGTGGTAAAGTTAATTCTCGTAGGGTTCAGGATTTAACAAATTAAGGGATCATAATTAAGTGAATGTTAATTTAAATGATAATTATTAATAAATTATTGAAGAGGTAGAGTTAGATCGATTACGTCTTTTAAATATTGTCTAAACAAACATCTTCTTGTTGTGTCATTCTAATCGAAACTTCATTTCAAAATTAAAAACAAAAAAAAATGCAATCTTCTTTTAGCAAACTTCTTCTAGGTTCATAAACTATATAAAAAAACCACCCCCATCCTTTCAAGTAGTTATTTTATTCTCTTTTATTTTATTTTTAGAATACCTCTAATAAGTAGTTAAATTCACTTCCTCCTTTGAGAGACGACCTTGGTCAGCCACTCTGCTGCACCTAAGTACCCCAAAATCACACTAATCATTTGAGGGTGCCCACGACAGCGCTCTTTCAAATTGGCGCCGTTGCCGGGGAGGCAAGTAATTATTTCAACCAATTAGAGGTATTTATTTTATTTTACATTTTATTCTCTTCCTCTCTTCTTTCTTCCTTCTTTACCAAATCTGATTTTTCTTCTTCTTCTTTTATTTTCTTCTACTTCTTTTTGGACCATCAACTCAAACTTCTCATTTTTATTTTTTTTTACTATGGTACACTTTCTTTATTTTCATTTTTATTTGATCTATGACACGAACTAATCCCGAAGATCTCTTAGATCTTGACCCTGAGATTGAACGTAGCCTTAGGGCACGAATCAGACATTCTCAATCTACGGGAAGTTTCAATATTCAACCAGTTGGTGAATTCCTCTCTTCTGGAAACATTGAAATTGGAAGCAATTCAAGTTCAAACATAAAAGAGGAACCAATGGCTGGAAATAATGGAAATGAACTTAATAGAACCATTCGAGAATTGGATGCACCTGATATTAACTATCAACCAAATTGTATTGCATACCCAAATCTCGAATCGGACTTTGAATTGAAATCTGGATTAATTCACTTACTTCCAAAGTTTCATGGCCTCTCTGGTGAGGATCCCAATAAACATTTGAAATAATTTAATGTGGTTTGATCAACCCTAAAACCTAGAAATGTCTCTGAAGATCAAATCAAACTAAGAGCATTCCCATTCTCACTTGATGGAGCTGCGAAAGATTGGATGTATTATTTACAACCCGAAGATGTAACTTGTTGGAACGATTTGAAATGTCTTTTCTTGCAAAGATTTTTTCCAGCATCAAGGACCACATCCATTCGAAAGGAGATATCAGGGATCAAGCAATCACAAGGGGAGTCAATGTATGAGTACTGGGAGCGATTCAAGAAGTTGAGTGCAAGCTGCCCACATCACCAAATCAGTGAGCAACTCCTCATCCAATACTTCTATGAAGGACTCACACCCATGGAGAGGAGCATGGTGGATGTTGTAGCTGGAGGAGCATTGGTGGACAAGACACCAGTAGCTGCACGAGCGTTGATCGACAAGATGGCCCAAAACTCCCAAAAATTTGGTGATAGAGGTACACCACATGTCAGGGGAGTACATCAGGTAAGTCCTTCTTCTCTTGAAAGTCATTTGATTGATACTAAGTTGGAATAATTGACAACTATGGTGAGGCAGATTTCATTGGCACAAAATACATCTCTACCCCCTCCTTCAAGGGCTTGTGGTATTTGCACTGAGACAAGCCACCCAACTGACTGTTGCCCACAACTCCAAGAAACAGAAGATTGTGCAGCAGTGTTCCCTGGGAGACCATTTCAGCAGCAACAACAACAACCATATCCCCAAAAGAAGTTTGATCCAACATACAACCAAGGGTGGAAAGATCAACCGGACATGAGGTATGGCTCTGGACAACAACAAAGGCCCCCTTTTCAACAAAACTTCCAGCAGCCTCCGCCTTACCAGCAGGGTTTCCAACAACCCCAAAGGAGATTTGAAGCCCAAGCATCAACAAGCCAACAACAAGGGAATCCCCCACCAAAGGTAGATTCTAATACTGATGATCTTTTGAAGCAAATTGTTCTTAATCAACAGAATGAGCTGAAGAGTCAAAGTTCAGAGCTGAGGGAGTTAAAGACTCAAATGAGCCATATTGCCACCGCCCTCCATGAACTTGTGAGTAAGAATTCTGGAAATCTACCTTCCCAACCCACTCCAAATCCAAAGGGGAATGTTAGTGCCATCACATTGAGAAGTGGGAAGCAAATGAACGATACATCTGCACCTACCATTCCATCAGGATTCACCTCAACTTCAGAGAATCCGCATTCCATACCAACTGATGAGCAATCCAAGGAGAAAGATAAAGGTAAGAAAAAGATTGATGATGTTCCTCCTAAACCCCTTCCTTTTCCAAATAGGGTTGTTCAAACCAAGAAGATGGCTGAAGAAGCAATGCAAAAGGAGGTTTTGGACACATTCAAGCGTGTGGAGATCAACATTCCTCTACTTGAAGCCATTAAGAAAATTCCAAGGTATGCGAAATTCTTAAAAGAACTTTGTACCAATCGAAGAGGGCTCAAGGGGAATGAGAGGATCAACCTTGGAAGGAATGTCTCGGCACTCATTACACCAACTCTAGCAATGCCAACAAAGTGCAAGGATCCAGGGACATTCACCATCCCATGTACCATAGGGGAGTTGCACTTCTATGATGCTCTTTGTGATTTAGGAGCTTCCATAAATGTGATGCCTCACTCTGTATTCTCTTCCTTGCAGTTTGGTGAGTTGAAGCCAACAAGAGTAGTGGTGCAATTGGCGAATAGAGCTACGGCATATCCAGCGGGAGTTCTTGAGGATGTACTTGTTCGGGTAAGAGACATGATCTTTCCAGCAGACTTCTATGTGCTTAACATGGAGGATGATCAGGTAAGTTCTCATGCCCCCATTATCTTAGGTAGACCCTTCCTCAAAACTGAAAAAACTATCATAAATGTAAATGAGGGTACACTTTCCATGGAGTTTGGAGATGAAGTTGTGCTATTTAATGTTATGGATTCCATGAAGTACCCCTCAGAGGACCATTCTGCTTTTGTTATCTCCCATTTTGAACCACCAAGTAAAAACATCATGAAATTGGATTGTCCTATGCTTAGGGAGATTATGAGTATTGGTTCTAGTTTGATGTCTAAGAATACTTCTACACCCATTTTTAAGGAACAAGACTCTCTAAGATTTAATTTTGAAATGGAATCATATTCTAATTTTGATCATGTGAACTCTGATTATGACATGGCTATTGAGTATGCTGATGGATTTGGTGCTTTATTCTCTGATTGTGATGATTTTTATTCTGATACTGATGTTCATTGTGCAGATATGTCTGTTGCATCAATTTCTCCATCCATACATCACCCACCTACATTGGAACTCAAGCCATTGCCCCCAAATCTCAAATATGCATACTTGCTCAGTCGTGATAGATTACCTGTCATAATTGCTAACAATCTCTCTTTTGAACATGAAGAAAAACTTTTGAATCTTTTGAGAGATAACATTAGGGCAATTGGTTGGACATTGGCAGACATATCAGGTATTAGCCCCTCCATTTGCATGCATAGGATTCTCTTGGAGGATGGGGATAAACCGGTGAGACAGCCACAAAGGAGACTTAATCCCACCCTCCTAGAAGTTGTTAAGAAAGAAGTTGAAAAATTACTTGAGGCGGGTATCATTTACCCTATTTCTGACTCACAATGGGTTAGCCCTGTTCAGGTTGTACCAAAGAAAACTGGTTCCACTGTTATAAAAAATGAAAATGATGAGTTAGTTCCTGTGAGAGTACAAAACAGTTGGCGAGTGTGTATCGATTATAGGAAACTAAATCAATCCACTCATAAGGACCATTTCCCACTTCCATTCATTGACCAGATGCTTGAGAGACTAGCTGGGAAGACACACTATTGTTTCTTGGATGGATTTTCTGGCTATTTTCAGGTTCCCATTGCAGCAGAGGACCAGGAGAAGACAACATTCACCTGCCCATTCGGTACCTTTGCTTACCGAAGGATGCCATTTGGACTTTGCAATGCCCCAGGTACCTTCCAGAGATGCATGGTGAGTATTTTCTCAGATTTCATTGAGACCTGCATGGAGGTATTTATGGATGATTTTACAGTTTATGGGTCCTCATTTGATGAATGTCTCTCTAGTTTGGGTGATGTGTTGCATCGTTGTATTGAGAAGAATCTGGTCTTAAATTTTGAAAAATGTCATTTCATGGTCGAAAAGGGAATTGTCTTAGGTCATATAGTCTCACAACATGGAATTGAAGTTGATAAATCTAAGGTAGACATTATTTCATCCCTCCCATATCCTACATGTGTGCGTGATGTTCAATCATTCCTTGGGCATGCTGGATTTTATCGACGCTTCATCAGAGATTTTAGTAAGATCGCTCTACCCTTATCTCGATTGCTTCAAAAAGATATTGACTTCAATTTTGATGATTCATGAAGGGTATCATTTGATGAGCTGAAGAAGTGTCTGACCACTCCACCAATCATACAGCCCCCACGGTGGGACCTTCCATTTGAGCTTATGTGTGATGCCTCCAACTTCGCGGTTGGAGCTGTGTTATCTCAGAGGGTGGAGGGACGTTCACATGTGATTGCTTATGCATCGAGGACACTGGATTCAGCCCAATCAAACTACACAACCACGGAAAAGGAGTTTCTTGCTGTCATATTTGCTTTAGATAAATTTCGTTCATATTTATTGGGCTCTAAAGTAGTTGTTTTTTCTGACCATGCAGCTTTGAGGTACCTCCTGAAGAAGCCAGATGCAAAGCCACGACTTATCCATTGGATGCTCCTTCTTCAAGAGTTTGACCTTGAGATAAAGGAAAAGAAGGGGTCAGAGAATTTGGTGGCGGACCACATGAGTAGGCTTACTCACACACTTGAGGGTGACACCTTGGACCAGGTACCACTTCGGGACACTTTCCCTGATGAGCATCTCTATACCATCTCAGGTACGCATCCTTGGTATGCTGATTTAGTTAACTACCTTGTTGCTTCTGAAATCCCTGAAAATTTAAAGAAACATCAAGTCCAAAAATTAAAAAGTGAGTCTAGGTTTTATGTGTGGGATGATCCTTACCTTTGGCGCATGTGTAGTGACCAAGTTATTAGGAGGTGTATTCCTGATCATGAGTTTGAGTCTGTTTTGCAATTCTGTCATACACTTGCATGTGGTGGAAACTTTGGACCCCAAGGAACAGCTAGGAAAGTTTTGGACTCTGGATTATATTGGCCTAGTTTATTCCATGATGCCCATGTGTTTTGTAAGTCATGCTCTCGTTGCCAACACACTGGGAATATTTCTAGGAGACATGAGATGCCCCAACAACCCATACTATTCTGTGAGATTTTTGATGTGTGGGGCATTGATTTTATGGGTCCTTTTCCTAGTTCATTTGGATTTTTGTATATTTTGGTTGCTGTTGATTATGTGAGTAAATGGGTGGAGGCCAAGGCCACCAGGACTGATGATTCTCATGTTGTAGTGGATTTTGTCAAGGCTCAAATTTTCTGCAGGTTTGGAGTACCAAAGGCCATCATCAGTGACCAAGGGACACACTTTTGCAATAGGAATTTTTCTTCCCTCCTTCGAAAGTATGGGGTGACACACAAAACATCAACACCATACCACCCCCAAACAAATGGCCAGGCTGAGGTTTCAAATCGTGAGTTGAAACAAATCTTGGAGAAAACCGTGCAGCCAAATAGGAAGGATTGGAGCAAGAGCTTGGATGATTCATTGTGGCCTTATAGGACAGCATACAAGACCCCCATTGGTATGTCCCCATTTCGGATTGTTTTTGGGAAAGCATGTCATCTCCCCATGGAAGTCGAGCATCGGGCATATTGGGCTATAAAGAAATGTAACATGGATTTGGCCCAAGATGGAATTCAAAGGAAGTTGCAAATTCAAGAGCTTGAGGAGATTCGACTGTCATCATATGAGAACTCAAGGCTCTATAAGGAAAGATCAAAAGCAGCTCATGACAAAATGATCCAACAAAGGGAGTTTCATGTTGGAGAGAAAGTCCTTCTCTATAGTTCACGACTGAAGTTGATGCCTGGTAAGTTGCGTTCCAGATGGTTAGGTCCTTATATTGTGTCTAATGTTTTTCCTTATGGTGCAGTGGAGATCACACAAGAGGAAACTGGAAGGATCTTTACATTCAATGGGCAACGTTTGAAGAGATACATTGAGGGACATCCTACTGATGCAGTGGATTTTATCACACTGCATGACCCCATCATCACTTGATCACATCAGGCTGTTCTTAACCATTTCACTTTTATATTATTTGTCCTATTTAAAAATTCTGCATTTCATGTGCATATATCATCTCACGGGTTCACATTGAGGACAATTCAATATTTTAAGTGTGGGGGAGGGAACCTTTTAGTTTAGTAATTTCAATTGTTTTCCTGTTTAAAAAAAACCAAAAAAAAATTGTGTGTTTTTCAAATTTTGTGTGTTTATTTTACAATTTTATGTGTTTTTTTGAAACATTTTGAGCTAAAATGATTCTCATCACCATTTTTAAATCCATATCAATAAGTGAAACAATTTACCCCTTGAAACTAAGCTTAAATGAATGCTGAAATGACTTTGTTTCAAGTTCAAATATTTAGTAATTTCATGAAAAATACGCTGAATTTTGAATCCCATGCCAATCTCACTGTCTTTATATTTGAAATCACTTTCCTGTGAGACTTCTAAACCATTATTTTCATATTCTTTACATTCACCTCACTTCTTGAGAGAACCAAACCATGCTTGATTTAACCAGAATTTGATCTATTCCTGTCAAAACTTGAGGGTTTGAGGTACATATGTTTAAATGATTGAGGCATTTGTTTGGTATTAAAGCCCCTATTTCAAAGAATCCTTTTTTATAATGGCCTACCTTGAATATTTAATCCTTTTATCCCTTGGAAGCCATGCACAGCCTGTTAGGTTAAGCCACATTACAAGCCAATTTTCCCTATCCAACCAACTCTTGAAGTGAAATTGCATAATCTAGTTGAGCTTAAGTGTGGGGGAAGTTGTCTTGGATTTTGCCACCACATTCTGTGATACTTTGGGTGGAAAATTAAATTCTGAAGAGATGTGTTTGCTGCTAAAGAAAGTAATTATATTGAAAGTTGTGCCTTTTCTGGATCTTTCATGACAAGTGAAGCTGTGCCTTTTTCTGGAGCTTCTAATTGAGGTGGAAAGTTGTGCCCATCTGGAGCTTTCAAGAAAATCATGTTGAGAAGATTAACATTTTTTTATGCTGAAATGATGAATGGTGTAAACCTTTCATGACTTTTCATGATGATGGAGCTGAATTGATACTATGGGGATTGAAGAGAAGACCATATTTAAGTGAAAATTAGATTAATGCAATTTTGCTTCAAAAGAGTCAAGCCCTCCTCATTCAGACTCATAGTTTTTCACATCTTAATCCTACCAACCGAAAGCCACAGAACAACCCTGAAAAGTCCTCATGATAAACATATGTCCTTGACTCACATCGGGTAGCGATTTAGGAATCTATCAAGCCTATGGTGACCCTTGTATGAGTTTGGATGAGAAAGACATCGCAAAAAAAATTGATATTTAAGTGATGAGAGAAAATTCAAGCGAGGTAAGTGTTTTGTGCATGGGAGGATAAATGAAGTGGAAATATATTGAATGATATAAATGGAGAACTTGAAATAAGGTTTTTTATGAGGCATGATATCTTTTTATTCTTGGTGTGGAATTGATTGATCTTAAAGATATGTGTTTTAAAATTGGTTTTGATTTTATATTGATGTTTACTTGAAATGAGATTTTGCTCAGGAGTGCAAAAGGGTAAGTGTGGGGGAGTTGATAAAACACTATTTTGTGGAATATTTTATTGGTAATAAATGATATAATTTCCTCACATTGTGTTAAATATGTTTAATTAGAAAGTATTTGGAATTAGATCATTCATTTGAATATTTGATGAAAATTCCAGTTTTACCCTTTATAGTTTACTGTAGTATTTCGAAGCTAAATATTTTTATATTTATTATTTGAATTTGAAATTTTGTAACAGTGTTACTAACATAATTATCTACAACTTTTATTCAGGACACTAAAGCTAAAGAGTGCATTTGGATGGAGTAAATGAGCCATTAATCCAATGGTGGGCTGGACTCGGCAGAATGGACATGGGTTCTGTATTTGGGCCATATATTATACATACGGGCTTGGATTGAGCCCAAATTTTGAGGGAAGCTCGGGGACATGATTTGGAACAAATAATACTTCTGGAAGGCCGGTCAATTCACGCGTTTTGGAGGTCAAATGGGCGGTGAAAGTTGGAATAAAATATTTGGCCGAGTTTTTCATTTCACACTTAAAAAGTTATGTATCCCTAGCCCTCACAAACTCTATTTAAAGGGGGTTTTAACTCTTTGAGAGGGCTGGTAGAGGCTTTGGGAAGGTGTGGCCGAAAGGGTGTCTCTTGGGAGCCCCTCACAACTCTTGGAAGAAGTAAGCCTTTGTGAAAACCTCTCTTCCAAAAAGGCTCTCCTCTCTCACCTCTTCTTTGTATTTCTTTTCTTTCATGTTTGTTTCTTGAATTTTTCTTCAAATAATATTCTGTGTTCATCCCTCTTCTTCTTTTCTTAATCTTCTTAATTGGGTTGGAATCAAGAGTGGAGACAAGATTGGGTTCTACCCTTTCAATCCGTTGCTTATGCAAAACGTCTCCACGATGACTACACCACCCATGGAAGAGTAGTTCTTTTTAGTAATCGATCAACCTCTATCCTTCTTCATTCATTTATTTTGAATCAATGAGCTACTGTAATTCACATATTATGATCTATTAATTGAGTTTTAAATTTAAATGAAACTAAGAAAGCAATTTAATAGTTAACACAAAACACGCGAGGTCAGGAATTGTGTGAACTGTGAGAGCGCAACCTTAACCGGTAATTCAAAACCACATGGGATCAATTTGTAGAGTTCAAATATAATCCCTAAACTCAATTAATCCTCATTTCCAGAGTGGTTATGTGCCTTAATTTACCACTGACCATAAGCTAATTTTAGAACATCAATCAAAGCAGGGTGTTGCGATTGCATGTTCCGAAGTTAGCCTAAGGTTAAAATTCATTTCAATCTTCGTGGTAAAGTTAATTCTCGTAGGGTTCAGGATTTAACAAATTAAGGGATCATAATTAAGTGAATATTAATTTAAATGATAATGATTAATAAATGATTGAAGAGGTAGAGTTAGATCGATTACGTCTTTTAAATATTGTCTAAACAAACATCTTCTTGTTGTGTCATTCTAATCGAAACTTCATTTCAAAATTAAAAACAAAAAAAAATGAAATCTTCTTTCAGAAAACTTCTTCTAGGTTAATAAACTATATAAAAAAACCACCCCCATCCTTTCAAGTAGTTATTTTATTCTCTTTTATTTTATTTTTAGAATACCTCTAATAAGTAGTTAAATTCACTTCCTCCTTTGAGAGACGACCTTGGTCAGCCACTCTGCTGCACCTAAGTACCCCAAAATCACACTAATCATTTGAGGGCGCCCATGACAGCGCTCTTTCAAATGGACACCGGTGCCACTCCTGGAATGATCTCAATAGATAATTCCACCTCACACTCCGGAGGCAAACCTGAAAATTCCTCTGGAAATACATCCCTGAAACGATCCACCACTGGAGTAAAGTCCAACTATGAAGTCCCCTGGTCATCCAGATAAAGACTAGAAATCTGGGTCATCACCCTTCCTAGCCCATGATGCTCGAGTCCTGCTCAACTCGCCTGAACATATCATTCGCCTTTATGAAGAAAAGATTCACCCTCTGGTGAAATGAAACTCACCCTGCGGTGATAACAGTCGATGACTGCCTGGAAGGGAACCAACCAGTCCATCCCAAGAATGACACCATAGCCTATCATCTCTATGACGTAGAGATCCCATAAGAAATGATACCCTAAAACCTCGAGAGGGAACTCTCTACACTGATGTACACTATATGTCCTTGTCCCCAAAGGTGTTTCTAGTTTCAATGAGTCGGCAGAAGAAAAGATACAGAGCCCAAGGCTCTCCATGACAGCAACAGAGATAAAGTTATGTGTAGCACCAGTATCGAAAAGAGATGAAGATAAAATTGAGGCTACTAAAATCGTACCTTGAATGGTAGAAGGTCTGGGATCCTACTCCGGATAGGTCTATTCCATGGTGAAAGACTGGCCTGCACCGCGGCCCTGCGACCCTACCTGACCGCTCTTAGCTGATCCACCCTGCTGATGCTGAAGGACTGGTGGCTGAATGTCATGGCCTTGACCTCCACCTCAGCCCGAAACGGTTGGAAGAACTCCAGTTCCCCAGCTGGTGTGAAACTGGTGGTGCTGCTCCTAAATGAGGAGTCATAGAAGAACTCTCATCACCAACTACTGGTGAGAAAACCTGGCAGAAACGTTGAAGGTGACCCATCTTTCCGTAAGATCGGCACTCCATAGGGTCTCTCTGGCACTGCGGCCCCGTGTGTCCTGACCAGACACACTGGTATCATATCACATGGCTGCCTGATGATGCATCTCGCTTCCTCGGATCACCGCATGTAGACTCCCTACGGTGCTTCTTACTATCATCTGGAGGAAAACTAGCTCTGGAAGCAGAACCACCCTGGATTGCAGCTCTGGAGTCTCTCATATTGTGATCCACAATCAGTGCCTGGTTGACAATGGAATTGATGGAAGTCAACTGGAAGAGATTCACCTGCGAGCAGATCTCCCACCTAAGACCATCCTAAAACTTCCTTGCTAAGAACATCCCATCCCCACCCCGAAGGGGTGTGAAATGCTGCAGATCGGTGAAACGAGAGGAGTAATCCATAACAAAAAGAGTACCCTACTCTAAGCTCATGAACTCTTGGGCTCTATCGGCCCTCAGGGTCTCCGGGTAGAATTATTCATAGAACACGCGCCAGAACTCCACCCAAGCCATAACCTGCTGATGACCCGCCTGTGAGATCACGTCCCACCACCTCTTGCCAGAGTCTCAAAGCATGTAGGTAGTGAGATTGACTCACCTCTCTGGAGGTGTCTCCAGATTCTCAAAGATGGTCAACATGGATTCCATCCATGACTCTACAGCCTGAGGTCCTCCTTCCCCCGAGAAAGTGGGAGGATGTTACTGCTAGAAAACCCACGTCAAGTCTACCATAGTCATGGTAGGAGGTGGTGCTCCCTGAAAGGTATGCATTATACTCATAAAACCTTCCTTGAACTGCGCATCAGCACCAGCAACTGGTATGACATCCAGTGCCAAGGCTGGCCCGACTGGAGGATCGGCAGGAAGTCCCTGATCAGCCATATCTGGCGTCTGATCACTGCCTGACAACTGACGTACAACCGGAGGACATCTCGGAGGCATAGATCTGAAAGATCAAAACATACCTTAGATTAGGAAAATAAGGACAGAGAACCAAGGAGTAAAAAATGAAAATAGGAGAAGGAAACATACAAGATTTACAAAACAAGACTACATGGTGTGTACTTAACTCTGTTTCCCTGCCTGTATCTCCTTGCACGGATAACCCACACATTCTTCTTAAACTGAGACAACACGGCGTGTTCCTAGTGGACATGGTGTGCAGTAGACATGGTTTAAACGACCTGTGTTTCTAGCTACACGGCCGACTATACGACTGAGACTACATGGCGTGTTCCAAACAAACATGGTATGTACTTGAAGATTTTTCCCGACCCGTGTTGTTGGCGACACGGCCAAGTACACGGATGACCCTTATACAGCATGTTCCGAACAAACACGGCATGTATGGAAGAAGATAACATCAACCCGTGTTGCTCGTGACATGGCTGGGTACCTGGAACAAGACTACACGGCGTGTTTCTATCCAACATAGCGTGTTCTACTCGAGCTTCCCCGACCTGTGTTGTTAGTTACACGACCAGGTACATGCTCACTACTACAAGGAATGTACCTATCGTACACGGCATGTTCCTGGTGATTTTCACAACCCGTGTTTCTACTCACACAGTAAAGGACACGGTTTAAAACTACACGGTGTGTATATATAAAGTACACACCGTGTATTCTGGGATTTTTCTGGGCAGTAGCTCTGAAACTGCACCGAAGCCCAGAAAACACTGAAAATAAGGCATGATGGTGCCAAATTCCGATCTGTGAGGGCCCATACTCCCTGCGAATCAAAGTTTGGCATCCAATACAGTCATATAAAAAGAAAAACAGGTCAATGATCCACCAATTTCCTATTCAAGAGGCCCATAACACCTCAAGAATAAAAAATTGGCATTCATTCAAGCAAAGTACAATACAAACAGTCCTCTATCAAGCAGCAGAGATTCTATCAAAGCATCTATCATAACAGCATGAAAAATCTACACAAGTCTATCACAACAACATGCAATCGCTAATGCACCCTAGATGGCATGGCAAGAATGAATGGCAAGTGATTTATAACAAGTGTCTATATGATGCATGAGATGGAATACCCTCATCTCATCGGGTTGCGACAGAAATAGAACCGAAATAGGAAAATAACAACAACACAGAACAACTGAATCACTCTAGGTAAAATCATATCAACCGTAAATCTCAAAAACAGAAAACTACAATAAACGAGGTAGTATGTATTTTCCATATACACGGGTTAGCTACTCCCGGGCATAGCTTAACACCAAGTACCGGATCTGTCCTATCCCTGGCTAAAGCTCCAAACAGTAAGTCAAGATAAAGGAAACCCTTTGATACCACTTTGTAATGTCCCGGTTCCAGAAGCCACCCAGAGGTGCCTCGTGCCCGGTTCGCCACATGACCTCAAGCGCATTTCCCCAAATGCCAGAGGCTGTCGACTAGCAGAGAGGGTCTTGGTAAGTTATTGGGGAAACTATGCCCTCATTTGGTAAGGTATACAAAGAAAATAAATTAACAGTAAATAGCAGAAGCAGTAAACAATATGAAACAACTGAAACCAAATAGTGGAATCAATGAATATATAGTAATGATGATAATGATGCAGCAGGTACAAGTATCTAAGGAATGAAGAAAACACAACAATGTGCGGAAATACAAGTAAAAACAAAGTACTAAAATAACAGCAACTCCTGCAGCATCGCAAGCCTAAGCTTGGTCCCTTGCTCTCCAGCTCCAAGAAATCAAGTACCGGAAGTCGAAGGGCGCTTGCCCTTATCTATACCTGCAACAACAAAGTCTGCTTGGGCCCAAAAGCATGTCCCAAATAGGGTGTGAGATACAATCCCAGTAGGCAATCACCCAAAGATCTGTGCCTAACAGTCAATGAATACAAGGCAAGTAAAAGTGCAGGAAGCAGTAAATAGAGAATCACACAGCAGCTACAATCCATAGTTCTAGCATATAAAGTAAACAAGTAAACAACCAACAACAAGTAGAAAACTGGTAATCCTCTGGGTAACTCTCACAGCCTAACCCCTATGGTTTAACCTACAAGTACTAGCAACCCTCTAGGAGGCACACACAATCTCTCCCCTCTAGTTCAGCTAAGAGTAGACTTTCTGATGAAGCACTCACCATTAATTCCCCCAATAGTCTCGTATCATACTAAAGGCTCTCTGGGGAAGTACTCAACGTCTCATTCCCCCTGTGGCCTGTGTCGAGGAACTATAGAATCTCTGAGGAAGCACTCATCATCAATTCCCCCTGTGGTCTCGCATCGTATTAAAAGACACTCTAGAGAAGCCCTTACGTCCATTCTCCGTATGGTATACTGCACTAGGTTCTCACAGTCCAGTGTGAAATAAACATTCATAGCGCGCGTATCGGCCCAAGTAAACCTCAAGAACTACTTGTCTATCAATCTAAGGCACAACATCATAACAGTACAACAGTTCCACTATCCTACAACTAGGCATGAAAACTGGAAAAATGCCTAATAAGAAAAACATACAAGGCGAAGCAAAATAATACAGTATAGATTATCCAATTTTTCAAGCAATGATCTCTACTCAAGAAATCAAGCAAAGCAGACAAACAACAGGGGCAAAACAGGAAACCCACGATTCCTCGTTCAAGGGAATTGGTGTAATTTGCACAAAATATTCACAGACTTCCTACAGAAAGTCACAAACCACCTACCTTGGTGTTAGGAGATCAATATACGTGAACCACGACGATTGATTCCCCTTAGAACGTCAAAGATCTGAGAAAACGCCAAATACGCTCAACCCACGGTAACTTGGAAACGAGGAGGAAACATGGAACAAGGATAAAGAAGAAGAGAGAACTCACCACTGTTATTCCAACGCAATCAACGGTGATCGATTTGAAGAACGGATGAAGGAACGAAAGCTCGTCAAAGATCTGTGGATTCCCGGTTCTCTCGAATGAAGAATCTGGAGAAGAAGAGATTTTCGTCGATTAGGCACAACCCCGGTCCGTTTAATGAAAAAAAAATTACACAGCGTGTACTTTTAGAGTACGCGGCATGTACTAGGTTTTTTCATACTCCACTTTAAGCGGCCTCCATGTCACCCCTACACCTCGTGTGTGTGGCCCGGGCACAGACAGCACACGGCTTCGAGCCGGAAAAGAGTACACGGCGTGTACTCAGAAAGTATATGGCGTGTACTTCAAAAATTTCCAAAAACTCTATTTTTCTCAAAAACTCCCGAAAAGGAAAGACAAACCTGAAATGAAGATCCAGGTTCTTACAGATACCACTCATCCTATTACACATATTCACAAATCATTGTATGGAGATATGAAATAATGTATCTATATTTATATCTATGTATATGTGTATAATAATAAAAATTATTAAGAAATAATTTTTTATCAATTGCTATAAATATATTAAATTGGAACAAATCATGAAAGCTAAATTAAACTCATTTCATAATTTCTATAAAAATTATAAAAAAATCAAGTGATATTAAAATAAATGGAGTTCTTATACCTAGTAATTGAAGAAAATGGTAAGCATTGTTTGATTTTAATCCATAGTTGTATGAAGGATACTTCAAATTTAGATCATTTTACCATCCATGCACTATAAAAACTCAACCTATTTTTCATTTGTATTCAGCAACTTACATGATAAGTGGGAAGAGTTTTTTGCAGTGCACAACTAGAAGATCTATGCAATCAGAGTGATAAATTATAATGAATAAGTGGAATGAATGTGAGGGTGAGGGATAGGTTGAAGTAACAATGGATCAAGGAAAATGATATTTGGTAGATAATAAATTAGGTAGATCAATTAAAGATAAGATCGCTCGTATGCACTATTCAAACCCTTTGAGAAAACTAAAAAAACAGAGATGTTCAAGGGGGAGAGACGGATCACAAGTCACATACCTTGAGTTTTGAAAGTGTCAATTCATCCAAGATGTTTGAGGGAGGGAAACAAAAAACGATTTAGTCTTGATAGAGCTTGAACGATGTGAGGATGGAGAACTCTCTTAGGGTTCTATTTAAAAGATCAGGAAGGGTTTTATCAGTGCTTTTAAAAAGTAATTTTCAAGTGGGGAAACTCTTCCCTTATCCATACTAATCAGGATCGAATCCTCAATAGGTACAAGATTTGTGAGTCTTTAATTATTACAATAATGTTTCTTTTGTTGGGACAAAAAACATGGAAAATTGAAGATTTTATTTGAAGGCTCTCTTTCACTTGTGGATTCAACGATTGGAAGTTTATTCTTTTTGGTCATGGATAATTTCACGTCCTATTTCCATTAGAATATTTGAAACACAAGACCTGGGGACTCAGGCTAATCTTCCTCAGGCCAATTATGATCTTTCTTCAAAACCGACATCTTAGTTTCAATCTGTTTGTATTGTGAAGCACAAGTCCCCAAGTCTAGGTTCGGATTTATGTTTTAAGATGGATTTGGTGGCATCCTCACATCTTATTCAATATTACCTTAGCAATTGAAACTCCAATCAAACTGGACCGTACTACATAGGAATAAATTTATGGATTCATTGTGTGCTTCCTAGTAGAAATAGAACTCAACTCAACCCCAATTGATAATGTGACTTTTTTCACTGCTTACTATAGTTTTGATTTAAATATTTGGTATGATAAATTACCCCTATTTTTTAGTAGCTAAAAAGTCATTGGGAAAACTAAGGAAAGATATAGGAAAGGGGCTTATTTTGTATTATGTAAATTTAAATGGTATGTAGTGTCAGACTGTATGAGGAAAAAGGCTATTAGGGATGGAATCATGGTAAATGAGGAGTATGAGGCTATTGAACCATCTATATTTTATGGAAATGTAAAGAGGATCTCCTATACTAACATGATTGATGATGTGAAGGGAAAATATGGGATCATTTTTTATGATATAGGACCTTTTCTCTGATTTCAGACAGGTAGGAGAAGTGTAGGATGTGGGATGACATTACTAAGGAAGCATCTACACACTCCAGTGAGGATATTATACCTTCTGAAGAGGATGGGAAATTGGATACATCTATGGGTGGGAATATAACCTCCTATAAATACATGGTAACTGCGTCTACTGGGTCCTCCTTTAAATATTTAGAGGATAACTTTTTTGTTGTCTAGATTAGAGGAGGACCATTGGATATGAATGTTGAAATGGTTGAAGACTCAATGATTGATCAATCTCCAGATGAAGATTCCATTTAGAGCTATACTGATCAACTGATTATGGAAGATAAGATTATTTCTTCTAGGGACCATAAATCTAAGAAAAAATAAATATTGAATCTCCTAGGATAATTAAACATATGAAGAAAGGTAAGGGTTTTCCAACAAAGGGTGTTCGGTCTTTCCCAGAGGTTTTCACCTATGATCAGAATGATGTGTGGGGAGGTGTAGTGGATCACAAATTAGTGATGTAAGGATCCTTATCCAAGTGAAAGAAAGTAGTTTTGGATAAAGAGGAATTCCAACCAGTTATCCCTCAAAAAACCAAACTACATGATGCACAATTATAGGATGTGCAGGTTGTGGACCCTACGGCTTCAATGCAAGATGGAACTATGAGGAGTAATGTTAGTCTTGAGGGAAGAATGTGGTATCATCTTCCCCATTTTAATGATTTTATTAAAAACAAATATATTTCTTTTGGAAGGGACTCTTGTGAGAAATGTGTCAAGGAACGTGCAAGCAAATCCATTATTATACGTCTGGATAATCTAGAAGGTGAAAGGATTGTTGCTTGAATTAGTGAGGAGGTAGTGGAATGGTATTTCTTATAGCTTGAGGCTACATTTTCTATGATGGAACTGAATGTATTTGTTTTCAATGATTTTGTAGAAATACAAAAGTTATTATTTATTAATCTCGAAGATGGATTGCATACCAACATGGAAATGGATTTAGGGATTTATCCTGGAAGTTCATGATCTCTTCTACTCTAGTGGGATCATCTGATTCATCATCAGATGAAGAATGCGAGGCTCCTTAAAGAGACAAGACATTGAGACGGGGTTGACTTCCAAAAGGTAGAGGAAGACACCCGAGGAATTTGGGATCTAGAAATTATTCTCGCCTTCTTTTTAATTCTTTCATGTTGTTGTTTATATATTATGTTGTGTCTCACTTGACTCTCTTTTTCATTGTATGCCTTTACTTTTCTAATAAATTTTGGAATCATGGGTTTGGTTTCAAACCCATGGTTGAGCCATTTGAGTAAATATAATAAATATATTTATTATTTAAATATATTTGTGGTAATTTTATAATTATTTAAATATATAATTATTTATTTATAATTATATAAATAATTTTTAATATATATATATATATATGTATTTATTTTCTTATTTTTTTATTTATAATTATAGATATATACTTTTAGAAATATAGTAAATATACATTTAAAATATATATTTATTTATTTTTATAAATATATTTTTAACATTATTAATGAATATATAAACTTAAATGCTTGAATGTTGAAAATGAGTGAAATTGAATAATTAAAAATGAAGACTTCAAAAATATTAAAAATGGATATGTTTTATTAATTAAAAAATTATTAAAAAACTAAAAATGAATATATATTAAAATGAAAATGTATACATATTAAAAATATTAAAACTTATTAAATTGATATGTATAAATGTTAAAAAAATTCAAAAAATGTCAAAAATTAATAAATATCAAAAATGAAAAAAAAATATTAACTAAAATGATTAAATTAAAAATGGTATTAACTAAAATGGTATTAAAAATGATTAAACAAAATTAAATAAATTACAAAATATTAACTATTTAAATTAAAAAATTATTAAAATTTTCATTTAAATAGATTAATTATATAAATTTCATACATATTTTAAATGTTAAAGTTTAATAAACAAAAACGAATAAATATTATTCATATAAATTACAAAAAAATTGAAAATATTACATATATAGTAAATACATATATTTATAAATAAATATTACAAAATGATTAAATTCCAACAAATATAAAGATCAATAAATATTAAAAATGAATAGATAATATTAAATAAAAGTAATATTAAAAATGAGTAAATAGAATTTAATATAAAAAACTCTTTTAAAAAATGAATTCATATAATATTAACTACATGAATTGTAAACATGTACATAAATGAAGGAAATATTAAAAAATGAATTTAAATAGCTTCATTATATTAATTTCAAACATTTTAAAAATATTAAAACTTAATAAATAAAATTGAATAAATACTAATCATATAAATTAAAAACATATTAAAAATAACACTTATTAAAATATAAATATGTATAAAAAATTAATAAATTTCAAAAATATTGTATCAAAAATGAAAAAAATATACATCAAATTCAAAATAAGTACATGTTATACATACACATATACACGTGTTATATACACATATATGTACATTACACATACATGTTCACATATAGGTACACGTTCATACATATGTACACATATAACATCTATATATACACATACACAAAACAAACATAGAGAACATAATGCATACATATATGTGCATATAGACATTGATATAAATATATAAATTCAAATACCGCATATTAACAATACATCATTTATATTTATATAATTGTTTAAATTATTAAAATATATATATTAATATATCATATTTCTATTAATTATATACATGAATTTTGTAATTAATGAATATAAATAAACACTATTTTTTAAATATAAATATGATAATTATATATATTAATAATATTTTTTTATTAAAAGTTTTTATCAGTGTTAAGAAAAAAATCGATGAATATGAAACTTTATTAGTGATATAAAATGAACTCATAAATGATATACTTTTATCATCACTTTTTTTAGAACTGATAAACGTCACCTTTATAATCATTTTTAGCTAGCACTAATAAATGTTACCATTTTATCAGTGCTTTATTTTTAGTACTGATAAAATCTAGCACTGAATAAATCACTGTAACACCGCAATATTTTATGAAATATTTTTTTCAAATAAATTAAATTTCTTTGATAGGTTGCATTACACTCAACACCGAGTTTTAACGAACCAAGACAAACTATTAATATTATTATTTAAACAAGACCATTATCACTAAGTTGTTAAACTTTGAGGAATGAATAAAAATAAGAAAATTTTAAATATTAATTATAATGGTTTTATATAAATAAAACATATTAATAAAAAATTCTTAATTTTTATTAAAGTCGTTATATGTTTCGAAAATAACATTTTCTCAAGAAGATGTTTTTTTAATTATTTTTGTGATCAATAATAAAATTAATTTTTTATACTTTTAGAAAATTAATTTTATAAAATAAACTTAATTTTTGAAATCATAATTTCAAAATTATCTTAGGGTGAATTTTTAGGATTTTTCTGAAAAGATTAATTTTTTGATGAATAGTGAAAAATACTAGTTTTTATTGAGAAATGTGTTTTCATTTAAAGAATTTACAAGGTATATTTTTGTTTTAAAGTGGATTTGAAAGTAAAAATAGTTAAATTATATTTCAATTAATACAATTTAGTTTTTTAAAATAATTTTCATATTTAATTTTGATATAAAAACTTTTAAAACTTTTGAACATTTTCTCTTTGGAAAATCGCTTTCTCATCGTGTCAGCAGGTTTAATTGTAAATTAAATTTTTCCATTTATGCGAATTTAATTTTGAAAAATATGTTCCATATTTTTAATCATAATAATTTATATTATATAATAAGGAAAAATTATTTTTTTTTATCAAAATAAATAAGAAAAATAGGAAAAATTAGTTACCATAGTTAAGGTAAAAATGGGTTTACCGAGAGTTAAACTAAAATGATATATGTTAAAAATAACTCAAAACTTATAAAAACCCCATTTTATGGAAATATTTTTACCTCATAATTTCTAATTCTTGATTATGGTCCATTTTAGAGCCCTTTGGCATGTGAAAAATATGGGTACACCTTTTTCTTTTCAAAAATTACAAGTGTGTCACTCACCTCACTTATAAAAGGTCATCCCTTCTCATATCCTATTCACACATTAAAAATAATTTATTTAAAAAAAATACAAAAATATATTCATCACTTCCCTAATATAATTCTATAATCATTATTTTTGTTAGAAAACCAACTTAATAAGGTTTTTATTACAAACCTAAGGGGGTTATCCAAAGAAGATGTAACGTTCTTTAACAAGCATTTTTATTTTATTTCTTCCTCCAACCCCTTAAATTATTATTAAAACATTATGATATAATAAAATTAGTATCTTAAATATACTATTATGTTGTTATGTTAAGGGAATTATCTACAAACATCTCCACTTCTATCAACTGGGATATGAAATCATCATTCATGTGTTCGACAGACTACTGCCACAAACCAATGTTATTAATTTTTCATAACCACCTCTCATGGATGGATATAATTATGGATTAAATGATTATATATGATATTTATAATATTATTATACTCATTTAATTATTATGTAAAATATACCTCATTACTTTCTATTCTACGGTAACATGATAACGTCACTCGTGTGTACGACGGACTACCGCCTCGCGGAGTGATGTGATTCATTCACACTTTACATGTAAGGTAATAAGGATGGGTTTAATGAACATATGGGATAGATATTACATAAAAATTATTTTTTAATGGTAATATATTTTTTAAATTTCTTTCTTTCAATCCGTCAAGAAAATGGAAACAGCATTCATGCATACGTATGACCTACCGTCTCTATGAACGATGTGTTTCATTTTTCACCTATAACTTTTATATATTTCTATAAATAAATATATATTGAATATATAGGAGATTAATATCATTTTTTAAATTATTTATATTATGGAATCATGATAAAATTAAGAGTACCAAAAAATTAAAAAACAAAACATACATGAAAAACAAAGTAGTTATTGCCTGAAACGTGGCTTTAACATGGAATTGTTAATAAACGGGTAATAAAAGATCATAAGTAAATCATATATGGTATGATATATATATTAATGGTTCTTTAATAGATTTATAATAAACTTATATTTATTATATAGGATGTTTGAACATGTATGAAAGAATTCGATACTTAAAGAAAGAGATTTCTAGTCTCTCTTTTATTTCTAGGAGACTTGTGCCATAGTCACCACTCATTTATTTTGTGTGGTTTATATACTACCCCTTTTATATGTTATATCATTAATATACTTATTTTAATGATATTTAAAGTTTCATTTTATGTTATTCTTTAATGTGGCTTATAATTCAAGAGATTACCAAAGTAGTAAGGGATTTTTGTCTCAATTTGTCTTCTTTGGGACATATGTTATGTTGTGAATCTATATTTTTTATGAGGTGTATATAAAACCCATTTGAAATTTAATATACTGAATTTATTTATTCCCATTATATTCTAATTTTTATTTAATGTTCTTATTTCATGGGGCTTACGATTCAATGCTACCAAAGTGGTAATTGTTTTATGATATGATCTAATAATTTATCAGGATTGTTTATGATTATGATTCCAATGATGAAATATTATGATTTATCTCTCAAGAAACTAATTAATTTTCTTCTTCAATGGTTATTTCATGAGAATAAATTTTTTCTCTTCATTTTTCTCTCTGTATGTACTATGATTCATAAAGAATGTTTTTAAAGTAAACCGGGTTTATTTCTCTCTTCGGTCAAAAAAACTTTTTTCTTCCATATCAATGTTTTCTAAAAATATTTTCAAAAACAGTTTTAACATTACCAAAATGATTTATTTAATACTCTTTACCCATTTTTAATTTTTAAAAAGTTTTTTAAAAGGAATATTCATGTCATTTTTAAAATAAGTCCCATTTGGATTTTACCAAAAATGTGAAAGGAATATTTATTTTTAATGCGTGCAATATTTCCCACATCTTGACCACTCAATGTTTTAATTATTAATTTATAATTTTCAAAGTTTATTTTTTAAAAAAAATATTTTGAAATTTTTTTATGTTTTAAAATGTGTCTCAAAGTGGAAAGAATATTTTTCTTAAGAAATGTTTTAAATATTTTTTAAAGCCTCCTTTATATGTTTCCAAGGTTATTTTTAAATAAAAGGATTTTGAAAATATTTTATGTTTTAAAAAGAGCTTTTAAAATTGGAAAGACTATTTTCCTAAAGTAATGTTTCAAGTGGTCTTTCAAAATAATTTTTCATCTAAGATGATATCCTTTTATTTAACTTATGATTTATTGGGGATACGATCCAAGGACACCATTCTTATTATTTATCTGAATGGTTTATGTTTATGATGATCATATGTTTATGAAACTCATTTCTCTTCCATGGGTTATACCATGATAAAATTCTTATGAAACCCTCTTTTTTCCATGAATTATTCTTTGATGAAATCATAAAATGATTATAAAACCTGTTTATTTTTCATGGGTTGTGTTATGATGAAATACTTATGAAACCCATTTCATTTCATGGTTTTGATATGATTAATGTTTCATGATCTTGTGGCACACATATGTATAGTTTTCATTATGTGATGGGTGGGACCTATATTTCCCTCCAATGCATTGGGTAAATATTTATATCTTATAAGATAAATAGGAATGGAATAGGGAGTAAACCCAGTTAAATAAGGGACTCTATCCACTATGATAATCTTGGGAGTGAACATTGACTACTATGATGGTTTAGGGAGTGAACCCAATTTACTATGATATTCTTGGAAATAATCCTTGAACTACTAAGGAAGTGATTTTTTATGTCTATGTGTATGCCACAAATCTATGTATTATATAATGTTATGCTCTTATAGTTCATGTTATTTGATTATATTATGATTCATGTCATATGAACTAGAAATATTTATTCCACGACTCAAGTTTATGATATATGATATGTGAGGTATGGTTTTAAAATGTTATTATCATGTTCTCATGCCTATATTCTCATGATATATTGATATATCCCTTGTTTACCCTTAGTGAGAATCTGAGATCACCCTTTCTTATGTTTCCTGTCTATAGGTTATGATTAAAGGTATTATGTATGATATTTCTAAGAAGGTTGATGGTTGTGAAGAACATAGTGGGATATGGCATAGCTCACTTATGAACCAGTTGTTTATGTGTCCAAGTTTCCAAAGTCACTATACCTTTAGAATCCTCATGTGTGTGTTTGTGTAATGTAATGAATCTTCATCTAAAAATATTTAATATATATGTATGATAATTTTGGGACTTTACAAGCATGATTTGTGGTGGTGACATTTCGTAGACGACCCACTCCACGAGGGGAAAATCAATCCCCTACTTTAACTGGCCTGCTAGATCTCCTCGTATCCCCACTTTTGGCTATACATAGCTCCGCTACCTATACCACCCAATGACACTACTCAATAAATAATACCTCAATCCCTCAAATTATATTATGTTATCAACGCCTGATTCACTGCACCAAAAAATGATGCCAACCCAAATATGTTTACCTCCATCATAATTGTATGTCAAAGTCCATCCTCAAAACGTTGTACCTTGGTGACCTCATCCCCTACCAAAGTTGGTGAAAATCCATGAAAATATTTGAACCTATATAATGATTCATAACTGATGACGTCCCATTCATTGGGTACATGAACTCTTAGGCTTTATTATTTCTCAACATCTCAGGGAAAAAGTGCTCAAAGAAAATCACCTTGAAGTCCTTCCACATCATCCATTCAAGCCTACCTTTTGGAACATGTACACCCCACCAATATTTTTCTGGTCTACAGAGTATATACGTTGCAAGTTTCACACTCTTCCCTAGAGGCATCTCGATCTGATCAAATATAGTATGTATCAACTATGGATGACAACAACTCGAGTACCCATGAAATTCAGGGCATCCAAACCCTAACCCATTTGTTTTTTAAATTCATTACCCTAATCATTCCCTATTATATTTTTTTAACTACCCTAACTCTTTAGTTTCCTAATTAGAAATTCAAATATTTAAATTTTATTTATAAAACTATAATAAACATGTCAAAAAATTAAGTAAATGTATTTTATCATTGTACTTTATTTAATAATATATAACCAATAAAATCAAATTAATAATTTACTTATAAATATAATATGAACCAAACTGAAAAAATAAATATTTTTTTGAAATTATAATGTCATTTAAAAATTTATTATTGATGAATTAATGATAATTTTCATAATTAGATTCAGGTATATAGTACCCCAAAAGTATTATCCTAACCTTACCCATTTATTAACTGGGTTTTCAATTTTCTACTCTAACCCTATAAATACCTATTTAACTACTACCTTAACCCTAATTGGGTTGTGTCAGATACCTGGTTAACAGGTACCCATTTTTATCTCTAGCATCGACTCAATCCAATACTCCACTGCCTATGGTTCGCTATCTCCCTAAAACAAAGGAGGATGTTGTGGTTGAAACTCTTTGATCAAATATGTCATAGATGAATTAGAATACCCTAAAAATGTATTACATTTCTGGTTCCATTTTCATCAACAATGGATGAAATACATGACCTACTTCCAATGGATGGTTCTCACCACCTCATCATTAGACCATGCAACATTTATTAGGAATATCCATTTCTCAGTGTGTGATCAATCACACAACACATGAAAGATATCATTTACGTATTCTTCATGTAGAAATATAATTTTATTCCTGCACTCGAATTGTGTTGACAGAGTGATAATTGTGTCATATATTTTGCAAAAAAGTGTGTGTCACACCTTTTTCAATGCAAAAATCTGCACATCAAAAGAGTTCTCCTATTTTAAAACTAATTAAAATATAAAAATGACTAGTATACTCAATTCAAACATACGCAAACATACCCATATAAAGGTTGTTAGGGGGCTCATCCAGAATGTAAAAAATTATCAGAAAGCCTCTCAATTATCCAGATTTCTGCTATCATCAACCATCACAGTGTTTTTACTATGTATTGGTAGAAAACACTATCCTCATCATTGTATCATGTTAGTTTTCATTGAAAACCCTTTGTAATAAAAAAATTAAATTGTTTTTTCAGTTTATTAGAATTCATTGATAGAATAGTGAATGAAAAATTATAGAAGTTTTTTAATTTATTGTTGTATTTTTTTCATCAATTTGAATTTATCATATATGTTCACATTTATATTAATTCAAAATTTAAAATTATAATTTTTATAAAAAACATGGATCGCAACATATCAGAAAACCAGGTTACTGGATCACCACGGGTGTATAGTCGGGGCTGCCCTGACCTGATTTCATGGTTCCTAGGGGTTTAATCAAGTTGATTCAAGTCGATATAGTATATTACTCAATCTAGAGATCAATAAAAAATTTAGATACTCGATACTCGACTTGAATCGATACAAGTTTGAATTTGAAAGCACGATCTTGACTCGATTTTTGAAATGAGCACTCGAGTTTGGGTCGATTAATATCAACTAATGATATTTTCTTGATTATTACCCAAACTTGAGATAAACTATTCAATATATAAATATAATTAAAATAAATATTTTTTAATATTAATAAACCTCATTTAAGGAACTTTAAAAATACATAAAAAAACATAAATAATATGACAATTATATTAACAAAAAATGCCCAAAAAATAATTTTTTTTAATATTAATAAAAATCATTTAAGGAAAATTAAAAATAAATTAAAAATATAAAAAATCAAAGACAATATATTGTGCATGGAAAGAACATATTCAATACCAGCATCACTCCTTTCACTCCCTTCAACATCTTCTGCTGACATCTTTGCATGTCATTTTGAGTTGTAGTGTACATGTAGAATAAAGCAATTGAAATAATAAATTAAAAATATTGTAATATTTAATGACAGAATAAAAAATGTTCAAAAGAAAATTATTCAAAAATGACAGACTTTAATGCTATATAGTAAAAATAAAAAAATAAAAAAATTAAAGCAAGTATACAATTTTTTTAAAAAAATCATCATTCTTTCTAATAAAATATATAAATACCCATGTGAGTGTGTAGGTGTGTACTTGGGTTTCCCCTAAATATATTTTTTATCAAATATTTTTTTGTAACATGATTGAATTTGGTTGTATTACTATGTCTTTCTTACAACAACAATAATCAATTAAATGCCCATCATTGAAGTAGTGTCACTCTAAATGACCCAGAATGTACACATACCCAGAGATGAAATACATAACACTTTTCATTTCATTTATTAATTAAAGAACTAAAAAAATAAACATGTTACCACATACTTGTTGGACAAAAATCCCTCAAGGTAACTTTGCAGTATTTTTGGGTTGATTGTGTTTGTTGACAAAGCAGGTTTCCATAGATAATTGTCGAGTTCCCGAGAATTTGTTGACAATCCTTGTTGACAAAGAACAATGGAAATGGAAAAGACGATCTGGAGGTGGTACAAAAGAGCAGTACAAGGTGGCGCCATTTCCCAGTGCTTGCCAAATTTTTGGGGTCCAAAATTTGGAGTTTGGTGAGCATCGCGAAAAGTGGATTTCCATGAAGAGCATAATTTCATATGGCAAAGGCATGAATTTCGCGAAGATAGGATTCATGGTTTGGAAATCGCGACGACCAGAAGAATGGAGGTGGTGAGTCTTCGCGATTACGTCAAGCTTCGCGAACGGCAGAGGCTGAAGCGCATCGCGGCGGTGAAGGGCTTTGCGAGGGAGCTTCGCGGCGAAGGCGCGAATGAATGTTGGGCTTCGCGAGGGAGATTCGTGGAGAAGTCGTGAAGGTATGGTGACGGTGATTCTTCGCGACTACATCAAGCTTCGCGAACGGAAAATTGTCGTGGTGCTTCGCGATTTGGACAGAATTCCGGCGGAATCTTTGGAGCTTCGCGATTTGAGATGACGTGGCGTTGACTTCGCGCGGAAGGGAAGAGGGTCGGTGGAATCGCCTATAAATAGAGGTCGACCCCTTCGAGCGAAGTAGAGAGAATTTTCAGAGAAAATCTATTGCTCTCGGTTCGCGGAGGTGGTTCGTGAAGGCAGTGTGCTTTGCGAAAGGGGAGCTTCGCGGCGGCTATTTTAGCTTCGCGAAAGGCGTGTGCTCCACGTTGGCTCAGTGAGCTTCGCGAGATAAGTTGCTTTGAAACGAGTTGAGCTTAGCGGGAGTTCTTCGCGAGAGAGCTTCGCGAGAGAGCTTCGCGAAAAGGAAGGAGCTTCGCGAAGGCTTGTTGAGCTTCGCGAAATTGGGAGCCTAGCGAAGTTGAGTGCTTTGCAGAGGTCTTTACAAAGGAATTGCCCAGTGTTCAGAGGCAAAGAGGTATTCATCAGTGGATGAAATTTGGACATCAACAGAGCATCTACATACAGAGAAAGATGCATTCCTTAATGCAAATGAAGAGACCTACAGGTCTATAAACTGTGAGTGACTCCCTTCCAAGAGCAGTGAGCTTAGGAAGAGGAAGAAGGTGATCCTCTCCACCGGCAGTGAGCCAGAGAGAGAGAAACAGGGAGTGACCCTTGGGAAAGCAGTGAGCTGACCCTAAACATTGTATAGGCAGTGATCCTGGGAATAGAAGTGATCTAGCCCGAACATTGTAATCCACAGCTAGTGAAGTCTAGTGGAATTTGGTACGAACCGACAACTTGTCGGCGTATGCTCCTTGGACGTAGCCCTTAGCAGTGAACCAAGTAAAAATCTTTGTGTCTGCCTACTTACTTCCCTGCATTGTATTCAAAGCATCATCATCAGGTAAAGGAGACAAGTGATCACAGTAACCACACAAGTGCAAACAAAGTGACCCTTGTAACAAAGAGGTCAAGATCCAGTGGGGCAGAAATAACTTTGAAAAATAATATCCATACCCTGATTCACCCCCCCTCTCAGGGTATATAGGCCCCTATTGGTCCTAACAATTGGTATCAGAGGGATAGGTTGCGTTTATCAGATTTGTTTGCTCTGACTTGGTGTATTCGATCTGTGTGTTTAAAGAATCAGTCTGCTCTTATCTCGGTGAGCCATGGCAAAGGGAAAAACATCCAAGAAGAAGCAGATGTCAGGTGGTATTCCTCAGTGTGGAAGTGTGTATGGAAAAAGTGTGATTCAATTAAAAGAATCAAACAGTTTACTGAAGGAAGGTCTGGATGAATCTGACAGGGAAAGGATTGATTCACTCAATCATGATGTTGGAATGAGTGAAGTACATGAGCATCAGAGTGATACTGAAACAGAAGAAGAAATTGAAGGAAGAATAGAAATGCGAGCTGAGTTGGAGGCTTCTCTTGAGGAGATAGATGTTTGGAGAGAAAAAACAAAGAAATCCAACAAAGTTGTTCACGATGCCAAACTCTATATGCAGCAGTAGGAAGAAGAGAAGTCTGAGTTGATGGAAGAAATTGAGAAACTCAAGTTATCAACACGAGAGAACTCAGAATCGGTTAGTGAGTATAAGATTAAGATTGAAGAATAGAAAAGGGAGATCGATGGCTTGAACAGAAAAGTGAAAGATCAATTCAAAAGCATTGAAGAACCTAATATTCCAAGTGACGTTGGAAACACTGAAGAAGCCAAATCTAAAGATATCTGGATCAAGGGATTGGAGATTGAGGTCAACAAGCTAAAAGGCTTAAATCAAAGGCTTATTGATATAGTTACTGACCTAACAGAGAAGAATGATTCAAATGCTGAAGAGATGCAGAAGATGGCTAGAATGAAAGGAAAACAAAAGGCTGGTGATTATGAAGAGAGTCAAAAGTCAGATGAAGCACAGAATCTTAAAGCCAGAAATAATGATCTAGCAGCACAGTTTTCTGCAGAAGTTCAGAAGAATCAAAGGCTACAACAAGAGAATGCATGTTTCTCTGACTCTTCCGCTCAAGAAAAATTGAAGGTAAAGGAGCAAAATGACATGGTTGATAAGCTGAAGCATGAACTGGAAGATGAGGTGAGTAGAGGGAAGCTTCTCAAGGAAGAACTTGATGTCCAACTTGAATCAAGGGATATGAAGATTCAAAAGTTGGTAGAAGAGATAGAATCAGTCAAGAAGGAAATAGAGAAGTCTAAATCCAAAGATAAGCCCAAGTTTAAGGATACACTGAACTTGCTATTTGATCATCCTTCGACTGGTGATGATGAAATGAAAAGCAAATTTGCTATTTCTGAAAAGAGGCAGGGACAAATTTTCTCAGCTCAAAGACCATACAGTTTGGGAAAAACTGGTATTGGGTTTGATGAATCCCCTTCCGTTCATGATAGAAAAAGAGCTGCGAACAGTTCCAGATGTGAAAGAAATCCTATAGGTGCTGGAGGTAGGCCTAAGAGGACAGTTACAAAAATTATTGGTGACATGTGTTATTTCTGTGGGATTCATGGCCACACATCATGCTTCTGTTCAGAGGCTCTGGAATACATTTCAGGATGTGAAAATAGAAACTGTAATAAATCTGAGAAGAAGAGGAATCATCAGGAGAAATTAGAGAGGAGAGTCTCTCCGAGGAAAACATTCATCATATGTTATTTCTATGGAATAAAGGGACACACAATGAGTATGTTTTAGGAAGCTCAGGAGCCCAATATCAAAAGAGGATCTCAAGTTGCATCAACATCTCAGCAGAGAAGTGAAGAAATGAGGTATGTATTTGATGGAAGATGTTTCATATGTTCTGATTTTGGGCATTTGGCAAGACATTGTAGCAAGAAGAAGGCAGGGAAGGAAAAGGAACATCAAAGGAGATTCCTCACTCCAGTGGTGTCTAATGAGAAATCGTACACTGGAAGACAAAGTTGTAAATTGGAAAATAGGCCTAAAGCCTCAGGAGAATCACATGGAACTTAATGAAAAGTGTATCAGTCACCTCCTCTATCTTACTCACAACCGCTCTCAAGGAGAGAATGTGAACAAACCTGGAAGATTAAGGGGATATCTACTCCAGTAGTGATAAATAAAGAATGCATTGAAAAATTCACAAGTCATGTTTCTCAGCGAGAAGTGAAGGAAAGAGGAAGCCCCCTAAGATGGGAGAAGAAGAAAGGGAAGATGCCAAACAGAGAGGTTATTACTCAGAGAAATAATCAAGGAAAATGGAATTTTGGTAGAACCTCAAAGAAGGAAATGTGTACTAGCGGGTTTATACCCCAAGCGGTGAGAAAGGCTGAGCCTAGAAAATCTACATATCAGAAAAAGGCTTAGAATGTAGGCAATGAATGTCTAGTCATATGGCCAGAACAGTTGAAGTTGGCTAGGCAGCTGGAGGAAGCAAGAAAGAAGTGTGATTCCCTCCAAGAAAAAATCAAAGGGTTGACCCGTCAGGATCAACCACTATCCTCGTTTTGAGGATTTGAGAAACAACATCCCCTCTCCCTATATATATAAATGTTGTTAACTGATGATTCATGTGTTTCAGGTTTTAGGGAGATACGATCCATGGGGTAGTGGCATCTAAGGATGCGAAGTGGAGAAGTGATATGCTCTAGAGTTTCAATTGATTCAAATCAGGTAGCAAAATTGAAAATGAAAGGGAGAAACTGAGCACAATTATAAGTGATTGTGTTATTAGCTTTATCTCTTGTTTCCTACACCGAGTTACAACTCAGTAGGCTTAGAGATTTGGTTAATGGCTCGATGTTGAGTGCCATATTAGTATAAATGATGCATGTGGAGAAGAATGGTTATGGGTCTCTACCGTTGTTCCTAACAGATAGAAGTGTAGTGTAACACAGGGGGAGCATTCTATATCCAAATCAAATTCAAGAGCCATCAATGCAATAATTGGATGACTCGACTCAGGTTTTTCCTATTGAGGGAAGAAAGAAACACAGGGAGAATCATCAATAACAATGCATTTCATGCTTATCTATTTGCTCTAACAATATGGTATCAGCTGACTGTTTTCAGGATACCAAGAAGCTGCAAGAGAAAATCAATGGTGTCTCAACAAAGATCTGAGAAAAGTAGCTGAAAGAAATGAAGCCACTGAAAAATGAGTCAGTGAACAACTTCCTGATGAAAGTGTTGAGGAAGAAATCAACACAGGGAGAAGAAGTGGCTTATGCTGATTCAGAAGAAGACACCCATGATAAACATGAAAGTGTCTAGTTTGTGCCTATAAGGAAGCCAAAGAGCTGAGCTGAAACGGATAGATAGAATATCATTAGTGATCAGTGAGCTCCAGTTCAGACAAGAAGAATGGAATCACTGCAGCAGACATCATTACTATCACAGGTTGAGCCGAAATGCGTTGCTGATGCAGCTGAAGATGAAAACTCTGTTCATGCTATGAATAAAATGCTTGATCAGATTGTGAAGAACCAGATATGGGAGATTGTTTCGAGGCCAGAAAACAAGAATGTCATCGGGACTAAATGGGTCTATCGCAATAAGATGAATGAAGATGTCACAGTGATTCGGAACAAAGAACGACTAGTGTGCAAGGGGTACTCCCAGATCGAGGCAATAGATGGTGATGAGACATTTGCACCGATTGCATGGCAGGAGACAATCAGATTATTCCTAGCCATTGTAGTGCAAAGAAAGTTCAAAGAGTTCCAGATGGATGTAAAGACAGCATTTCTAAATGGGTTTCTGGAAGAAGAGGTGTACATTGAGCATCCATATGGTTTTCTCATTCATGAGGATGAGAAGAAATTTTGCAGGCTGAAGAAGGCGTTATATGGGATTTAACAAGCACCAAGAGCATGGTATTGAAGGATATATCAGTATTTGAAGAATCTTGGTTCTCAGGTTACACAAGGCAGGAATGACACATTCATTTCTCAATCCAAATATGCCAAGGAGGTTTGGAAATGATTTGGAATGGAAAATTATAAGGAGATGAAGACTCCAGTTTCTACCCGGATAAAATTATCAAAAGATGATAATGGCAAGGCAGTTAATATCACAGAATACAGGCAAATCATTGGAAGTCTGTTGTAATTAACCGCAACAAGGCCTGATATTGTTTTCGCCACATGCCAAGCAGCGAGATATCAAAGTAATCCCAAGGAAAGTCACATGCTCGCAGTGAAAAGAATACTTCGGTATATTAAGGGCACGGTGGACTTCTTCTTGACATACAATGACAAATCTCAGACAGAGTTATTGGGGTACACTAATGCAGACTGGTCCGGTTCAGCGGATGATAGAAAATCAACGTCAGGTGGTGCATTCTATCTTGGTGGATTGTGTATTTCTTGGCTAAGCAAGAAGCAAGATTGCATTTCATTGAGCACCGCAGAAGCTGAGTATACTGCGGCCACTCAAGCCTGCACACAGTTATTGTGGATGAAGTAGCAGCTTGAAGATATGGGAGTTGAAGTGAAGTCTCCGATCGGAATCCAGTTCGACAACTCAAGTGCTATAAATCTTAGCAAAAATCTTGTCCATCATTCAAGGACAAAGCACATTGAGATTAAGTATCATTTTATCAAGGAGAAGGTTGAGCAGGGAATCGTGAAGTTGGAGTACGTGCCTACAGAGCTACAGGTTGCAGACATTCTGACAAAGGCCTTACCCAAGGAAGCTTTTGAGAGGCATCGACTGGCTCTGGGAGTTCAGTCGATTCTCCGCACTTGAAATAGTGTGGATGTGGGACCCCCCCCCCCCTCCCCGAGGTATGATGTGTTTTCCCTACTGTGCTAATGTTTTCTCTACTCTGTTACAGACTGCAAAGGAATGACCTTTGGGTTCGTTGACAAAGGGGGAGAAAAGTGTTTGTTAAAGGGGGAGAAAATAGTGATTTTTCAAGAGGGATACAGTGTGGAGAGTTGATAAATCATAATTGATATGGGGATAAGCTAATAGGTGGAGCAGCCAGAAAGGGGGAGCAATGAGAAAGGGGGAGAGATTTTTAAATCTGATGATGCTAGAAGTGATCGGTCAAAGCATAGAAATCACGACAGCTGAGGATCGTGATAAAAGCAGAACAATGGTGTTGGAATGGTTTGAGACGGTGTCCAGCTATCAACAATTCGTATCAACTTAAGAATTCACCAATTGGTATCAGTGTGGTTCAACAATTGGTATCAATTTAAGAATTGGTATCAGGGTGGAATCGACAATTGGGGTCTGACATGAATTGATTAATTGATGAACTTTTCATACTACTCTTGTTTCTCACGCCGAGCATTGCTCATGTGGGCTTAGAGTACGTGTTAAGTGACTCCTTGAATGCTATCAGAATCACAAGAGGCGAATAGTGGTAGTGGATGGAAGAAGACTCAGTGAGGTATCAAAGTGCAGAAAATCTTTCTGAGCAGAGTTGTGAAGAGTTGTCAACAAACCCAAAGGGGGAGATTGTTGGACAAAAATCCCTCAAGGTAACTTTGCAGTATTTTTGGGTTGATTGTGTTTGTTGACAAAGCAGGTTTCCATAGAGAATTGTCGAGTTCCTGAGAATTTTTTGACAATCCTTGTTGACAAAGAACAATGGCAATGGAAAAGACGATCTGGAGGTGGTACAAAAGAGCAGTACAAGGTGGCACCGTTTCCCAGTGCTTGCTAAATTTTTGGGGTCCAAAATTTGGAGTTTGGTGAGCATCGTGAAAAGTGTATTTCCATGAAGAGAATAATTTCATATGGCAAAGGAATGAATTTCGCGAAGATAGGATTCATGGTTTGGAAATCGCGAAGACCAGAAGAATGGAGGTGGTGAGTCTTCGCGATTACGTCAAGCTTCGCGAACGGCAGAGGCTGAAGCGCATCGTGGTGGTGAAGGTCTTTGCGAGGGAGATTCGCGGCGAAGGCGCGAATGAATGTTGGGCTTCGCGAGGGAGCTTCGCGGTGAAGTCGCGAAGGTATGGTGACGGTGATTCTTCGCGACTACGTCAAGCTTCGCGAACGGAAAATTGTCGTGGTGCTTCGCGATTTGGACAGAATTCCGGCGGAATCTTTGTAGCTTCGCGATTTGAGATGACGTGGCGTTGACTTCGCGTGGAAGGGACGAGGGTCAGTGGAATCGCCTATAAATAGAGGTCGACCCCTTCGAGCGAAGTAGAGAGAATTTTCAGAGAAAATCCATTGCTCTCGGTTCGCGGAGGTGGTTCGTGAAGGCAGTGTGCTTCGCGAAAGGGGAGCTTCGCGGCGGCTATTTTAGCTCCGCGAAAGGCGTGTGCTCCGCGTTGGCTCAGTGAGCTTCGCGAGAGAAGTTGCTTTGCAACGAGTTGAGCTTCGCGGGAGTTCTTCGCGAGAGAGCTTCGCGAAAAGGCAGGAGCTTCGCGAAGGCTTGTTGAGCTTCGCGAAATTGGGAGCCTAGCGAAGTTGAGTGCTTTGCGGAGGTCTTTCCAAAGGAATTTCCCAGTGTTCAGAGGCAAAGAGGTATTCATAAGTGGATGAAATTTCGACATCAACAGAGCATCTACATACAGAGAAAGATGCATTCCTTAATGCAAATGAAGAGACCTACAGGTCTATAAACTGTGAGTGACTCCCTTCCAAGAGCAGTGAGCTTAGGAAGAGGAAGAAGGTGATCCTCTCCACCGGCAGTGAGCCAGAAAGAGAGAAACAGGGAGTGACCCTTGGGAAAGCAGTGAGATGACCCTAAACATTGTATAGGCAGTGAGCCTGGGAATAGAAGTGATCTAGCCCGAACATTGTAATCCACAGCTAGTGAAGTCTAGTGGAATTTGGTACGAACCGACAACTTGTCGGCGTATGCTCCTTGGACGTAGCCCTTAGCGGTGAACCAAGTAAAAATCTCTGTGTCTTTCCGCTTACTTCCTTGCATTGCATTCAAAGCATCATCATCAGTTAAAGGAGACAAGTGATCACAGTAACCACACAAGTGCAAACAAAGTGACCCTTGTAACAAAGAGGTCAAGATCCAGTGGGGCAGAAAGAACTTTGAAAAAGAATATCCATACCCTGATTCACCCCCCCTCTCAGGGTATATAGGCCCCTATTGGTCCTAACAATACTTCACTGGTTTTTCACCATGGATCCAGATTCCAGACTCTTCCAAGCATAACTTTAACTATAGAAACCATTAGGAACCCACTTAAGCATTATTTCCCCTGCCAGTGTATGCCTCCATAAATTTTGAAATCATCCTTCATTTGATTATACAAATAGAGGATCTCCATAGTAATTAAGGGTTTCCATTGGTGAAACCAAAGGATCTTTATAGTTTATAGACCTCAGGCCCTTGGTGAAACCAGGAAATGTCAACAACACTGACCTTTGAAATTTTACAATGAAAATAATAAGAAGAAAATAAAATGTCACACAAAATATAAAAAATAAATTCAATTGGGAACCTAATGACATGTACATAACCCTAATTTTTAATCCCACCCAATAATATTTTTTGGTTTTTTAGAAAAATAGAGTAAAAACCCTAAGTAATTCCATGAAGTATAGTCATAAACTCATTAAATGTACTTAAAAAATGATATTGTTTGGTTTCTAAAAAAATAACACTAAAAACTACTTAAAAAATTTTGAAAAATAAATATTAATAGTATATAACCATAAAATAGAAGCTATTATCATAGGTTGCATGCACTACAGCTTTCATTTGAGTTTCATGGAAATTTAGAGAAACTAGATTACCACACAATCTAAAATTTGAAACAGAGTCAAAAAAAACATAACGATGTATTGAAACTATAATATAGACCACCACAAAACAAATGTTTACTGAACATAATTAAAAATTATATAAATATAATGTTTTAAAAAAGTGTTCATAAAATTATAAATATATATATATTATAATAATAACAAAATTGTAATAAATATATTTAAATAATTATAAAATTATAATAAATTTATATTAATAATAAATATATTTATTATATTTATAATTATATATATTTATATATTAATAAATATATATAAATATATATAACTATCTAAATATGGCGGTGTCAGGTGAGAGTTACAATAATGGCGATTTCTAAGGCTTGTGGTCGATGGCATTTCCTCGAGGCCTGAAAGTTGATCTGTTGGTTGGAGGACCTCTTCTTGGTTCTCCAGTCATTTTATCCCCCTCTTAAAGGGTGAGGATGATGCTCCACACATCATGGTGAAGTTATTTGAGTATCATCGGTTCTTCTTGGACCTCAAACTCTAGTACAAATCTAATTACCTATAATAGGTCATTGGATGTAGTGGAAGCAAACTCCAAAATCTTGGAAGACTGAATTGATGTGTGTAAGTTTTTAATTCTTGCATGTTTAATTATATCACAAGAGGAAAACTCATGGAAGCTTTATGAGTTGTGGAACTGGATTTTTTGTATTTGGGGTTTTGATGGATGGAACATTTTATCGATTGTAAAGGGGTTATACCATCTCATCTTCCCATCTTAGGACCTTAAGATTAGGGTATGGGGTTGTGGCCTTATCTATCTCTCAATTTGTGGATTGGGCTGTTTATTTTGGTAGCCTAA
This sequence comes from Viscum album, assembly GCA_963277665.1. Taxonomy (NCBI): domain Eukaryota; kingdom Viridiplantae; phylum Streptophyta; class Magnoliopsida; order Santalales; family Viscaceae; genus Viscum; species Viscum album. Next base: position 406,417,323 of record OY728134.1, read on the forward strand.
AATTCTATGGGATTTTTTTTTTCCATTAGCGTTCCCATCAAATTTGTTAGGGAGACAGAGTGTGTTATATTAGAGCAGCTTACAAGGGTACTCGTTGAGGTAGATTTCTCCATCACACTGATCCAGTCTATAATCTTGGTTATTATAGGACACCATATAGAGATCTAGGTTGAATATGAGAGTAATCCAATTCTATGTAATACTTGTAAATACATTGAACATAAGTTTGATAAATGTCAAAGGAACTTAGTTTGATCATACTACAAGAAAGATGGACACACTTGTAGTGAATGCAGATTTAGATGCAGGATGAATTTGGATGTAGGTACTCTAAAAGGTGATGTGGTGGATGGGATAAAGTAGGTATGACCCTCATATGCTAATTCTATTAAGGTTTCTTGCACTGGGGGTCTGGTGTAGACAATGACAAGGGCTTGATAAATGTGTAACGGTCCTCTATTGTGGAGGGTATGAGTTCAAGTATAGAGAAGACTCATGTTATTAAGGCTGCTACTAGACAAAACAAAACTAAATTGACAATATATCACAGGGTATCATGGGATAATCTAGTAAATGAGGAGGATTAAGTCCAAGGTGTGAGTATCACTGAAATTTCAAAGGATAATGAGGCCTTATCTGGTCAATCCGGTCATGAGGATGTTGTACCGGATAAATTTGATTGTGACTTGAGGTGGGAAGCACTTCTAATTTCTAAAAGAAAGGGTATGGTGAAATTTGTTGATGAGGAGGGATTACAATTGGTATTTCCCAAGAAAATAAAGGCCCCATCACCTCTGGTTAGGCAGGTCTTTCCTTTACAGATTGACTTGTATAAAGAATAGGTCATTTTGGATCTTATGGAGCCTCCTGCAATGAAGTTTGGAGAACATGTTATGGGGGACTGTCTACCAGACTCTCCCTCAAAAAGGGTAAAGGATAGAGCAATGGATAATGAGGTGTTTGAGGAGGATGTATCTTCCCCCTTGTACTTTGGCCCTAATAAAGATAGAGTCACTCTGGTTGATATCTTATTAGAATGGTTTAGGTACCGAGTGAAATCAACCCTAAAATTTATTAATGAAAATAAACAACAAACATGAACCACCAAGAAAGCAGAACATAAAGCACTACCAATCCAAGAGAGTGAACTCTGGCAGCTGGAAGGATCCTAAGAAATGTAAAAGAGTAAGGCACCTGAGAAGTCAGGGTGGTCCCCAAGGAAGGGGTGGTAGGCGCAAAGGAAAATTAACTTTAATGGTCCTCTTATTATGTGGCACTTTTGTGTCATTTCTTGTCACTATTACATCCTTCTTTCTATACCTTGTACTTCTCTTTTTTAATAAATTTTTTGGGACCATGGGATTTCTATGGTTCATCCTATTTGGGTAATATATAAATATATATAATTATATAAATATATTTATATTTATATAAAAATACTTATAAAAATATTTTTTTATAATTAAAATTATAAATTTATAATAAATATATTTAAATAATATATATTTATTATATTTATAATTATATAAACTTATATATTAATAAATATATATAATTCTATATATATATATATATACTAAAAAAGTTTAGGGTCAAGCCCCTTATTATTAAAATGTAAGAAAAAAAAGCACATGAAAGATGGAAGGGAAAACAAGGGTAGGCCCACATGCATAAGAACTCAAGAACAAGTCTATAATCATGATCAGAGTCCTCATCATCAGCAGTAGTTTCCCACTCTGATTGTGAGTTCCTTTGAGTGAAGAGCACAAAATAATTTTTCTTAAGATTTTGTTACTTTAGAGTGAGTCCCTAGGAAGAAGACTCGGTGGACACATTTCTGCCATGCCCTCATGCACCAGCCCAATCATCACAACCACATCCTCAATCATGATTTTTTGGATGTCGACCCTGCTTCCAAGTCTTGTCTTGTTTCCAATTCCCTCCCACCTCTTTCCTTTCCAAATCAGAAGTGCTCTGCTCCTTAACATTAAGGTTCACAATGTTCACAGAGGGAAAATCAGTTTCATTGGAGCTACCAATAATTGATGTTTCCTTCACACTAGACTTAAAAGTAGGAGATTCATATAAGTTAGAGGTTTCTTGCACCATACCCATGTTCTTCGAAGGGGATTGTCTTTGGTCCAAGGTATTGGTACTCACCACATTCTTCTTAGCAAGATATGAGGAATCTAACACCAACTTAGATTTACCCTTCCTCATAGAGGAGGCAAAATATTATTCTTAGATCAATTCCTTGTCCACTTCATCTTTAATAGCATTTTCAAGATGCTCCAAATCATCAGAAGTCATAATAGAATCGACATGTTCCAACTCACCTACATCATTGACATATTCTTACTTTTCTGTATTATAAATATCAACATTATTTGAAATAAAGTCCCCATATTTCCCAATAAGTTCATGTGTAGGATGCATTGTTATATTGACCTCCTCCACAAAAATATTAGCCCATGTTTTCTTCCCTAGGGAGGAAGAATAATCCTTCCCACCATGACTCATATTCAGGTCATCTCCATGTTGTGAGGTAGAGTTAATTACATTCCCCCTTACTGAGTCTCATCATCAATCGACTGTACACTAGTATCCCAAGTAGATGCCTTCAAAAATGGATCCTTCCTATTAAAATTATGTTCAATGTGTCTATGAGTTGAACAGTAGGAACAAAACATTTCTCTTTTGCAATTCAATAAATCATGACAAATTAATTTACAGTTCAAACAAAATTTCAGAACCTTCTCATATTCAACTCTCAATTCAATTTCCACAAGATCAGTGGAGATAAAAATTTTATCAGTCGTGGTGGAGCTAATTCAAACTCAACCATAAGTCCGGAATAGTGTTCAAAGTGAGAAAACTCGGTCTCTTTGTCTAATTTAATAAGAATACCAATATCAAGAGTGATATCATATAAGATATTTGGATGACACGAAATCCATTTTAAACCAAATATTTTCACTCAAAATTGAGAAGATGAACTACGTACCCCAAATGGGTTGAAATTACTATCCCATTCATAGAGATACATGATGTCGACCTTGATTGAAATTGAACCATACCCCCATGCACACATCTTCAAATCGTTAGATGGAAAGAGGATATGAAAAAAAATACTTTGCTCAATGAAACACACCTCCAGTTTCTAAATCCCCAAATTGTCGATATACACCAACTAAGTCATCAATTTTCCATGGTTTTGACCCCTTTGGCAGGATTTATTTTTTTATAATCAAGTGTTTACCTAGATTCAGGCATTTAAAGACTGCATCGACATCATCTCTAACATGCATATTATTTCCCTTCTGATGAATTTCCCCAACAACAGAATCTTTATAGGGAGAAAATGCATTGAAAGTCACACCAATGGACACCAGATCCACTACCAACACTAGATCCTCCTTTAATGGTGGCTTATCAGGGACAAAAGAGGTCGTGCGGGAGTCAGGGACATAAACGGAAGATGAATCATATCTATGTGCATCAAAATGGCATGGATCAAGGTCGCTTGATCTTCCAAAATCCACTACAATGGCTAATGATCGATCATCCAGCCTCACATCCAGAACCCACACCAGATCTAGCCTCATTCCCAGACTCACATCAATGGAAGTACTCCACACCAGATCAGAATGATGTGCATCATCCCACAGTACAACTCCCAGATCTGGAAACCAGGAAACATCATGATTTCTCTCTGTGGTCAGATATGGTCTTTGCGCATCCACATTCAGACTCGCATCAGTGGAAGTGCTCCGCACCAGATCATAATGATGCGCATTGTCCCGCAACATAGCTCCTAGATCCTGAAACTAATCATCATCATGATTTCTCTCTATGGTCTGATTCGAGACAAACACTCAATGATTAGATCTTTCAGGAAGAACTAGGTCAAGTGATTCATGAGGAGGTTGCCGCCTCACCTGCTCCTCCATGTCTCGACACTCATATATATATATTTAATTATATACAAATATTTATAAATATATTTATTTATAATTATAAATATAAATAAATATATATATATATTTGTAAATGAGATTTATATTACAATAAGTATATATATGTGGGTGTTTGTGTTAATAATTTAATGATGGGGGAATGAGAGAGGGAGCTCCTGATGCTCCCTAGCGATCGGGTAGACATAATCCATCCAAGAGGCTTAAACCTCTTCTCTTACGATTTGAATAATCACTTTTCTTGTCAAATCTTGAATGACATGAACAAGGTGAAGGTCTGTGGTGAGGAAGATCTGAAAGATCTCTCTTCCTTTTCTAGTTTTTTGAGTGGTTCATTCTTCTTCCCAAAAAACTGATTTGCACGATGAATCATTAAAAGGATCTACCTCTCATGTTTCTACCTCATATGGAGAAATTTCAGAAAGGATATAGCTTTGTAAGAACTCTTTTATTTATCGTATTTCATTATTTAAAGGTATGAATCCCTGTAAAGTGTCTGATATGGTATCCCACTTAGCTTCTATTTGGGGATTTTATGATTTCAAGTGCATGTCTCTAGGATGAGGGGTTTTTCATATGATTTTTTCCTTTACTGGTTTGAAGGGTCAAGCATGGAGCTTTGGATCAATCAATTTAAGACGAGGAACTCTTAAGATCCATGAATGGAATTTAAATTTTAATATTAATGAATTTAAAGACACCTTTTCTAGGGTTTGGATAAAAATTTATGGATTAAATTGGGTCTTGTGGAACTCTAAAATCCTATATGATGTCACTTCTGTGATAGGTATACCAATTCGGATGGATTTGGAAACTGAAAAGGTTAGTTTTATTCACTTTAATATAATACTAGTTGAAATAGATTTAAGTTCTACCTTGATTGATAAGGTTTTCCTCTCCACTCCCCAAGATGAAATCAACCTTTGAATTGTGTATGAAAAAATTCCAATGTATTTTGATTCTTGTTGTATCATTGGACACTCAAGGTCCAACTATAGATAAAATTTATTTTGTGCTAGATTTTAGTTTAAGGGTCGTGATGAGCTGAATTGCAGAAGGAAGGGTGGTAATAAGTCTGCCCATGAGAAAAATATGAATGAGGTTACACATGAATCTCCTAGAAGAAATTTTATCTCTGAGAGTGTACAAGTTGATAAAATGGATCAAAGGTATGAGGATGAACATCAGAACATGATTTGTATTAAAATCCATAGGTTGGAACCCTCTAATGATATTCATAAGGATGTTGGATCCCTTCATCCTCTTCAACTGTATGACAAGCCTAATGTAACATGGGTGGATTTGAAAAAGGAAACTAACTCAGCTATTGTGGGTCTTTCTTTCAAATATTCCCAAATTTGGGGCATAGGAGTGGAACATGGAGAGTTAGAATCTGATGACAATAAACTTGAAAAGGAGATTTCAACACAAAAAGAGGCTGATGAAAGACTTTAGAAGGAGAAACTTAAAGTTTCTTCAAAATTTCATAAAGTAAATACCAAGTTAGAAGTTGTTACTTTGATGAAAATTAATAATAATAGAGCTTACATTTTTAAGGATCAAGTAAAGTCTTTTCCTGATAAAGGGATTGAGAAGGTTTCTTCTTATTAATCGAAGTCAAATGAATCGATGATAGCTTATGCTGCTACTGATCCCACTATTGGGTTGATGAAATCAAAAGAATTATCCAGTTATGAAGGGGCTCTGACTACTACTCACAGTAAAGAAACATCAAATATCAATGTGGAGATGACCCCTAGATTTGACATGCTCACTCCCTACTATGAGCTTATTTTTCAACAGGGTCATGTTTTTCTTCCAAGAGAGAATCCTACTCTAGCTTCTAAGATGATTATGGAGAAAAGGCTATGGATGCGAATGAAAAATCAGCCTCTATTTTTATTTTTATCCTTGATTATACTCAGACTGTTAAACATGATGAAAAAACATTTCCTACTGTTATGACATTGTAGTACTTGGGTATGGTTAATACTAGCTCTCATGTAGGCAAGGCATCCATTCGAATGCATATGTGCACTATTTCAAAGCCTAGTTAGATCAAGCAGGTGACTTATTATTTGAATACTGGTGTCATTAAACTTCATGTTGATCCAAGTTCCTTTGCACATGCTCTAAGCAAGGTTGCATATCTCCCTGTTGATCAACTGGCAGTGAGTTTAGATGAAGTCGAAACAAAGGAAGTGGTGGTTCCAATCAGAAGTTCCTCTCAATATTTGATTGGTAAGTTAAAAATTAATGTTAGTATATATAATTCATTTGATATGCTTGATGCGGCCAGCGATGATGATGATGGAAAAAAGAACGATGGTGCATTTGGAGATGAAGTCATAGAGGTTGATGCTGCTTAGCTCTCAAATTATGGTGGTGGACTATGGATGCAAGTCAAGACTTGGGGGAGGGGATAACAACCTTATAGTAGAGGTGGACACCTTCCTCATCATATTATGAGCACTCGCTCTCAAGCGGGTTAAAGACTTTTGTTCTTGTATTTTGTGGTCCCTTGCGAATTTGTTTGTTCCTTTGCTTGTTCCATTTCTATTTTCAATAAAAAGACCTTTTGAGCCTCAAAATTTTCAAATGTGTGTGTGTGTGTTTAAAGTAATATATACATATGAATTATATAACTTTTATAAAAAATTATTTTCATAATTTTATATAAAAAAATTGTCAAATTTACATTAATCAAAATGTTTAATAGTTTATTTATATACATTGATTACAAAATATGTATATAATTAAAACAAATATAATGTATTAATATTTTATTTAAACAATTATATAATATATAAATGGATATATTTATTTAGATATATATTTATATTGATATTAAATAATTTAAAATATATGTACATGTACAAATGTATGTATGTATGTGTATGTGTGTATGTATCTGTGTGTGTGTGTGTGGATGTGTATATGTACATATTTATATTTGTAATTCACATAAATGTTACGAATTCACTTTTTAATATTCTTGTAATGTATTTAATTTAATTTATTCATTTATTATTATATATTCATTAATAATGTTACAAATATATTTAATCATTTTGTAATATTTATTTATACATATCTTTATTCACTAAACATGTAATATTTTCCATATGTTTGTAATTTATTTGAATAATATTTATTCATTTTTATTTATTAAGTTTTAACATTTAAAATATGTTTTAAATTTATATAATTAATCTATTTAAATTATTTTTTAAATAATTTTTTAATTTAAATATTTAACTATATAATTATAAATATATATAATTTTTTAAAAATAGTATTTATAAAATTTTAATAAATAAATATATACTTAAATAATTATAAAATTATAATAAATATATTTATTATATTTGTAATTATATAATAATAAATATATTTATTATATTTATAATTATATAATAATAAATATATATATTTATATAAAAATATTTTTAGTTATATATTAATACTTTTAAAATATATTTAATTATAACTATAATTAAAAATAAATAAATTTATATTTAAATAATCATAAAATTATAATAAATATATTTATTATATTTATAATTATATGTAAATAATTTTTAAATATATTTATTTATAATTATAATTATAAATATTATTTATTTATTTAAATAATTATAAAATTATAATAAATATATTTAAATAATAAATATAGTTATTAAATTTATAATTATATTTATTGATATATTGATTTAAGTATATGTAATTATACAAATATATATAATTATATAAATATATTTATAATTATATATAAATATTTTTAAATGTATTTATTTATAATTATAATTAATATATATATAATTATAAAATTATAATAAATATATTTAAATAAAAAATATGTTTATTATATTTATAATTTTATAAATATATATAATTTAATAAATATATTTATAAATATATACAAATATTTATAATTATATAGAAATATTTTTAAATAATAAATATAGTTACTAAATTTATAATTATATTTATTTATATATCGATATAAATATATATAATTATAAAAATATATATAATTATATATATATTATTAAAATTTGATCTTTATCTGTGCTAGAATGTAATCACTGATAAAGAGATGTTTTATCAGTGTTTTTCTAATGCTGATAAAGATAAGTTTTATCAGTACTTTCTATTTTAGCACTGATAAAACTACTATTTATCAGTGCTATTTTAAAAATGTTGTTAAAAGCCTTATTAATTATTATAAAAAGAGCCCTAGCAGATTCGTCTCCTCTGCTCGCCTTCAAGTTCACGCAAAACCCTAGTGTCACCACTGATACTGCTCTCGCTGAACCCCCATTGCCGTCAACTTCTTTCTCGACGAACCAATCCTCTCAAAATATAAGGTATGTGTTGATTTATTTTGTTAATCTCTGAATCTCTGCTTTGATTTGAAACCCTTATACTATCACCTTGATTCCCACCCCTTCCGCTGTTCGGCGGGTCCGACCGCTCCTGCCTCGGCCGACGAGCGACGAGCAACTACCAAGACCCCCTTCCCTCCTTTGCTCAGTGGCCGCCTCACGTGAGCCTTTACCTCGCCTTCCGACCGACGACTGGATGTCCTCCCTTCCCTCCCTTGTTGTCGGCCGGTTTCCCCTAGCCTCACATGAGCCTTACCTTGCTTGGTGCCGGTCGGCCATCGACCAACGACTGAACCCCCCTCTCCTCCCTCGCTTGTTGTCGGCCGGCCACCGATAGACGACCAAACCCCCATCTACTCCCTCCATTGTTTCCATTCGTCCGCCCAGTTAAAAGGTTTTTTTAATTATTTTAGAATTTTAATTCTTTATTTTTATTAATTATTTTCTTGAATTTTCAAAAATTATCTCAACTACAGATTCACCATTGTTTTGTTGGTCTGGATTGAAATTTGAGATTTTTCCATGGATAATTAGATTTTTTTCGTAATCAAATTTTTTCAATGTAATTTGAGATTTTTGTTTATGGGCAATTGCAATTTGATAATTTTATATATATTCATATTCATATAAATATATATATATATAAAGTTTTTAAAAAAATTATTTATAAAATTATAAATAAATATATGTGTGTAAATAATAAATATATTTATTATATTTATAATTATATATACTTATATATTAATAAATATATAGAATTAGCCAACAAGCCCGTACCCGAGTGGTAAGGGCTCCTGCTTGGCATCCAAGAGACCCAGGTTGAAAACCTGGCGGAGGCGAATTTTCAGGGGTTACTGTAGCAATACGGTAGCAGTACTGTAGCAGGTACTGTTCGGTACTATAGCAGTCGGAACTATTCACCCGGTTTGGCCCTTCGGGTCATCAAAGGCCTTCAGGCCTCAGGACCTTCGGGCCATAGAGACCATGGAGTAGCCCAATTCACACAAAGCAAGCCCTTAGAAGAGGATCAGAGCTACAAGAGTAGCAAGTCACTAGAAGCCAATCTAACCGGATTGGAAGAATGAGAGGGTATGGCAACCGCCATCGAGACCAGGCACCATGCAGCTTTGTACGGGGCAATGCTAACCGACCAGCAATGCAAGGTGGGGAGCTAGGCAATCAATGATGCAGAAGTTAGGGAGGGGTAGTTCTAATGGGTTGGGCATATGGGTCATGTAATGGGCATAGTATGTCTCTGGGCCTTCGGGTCGTATCGGGGCATGTGCCTTGGGCCTACAGGTCATGTAAGGGTTCCCCTTCAACCCTTAAAAGGGGGATTATCCATAATAAAATAAAAAACAAGGTCTTCAAGTCATTCAGGCTAGAATTATATATATATATATGTATGTATGTATGTATAATTATATAAATATATATAATTATATTAATATATGTATGATTATAGACAAATATTTATAAATATATTTATTTATAACTATAATTATAAATATATATATATATATATTTAAATAATTATAAAATTATAATAAATATATTTAAATAATAGCTATATTTATTATAATTATAATTATAAAATTATAATAAATATATTTAAATAATAAATATATTTATTTCAATAATTATTATGAATTAATTGCTACTTAATATCACTTAATTGCAATTTAGTAATAATATTTATTAATTAAGTCATAATTAATTAGTAAATATGGATAGTAATCTATAATTACCTAATAATTAGTCTTAGTAATTTAATAATTATTATGGATTAATTAATTAATATTTAATATCACTTAGTAGTTGACAATTATTAGTTAATATTAAAATCTATTAATTAATTACTAATTAATAAATAAATATGAATAATAATATTTCATTAATTAATAAATAGTCTTAGTAATTTAATAATTAATTTGGATTATTTAATAATTAATATTAGATAGTAGTTGACAATTACAGGTTTATATTAATGCTTGTTAATTAATTACTAAATAATTTATAAATATGATTAGGAATTTGTAATTAATTAATAAATACTCTTAATTAGTAATTTAAAAATTATTATGGATTAATTAATATTGAACATCACTTAGTAGATATTTATTACAAGTTAGTTTTAATCATTATTAATTAATTAATATTTAATTAATAAACATGGATAATAATTTCTAATTAATAGTAATTATTACTTATTTACTAAAAATAATCAATATTTATTATTAGTTAATTTATTAAAATATAAATAATTAATATTTAGTAATAATTTGTTATTCATAAATATTATTAACTAATAATTAATAATAATTATCAATCATTGATTATAATTAATTATTATTAAGATAATTAAAAACTATTATAAGTATTGTAATTAATAATAATTAGATAATAAACTATGAAATGTTGTTCATTGCTTCACCAACTCCCCAACTTGGGAACATTTAGATTTAAGGAGACAACTATCATCCTCATTAATTTCATCTCCCAAACAGTTATTATTACATTTTGTTGTTTGATTGTCATCCCCCATCTCTTATGGACATGCACCTATATTTCTTGAACTAACCTGAGGAGTAGTCATCCCATATCAAGTACCAGTGATCATTGTGGATGAATTTAGAGGATAACACCTACCACCAATGGATTAATTCTTTTCTTCAATTCAATTACTCATTTCCTTTAAAGCATGTTGAAATTATTTGAAACATTCAGATGTTGGGTTCTCTTTATTTGAATCGCCCATTTATGTGTATTTATTTATTTTATTAAATATTAATATTACCAAATAAAATATGATGGATATGAATTAAAAATGGATGGATTTCAATCATTTTACAAAAGAGTATGAAGATGGGGTGAAAGAGTTAAGTTTGAAAAAGATCACGCATATGACCCTTCTCAAATCCTTTATCTATGTTTACACTGTTGTTATTCAAGACTAATTCATCCAGAGAAGTTGGAAGAACACTTGATATGTCATAGAATAGATTAAACACTATTATAAATGTGGGCTATACCCACACCCCTATCCCAACGGTTTAGCCAAACCGTTGGGATAGGGTGTTTTTCTGAAGGCTATCCCAACGGTTTTTAAAAAACCGTTGGGATAACTTACCTATGCCAATAGTTTTTTAAAATTGTTGGCATAGGTTTTCCCTAAATTTTAGTGCGGTCACTCCTCCCCTCCTCCCATCCAGATCCCATCTCGAGCGATCCCCTCCTTCTATCTTGATCCCTTGGAGCACTCCTATCTCAATCCCTTGCATCACTTTCATCCAGATCCATAGCAACACTTCCCTCCTCCCATCCCGAGCAATGCTCCCCTCCTTCTATCTTGAGCAGTGCTTCCCTCCTCCCATCCTGAGTGCTCCCCTCGCAGCGGTGTGCGCCCCTCCCCTCTGATTTGTCCTGATAGTCGGACATGGGAGGGCTTCAATCTTCTTCCCCAGTCACAGTGACCCATCATCAAGCTTCTATTTTCATCCAATTTTTCTTCAACAACAAATTAGTGAGTTCTAGATCCATCATTTATTATTCTACTTCTACAGTTTCACCATATTTGTTTGTGGTTTCTATAAAAAATATAGGTCACTATGTGTAGATTGGTGATGAAAAAATATTTGTCCAAGATTTCCTATGAAAGGGTCTAATATATGTTTTGTTAGTGAGATTTTATGAGTAGAGTTTGGGTCCCCTAACTCATCTGTTTTAGGAACTTCATATTTATGGGCATCTCATCATATACCAAGATCATCCACTATCCTTATATTGTACATCTTTATTCAGACCTGCAAGGAATTGTTTCTAATAAAATAAATTAATATAAAGCTTTGTTACCCATGCCACATTGAGTCCAATACTATCTATGAAGTTATAGTTTGGAACCCTTATAGATTTTTAATAATGAATAATCAAAATTATATAATATAATGATCTAAAAATATACACTTTTGTGTGTCTCAAATATTTTTGAAATCTAAGTGAGTGTTTACTAACATTGTGTCCTTACATTATATTTTTGAGACACGTAGTAGTTGAGATACAACCTGTAAACCACTAAACTAGGATATTTCTATACATTTTTTATAGTTTATCATTATAAAAAAAATAACTTTTTTATTTCATTACATCATTTTTATAGGCATCATCTTAAATTATCATAAACAAAAGTAGAAAATATTTTCATCAAACTTTCTAGTTCACTCTATATGTTTTCATTCAAAATCTAAAAAACCTTTATGTCTTAACATGCATTTTCATTAGATATATATGTAGTTTTCTTTATTTACTCATTATAATTAGAAATATCCATGATTTCCTTAAAATTTTCTTATTGATTCCTTTGAGTTCCTTATTTAACTCATAGATCATTATGATCTCATTGTAACTATTCATTTTATTCCTTAATTTCATTGGTAATATGTCAATAAAAATTAGATTCATTATTAATATCAAATTTAGAATCAAAACCTAATTATCCAGCCTCATTTTTAATATCCATGAAGCACGTGTTAGTTGATTCAAACTTTTTTTTTAGATTCGTCATTAGAATCAGATTTGTTAGTATAGTTCCATTATGTAGATAATTCCCTTTTATTTTTATTTTTTATCATTGTCTATTTTCTTTTATTATTTAGTATCTAGAGGTATAACTAGATATAGTATTTATTTCAATACTCAAAACATGTGAGATATTATGTATTAAAATTAGGATGAGTATTATTGTTCTAATTTATTTTATGATCATCACTTTTCTATTCACTTATAAATTTGTTTTTGAAACCTTTCGTTGTTTAATTTTTTGGATGATAACATCTAAACCTAACTCACCGTGAATAGTGACTAGAATAGGTCTCCACATTTCCCTAGGCATGCCTTCATATATGCTAATGGATGCCTATTAGTAGCAGGGTCTAAGGTAATATCATGGGGATACTATACTAACATATAAAAGTTTGTGATAATTGATAAATAAATCAAACCTCAACAAACATAATTACCATTTGAGTATAAAAATTAAATATACAATAATAATGATATAAAAATTAGCATGCATAAATATATCATATAGTCACACAAACATGATCACCCACCAGACTAATCACATATAAAAAATAGAGACTTCATAAAAATATGGGTGGCTCGACTACAATCAATGAGCCTCACCTCATCTGTGTATTTATTCTCATTTCAACTATACTGATCAATCATGTAGTATCAACCTTGTTCCAACCTAAACCTACAATAAGTGTTGATAGCTTAGCTACCCAATTTTCATGCCCATCCAAGCAACGTTTTAGTAAGATTCAATTGGGAACCACCCATAGTGTCTTGTGTATGTCTAGAAAATTCAATGTTTGTGCATGTGACATTCTCAAATAAATAAATAAACCCCTAAAAATATATAAAATAAATCAATACCAAAACTCGGTTCCAACGATGACACCCAAGACCGATCACACATTCTTTGGCCAGTTCTAGAGTGTCTCCGAGCATCTCACATTATTGTGGCAACCATGGTAACCCCCCTCCCAATGGGAATAAATGTTAATCACCATTGAACCTTGTGACACATCCCAACTTGATAATACCTTTTATAGGTTGTTCTGTATTTTATCTAAGTATGTTACAGTTATTACGCCAGCTAGTATAAAATATCAAGGTTTGATCCACCTCTGTATACATTGATAATAAAACATGGCCTAAACAAAGACTTGTATACATTAATGTCCATACTTTGGTGGGTAGTATGCCCCTGGAGGATAAAAAACCATGATACCCCCATCGTAATACCCCCAATAGTTGGGATCAATCTTATTTCCAATAATCTTTAAATGTTAAGCCATGTGTCCCACTCAGTTAAAGTGGTCAAAACATACCACTCCAAGTTGATTCAATTCCTTGGATCTTGAGAAAAATATTGTCCTTTTTGAATGTAAACTAAATTTTCAAGTTATTTTAAAAATATCTAGATCATGGAATTATATATATCATCATGGAATGATCATCCTTGATTTCACCCAGATTGAGGTTTGATTTCCTTCTTCACTGCAGAAAAACCTTCCTCTTCATAGTTAAATATACATCATTATGGTGTGATACTCAATAAATTACTCTTATATATACTGACTTTATTATTAAAAATGAAAGGTTGCGGTGGGGTTCACTCTTACATAGCATTTGTATACTCTTATGCAAGACCAATTATAACATTGTCTTTTTCTTTATGGTGTATCAAATCACCAAGCACTCCAGATTATTCTTACAGTGAAGCCTTAACCCTCTATGGATTTGGCACATTATTACTCATTGATATAATGGAATTAAATATCATGGTTTTATATTTATAGTAATTTTATATATATATATAGTAATTTTTTGTCATTATATTATGATTCTAATATGGACTAGTGTGTTAGTTATGGTTTCATATAAATTTAATAGTTCTCGTTTCATTAAATATATTTTTAATTAAACTTCAATATCATTTAATTACTTTTAAAAAATGATATATAATATTTTTTACAAAATGGATAGAATTTGGATGTATGAAACTGATCGAATATCAAGTGATTTTCAAAACAAGTTAGAGAGATTTTTAGATTTTTCATTTGATAATTCTTTAGATAGTGGTCACAAACATTGTCTATATTATAATTGTGTAGGAAGACTTTGGTTGAAGCATGAAGAAGTTAGCTACTATATAACCAAATATATTTTTCAAAAAAAATACTATGTGTGGTATCACAATGGGGAGAAAATGAAATCTAAAAATGCTCATAATCCAAATTAGAGGTCTGGATTAGAGAATTTGTTAGATGACCTGTAGCACCCTTGGTTTGAGGTATGTGGCCTTTTTTAATTCATTTTTATGTATTTAAAGTGCATGGAATGAGTTGGGAAGAGGTTGAGAGAGTTTGGAATGGTTTTGGATGAGTTTGGAGGCTTTTTAAGGGGTGCACGGTTTGAGCACGGTTAGTGGAAACCGTGCGGGTTCCCCAAGAAACCATGCAGACCCTTGTTCTCGAGACAGTAGGCCTCCCACGGCCTGTGCACGGTTTTCCAAACTAAGCGAGGAAACTGTGTGGACCCTAGCTCTCGAGGCAGTGGCGTGCGCACGGTTAGTGCACGGTTTTCCAAACCGTGCGGGCTAACCGTGCGACCACTTAAAGTTAGGGTTATAAGTTCCGGTCTCACTCAGGATTTCCTTATTTCACTCCTCTCTTCCTCCCACTAAAGCCTCACTCGGGTTTTTGGGTTCTCAGGGGTTAGGGGTTCTCTCCCACTCATTTTGGAAGCGATTCGAAGGGGTTTTAAGGTAGATTCAAGGTGGTTTCTCCCGAGTAAGTCTCTCCTCTTGCTTCTATTGTGTTTTCCTCTATATCTACTTCCCCCTCTTTCTTGGTTTTCTAGATATACACTTGTTGTGTGTAGATATAGGGTTGGGTTTTCCTTGGATGATGATTTTTGAGGCTTGTTATGGTTAGGGGAGGGGATCTAGAGAGGTGTCGGTGGTGCGTTCGCCGGATTTGAGGTGTGGTTGTTCATGGGTCGATTTCTCGGGAACCCTAAAGGTAGGTGGATTCTCTCTCGAATCCACTTAGTTAGAACTAGTGGTTCCTTGTTACAATTAATTTTTTTGTGCTTGAAATTAATTGTGTTTGGATGTGTGAAATTGGTGGAAAATCCCTTGGGTGATGTTTTGGGGATTTTTGGGGAAAAGAGGGTTTTGTGGTAAAATGCTTTTATTATGGATTTTAAAATGGAGATTTTAAAATGAAATGCTATGGTTGATTTTTGAAAATGATCGATATAAATTCTTTTCAATAAAAAGGTTGTTTTATTGAAATAGGGTTTGGCATGGAAAATGGTTTTCAATAAATGGGTGATTTATTGAAGTAAATTGACATTTAATGGAATTGGTTGATTACATGATGTTGTTGTAACTGTGATGGATTATATGCTAGGTTGTGATTGGTTGAATTCTTGTGTGGAAGTGGGAGGGAAGTACCACTATAATAAATGGGGATGGATAGTGGACAGAAGGACCACCATCAATAATAAGTGGACAGGAAGAGACACTAGTTGTAAACGGATAAAACAGATTGGATGGAAGCGCCACTGTTATGATTGTTTTGTTGTATACTGCTTTGTAAGATGGAATTTTTGTGCTAATGGGTAAATGTTGGAAAGTTTGTGGATTGTCGGTTGGCTTTCCTTTGATTTCTTGGGTTGGGTGTGATGGCTTGGTAATAGCATGGTTGGCTTATGGTAATGGTTGTACTTGTGATTATTTTATATAAAATGTTTTATATGAATGTGCTAACGGTTTTATCCTAGTGGAGTGTGTAGAGAATTCATTTGGGAAAATCCTACTAAGTTTTATTACTCACCCCCCGCTTTGGCACATTGGTGTCTTTGCATATGTTTTGTATTGTGACGTGGGCAAAGGTAAGGCATCAACCTCCTTTAGTGGTGTGTTGTGATGTCTTGGTGGAACTTGGAGCTTAGAGCTTGGTGTGGAGCTATGGTGGTGTCATGGCTCATGGTGTTCTTGTTGAGTCTTCTGTATTGTACTCTGATGTTGTATTGGGTTGTTTTGGCATGTGAGATTATGGAATATCTTGTTGTCTTGGGTAATGTATGAGTTTGGTTTTGTCGACATGCATCATTTAGTTGTGGTTGTTTGGTTGGTTTTGTCTTAAGGTAAAATCGTTCCCCAATTGTTCTTGGAGCCCTCAGAATTTATTTCCAGCCTTTAGATCCTTGGTAACGTCGCTTAAGTCCAAGTAACCCTCACCGCCTCCTCAAGACAATGAGGTAGGGACGAGGTGTTACAAGTGGTATCAGTTTGTTCGGTCCTTTGGAGTTGATTCTCGGATTTGGTGTTGAAATTCATTGTGGTATACTCCTTGAGTCGGGATGGTAGAAAGGCATAGGATTGTCAGAACTTGGAATGTATAGCATAAAAGGATGTAGCTAACCCTTTTTTTCTGAAATTCAAGTTACCAGGGAGTTGGGTACATAAGTGTTTTGAAGACACTTATAGGCATTGGATATCTCATTGTCATAGGTGTAGCCAATGAGATGAGCATGAAATGAATGGTAGAAATAACTTCCCTCTAGGATGCATATTTCATTGGGGTATAATGATTTATGATGTAATGCAAAATTGTAATGTGAATAAATTGGTATTTTGAAAATGGTTTGGTTTTCAAAATGGTAAAACATGGCACATGTGGAAAAATGTGAACTGGTGGAAAGCATTGTTGTGATAGTGTTGTGTAATGTGATTTGAAATGGGATTTTGTGATGTCTACGGAAGTGAGACTCACGGTTGTTTCTTTTCTGTTTATATAAATGGCATCGGGTAGGCGTCGTAAAGACCAACCGAAGGAGGCTGCTAAGAATGTGGTTGCACCTGAGACTCAGGTGAACTAGCAGCTAGTGAAAAGTATAGTGCAAGATTTCCAAGATGTGGGAAGTGGAGATAGAGGGGATGAACCAAGGCATGTGGATCATGCGGTTCAGTTTCAAAAGTAGAATCCACCCATATTCAGAGGTTATTCAGAGCCAAAGAGGGTAGAAGCATGGTTGAATAGAATAAAAAAGATCTTCGAGTTCTTGGGAACACCGGTAGAGTTAAAAGTTAATTTGGCCACGTATATGTTGGAAGATCTTGAACTTCAGTGGTGGGAGTTGGTAGTCCAAGATGGGATGGACCAGGGTATGACGTGGGAAGGATTTGAGGAATTTTTTAACAAAAAATTCTACCCACATACATTTAAAATTCAGTGTACGACTGATTTCTTCAGTTTGAAGCAAGAGCTGATGTCGGTGACGGAGTATGCAGCTAAGTTTATGAACTTAGTGTGGTTTTCACCCGAGGTGGTGGGTAGCACGTCGTTGAAGTCAAGGATATTTAAATCAGGGTTGAGGCAAGAAATCCGTTCAAAGATAGCGGTGTTGTGTATAGATGATTACACGGAGATGGTGAATATAACATCGGTGGCTGAGCGGGATTTGTTGGGCGCTCTGGGTGGGGGAAGCATGGTGGTACCCATGGAGAATAGTGGGAACTCTAACACTGGGTTCAAGTGGAATAGGGACACTTATTCCCAAGGTAAGAATATAACATATAATCTGACGGTAGGATCGGTGAATCTTCCTCTGAACCCCCAGAGCAAACTAAGATGTTTTTAGTGTGGTTTTATAGGCCACACCAAGCGGGATTGTACGGCCCAACCTCTAGCATGTCATAATTGTAAGCAGATGGGCCATTTGCAGCATTATTGTCAGAATGCTCCCAAGGTCGGGTGCGCGTGACACTCCTCAGGGATCACAGACGTCGTATGCTTCAATGGGATGGGGGCAGCAGCATACCCCTCGACAGTAGAGTAAAGTGGGTCATGGTGATTCTTAGAATACCATGACACCTCAGCAGAACAATAAAGAGCAGAGTGTGGTAAGAAAAAATGTGTTTGGAGATGATCAGGTTGTGGTGAATGATCAGTCGGGACCATCCACGGTGCGAGGTACTATTCGTTTAAATTCTACCTTGATGCAAGTGTTGTTTGATACGGGTGCTTCATACTCTTTTATTGCTGCATGTGTGGTTGATTTGTTGGGTTTAAGGGTAGAAATGATGCCCTTGGTATTGAAACTTCAAACTCCTCTGGGTCGAAGAGAGTGTTGAAATTTCTTGTGTAGAGAATTTTGTATCATTGTGGGTGAGGTTGAGATAGTGTGGAACTTCTCAATGCTTGAGATGAATGGTTATGATGTAATCCTGGGAATGGATTGGTTGGTGGATTTTAAGGCCCACATCGACTGTGATGTGTGGACAGTGGCTTTTACGACACACGATGGCGTTAGACATCTCTTTAGAGGAGAGAAGCATGAAAGGCAGGGTGCAACGGGTTTGTTGGCACCAGTAGTGGGTACGTTATCATATTAATTGGTGGTGTTGTCATAGGAATCAATAGAGGTTTTTGAGTATAGTGTTCCTCCAGCAGTGGTGGATCTGTTCATGGATGTTTTTCCTGATGAATTCTCTAGGTTACCTCCCATAAGAGAAGTGGAGTTTACGATTGATCTTCTTCCGGGGACCAGTCCTATATCACTTCCGTCTTATCGGATGGCACCATCTGAATTGTGGGAATTGAAAATCCAATTAGAAGAGTTAGAAAACAAAGGTTTTATCCATCCTAGAATGTCTCTGTGGGTATCTCCAGTGTTGTTTGTGAAAAATGTGGATAGAACCTTAAAGCTATGTGTTGATTATCGTAGACTTAACCAAGTTACAATAAAGAATAGATATCCACTTCCACGAATTAATGATTTGTTCGATCAGTTGAGGGGATCCCAGTGGTTCTCCAAGATCGACCTGAGGTCGGGATATCATCAATTGCGGGTGAGGAAGGAGGATATTTCTAAAATAGCTTTCAGAAGTAGATATGGCCATTATGAATATGTGGTTATACCCTTTGGTCTAACGAATGCGCCAGCGGTGTTTATGGCATTGATGAATCGGATATTTCAGAGATATCTAGATTCATTTTTGGTGGTGTTTGTCAACTATATTCTGGTGTATTCAAAGACAATAGTGGAGCATGAGAAGCACTTGATGACAGTGTTGGGGATCTTGAGGGATCATCAGTTGTATGCCAAATTGTCAAAGTATGAATTTTGGATACAGGAAGTTCATTTTATTGGCCATGTGATTTCTGAAAGGGGTGTTTTAGTGGATCTAGAAAAGATGGAGGCTATTATCTCATGGCAACCGCCAAAGAATATATTTGAGATACGCAGTTTTCTTGTTCTAGCTGGGTATTATCGGCGTTTTGTTTGTGATTTCTCACGTTTGGCTTCACCAATGACAGCTTTGACAAGAAAGAATGTTCCATTCCAGTGGAATTAAAAGTGTCAACAGTGTTTCGAAGAGCTAAAGGTTCGTCTTACATTAGCACCAATCTTGGTTTTTCCAGAATCAAGAAAAGGGTACGTGGTGTATTGTGATGCATCGGGATCAGGGTTGGGGTGCGTTCTCATGCAAGGGAATCATGTGGTTGCATATGGCTCGCGACAATTGATAGTGCACGAGAAGAACTACCCAACTCATGATTTAGAGTTGGCAGCAGTGGTCCATGCTTTGAAAGTGTGGCGTCATTATCTATTCAGTGAGAAATTCATGGTATATACAGATCATAAGATCTTGAAGCACATTTTATCACAAAGGGATTTGAACTTGAGGCAAAAGAGATGGATGGAATATCTCCAGATGTTTGATTTTGACTTGATGTACACACCGGGTAAGGGAAATTCTGTGGTGGATGCATTAAGTATAAAATCATATGCTCAGGTGGTGAAACAAGCATAAGACCAGTGGCAGTTGATGTTGGTTATAGCTGATATGAGGTTGGAATGTGAGGACTAGGGTGATAGAGCGGTCTTCTTTCCGGTTTTATTGATTCCTGACTTGGTTTACCTGGTTAGAGAGGCACAAATATCTGATTCTGAGTGTGTGACCATGGGTTCGAGACTCAATGGTGGGGAGACCATTGAGGTTTGGCAACTGAATGGAGATTCAGTTTTGTGTTTTTGAAATTGGATGGTTCTACCAGTTGCTTGTCAGGAGGATCTTCTCAGGGTGTATTATTATTCTAGGTGGGTTGTTCATCCTGGAATTCAAAAGATGTATAAAGCATTGAAAGCACAGTTCTGGTGGGCTGGTATGAAGAGAAGTGTGGCTGAGTTTGTTTTGAGATGCTTGACTTGTTAGCAGGTCAAGGCAGAGCATCAGAGGTCAGCAGGAATGTTGCAGTATTTACCAATCCCTATTTGGAAGTGGGAGCAGATAGCGATGTATTTTGTCACAGGTCTCCCAAGAACGGTCAAGAAGCACGATACCATTTGGGTGATAGTGGATCGGCTAACGAAGTCGGCCCATTTCATCCTGATTTGTGAATCTCATATGGTGGAGGTTATGTCCAAAATCTATATCAGGGAGGTGGTAAAGAGGCATGGTGTTCCAATTTCGATTTTATTAGATAGAGATCCGAGGTTTACATCTTGTTTCTGGAAATCCTTACAGCAAGCCCTTGGAATGCATTTGATGATGAGTACAGTGTATCACCCTCAGACGGATGGTCAATCCGAGAGGACAATACAAACTCTGGAGGATATGTTGCGAGCTTATGTCATGGATTTTGGTGGCTCGTGGGAGGATCACTTATCATTGGTTGAGTTCACGTACAATAACAGATATCAGGCATCCATACAGATGGCTCCGTTTGAAGCATTTTATGGGCAGTCATATCGTTCTCCACTATATTGGGTGGAAACGGGTGAGTCTTCGATGGTTGGACCGAGTCTTTTCCAGGATACTACGGAGAAGATCAAGTTGATCAGGAAGAGAATGGAGACGGCTCAGAGTCGTCAGAAATCGTATACGGATCATCATCGACAGCCATTGTTGTTCCAGTTGAGTGATCATGTGTTCTTGAGAATCTCTCCTAGGTTGGGACATCGTCGGTTTGGGAAGCAGGGAAAGCTATCTCCAAGGTATATTGGACCTTTTGAGGTTCTTGAGCAGGTTGTTGAGGTGGCTTATCGTTTGGATTCGCCACCACGGTTTAGTTCAGTACACAATGTGTTTCATGTGTCGTAGTTGAAAAAGTATCAGCCGGATCATGACCATGTAATTCGATGGGATCATGTTGAGCTAGAACCAGATGCTTCGTTGGTGCACGGGCCAGTGCGGGTTGTGGATAGGCAAGAGAAAGTCTTGCATGGTAAAAGCATCGGTTTAGTTTGTGTTTTGTGGTAACATGGTCAGATTCAAGAGGAGACTTGGGATCGGGAGAGAGATGGTCGAGCAGTGGCCCGAGCTCTTTCGGTAAAGGGTGGGTTCACTACTTTTTGAGGACGGAAAGTCCAATGGCGGGGAGAATGTGCCACCCCCGGTTTGAGTTATGTGGCCTTTTTTTATGCATTTTTATGTATTTAAAGTGCATGGAATGAGTTGGGAAGAGGTTGGGAGAGTTTGGAATGGTTTTGGATGAGTTTGGAGGCTTTTTAAGGGGTGCACGGTTTGAGCATGATTAGTGGAAACCGTGCGGGTTCCCCAGAAAACCGTATGGACCCTTGTTCTCGAGACAGTAGGCCTTGCACGTCCTGCGCATAGTTTTCCAAACCGTGCGGACCCTGCCTCTCGAGGCAGTGGCGTGCGCACGGTTAGCGCACGGTTTTACAAACCATGCAGGCTAACCATGTGGCCACTTAAAGTTAGGGTTATAAGTTCCGGAATCACTCAGGATTGCCTCATTTCACTCCTCTCTTCCTCCCACTCGATCCTCACTCAGGTTTTTGGGTTCTCAGGGGTTAGAGGTGATATCCCACTCGTTTTGGAAGCGATTCGAAGGGGTTTCAAAGTGAATTCAAGGTGGTTTCTCCCCGGTAAGTCTCTCCTATTGATTCTCTTGTGTTTTCCTCTAGATTTACTTCCCCCTCTTTCTTGGTTTTCTAGATCTACACTTGTTGTGTTTAGATCTAGGGTTGGGTTTGCCTTGGATGATGATTTTTGAGGCTTGTTATGGTTAGGGGAGGGGATCTAGAGAGGTGTTGGTGGTGCGTTTGTCGGATTTGAGGTGGGGTTGTTCGTGGGTCGATTTCTCGGGAACCCTAAAGGTAGGTGGCTTCTCTCTCAACTCCACTTGGTTAGAACTAGTGGTTCCTTGTTACAATTAATTTGTTGTGCTTGAAATTAATTGTGTTTTTATGTGCGAAATTGGTGGAAAATCCCTTGGGTGATGTTTTGGGGAGTTTTGGGGAAAAGAGGGTTTTGTGGTGAAATGATTTTGTTGTGAATTTTAAAATGGAGATTTTAAAATGAGATGTTATGGTTGATTTGTGAAAATGATCGATAGAAATGGTTTTCAATAAAAAGTTGGTTTTATTGAAATATGGTTTGGCATGGAAAATGGTTTTCAATAAATGGGTGATTTATTAAAGTAAATTGACATGTAATGGAATTGGTTGATTACATGATGTTGTTGTGACCGTGATGGATTATATGCTGGGTTGTGATTGGTTGAATTGTTGTGTGGAAGTGGGTGGGAAGTACCACTATAATAAAGGGGGATGGATAGTGGACGGAAGGACCACCATCAATGATAAGTGGACGGAAAGAGTCACTAGTTGTAAACGGATGAAACGGGTTGGATGGAAGCGCCACCGTTATGATTGTTTTGTTGTGTACTGCTTTGCAAGATGGAATTGTTGTGCCAATGGGTAAATGTTGGAAATTTTTTGGCTTGTCGGTTGGCTTTACTTTGATTGCTTGGGTTGGGTGTGATGGATTGGTAATAGCATGGTTGGCTTATGGTAATTTTTTCACTTGTGATTATTTTATATAAAATGTTTTATATAAATGTGCTAACGGTTTTATCCTAGTGGCATGTGTAGGGAAGTCATTTGGGGAAATCCTAATGAGTTTTAGTACTCACCCCCTGCTTTGGAACGTTGGTGTCTTTGCAGATGTTGTGTACCATGACGTGGGCAAAGGTAAGGCATCAACCTCCTTTAGTGGTGCGTTTTGATGTCTTGGTGGAACTTGGAGCTTGGTGTGGAGCTATGGTGGTGTCATGGATCGTGGTGTTCTTGTTGAGTCTTCCGCATTGTACTCTGATGTTGTATTGGGTTGTGTTGGCATGTGAGATTATGGAATATCTGGTTGTCTTGGGTAATGTATGAGTTTGGTTTTGTCGACATGCATCATTTAGTTGTGGTTGTTTGGTTGGTTTTGTCTCAAGGGAAAATCATTCCCCAATTTTTCTCGGAACCCTCGGCATTTATTTCCAGCCTTTAGCGCCTTAGGAATGTCGCTTAAGGCCAATTAACCCTCACCGCCTCCTCAAGCCAATGAGATAGGGGCGGGTTTTTACGTGACTGATTTCCATTTATTCATCATCATGAAAAGGAAGGGATTCTAACCCAATAAGACTTTGATACGAGCACACATGATGTGTCTAATGAAAATGATAATGTTGATGGGGTGAAAAAATTGAATGATGCTACCACGACTCCAGTATATCAGCAATGTGGTAAAATGAAGAAGCTAGAATTTTTAATATGATTATTTCATGGGAAAACAATGTATGGTATTTCTTATACTGTCATCAATTACATTCTTACCTTTTTGAAGTAATTGCTTCCAGATGATGTAGATATTACCTCAAACCACTATATGGAATGGAAGTTAGTTGGGGAACTTGTATTTTCAAAAAAAAATCATGTTTGCCCAAAATATTGCAACTTATTCTAGGAGGAAACTGATAAATGGAATTTTTTGTATAAAATTAGGGACATCCTGATGGAAGCCAAAATCTAATGGAATATCATCCTATGTGCCACAGAAAGTAATGTGGCACTTTCCATTGATTTCCAGAATCTAGAATATTTTCATGTTTGATGAAGTATCAATAAAAATTCTATGGAATGATATTAAGAGAAAGAAGAATAATGATGAGTTGGTTCACCCTATATATGGATTTTCATGGTAGAAATTTGATGATCAATATCTTAATTTTTCAGCTGATGTGCGTAGTGTGAGTTTGGGTCTTTCATGTGACATTTTTAATCCATGTGGGCAATGCTTACTTATCACAACACATGGACAGTTTTCATACACATTTATAACCTTCCTCTATGGATGTGTATGAAAAAACCTTTCACTTTCGAGATTATACTCATATCTTGACCTTATGATCCTATAAATGATATAGATGTATACATTCAGCATTTAATAAAAGAGTTGAAAAATCTTTGGAATGTGGGTGTGCACACATATGATGTGTGTTCGAAAGACATATTTCATATGTGTATTTCACTTATGTGGACGATCGGTGATTTTCCTGCTTATGCAATGATGTATGGATGGAGCATGAAGGGAAAACAATAATGTTCTATTTGTATGAAGAATACATGATCCATAACACTGAAATATCACCATATTTTTAGTTTTATGGGACATCAATGATTCTTTCCAATGGACCATCTGTATAGGAATAATCATCAAATATTTGACAATACCATGGAGTCTAACAATCCACCTCAGCGTATGTCTGGAACTGATGTGCTTAATGAATTGAAATATTTTATTTTTTCATTCGGAAAGGGTCATATGAAATCTATAAATAAGAAAAACATTTCCACTAAAACCTATTATAATTGGAAGAAGAGAAGCACCTTCTTTGATTTTCCTTATTGGTCAACCAATTTGTTACATAATTGGTTAGACATAATGCACATTTAAAATAATATATGTGAAATGTTTCTTTCAATTCTTATAAATGTCAAGGGAAAGACAAAAGATGATTTACGATCTTGGCGTGACTTGGTGGATTGGGACATCATACTAGAATTGAATCATGTGTGTATCAGTGAAAATAAATGGAAAGTTCCATGTGCTTCTTATGTGATGACACCTACAGAAAAAAAAATCAATTTCTGGAAGTATAAGAGATTATTGAAGTTCCTCATGTCCATTTAATCAACATATCAAAATGGGTAAACACAAGAGAGTTGAAGCTGAAATCTTTAAAGTCTCATGATTATCATATCCTTATATATGAGTTGATTCTAATAGTAATCAGTCATCTTCTATCCAATAATGTAAGGGTTTCAGTTATTTAGTTGTTCCATTTCTTTAGAGATCTTTCTGCTAAGAATTTTTCGAAGTCTTTCATGAAAAAAATGTTGGCAGAGGCACCATTAATTTTGTGTGAGTTAGAGAAAATATTTTCTCCGTCATTTTTCACATTCATGTTGCATCTAACTACCCATATACCAAATGAAATTCTTGTTGGAGGACCTATTACTTTTCATTGGATATATCCAACTGAAAAAAATATGTTCACATTGAAGTCTTATATCCAGAATAGAAATCATCCCAAAGTTTGTATCATCAAAGGTTACTTGTCTCAAGAATGTATGGATTTCTGTTCAATGTATTTTTCTGATCTGAATATGAGATGGAACATACCAATGAGAAATGAAGAATAATAGTATGAGAAAATTGAAGCCATTTTTTGATCACTTCCCCAAATAGGGGGAATTCTTAGATCATATACATTGACCACATTAATCCTTGAAGAGCGGAATATGGTACATCGCATAGTTTTGTTTAACTGTGATTTGTTTGATGACTAAATCAAGTAAGTAAATTGAACATGCAAATATTATGTCACTAAAAAACAGAAAATTAGCAGCCATTTTTTAGAGGGGGTTATGCACAACCCCCTCTAATCGTCAAATTTGGAGGGGGTTCACAACCCCCTCTAAATTTTTTATCATTTTTTCTTTGTAATATTTGGTTGGATTTTAGAGGTAGTTGTGTCAAAACTACCACTAATTTAATAATTAGAGTCCCTATATGTTCGGTTGGATTTTAGAGGTGCTATATATATAATATTTATTTGGATATATATTAGAGGATATATATATAACGTGGAATTTGTTTTTTAAAGGAAATAGCGGGGGTTCATAACTCCTTATAATCTCTTAAATTAGAGGGGGTTCATAAACTATCATTAATCTCTTAGATTAGAGGGGGTTTTTAACCCCTTTTAATTTAAGAAATTAGAGGGGGTTCATGAAGTGTTGTTAATCCCTTTGATTATAGGGTGTTTTTAACCCCCTCTTAATTTTTATTTATTTTTTAAAATAAATATCATATAAATTCAAAGTTTATAATATATATGTGTGGGTGTTCAAGTGTGTTTTCATATATATATATATATATATATATATATATATATATTACATAAAAACATTATATAAATGTATTTAAATGCATTATAAACATATATATATAAATTCATTATATAAATACTTTAAATAAATACTTATACATATAAACAAAAATGTATACATATATAAATATTGACATATATAATATAAATGTTATTATAAATATATTTATTCAAATATATAAAATTTATATATGGTGTTATAAATACTATACATTTATATTATGATTTATATTATATATATATTATATTAAATACTTTTTTATTGTATGTTTATGTATAAATAAATTTATATTATATTATGTATACAAATAAATATAATATAGGCAAAATTAAATATATATATATATATATATTATAAATATTTTATTATATATAAATTTATATATATTTTAGTATACCATATTAATTA
Organism: Viscum album; assembly: GCA_963277665.1. NCBI lineage: Eukaryota > Viridiplantae > Streptophyta > Magnoliopsida > Santalales > Viscaceae > Viscum > Viscum album. The sequence goes on from OY728134.1 coordinate 406,444,921, forward strand.
TAAATTAATTTATAATATATATATATATATATATATATCATTTAATTATATTATATATTTCCAATTATATGATTGTATTTAATTGTATTTATATGTATACATAAATATAATTGTATAATTTTATGTACATTTATATATGTATATTTGTATAAATTGTATTTCATATAATATTAATTTTACATAACATAAAAGCAAAAACATATTATATAAATATATACATAAATAAAATTTATTTAAAAAATAAATCATATAAAAACCCAAGCTTGTAGTTTTTATAATTTATATTATAATAATAATAAATACATTTTTAAATGATATGTTTATGATTTTATATTATATATAATTAATATTATATGATATAAAATTTATACAAATAAATATATATTAATATACACAATATTATACAACAATATTTATTGAAATACATATATATTAATCTGCATAATATTATACAATTATATTTATTAAAATGCATATATATTAATGTGCATAATAATAAATATATGCATTGAAATACATTATATAAATATTTTTATAAATTTTATTTCATATAATATTAATTATATATTTGTTTAAATTGTATTTCATATAACATTATATAAATATTTGTATAAATTTTATTTCATATATAATATTTTTATAAATTGTATTTCATGTAATATTAATTGTATATAATATAAATATTTGTATAAATTGTATTTCATATATGTATTTCATATAATATTAATTATATATAATATAATACAATTTATACAAATAAATATATATTAATTTATATAATAATAAATATATGTATTGAAATACATTATATAAATATATTTTTAAAGACATTATATAAATATATTAAATAAATACTTACATATATGTTATATAAATAAACATGTACATAATATATAAATATTTATTTAAGTATATAAATAATTTACATAAATATATTTATAAATATATAAATATATGGGTATATACATGACATAAATGGAATTATAAAATATATACTCAAATGTATATAAATACACATATACAATATATAGTTTATATAAATGTATAAATTTAATATAATATAAATATATTATACTATAAATACATAAATATATAATATAAAAATGTATAAATTAATTTATATAATTATATATGTATTTAAATATCTATTGAAATAATATTTATATAAATTAGTTTTGTAATATATATAAATAGAATAATGTGTATTTTTATTATAAAAATTAAACTGCCATAGTGGTACAGGTGCTCGTATTATTCCTTCTAAGTCTGGGCTTCGAAACCCGTCGCACGTTAAATTTTAAAACTTGTGGTATTTCTATACGCGGGTGACGGGACACTGTAACTGGAGGAGGGGTCGCATTGTTGTGGCGCTGGGAAAGGGAGGGATGGTGTGTCATGCTACGGTAGAGGGATAGGGGGTGTCATAACTAGAGGGTCATGCTGGAGAGGGACATGGGGTGTTGTGAACTAGAGGGGCTCGCGCTGGAGAGGTATAGGGATAGGGGTGCTGGTGAGGTGTCGTGAACTGAAGGGGACACTAATATGGTTCAATTAGAAGGGGTTAAAACCTCCTTTAATTGAGTGTTAAATATAAGCGATCTATAACCTCCTCTAATATTTCTCATGGAACTCATGTAGCGACGGTTTCCAACCACTAATTTGACCAATAATTTTGGGGGGTTAAAACCTCTTCTAAACTGATATTATGTGGTGAAATTATAGGGGGTTTTAACTGCCTTTAATTGAACCACTTATAAATTATTCATTACTTTACCAGGGGTTCTTCAAAACCACCTCTAATAATAGTAAGTGGGAACATTAGTGGCAGTTCATCATAACCGCCACTAATGTGTTTATAAGGGGTTATAACCCCTTCTAATCGGGTCATTTTATTTTTTAGTGTGTCATGTTATGTAATTTTACATATCTGTTAAAATATTTCTATTCTTTTCAGAATGGAACATAAGAAAATTATGAATAGAAAGCATCATTATTTATCTTTGATAAGAAGAGATACTTTGCATAGAAAAAAAAATTCTTCTTGGTTGAAATTGAAGGTAGAAATATTAATGTAACAATTTAATAAAATCAATATTTAATTAAGTTTAATTTTCATTTAAATTTCAGGTATTGAGTTTGCCTATTGGCTATGTCTCTGAGGAAATGAGAGCTTTGGATTTTGCTCCTAATTCTGTGGTTCATGAATGAAAATCAATTGTGATCAATGGATACAGATTTATTATCACTGAACGAGCAAAGAACATGAGAACACAACATGATGGTGTTATGGTTAATACCACAACAAACTGTTATGCTAGTTCATTAGATAGTAAACCTCGATTTGAAAACATATCTTATTGTAGAGTCATTTATAAAAATATTAATATTGGATTATTACTCTCATGGTCGAGTCACTATGATGAAATTTTGATGGTTTGATTCGATGATTAGGTATGGAACATTTATTGATAATTGAGGATTTAGAGTTATTTACATGACTCACAATCTTGCTATCAATGAACCATATGTATTGAAATTAATGGAGAAACACATTTTTTATGTCAAAGATCATATTTGACCTAAATTTTGTGTCATTATTTAAGTAAACCCAATACATATTTTTTATGATGGTGATGATTGAATTGACATCATCCCTGCTCCCATTGGCCCCTATCCATTTATTAATTATGATGAATCCAATACTTCAATTGTCAGAATTGATTGTGAACCTAAAGTTGTATTGGGAAATATATAGAATCATCCATCTATGTTCTTAGTTCTTTTGTTTTAGCTCGACTTGGGTTTTTGAGGTTAGTGATATACAAATTGATTTACTATTTATTATAAATATTATGTATCCAACTTGACCTTCATGTGCATTTTCAATATTTATTGGTTTTAGTTTTCTTTTAGTTTCATTTTCTAATATTAAATTGAATTGCGTTCAAACTTATCAAACCAAACACAACTAAAATGATTAAATTGTAACAAAAAAACAAGATGAATTTAATTGTAAATATTAAACTAATTGATATGAAAATTAAAAACAATGAAAATAATGACATAACCAAAAAAATGGAAAAATTACCAAACCAAAAATATGAACCAAATGACCTAATACAAATAAAAATAGAGAAATAACCTAATCAATTGACAAAAATGAACCAAATGGCCTAAGACAAATAAAAATGGACAAATAACCTAATCAATTTACTAGAATGAACAAAATGACCTAACCAAAATTGAATTGGATCAAATTAAAAATAGAAGAAAACTATATCATACCCATGTTAAACATTCTAATTTGAACGTATTGTTTTTTCTATGACATGTCTTATGTTTTGATATTCTTCCTACTAGATATAAAATGTTTTTTTATATCACTATGTATCATGTATTTGGTTTGACAATTGGTATTCCTTAATTAAGTCATTTTTCATCTTATTTCTTGTTTGGGTTACACATTAGTTATGGGTTTCTAATTAATTCCATATTTATTTTCATGTAAAGAAAATGAAAAAAAATGAGGAAATGTGAAGAAAAAGGATGACTGAAAATAATCGCAAAATTACTGATTTGGGTGTCCCTCCTTTAGTGCCTATTGTGAGTATTTTATTATAAAAATATATATCAATAACATATAATGTTATGTGATTAATTTTGTTTATTACTTCTAATCGGGATCCACCACCAAGGTGTTAGTTATTCACTAACCAACCTAGTTGTTCCAGTGCTCAGGTTGGAGATATGAGGGGGGTGGTACTACAACTAGGTGCTCCAATCATCATACTCGATCAGACCCTGTCCCTACCCCTAAAGTACCATCCACCACACCTTCTGATCTTGTAGTGTCATTACAGATACCTAGGATATTTAGGCCACCCATGTTTTCACCAGCATTTGTATCTAAGACTCCTCACCTATCTTTATCGTATCTGACGATGATTCATACTCCTTATCCTTATTATTCATTTTCATAGCCATCTATTCCATCTTCTTTTACTTATACTTATTTCTCCTCAAGATTCTACCTTCCTTCTTCTTCGACTCCTACTCTGACACATTCTAAGACTACGTAGCATACACTAGGACCCACTCTATATTTACAGGTTGATGTTCCTTCAGTTCATGGGGATCCAGTGACACCCACTAATCAGGCTACCTTAGGTATATTTATAGAACCCTAGTAATTTTTTTTACCACAATTTATTTTCATTATAAGATGTATTGATATAATATTTTTTTTTATTTAATGGTTGGATATTTCAATAAGTGATGTGGGTGTACACGCATGTGTGCAGTGTGGAACTATTACATGCAACTAATGGTGGAGTACAATGAAGACAAACAAATGATTGGAAAAACAGGATGGAAATATATGAGTTTTTTTAGATGCTTTCCAAATAATATGACATCATTCTCGTTTGTCCACTCTCCCGAAAACACCTGTAAAATGAAGTAAAGGATAATGCTTGAGCACAAATATGGGTAAACAAATTCATTGGATTTAATTTTATATTATTATTGTATTTTTATTAATTAATATTTTGGTGATAGATTCATTTTAATTTTCCTAATGGTGAGGCTATGAGGCCAACACAGCTCATGGAATTAGGTGAGCTATGGAGAGGCTATAAGCATGAGTTGTATAGTAGCTGGAATGCTAGAGTTGACATGGATTTATAGGCCATACCTATCATGGATGACTGTCTGGTATAATATTATCGAGAAATGATTACTCATTGGATGAATATCGAGTTCAAGGTATTAATAAAATTTGAGGTTTTTAAATAAAAATTACCATGATTTTCATTAATACTTTCTTTTTTGTATTATTGAAAAAAATAGGAATAATCGGGAAAAAATAAAAAAATAAGGATGCTACAAAATACCTCCATACTTTGGGGTGGACTACGATGTCAGACCATGAGAGGAAGTAGATATGGCACTTATTTATAATTTTTCTTTAGGATGATTTTGATATAAATATCACGTAAATTCCAATGATATTACATAGAATATTCCACTTGATGGATGGATAAAGGTGGATATCGATGGTACGGTGAAGGAGAAACTAATATATAAAGGATAAACTGTATTATTTAGGGATTCCAATGGGATGATGATCAATTTTTTCTTTAAAATTTTTGCTAGAGCAATGGAGATTGAATATGAATCAGTGAAGAGTTTTTTCCTACAAGATATAAAAGAGGGCTTCGATCAAATATGAATCAATATTTACTCACTTTTTCTGGTCTAAAACATTTAAATTAGGATCCCAAAACATCCATGATGTTTTTCTTATACTTTTATATAATTTTTAGATTACTTATATGTAATTAATTTTTTTTATCTCATGGAAAAATGGGGGTCAATCAGCTTACAAATCCCCTTGATAAAAAAGTTGTTAAAGTAAGTGATTTGGTCATGTTTAGAGAATTGACTCATAATTTTATGTTTTATCCCTTCATGATAGGGCTAGAATTCTTGAACCTCATATTTTATAGTTTACTTTTTTCCTAGGCCTTAGGGAGTTATTCCCTCAAGTTTTACTTCCCTAAAAAATAAATATAATAAACAGGATTATAAATATGGAAATGATGGTGACCTAAACAAACCCAAACCAAATGGAATCAAATAGAAATAACCTAAACCAAACTAAACCTTACTGAACCAATTCAAAACAAACAAACTCAACTTAACCTGACCCAAACTGAATGGAATTGAACTAAAATGAAATGAAATAAATAAAAATTAACAGAAAAAAACTGACTTGGCATTACTTGACCTAAATCAAACCAATACAACCTAACCAAAACCAAATATTACTGAAAATACCTTATCTACGCCAAATATACTCAAACTAAACCGAAATGAACTAATTCAAACTAAACTAAACTATCTCTACCTTATTCAAGTTGAACCATTCCAAATTAAAAGAAATTATAGAAACTTAATCAACCACATAAAAAAAATTATCTAAACTAAATTAAATTGAATAAAACTAAATTAAACTAATGAGAACTGAATGGAATTGATCCATATAAAACACTAAAAAAATAAAAATACACTAACCTAAACTAACCTAACTCAACCTGAACCACACTAAACTAAATTAAATTGAACTAAATAGAATTGAATGAAACTTAACTAAATAAAATAGATTTGAACCAAATTTATTTGGAATTACTTGACATAAATACAAATGAATGACACCTAAAGGAATCAAACCAAATCAACTAGACCTGAATAATGTTAAATTGAATCAAATAGAATCAAATAGAATCAAACTAAACTAAACTAGCCCAGGAATACCTAAACATAAGTGAACCAAAAAACATGTCTGGACCAATTCAAGTAGAGGTAAACCAAATGAAATTGACTATAAAGGAATATATTTGTTTTAAAAAGACTAAAACCAACCTAAACCCAATATAACCAAATATTATCGAAACAAACCACACTAAACCAAATTATATATAATTTAATAAAACTATACAAAAATAAATAAATAAAAATTGGATTGTATATAATACAATTGAAACCAATCAAATCTAATTAAATAAATATGAATTTAATTGAACCAAATCAAACTAAATTGGCCTAAATAGACTCAACTAGATCTGAAACAAATTGAACAATATTAAACAAAACTAAATTGAACAAAAATAAAGTAAACCAATCATAAAAAAACCAAATTGGATTGGATCAACATGAATTGACCCAACTTGGTCCTTGAACCATCCTGATCCAAAGGAAATGAAACTAGATCTAACAAAACCAAAATCAATTAACCAAAATAAAAATAAATTAAATTTATTAAAACCAAATAGAATAAAAATATAATGAAATAAATAAAACCAAATGGAATAGATCTCAAACAAACTAAGTCAAACTAAAAAAATATATGTAAATGAATCAATAATGAATTGAATTGGCATGAACTACCCACTACCAAACTAAACCAAACTGAACAGAATCGAATTGAAACAAATCAAACTGGACTAAATCAAACTTAGTAAACATGAATGAATATGTCCTAACCAAACATTATTAAAATGTAATTGTAATATAATAACCTAAATTGAATCAAAATAAACTAAATTTATATAAATATTAGACAAAACCATGAAAATCATTATTATTTTCATGATTATAGTTTTGATAACCCATTCATACATATTCCTTTATGTTATAGTAATACATGTTCATCTTATCATTAATTATGGTGATCACAAAACCACCTTATTATTTATTACTATGATAACATGTTCACTTATATATATTTTATATCTATTGATAACTCATTCATTGATACTCAGTTATAATTCATCTACCGTATGTTTTTCTTTTCAGCTTCATTTAGAATTAATATCAATTTGATTTTAGTTATAAAATTCATTATTAGCAACCTATTTAAAATTATGGTTTCCTATATTCAAAATCATTTAAGAGGGAGGTTTTTAATATTAAAGGATGTGTTCCTTGATAAAAATGGTTTTTCTCAAGCAGAAATAAAAAAGATGGAAGCATGGTTAATGAACCAACACAATAGCATATTGTAAGTTTTACTTTGTTTATTTCAAATTTTAATATCTATTTCCTAACTTAATAGTCTATTTATATTTGTAACAATATGATTTAGAGGCTCTTGATACCTAGGAAGCTAACAAATTTGGGTAAAACGATCACTTACATCAAGTTTTGGGAGATGAGCATCATTGCATAGTACATTGTTGACCTGGGAAGAGTATTGTCCTGATGAGGTATTGACCCACTTCAGGTGACATTTCTGGTAGCAAAGACTTGGAAAAAGCTAATTCATAGGCATAAAAGGATGATTTTAATGCAGAAAAGGCCAAAAAAGGTCCATACATGTGTAAGAACAAAATCAAAGGTCAAATGATAAATTTATGAAACTGATGGAAGTTTTATGTACATAACTTCCACTAAATACTATCACAGCTTGTGATGCATATATGTCAATGATGAGTACATTATATAGTGAAACATGAAGTAGTTATATTGGTGTTTAGGATGATGACATTTCTAGAAATAGTGATGGATAGGATGACAATAAGGAAGAGGGTGAGGATGATGGCGAGGAAGAGGCTGAGGTCGAGGCTAAGGGAAAGGATGAGGGTGAGGGCGAGGATGAGGCTGAGGATGAGGATAATGATGAGGCTAAGGATGAAGAGGATGATAATGATGGTGATGAGGAAAGAATTGGTCATTTACATTTTTTATTGATATTTATGACATTTGATGTTTGATGATTTGTTATGAATGAATATATGTGATGTTCTGAATGAATATTACAGGTTCTATTTGTTTCATTGTATGTTCTTTTTATTTGCAAGTTCTGTTTGGCTATAGGTTTTGTTTTATATTAGCTATAGGTTCTATTTTTAGGTTGCAGGTTTTATTTTTTGTGGGCAGGGTGGGGTTGTTTCTTACTGTGGAAATGAGGGGGTCTATACCAACGGTTTTATAACTATTGGTATAGGATTTAGCCAAAGTTTCATAGTGAACCCTTGGTATAGGGGTACCCCAATGGTTATGAACCATTAGGATACCCATATACCAATAGTTCACTATGAACAGTTGGATAAAGTGAATTTCAGACCACCTTATACCAACAGTTCACTAAGAACCATTGGTATAGGCCTTTCTCAATGACACTATATCCAACATTTTGGAGAATCATTGGTATAGGCTATACCAATGAATTTGAATTATTGTTATAGACTTGTATTATAGTAGTTAAAGTTATAAATATTGGACTAAACATGGGGAAAAAGTGAATGTAGTTAGTGACCGGGATAACACTACATTTTATATATCATCTAATATGATTACAAGTGTGGATAATGAAGAAGACCATATCATTGATGTGATTACGAGTGTAAATGATTATGAAGATCGTATTGAGGAAATGATAATGAAAGTTAAAGATACACTTTATGGTTGTCCAAAATTATTTGGGAAGTTAAATAGTTGTGCAAATATTCCATTGTATGTTGGTTGCACTAAATATATATCATTGTTATCCTTACTAAAATTGTATAATTTAAAAGCTAGCGACAGATGGAGTGGTGTCCGTTTTACTGAACTACTTGCTCTCTTGAATGATACTCTCCTAGAAGATAATGATCTTTCTATCCAAACATATGACTCTAAATGAATGATACATTCAATGGGTATGATCTCTGAAAGAATACATGTTTATCCAAATGATTGTATATTGTTTCACAAGGACCACAAATCACTTAAAGAATACCCAAAGTGTGGTGCTTTGTGATACAAGAAAGATTAATCGAGTCCTGTGAAATTTTTATGGCAATTTCCATTCATTCCAATGTTTATGTGCCTATATGAAGGTGGGGATACTATAAGGAAATTGAAAAAGCATGTAGATACAAGAAATAAAGATAGGAAACTTCATCACCTGACAGACTCTACTCAGTGGAAGAGAATTGATCATGAGTATCCTAAATTTGGAAACAAGCGAAGAAACATTTATCTTACACTATCTAAAGATAGAGTGATTCCTTTTAGTTTTCAAAGTATCACTCACAATACATGGTCAATTATGATGGTAAATTATAACTCATCACCATGGTTATGCATGAAATGAAAATACATTATGTTATTTATGCTTATATGAGGACCAAAACAATTAGGTAATGATATTGATGTTTATTTGGAACCATTTATCAAAGATTTGAAATTATTGTGGCATTCAGGTGTTACGTTGTATGATGCTTACAGAAATAGAAATTTCACATTGAGAGCCATATTGTACAGGATGATAAATGAATTTCCTTCTTATGGAAATTTATCAGGATATAGCATTAAAGTAAATCAAGAGTATCCCATTTTTTAACAAGATACACCATAAATTGGGTTTAAAAATTCATCAAAGACTGTGTTTCTAGGACATCATGGATTTCTACTTCGAAGACATAAGTATCGATTTTGGAAGACATCATTCGATGGGAGTTCAGAATAATGTACAACACCATCTCCACTAACATGTGATCAAATATTTAGGAAAGTAAAATATATGGATACTACTTTTGGTAAACCTTTTTCAAAAAACCATATGAAACCCGATTGGAAAAAGAGATCAATTTTTTAGAATTAGCAAACTAGAATTGTTTGTACATCATATATTTTCTTGATGTTATGCATGTTGAAAAAAATGTATGTGATACTATCATTGGCACGTTACTAAATGCACCTAGAAAAATAAAGGATGGAATTAGGACTATGTTACACATGATTTACATGGGAAAATGGTAAGAGGTAGAGCTAGTGAAGGGTGAAAAATGAAATTTTCTTCCTCCAGCTGCTTACACTCTTTCCAGGAAGGAGATATATCAATTTTTCAACTCCTTGAATGATGTAAATGTTCCAAAGGGATATTAAATTAATATCAAGAATACCATTTCAATGACTAATTTAAAGTTAAAGGGTCTAAAATCACATGACTATCATGTTTTGATGTAAGATCTAATGTTTGTCTCTCGACATTACATTTTTTCCAAGAATGTCCATTATATATTAACCAATCTCTATTTCTTTTTCAAATTTATATGTAGTAAAGTTATAGACCCTGTGAAATTTCTAACTATGGAAAAGTAAATTGTTATCATATTATGTGAATTGGAAATGTTCTTCTTGTCAGCATTCTTTGATATGATGGTTCACTTGGTGGGATCAATTCGACTATGTAGTCTTGTACATTATAGATGGATGTACCCCATTGAATAGTATATGAAGATTTTGAAAGGGTATGTCAAAAATTTATGCCAACTAGTGGGTTTTATTTTAGAGAAATATATTGTTGAGGAAACTATTGAATTCTATAACAACTACCTATACAGTGTGGAAATAATTGGTCCACTGAAATCTCATCACACTGAGCAACTCACGGGTGAAGGAATTTTTGGAATAGATGTTGTCATAGTCACTATTACATATCAGGAGTAGGAACACCTTTACATTTCACATAACAGTTTAGAAGTTTCTTTGTATGTTGAAACCCACAAAAAAATTCTTAGGCATTTGAATCCATCAAGGGATGAAAGATGAATATCAAATACACATAATCAATATTTTATATGATGTTTTTGATACCATATTTTTAAATATTTAGATAAAAATTTGGATTCAATTTTAGAATTAATTTGTTGGCTAGCTAGAGGACCAAGTGTGTGTTGGAGTTGGTTCCCTAGAACCAACTTCTTTGTACTTTATGATAAACTTATATTCATGGTTTTTTATATTAATAAATTCTTTATCACATCATTATTGTTCATCTGCATGACATAGCATGTGATAATGTCCCAAGAGTAGTTGTCGCACTAAAAGGTCATAGCATTTCCCCTCTATGATGAGAACCCATAAGTGTCATGACACTATTCTTGAATAAATGTTCTATGGCCGGATAATATCATTTGAAGGGACAAAAATGATATAGGCTATCAAGGGTAGAGACTCATAAGACTTTGATGCACCTTCTCATGGTGTATACCCCTAGTAATATCCAGTAGGATATTATGAGAATGAGACCCGATAGTAAGAAATCCATATTCATAAGTGTCATTGAATGTTCCTATCTGCGGACATGTGTAATGGTCCTTAGATTTTATGATTATTATTAATGGATATTATGATTCACTCACTTTGATGTATTGACAAAAACCGTGATGACATATACTCATGGAGAAGTAGGATGCATTGGGTTCATCACGAGTAATATTGCATTAATAAATAATGTGAGAAAGGATTTATCCCTTATTTTTATTAACAAAAGTAAATATCGTAGGCCCTTTGATGGAAATTATATAGCCTAAATAAATCTATGGATATGGTGTGCTAGGAAAGTTCTATTTCTTGGAAGTCAAAGAATGAGATATGGAGCATATAGGTTGATAACACTTGCATGCAACTTTATCGATAGGATATATTGTGATAAAGGGATTATATTACATAGTAAGTATTTGTATGAGGTGGAATGTCATTGCGACATCAACTTCTTTCTCTATGGGTTCCTTGGAATGTTGCTAGATGCTAACATTGGACTTTAGGAAGGCTCATCTAATTCCACTAAGAAAGAGGCCTAGAGGGTCACACGCTAAGTGTATTCAGAATCTCGGTTAAATAATTTATTATTTAACGATATGAATAAATATTATTCCCAGTTGTGGTTTAATAATTATTTAGGTATGTATGATCACATTTTATTTATCATCAAATAATATAGTTAAATTTATTCATTTATTTAATAAATAAATATTTATTATTCAAGGCCCGGTAAATATTTCAGAGGAGGGGTAGACCAAGTTTGAGGGTCTAATGAGAAATAATATTAAATAATATTTGATTAAATAATATTTAAATATAACTTGCAAGTCAAGCACATGTCTTGGAAATAATGGTATTTCTATTATTATTTGGCATGGGGGTTTCACATGGATTAATAAAATAAGTAACGACACTTGTGCTAATTATTTTATTATTACCTAGTGAATTAAATTCTCGATTATGTATTATTATTCTCATATTCTTAGGGAAATATAACACTATCTAGAGAAATTATTGTGCACATAATTTTGGAGTAAAAATCTATCAATCCTCAAGAGATATCTTTTCTCCAAGATCACTCTCAAGAATGAGAGAAAAAATCCTTTACTAGATCAGATAATGCTTTAGAAGCGGCTCTCAAGGCGATCAAAGGCGGATGACGTAAGCGTAAGGAGCATCTGTTCTAGCACTCGGAGACTCCTTCAGCGACATCTAGAGATTTGAGGAACACAAGTGGATCACCGCTAGAGTAGATCTATCCTTGGTCTCTATATCAAAATGAAGGCACACTATAGATCTGTGGTCAGACACATCGATAAAGAAAGAAAAACCTTGGAGGTATTTCTTTAATTAAATTAAATTAATTATAAACAAGTCGATCCTCTTTCTGGGTTCTGGGTTATCTTCTTATTTATTTAGATATTTCATTTTATTCCATGAATATTGGAATTCATCATCATATTGATTTGTAATAATCGTTGATTACAGTAAAAATTAATGTTGGGAGCTGGCCCAACCGCGCTTCCACTGCACCCAGAACCTATAAGTGGTATCAGAGGGAGGTTATATTTTCATTTATGATTATTTAAATAATTTATTGATGATTTACTCTTTAATAATTTAGTTTTCTAATTCATGTTTAATCGTTCTTGTAATCTAAATTTCGAGATCTTTTCCTCTCTTATCGTTTCTTGCAGATTTCACAGAAACATTTAATTTTTTTGATTAAAATTAAAACGAGGATCTCATTAGGAGGTGTCGGTGATTCTGCCCAGGTGACACAAAAGTACACACCATGTAACTGGAATTACATGTCGTGTAATCTTCCATACACGCCATTTATTCCAGACTACACACCATGTAGTTGTGTTCAGCGAATTGGGAGTAGTTCGGAAATTACTCAAGTCGTGTGCATTTATTACATGCAGTGTATTTAATTATTACATCACATGTTAACCAAATAGACTGGTGCATGGTCAGATAGATTACACACCATGTGGCCCACTGGACACGACGTGTAGTCCCACTCGGGTCAGGGTGAAACCGTGTATCGGATACACGGCTCAGCCGACCGGTGACCCTGTAACCCGAAGACAACACGGCGTGTGGCCCACTGGACACACTGTGTACTCTGAGATTTTTAAATTATGTCATACACACTGAGTCCCTAGGTGTTTACTTTGGATAAGACTATGAAACGTAGTACATGTCGAGTAGTCGGACTTACACGTCGTGTACTTTACCAAATTACACAGAATTAAAACTTTAATTTTGTATAATGTCCAGAACTACATATCATGTATAAATTGTATTATAGGTTGTTACTCTGTGCATTGAAGCATAACATGTGGCCAAAATAATCATGTGATTCATGCAATCATCTGTGAGGTACACATTGCGATAGTAGGCAGTAAATCATGTATGACATATGTCACTAGAGTAAAATAGTATACGAAGATAATACATGTTGGGTAGATTCAGAAGGGTATTCACCATGTTGCCTCCAAGGTACATTTATGTACAAGGATAATTTTAAATGAATTTATTTTTTAAAAAAATTATATGGATGAGAATCTTAAGTAAATTCAAAAAAGGATTAAGATAAAAGTATTGATTAATTAAAGATAATAATTAATCAATTCGATCATGATTTATCTTAATAAGAACGATTAAATAATTGAATACTAGTTTTATTAAATGTTTAATTCATTGCATGTATGAGGTTGATCATGAGCTAGAACAGACCTTTATATGTGATTGGTTTCTTTTAATTTATTTATTAAATTAAATTTGTTAGTATGCGTGCCTTCTCCTCATTAATATATAGGGCCTGGGTTCCCATGGTTTCTTTAATGTAAACCCCCTTTTACCCCTCACCTATGTGTGAGTTAAAATCACATGTAATGGATGGATCTCCCAAGCTAGTGGAGGTGGTTCAAGTTAGGAGCCGAGGTGAAACCAATCCAAGGATATACAAAGGTGGACAGGTGGAAAGCTGTAAACATGAACCATAAATGGTTCAAAGTGTTTCTCCCCTAGGTCAGGTTTAGTTTATCAAATTCTAGATAAACTAACCAATAGAAAATATCATGATCATACCCTTTGTTTTATTTCTGTCAATTGCATGGTTATTCATTATGTATGTATTATCGCGATCACAAATTTAATGAATTAACAAGCATGAAATATGGAACTAAAAAATAAAATGGATTATGCGTAAATATTATCTAGACATGGTTAATCACTTAAGTATATCCCACTTAATATTAACAAGCACATGAAAGATAATAAGTGGAAATTTACACACACTACTACAAAAACGGCCTATATCAGCGCTCAAAACGGGCTTTAACAGTGCTAAAAAAGCGCTGTAAAGCTCAGTGCTAATATAGGGGGGTCCCTTTTATCAGTGTTCCTAAAAGCCCTGATAAAGGTCTCTTTTATCAGCGCTAAAAAAAGCGCTGATAAAAGACCCCTTTATTAGTGCTTTTTTTAGCTCTGATAAAAGGGGCCTTTATCAGCACTTTTTAAAAAGCACTGATAAAGGTCAAAAAAATTAAAAAAAATTAAAAAAAATGTGGGGAGTGCTTTTATCAGCGCTTCACACCCCCTTTATCAGTGATATGAGGTCTCTTGCACGCTTCCCTTCCCGCGCATCCTCATACGTGCGCACCTCCTTCGCTTCCACCTAAACTCGAACCTGGGACCTCCCCCATTTTGCGGCTTCACCTTTACCACTAAGCCATTTTGTTTTGTTCTCTATTTAATTATATATCAATATATATATAGTTATATTTATTCATATATTGATATAGATTCATATTAATATAAATATATGTATTCATATATTAGTATATATATATTAATTCATATATTAATATATTTATATATATATATTTAGTTATAATTTTTATACGTATATTTATTTGTATATTAATATATACTTATAAGACTAGTTTTAAATACATTTATGAAAAAATATGTTTTTTATGTGTGTTTATAAATAAATAAATACATACATATATACATAGATATATACAACACATAGACACACACAGAGACACACACACACACAAACACATATATATTTATGAATAAATACATATATATGTGTATTTGAAAAGCCATAGAATGTACTTATAAGATTAGTTTTAAATACATTTTATGAAAAAATATTTTTTTTGATGTGTTTTTATAAGTAAATAAATAAATACATACATATATACATATATACAATACACATACACACACATAGACACCCACACACACACATACACATATATATTTATGAATAAATACATATATATGTGTATTTGAAAATCCATAGAATGTTAAAATGATAATAACTTATAATATAGAATTCCATTTCAACACCACAACTGGTCAAATCGAAGAAAATGAAACAATCTTTGATATGATATGCGGTACAGGCCTAACGGACATCCGGATCAGAAGTTATACTTGTTTGAATGTTAAAAAATCGGGGTATCCCGACTAAAAACTCAGTTTTGGAGGACTTCTGAGCCTTTTTTGGGATCGAAAAATGTGACAAAGGCTTTGCCTCATTCACTAGAGCATAAAGATCGTCGCAGGCTTCGATTTGATATGTTGTAGAGCTCAAACGGACACTCGGATCAAAAGTTATGGCCGTTTGAAGTTTGAGTTACATTTTCAACATATTTTAGATCTTTTATTAATTGTTTTGATTTTTTGTGTCCTCAAATTGTTATTAAATGATTTTTAATCAATAATAATTAGAAAATTATTAATTAATAATATTTTTTTAAAATATTTTGAATCCATTTTTACTAAATTTCTTATATATTAAATGTAATAGTCTATTTATACGTATCTAGAACATATTTAAAAAATATATATTTTATTTATATCAATATAAATATACTTATATAACAAAATGTTTTTTTTCATGAAAAAATAGTTTTTTTTTAAACTTAACATTTATCAGTGCTCGGGAAAAGTGCTGATAAATCACCCCTTTATCAGCGCTACTAAAAGAAGTGCTGATAAATGGATCCCCTTTATCAGCACTAAAAAAAGCACTGATATAGGGGGGCCTTTATCAGCGCTAAAAAAACGCTGATAAAGGGGGCCTTTATCAGCGCTTTTTTTTAGCGCTGATAAAAGAAACCCTTTATCAGCACTTTTTTTAACGTTGATAAAGGCCCCCTTTATCAGCGCTTTTTTTTAGCGCTGATAAAAGTGAAGCGCATCCCTTGCCCGTTTTTTTAGTAGTGACATAAAGGATAAAATCCCTCAATAAAATATTAAGTCAGTATAGCCTTCCATCACTTCGGTTAGAATCGAACCAATAGTTCAAAGTGCTTGACCAACCCTAGTTGGGGTGCTTTAAATTATCAGGGAATTTTAATTTGAGGTTTTGGGTTGACTTAACTTAGTTGGCATCAAGGGTTGAATACAAATTTTATGACTTAGTGTGACTGAGAGGCAAGGGTTGAGGAAATAATAAATGATTTCAGGATTGGGGAGTCCACTTAATAGATCAAGGAGCTACGAGTTAATGTAGTTGGAATTTGAAATTCCTGCCTAAAACTATTCAAGTTTCTTGACCAACCCTATTTTGGGAAATTAGAATGGAATATGGATCCTTGCCACTAGAATATCCAAGAAATTGGATACTCTAAATCCAATGTTGAGGGCTATTGGGTCTCGATAAAATAGTGGGAGACTAATAAATATTAATTTATTTATTTTTCTATATTATCAAGATAAAGTACTAATATTATTATCATCTTAATTGTAGAAAAAACAATCAAAATGACATCAAACATATCATTGTGATCCATACTCAAGAAGGAAAACCTTATCACCAACACAAATTTATAGGATTGGTAGAGGCGTTTACGCATCATCCTCCACCATGAAAAAAAAATTATATGTGTTGTAGGAACCTTTACCAGTTGCACTTGGGAATGAGGCAAGTGATGAGGAAATATCTTTGTATGAAAAACATCTGAATGATGCTACAAATGTTCAATACTTCTTATTATCATCCATGTCTTCTAATCTAATGAAGCAATACGAAGAAATAGATTCTTATAGCATGATGTCTCACCTTCAGGATCTCTATCAAGAGAACATGAGATAAGAGAGGTATGAGATCTCTAACTCTTTGTTCATTACTAATCTTGGAGAGTTTGTGTCATCTGGACCACATGTAGTCAATCTTATTGGCTAAATTGAGTGTTTGGACATCTTAGGGATTAAATTATCAGATTATTTTCATACAGATCTCATACTATCATCATTTCCCAAAGCCTTATCTAGTTTTATTGTGAATTATAATATGAGAAATAATTAGAAGAGCTTATCAGAACTTCTGACCCTGATTCGCCAAGTGGATAAGGACATGGGGCATGAAAAACCCTTAGTCCTTATGGTGAATAGGAAGAGGAAGGAAAATGAAAAGGGGCCTAAGATTTATAAACAGTCTAAAGCCCCTAAGAACCATCCGTCCAAGAAAAAGAAGGTCTAAAGGTTAGGCAAGGAAAAGGAGGTTGTATGATTTGCATATAGAAAGACGGGACACTGGAAGAAAAACTACACCCAGAGGCAAGGGGAAGACAAAGTTTCATTTGTTATCAAGTGAAATCTTTCCATTTCTATGCAGTGGGTATTAGATATAGCTTGTGGTTCTCACATCTATATTAAAATCCAGGAACCAATTAAATTTTAGAAAATTTCCAGGAGAGGTGGATCTGAGAGCTATCAATGGTTCGAGGCAAGCTTCTCTTTCCATTGGTGACTACCACATTTAATTGGTGACTGAGATGATTTCGGTTTTATGAGACTGTTATTATGTACCAAGTATTACCAAGAACATAATTTATGTATCAAGTTTGAATATATATGTATTTATTTTCAAGTTTGGGAATAAGTGTTGTTTCTTTTATAAGTACGAGATATGTTATGGTATGCCACATTTAAATAATGGTCTGTATGTATTAGATTATGAGAACCAAGTGTTGGAAATTGATAATGAATCAAGTTAACACGACTCATATAATAGCCAGTTGTGGCACCACTTCCTTGGTCATGTAAATGAGAAGCACTTGAAAAAGTTCTATTAAGATGGTTATTTAGGATCTTCTGAGCTAAAGCCACTTGATAGATGTCACGATTGTTTACAAGGTAAAATGACCAAACCACCATTCAGTGGACAGGGTGAAAGGGCCACAGAGATTCTAGGATTGGTCCACACTGATGTGTGTGGACCATTTATAGTATAATCTAGAGATGGATATTCTTACTTCATTACTTTTACTGATGACTTGATTAGATATGGTTATGTCTACTTAATGAGGTACAAGTCAGAATCCTTTGATAAATTCAAGGAGTTCAAGAATGAAGTAAAGAATCATCTTGGAAACAATATAAAGAAGCTCCAATCAGATCGATGTGGAGAATATCTTTACTAAGATTTCATTTACCTTTTATGGGAGTCTGGGATTCTATCCCAAATCACTCTACCTTATACACCATAGTGGAATGGTGTTAGTGAAAGGAGGAATCATACCTTGTTGGACATGGTAAGTTCGATGATGAGTCATGAAACCTTCCATTATCCTTTTGAGGATATGAATTACAAACTAAATCATACACATTAAACCAAGTACCAACTAAGGTGGAAAACGAAATCCCCTTCGAGTTTGGAGTGGAAATAAATTTGTTTCCTCTCATACTTGTGTATGGGGTTGCGAGGAATTTGTTAAGGATTCCTCAGGCAAAAAACTAGTACCCTGGGGTATGAAGTGTATCTTTATAGGATATCCTATGTAAATAAGGGGATATTACCTATAAAACCCCTTAGACAAGAAAGTTATTGTTTCCATACATGCTATTTTTCTTGAGAGGGAGCACATCCTTAAAAAGGATAGTGGGAGAAAGATTGACTTTGATGAATATGATGCTCAAGATACAAAAGATTTGGTATAGGAACAAGTTCCAAAGGTACCTATGGAAGAGGTAGTTCTTGAAACACAAGAACTACATAGGAGTACAAGAGAGGTAAGGGAACCAAAGAAATATGGTTTCCTTGTCATCGAGGATGGTGACTCACTATTGTTGGACAATAATGAACCTCTCTCCTACAAGGAAGTAGTAGAGATCTAAGAATCTGCAAGATGGCTAGAGGCTATAAATTCTGAGATGAATTCCATGTATCATAACCAATTTTGGTTTCTGGTCAATGCTTCAGTTGATGTAAAGCCCGTTGGGTGTAAATGGGTATTTCAAGAAGAAAATAGACGTGGAAGGTAAAGTTAGTACCTATAAAGCAAGGATAGTGTCTAAAGTTTTTAAATAGAATCAAAGAATTGACTATGATAAAACCTTTTCTCCAGTTTTCATGTTTAAATCTATCAGAATCATACTTATCATAGCAGCTTACCGTGACTATGAGATTTGAAAGATGGATGTCAAAACCATATTTCTTAACGGTAACCTTCTGGAAGATCTCTATATAAAAAAACCGGAAGGTTTTTTGACACTAGGTGATGCCAAAAGAGTTTGAAAGTTATAGAGATCTATTTATGTATTTAAGCAAGCATCCAGGTCATAGAACATCCGATTTGATAAATCCATAAGAGAATTTGGTTTCATTAAGAACGAATTTGAGTCATGTGTTTACAAAAGGTTTAATATGAATGTGGTCGTTATCCTAGTAGTATATGTTGATAACATATTACTTATTGGAAATGACATACCAGTATTATAGTCAGTTAAGGATTGGTTGAACAAGTGCTTCTCCATAAAGGACTTAGGAGAAGCAGCCTACATTCTAGGGATCAAGATCATTCGTGATAGATCCAAGAGGCTACTTGGACTAAGTCAGAATACATACATTTACCAGATACTAAAGAGATTTAGTATAGAACAATCCAATATGGGATTGTTTTCAGTGTCACATGGCATACATCTTTCTAAGAGAATGTGTCCTCAGACACAACAAGAGAAAGATAGAATGAGTAAGATCCCATATGCCTCAGCAATATGATCAATCATGTATGTCATGCTATGTACTAGACTTGATATTGCCTATGAACTGATCATGGTAGGCAGATATCAAGAAGATACAAGAGAATAACATTGGAATTTTGTTAAGGTTATCCTTAAGTATCTGAGAAGAAATAAGGATATGTTCCTGGTATATGGAGGAGACGAAGAGCATGTTATCAGAGGGTATGTTGATGCTGGTTTTTAGAGAGATC
The DNA here is from genome assembly GCA_963277665.1 of Viscum album. Taxonomy (NCBI): domain Eukaryota; kingdom Viridiplantae; phylum Streptophyta; class Magnoliopsida; order Santalales; family Viscaceae; genus Viscum; species Viscum album. The sequence continues at coordinate 406,465,761 of OY728134.1, forward strand.
ATAATGGTCTAAAGTCACAATTAGGATATGTTTTTTGTCTCAACAGAGGAGTTGTGAGCTGGAAGAGTTCAAAGAAGCTAGTTGTTGTTGATTCTATAGTAGAGTTTGAATATATAGCAGCTTCTGATGCAGCCAAGGAATCTGTCTGGATTCGAAACTTTGTCCAGGATTTTGATATGGTTTCTAGCAGTAAAGACCCTATCACATTGTATTGTGATAATATTGTAGTGGTGGCTCTTACAAAGGATCCAAGGTTGCATCAACAGACAAATCACACACTCTAAAAGTATCACCTCTTGAGGGATTTTCATCAGAGGGGTCAAGTTATAGTGATAAGAGTGTCCAAATAGGATAACATGGAAAAACCCTTAACTAAAGTCCTATCTCAGTAGAAGCATGAGTATCATGTGAGAACTAGTGTACTGAAGGTTGTTAGAAGTTGGATCTAGTGTAAGTTGGAGTCTGATGGAGTTGGTGCCCTAGAACTAACTTCTTTGTGCTTTATGATAAACTTATATTAATAATTTTGAATATTAATAAATTCCTTATCACATAATGATTGTTCTTCTATGGGACAAAGCATGTGATAATGTCCCAAGAGTAGTTTTCACGCTAAAAGTTCATAGTAGTTCCTCGCTATGATAAGAACCCAAAAGTGTCATGCCACTATTACTAAATAAATGTTATATAGTCGAATGATATCATTTGAAGGAAAAAATGATATAGGATATCAAGGATGGAGACTCATACGAATTTGAGGCACCTTCTCATGGTGTACTCCCATGGTAATATCTAGTAGGATATTATGAGAATGAGACCCGACAGTAGGAAATCTAAAGGATCTGGGTGCAGTGGAAGCACGACATTAGGTGGGGCCCAACTTTTCTTTTTTCGTAATCAATGACCAATCTAGGATCAATGCGATGATGAACTCTAGTATCCACAGATTTAAATCAAATATTTATAAAAATATAAAGAAAGTTCTGGATCTGAGATAGAGGATCTTGCACATCATATTTATAATTAATTTATTAATTTCTCAAGAAATTAAGTACTTGGGTCTTCGGTACTTTCTTCCTTGATTATTGTTGATCATCCAGAATGAACCTTTTGGATTTCCTTCATTACGCTTGTAAGGATCCAAAGTATATTTCCTCTAGTGGTGATCCACACATACTCTAATGGTCTCCAATTAACTTCACTCCTTCTCCGGGTTCTAGCACGAAGAAACGAATGTTTTGCGTCGATCATTCTTGATCACTCGTTCTTTGGTCTTGAAAAAGTTATCTTATTATTGAGAGGGAGAGAGCGGAGAGGAGTCTAGAGATGAAATTTTTTGCTCAACAAATATCTAGCATCACCAGAAATTTTGTACCTAGCACAATAGACATACTGATCTATTAATCAAGTTTGGGTTTCAGTTACAATATTTAATTATGTAACAGAAATAAAATGCAGTTATAACCCTTAGAGAAAAACCATACCATTTAATAATAATAATAGCATCATTATTTGTGGTGATCCAACTTGCACAAAATGGAACCATAAATAAAATCCCATGTCACAAAAATAATAACAACCTTATTATTATTCTTGCACCAATAGGATAAACAATATTTACTGACTTGTAAACAATTATTTTATCACCGAACATAGTCTTGGTCCATTTGAACTCCTATTACATTTATTGAACACCCAAATAAATATTTTTATTCTCTTAAATAAATATATTATTCACAAAATAGTAAATAAATATTTATTAAATGTTCAATAAAATAAATATATATATTTTATTCACAATTTGGTGAATAAATATTTATTTAATTTTTTACTATCATTTTAACTTGAATAAAATTATTCCTCGGTCTTGAGAATAATATTTATTCATTAATTAAATTCAAATATAATTTAACCGAGACCACCAGAAACACTTAGTGTGTGACCCTTTAGGATTATTTCTCATCGGCATTAGGTGGGCTTGCCTAAAGTCCAAGAGTACTATCTAGCAACGGGTCAAGGAACTCAAGAGAAAGAACTTAAAGTCACAATAACAAAATCCACATATGAACACTAACTGTGTAATATAATTCCTTTTTCTCAATATCTCATCAAGTTTGTTTCATGATAGTTTCATCAACCTATATGCTTGATACATCATTATTTGACTACCTAAAATAAACTCATCGATACTCCATGGACATAGAATTTAGGGTGATGGTTATATTTCAATCAAAGGGCTGAGATATTAACTTCCATAAATAGAAGGGACAAATCCTTCCTCAACTTATCCATTAATAACATGTCATTTGTGACACACCCAGTGTACCCTACTTCCTGCTAACATATGGCATGACAGTTTTCATCAGTAAATCAAAGTGTGTGAGTTGTGACATGTATTAATGATAATCTTAAAGTCTAAGGATAATTACACGTGTTCACGGATAGGAATATCCGATGACACCAAAACATTTGAAATTCCTACTGGCAGATCTGTTCTCATAATCTTCCATCTTAGAGATTAACAAGTGCAAATTTCATGAGAGGAAGTCTCATCTTCTTATGAGTAATCATACCTGAATGTTTGTATACTATGTGTCCCGTTATATTATTTCATCCAACCTCAGAACTATATTTAATAATATACTTATAGCATTTCAAGGTTCTCATCATGGCGGGGAACTGCCATGACCTTATCAATGCAACAAATACTCTGGGACATTATTACATCATAGTAATATAGATCAATGAAAAATATGTAATAAGATGTTTAATATTTAAATAAATTAAATATTCATGTAATAAAAGTACAAACAGTTGGTTCTAGGACACCAACTCTAACAAACTCTCACTTGGACTAGAGCCAAATGCCTACGACTTTCAGTCTACTAGACCTCACATGATGATCATGTTTCTGCTGAGTCAAATCTTTAGTAAATGGGTCTGCCACATTTCCTTACATATAAATATTGGTCACTGAAACTTCACCTCTCTGAGAAAAATCCCTCAAGAGATGATACTTTTTAAATATGTACTTTTTCTGATGATGTGACATTGTCTCTTTTGTGAGAGCCACCACTATAGTATTGTCATAATAGAGTGTGATGGGATCTTTACTCATATGAATCACGTCTAGATCTTAGATGATGATTCACATAAAAACTTATTCTTTATCTGCCTTAGAAGCTGCGATATACTCAGACTCTACTGTAGAATATGCAACCATACCCTGCTTTGAGCTCTTCCAGCTCACAACACCTCCATTTAAAGTGAAGATGTATCCCGTTTAAAAATTCATGTCATATTGATCAATTTTTAAACTATAATTTTTATATACTCTTATGACTAGTTCCTCATCTCCTCCATAAACTAATAACATATCCTTAGTATACCTTAAATACTTAAGGATAGTCTTGACTGCCATCCAATGGAAGTCACCTAGATCAGCTTGATATCTACCTACCACACTTAATGTGTAGGTAAAATCTAGCCTAGTACATAGCATGGAATACATGACTGACCCAATTGATGATGCGTATAGATTCCTTTTCATTCTCTTTCTTTCCTCATGCGTATGAGGACACATTTTCTTGAAAAGATGAATTCCATGTGACACTGGAAACAATACCCTCTTGGATTGTTTCATATTGAACCTTGTCAGTATATTGTCAATTTATGTACTTTAACATAGGCTTAGCAATCTCTTGGATCTACCATGATGGATATTAATCCCAATAATATATGTTGTCTCACCCAAGTCCTTCATAGAGAAGCATTTATTCAACTATGCTTTAACTGACTGTAAGACTGGTATTTCGTTTCCAATAATTAATATGTCATCAATATATACTATTAGGAAAACAACTACACTCCCACTAAACCATTTATAGTCACAAGTCTCAAATTTGTTCTTTATAAAACCAAATTCCATTATGGCTTCATCAAAACAAATTTTCCATGACCAGGATGCTTGATTTAATCCATAAATGGATTTTTACAACTTTCATATCTTAATGGAATCCTTTAGAGTCACAAAACCTTCAGGTTTTGTCATTTAGATATATTCCTAAAGGTTCTTGTTAAGGAAGGCTATTTTGACATCCATTTTCCAAATCTCATAGTCATGGTAAGCGGTAATGGCCAGTAGAATTATTATGGATTTCAACATTGAAACTGGTGAAAAGGTTTCATCATAGTCAATTCCTTGACACTGTTTAAACCCTTTTTCATCTAGTCATGCCTTATAGGTACTGACTTTTCCTTCCATGTACAGTTTCTTCTTGAATACCTATTTTCAACCAACAGGCTTTACATCTACTAGAGTATCTACCAAAATCTTGATTTGGTTTTGGTACATGGAATCCATTTCAAAATTCATGGATTATTTCCACTTGGAAACATCTGTTCCACTAACTACTTCCTTATAGGTTAGAGTATCATTATTATCAACTAATAATGAGTCACCACCCTCGGTAACTAGAAAACTATATCATTCAGGTTCTATAACCTCTCTTGTACTCCTACGCAGTTCTTGTGTCTTTGGAATAGATTATTCTTCCATAGGGCTTTGTGGAATCTAATCTTATACCAACTCTTGTATACCTTGAGCCTTGACTTCATCAAAGTTTATCTCTCTCCCACTATCTCTTTTGGAGATGTGCTCCCTCTTAAGAAATATGGTGTGTATTTACACTATTACATTTTTGTCTGATGGGTTGTATAGGTAATATCCCCTTGTTTCCTTGGGGTATCCTATAGAGGTACACTTTGTGCCTCGGGGTGAAAGTTTGTTACCTGAAGAGGCCTTAACAAATGCTTCACTTCCCCACACATGTAAATTCGATAACATGGATTTTATTCCACTATATAACTTATATGTAATACCATTTATTGATTTAGTTGGTACTTGGTTTATTATGTTCATCGTTGTTTGTAATATATATCCTCAAAAGGATAATGGAAGATTTACATGACTCATCATTGATCTCACCATGTCTAACAAAGTGTGGTTCCTCCTTTCACTTACAGCATTTCACTAAGGTGTGTAAAGAGGAGTGAGTTGGGATAGGATCTCAAAATCTTGTAAGTAATAAATGAAGTCCTGATTAAGATATTCTCCACCTAAGTCTGAGTAGAGTTTCTTAATCTTCTTACCAAGTTGGTTCTCAAATTTATTCTTGTATTCTTTAAACTTTTCAAAAGAATCTAAATTATACCTCATTAAGTAAATATATCCATATCTACTAAAATTATTAGTAAAAGTTATAAAGTATGAGTACCCACCCCTTTTTTCAACTATAAATGGTCCACACACATCAGTATGAACCAATTCAAGAAGATCCTTAGCCCTTTCACCTTTCCCACTAAATGGGGCTTTGGTCATTTTACTTTGTAAACATGCGTGACATACACCAAGTGGTTTTAGTTCGAAAGAATATAAATATCCATATTTTTGTAACTTTTTCAAGCATTTCTCATTTACATTACATAGCTGATGATGACAAAGTTAGGTGTGGTATTAGTCATGTGAAGTAACTTCATTATCAATTACCATTACTTGGTTTGTGTAATCCAACATGTAAAGACCTTTATATAAATGTTCCTTACCAAAACAAATGTTATCTTTGTAAAAGAAGAAACATTCATTTCCAAACTTAAAAATAAATCCATTTGTATCTAGTCTATATACATATATAATGTTTTTTGTTACAGAAGTCACATAATAACAACCCTTTAACACTAAGATCCTCCCAGTCGGAAATGTGAGGTGGTAGTCCTCGAAAGCTATAATAGTAAGTCTAGATCCATTGGATGCTCATAGATCTACCTCCCCTCAGTCAATTTTCTTTAATATACTTGGTTTCTATATTTGGATACATATTTGACCACCAAAAGTTGTATATAATACCCAATTTATAGAAATAGATAAATTACACTCAATAACAAACACACCTAAAGCTTCCCCTTGCTTCTTTGTTTAGGTGAAGTTTTTCTTCCAGTGGACTTTCTTGCCACATGCAAAACAAACAGATTCATGTTCCCTTGCCTCCCCTTTGATCTTCCTTTTCTTAGAAGGGCGTGAAGAAGCTTTGGGATTAAACCTCTTCACCTTCCCTTTTTTCTTATTCACCATATGGACAGAAGCCTTTTCACGCTTCATATATTTATCCACTTGGAGAATGAGGATAAGAAGATCAGGTAGAGACTTCTCAATTTTGTTCATATTAAAATTCATAACAAAACTAGAGAATCTCTAAGGGAGTGATGCGATAATGAGATCAGTACCCAGTTCTTTAGGGAGTTTAAACCCTAGAACCCCCAGGCGCTCAATGTAGCCAATGAGCTTGACTACATGAGGCCCTGATGGGGCATCCTCTCCAAGATTACTTTGAAATAGTACCTTGGAGTCTTAAATTGTTCTTGTATAGATCTCTCCTGGTAAAGACCATGGAGGTTTTCAAGCATACTATAGACATCCATGTTTTTGTGATACTTCATGAGTTCACTAGACATTGATGATAGCATTAAACATTGAATGTCGACTACGTCATTCTTATGTTTCTCATAGACCAAAAACTCTTCATCACTCACCTCTTGGGTAGGTGGATCAAGTAATGAGGAATCCAACATGTAATATTTCTGTTCATGGTGTAGAATAACCTGAAGGCGTCTAAACCATTCCTGGAAGTTACTGCCAGTGAGGATGTTGTCTTTATCCAGTATTGATCGCAGAGATAGTGTGGTTGACGATCTTGTCATTTTATTCTACAATTAAAAGATCGGACCATTAGTAATTTCTTGATTATGTTTTATGAGAAATAATAAATTAATTTTATTAAGTCTCCCACTATTTTATCCCAATATCCCTCACAATTGATCTCGAAATGTCTAGTTGCTTATACATTATAGTGTAAAGGATGCATATTCCCCTTCACATAACCCCAATGAGGTTTTTTCAAGATATTTGAAGGTATTTAGGTAGGTAGTTCTTTTCCAACTATGGTCTTGTGGCTCCTTGATCCGTTAATTAGACTCCCCAATCCTGAAATTCTGACTTGAATTTCCTCAACACTTGCCTCTAAATTTACACCAAGTCTAGAAAGGGCTACTCCTCTTTATTTAAAATGGTTAAGTCAACCCAAAACTTTCATAATATCTTCTTATATAAAAGTAAGTTTCCTAACAAGGGTTAGTCAAACACATAGTTTTATCGAGTCTTTCCCTTAATTAAGTGATCGGAAGGCTTAGTTTGACTTAATATTTTATTGAGGGATTTTTATCACCTATGATTAAATTGATTATTATCTTTATCACATGCTTGTTAATATTAAGTGGAACTTACTTAATTGATTAACCATGTCTTGATAATATTTATGCATAATCCTGGTTTATTTTAGTTCTATCTTACATGCTCGTTAATTCATTAACTATGTGATCACGACAACACATCCGTAATGATAAACCATGCAACTAAAAAAAATAAAGTAAAGTAAAGTTCATGATCATGAGCTTTTCTAATGGTTAGTTTATCTAGCAGTTGATAAACTAACTCTGACCTAGGGGATAAACACCTTGAACCATTTATGGTTCGTTTTTACAGCTTTCCACCTTTCCACCTTTGTATCTCCTTGGATTGGTTTCACCTCAGCTCCTAACTTCAACCGTCTCTACAAGATTAGGATCTTCATCCATTACATATTATTTTTAAATCACATGCAGGTGAGAGGTAAAAACGGGTTTACATAAAAGAAACCACGATCACACAAGCCCTATATATTAATGAAGATAGATGGCACACAAGCCAACAATTTAATTTTAAAAAAAATAAAAGGAAACCAATCACATACAAAGGTATGGTCTATCTCATGATCACCCACATACATGCAACAAATTATGTATTTAATAGAACTAGAATTCAATTTGTTAATCGTTCTTATTAAGATAAATTGTGCTTGAATCTATTAATTATTATCTTTAATTAATCAATCCTTTTATCTTAATCCTTTTCTAAATTTCCTTGAGATTCTCATCCATTAAATTTTAAACAAAATAAATCCATTTAAAATTAACCTTGTAACTAAATGTACCTTGGAGGTAACACGGTGAATACTCGTCCAGAATCTTCCCAAAATGTATTATACTCATATATTGTTTCACTCTTGTGACATATGGGATGCATGATTTATGTGTACTATCAAAACGTGTACCTCGCGGATGATTACACAAATCACATGATTTTTTTCAGAAATGTTTTATGCTTCAATGCATAGAGTAACAACCTGTATTACGATTTATACATGATATATAGTTCTGAACATTACACAAACATTAAAGTTTTAATTCTGTGTAATTTGGTAAATTACACGGTGTGTAGTTCTAACTACACGAAGTGTACTACCTTCATCATCTTATATGAAATACATGTCTAGGGACTCAACGTGTGAGACATACTTCGGAAATCTCGGAGTATGCAACATGTCTAGTGGGCCACATGCCATGTTGTCTCTGGGTTACACAATTACCGATCGTCTTAGCCGTGTATGGGATACACGGACTGGCCCCTGACCTAAAGGGACTATACACTGTGTCTAGTGGGCCACATGGCATGTAATATGGTAGGAGTGTGCCTATATGTCTAGGTCAACACATGTTGTGAGAATTAACTACATCGCATGTGATAAATGCACATGGCTTGAGTAATTTTCGAATTACTCCCAATGCACTGAACACAACTATATGGTGTGTAATCCAGATTACATGGCGTGTATGGAATATTACACTGTGTGTAACTCTGAATATATAGTGTGTACTATCATGTCACCTGGACATAATCGCCGACACCTCCTGATGAGATCCTCAGTTTAATTTTAATCCAATAATTATTCATTTCTATTAGATCTGCGAGAAATGAAAGAGGAAGAACAGATCTCAAAATTCAGATTACAAGAACGATTAACCTTAAATTGACAAACTAAATTATTAAAGATTAAATCATCAATAAATTATTAAATAACTATAAATTATGATGAAGCTCTATCTGATACCACTTGAAGGATCCGAGCGCAGCGGAAGCATGGTGTTGGGTGGGGGCCAACTTTTCTTTTTCCATAATCGATGACTAATCTGGGATCAATATGACAATGAACACTAGTATCCACAGATTTAAATAAAATATTTAGACAAAGAGAAGGAAAGAACTAGATCCGAGAAGGAGGATCTTGCACATCATGTTTATAAATAATTTATTAATTTTTGAAGAAATTAAATACCTGGGTCTTTAGTACTTTCTTCGTTGATGATTGTTGATCGTCTGTAATGACCCTTACAGATTTCCTTCATTGTGATTGCGAGGATCAAAAGTATAATTCCTCTAGTGGTGATCCAAACATGCTTCAATGTTCTTCGATCAATGCCACTCATTATCCGGGTGCTTGCACAGCGAAGAGAATGTCTTGCATCGATTGTTCTTTATCGCTCGTTCTTTGGTCTTGAAGAAGTTCTCTCATTCTTGACAGGGAGAGAGTAGAGAGGAGTCGAGAGTGGAAATTTTTGGATCAAAAAATCTCAAGCATCACCAGTAATTTGTTACTTGACACAATAGACGTACCAGTCTATTAATAGAGTTTGGGTTTTGGTTACAATATTTAATTGCATAACAGTAATTAAATGCAATTATAACCCTTAAATAAAACCCATTCCATTTAATAATAATAACATCTTCATTATTTGTGGTGCACCAACTTGCAAAAAATGAAACCATAAATAAAATATTGTGCCGCATAATAATAACAACATTATTATTATTTCTTATGCCAACTAGATAAACAATATTTACTGACTTGTAAATAATTAATTTATCAATGGACACGATCATGGTCTGTTCGAACTCCTCTTCCATTTATTGAACACCTAGATAAATATTTTTATTCTCTTAAATAAATTTCTTATTCAAAAACTAGTAAATAAATATATTGTATTCATAATACAGTGAATAAATATTTATTTAATTTATGCGATAATTTTAACTTGAATAAAATTATTCCTCTGTCTTAAGAATAGTATTTATTCATTAATTAAATTCAAATAGAATTTAACCAAGAGCACCATAAACACTTAGTATGTAACCCTCTAGGATTCTTTCTCGTCGGTATTAGGCAGGCTTGCCTAAAGTCCAAGAGTACTGTATAGCAATGGGTCAAGGAACCCAAGAGAAAGAACTTAAAGTTGTAATGAAGAAATCCACATACAAACACTCACTGTGTAATATAATCCATTTGTCTCAATATCTCAATAAGTAGGCTTCGTGATAGTGTCATCAACCTATATGCTTGATACGTCATTCTTTGATTACTTGAAATAAACTCATTGATACACCATGTCCATGGAATTTAGGGAAATGGTTCTATTTCAATCAAATGGATGAGATGTCAACTTCTATAAATGGAAGGGTCAAATCCTTCCTCAACTTATCCATTAATAACATGTCATTCATGATGCGCCCAACGTACCCCACTTCCCGCCAACATATGGAATGATGATTTTTGTTAGTAAATAAAAGTTCATGAGTTGTGACATGTATTAATGATAATCTTAAAGTTAAAGGACCATTATAAAACTTTGCAGATAATAATATCCGATGACACCAAAACATGCAAAATTCCTACTGGCGAGTCTATTCTCATAATCTCTCATCTTGGAGAATACCAAGTGTGAAGTTCATGAGAGGAAGTCTTATATGCTTATGAGTACTCGAACCTGACGGTCTGTATATTATGTGTCCCATCATAGTATGTCATCCAATCGCATAACTATATTTAAGAATATTGTTATAGCATTTCAAGGTTCTCATCATGGCGGTGAACTGCTATGACCTTATCAATGCAAAAAAATACTCTACGACACTATTGAATCATAGTCATGAAGAACAATGAAAAATATGTAATAAGATGTTTAATATTTAAATACATTAAATATTCATGTAATCAAAGTACAAACAGTTGGCTCTATGACACCAACTCTAACAAAATCCACATTCAAAAGTGTCATTGGATGTTCCTATTTGTGGATGTGTGTAATGGTCCTTAGAATTTAAGATTATTATTAATAGATATTATGAGTCATGCACTTTGATGTATTGATGAAAACCATGATGACATATGCTCGCAGAGAAGTAGGATATGTTGGGTGCGTCACAAGTAATATTTCATTAATGAATAATGTGAGAAAGGATTTATCCCTTCTATTTATTAATAAAAGTAAATATCTCAATCCATTTGATGGAAATGATATAGCCTGAATAAATCCATGGCCATGGTGTGCTAGGAAATTTCTATTTTTAGAAAGTCAAAGAATGAGATATCGAGCATATAGGTTGATGACACTTGCATGCAACGTGCTCGATAGGAGATATTATGATAAAGGGATTGTATTGCATAGTAAGAATTCGTATGAGATGGAATGTCATAGCAACATCAACTTCTTTCTATATGGGTGCATTATCATGTTGCTAGATTCTAACCTTGGACTTTAGGGAGGCTAGCCTAATGCCAATGAGAAAGAGGCCTAAAGGGTCACACACTAAGTGTATCTAGAATCTCAGTTAAATAATTTATTATTTAACAAGCTGAATAAATATTATTCCCGATTGTGGTTTAATAATTATTTAGGTATGTTTGATCATATTTTATTTATCGGAAAATAACGCAATTAAATTTATTTATTTATTTAATAAATAAATAGTCATTATTCAAGTTCGTTAAATATTTTGTAGGAGGGGTGGACCACGTTTGAGGGTCCAGTGAGAAATAATATTAAATATTATTTGATTAAATAATATTTAAATATAATTTACATTTAAGCACATGTCATGGAAATAATAGTATTGTTGTTGTTATTTGATGTGGGGGTTTCACATGGATTAATAAAATAAGTAATGGCACTTGTGCTAATTATTTTATTATTAACTAGTGAATTAAATTCTTGGTTATGTATTATTATTCACATATTCCTAGGGAAAGATAACGCTAGCTCGAGAAATTGTTGTGCACAACATTTGGGAGAAAAAATATCTCAAGCCTCGAGAGCTCTTTTTTCTCAAAGATCGCTCTCAAGAATGAGAGCGGCAATCCTCTGCCAGATCAGATAATGCTTTGGAAGTGGCTCTCAAGGTGATCAAAGGTGGATGAAGCAAGCATGAGGATCATCCGTGCTAGCACCCGAAGACTCCTTTGGTGACATATAGAGATTTTTGGAACACGTGTGGATCGTCGCTAAAGGAGATATATCCTTGGTCACTACATCGCAATGAAGGTGCACCGCAGATCTGTGGTTAGACACATCGACAAAGAAAGAAAACCCTTGGAGGTATTTCTTTAATTTAATTTAATTGATTATAAAAAAAAATATGTTGATCCTATTTCTATGTTCCAGGTTCTATTCTTCTTTATCTAGATCTTTTATTTTATTATGTGGATACTGGCATTCATCGTCATATTAATCCCAGAATAATCATTGATTACCGTAAAAATCAAAGTTGGGTGTCGGCTCAATTGCGCTTCTATTGCGCCCGGAACCTATAGTGTGCATGTATTATCTTATAATGGTTATATAATTAATGATTATACATTCTATAAAAATGAACATGATGAAGGCAGTACCATATGAAATAATGGATTTACACTCGTGGTTGAAGTGATGCATGTACCTAGTACCAAGGAAAGAAATCCAATTTATGTAAATATTTCATACTTTATAATCATCAAACAAATATGAAAGTTGGATTATACAACATTCTAAGTGCCGATTTTTCAATGAAAGTGGGTTGATAATAGGATTGTTGTTAAAATAGATGAACCGGGATTCATGAAAGTGGATTTCAGTAAGTAATGGTATAGACATAACTAAAAAACTGGATTTATCTAGCACTGGGCTTTATTAGTGCTAATTAAAATCACGGATAAGTCCCCCCTTTATCGGTGCTTTTTTTAGCGCTGATAAAGGGGGTCGTTATTAGAGATTTTTTAGCACTGATAAATACCCCCTATTAATGCTTGTAAAAGTGCAGATAAAGGGATGCTTTTTATCAGTTCTACTAAAAAAGCACTGATAAAGGGGGGCCTTATTGACACTAGTAAAAAAGCACTGATAGGGGGTTTATCAACACTTTTTCACAAGTGTTGATAAAGACCCTCATTTATCAATGATTTTTTAGCACTAATAAAGGGTATATTTCATATTAAAATATTTCATTAAAAATAATATATTAGTATATTAATATATTAATATTAATATATTAATATTGATATAAATATAATATATATTTTTTAAATATGTTTTAGATAAGGCTAAATAGGCATTTACACTTAATATATAAGATATTTAGTGAAAATGGATTATAAAATATTTAAAAAAATATTATTAATTAATAATTTTCTAATTATTATCGAGTAATAGTCATTTAATAACAATTTGAAGATTGAAAAAATAAAAAATAATAATAAATGCTCTAAAATAAGTTGAAAATGTGACTCGAACTTCAAATGACCATAAATTTTGATCTGAGCATCCGTTTGAGATCTACCACATATCAAATAGAAGCCTAAGATGATCTCTACACCATAGTGATCCAAGAACTCCCATTCACATTTTTTAGGGCAGAAAAGACCCATAAATCCTCCAAAACTAAGTTTTTAGTCTGGGTATCCCAATTTTTTAACATTCAATGGAATTTCAACCTCATTTAAGGGTGTCTTATTATCCTTTTTAGGTAGAGACTGAATTTATTACTAAGGATTACATTCATATAAATATTATGGTTTTGAAATTTTATCATTTTTCACAATGTAGTTTTATTTATAATTAAATATATGCATGTTTTTTTATATTTGCTTATAATAAATCACTTATATATATATATATATCAAAATATTTACGTAAAAATGTTTTTTAAAATATATAAAATAAATATTTATTATTATTTTATTTAAAGTAAAAAATTATCCATTTTATTTACCTTATACAAATTCATTAATATGTATATATATACCTATACAAGTTTCATTTATACATAAACATGTGTGTTCCAATAAACAAATATATATGTATATGTATATTCTAATATATGTAAATACATACATATTCTAAAAATGTATTTAAAACAATATCTAACCATTTTTTACATTATAAAAATATATGAATATATATATGTACTTATACAAATATATATATATATATATATATAATGTTTATATATTTATATATGTGTGTATTAATAAATGGATATATATTTATATTATATTTTAGTATTTGTAAATGAATATAATATATAATATATAATATATTTAAATAAATATAAGTATATATATATGAATAAAATTAAATATGTAAATATATAGAGAGAGAGAGAAATATCGTAAAATAGACAATAAAACATCTCGGTGCAGTGGTAAAGGTGTTTAAGTTCCAAAGGAGAGGTATATGGATCAAATCCAGGGGCACGCAGAAGGCTGGAATTTCAAAAAGCATTGATAAAGGGGGTGCGGAAGCACTAATAAAGGGGGTGGGGGTAAGGAAGTGCTGATAGGGGGTTTAGAGAGGTCCAAAAAATAACCCCCCTATAAACACTTTTTTTGAGCACTGATAAAGGGGGCCTTTATCAGTGCTTTTTCTGAGCACTGATAAAGCTTGGCATTTAACTTCACTTTGGTAGTTAGTACTTTATAAGCACTGATAAAGGCCTTATACTAGCACTGTTGAAAGCCAAATTTTTAGTGGTGTTAAATACAAACTGTTTATAATGGCATCATAGGTAGTACAAGTATTTTATGTTCCAGATCCTACAAACCAAAAGTGGTCAATTATTCTATTATCGACCAAAACCACTGAAGGGTCAAATGAAAATTCAACTGAGGATGACCCTTTAATTAGTATATCATAATAATTTCATAGTGATCCCAATGTATATGGGATATTTTATGTCAGAGGATACCAGAATGAAGGGATTTGGATACTCGATAAAGGGGTCAAATCCCTTCAGCCTTTAAAAAAAGAGAGTTCAATAATCAGGTTATATTTTTTTGTAATATAAATTTCATTATCTCATGTTATTATCTATTCACTACTAAGATTATGTAATCTAAATTAAATTTTGAACCACTTCTGTAGATAATGACTTATGCACATGTTGAGGCACCCAATCCCAAGGAACAATAGGTTTCTAAACCTGTTGTTGCTCCTAGTGTAGAGGAACAACGACCTTCTAGACATGCCAATGCTACCAATATAAATGAACAACATATTGATGATTTTGAACCCAAGGAAATGGTAAAATATAAATAACTAATGTCCTAGAAAAAATAGGAGTGTTGTAGCATGACAGTGTTAGCAAAAATTATTAAGGAAAAAAGAAAAGGCATCAAATTCGAGGTTGGATGGAATGTGTGTGACCAACCGGTTAACCCCGACAAGGTCATGTTCAGTAGTTTCATTAGGCTCATCACTATAAAACGCATTTTTATTGATAGAGAATCATGGAACCATGTTTTTCTCATGCTTATGACACCGATTTGAGAAGATATTAGGGTAACATTATGATATCTTTATTTATTTTACTAAAAAAATAATGAAACATTGACTTACTCTTCATTATCCCTTCTAGAGTGCATTTATAATAGATAAATACCATAATAAATTTATATTAATGCTTGTTAGAAAGGATCGTAGATGATTTCACACAATTCTAATGAGATTTCATCTCAAAGATTCTAAAGGGGAAATAAAACCACACCCATTGTATATGTATGCACACTAGATAAGCTAAGAAGCATGAGATTCATTTACTAGCCATCGTGAGGAGATATCTTTTCAGGTACATTATGAATGGTAATAAATTGTTTTACAATACGTGTATTAATCACTTTTATTAAGAATTTTTAATTTATAAAACATCAATTGAGTGATGAAAATAAGTAACGAGCAACAAAACCAATGTACACTACTAAAAACCAGACCTTTAACAGTGCTAAAATTGGCCTTTTTCAGCGCTAAAAAAACATTGACTACTGAAGCATGATTAAAATCCCTAGGATTTTATCAGTGCTAAAAAAAAGTGTTGATAAAGGACCCCATTTATCATTATTTTTATTTAGCACTGATAAAGGGACACTTCATCAGTGCTTTTAGAAGAACTGATAAAGGGATATATTGTAGTATGCTACTGAATTTACAGCACACTGCAGCACCACAAACAGCACAGATACAATATAGATAGCACCAGAAACAACAGACAGGTACAATAAAAATTATAAATAAAATAAAATTTACCACACAAATACAAGGAAAAAATCTCTATATTGTAGACATTTCAAACATTGATTTATAAAATTACTTGAGTAAGTATAAATTATCATAGACATTTAAAAACGTCAATATTCCTTTGTCTTTGGCCCCTGACCCCCACTCATGTTATTGTCTAACAAACCATCTCGGCGTAAGTAAAAGAATACACCTGTATAAGAAAACAATTCTTATGTTAGTAATAATATAAATAAATAAATTAAATAGAAAGTGTTAGTTTTAAACTAAACTTTTAAACTAAATAATATGATCTCATTTTCTTGGTTTTGGTAATGTGATGCATGTTTTAAACTAAAATGGAACTTATATATTGAAAATGCACACTTGGAGTCATACCGGTCACACCGTGCATCGGATTGAGTTGAGGTTAATTCCTACACATCTCAAATGACTTATGAATCATTTTTATAAAGTATCAAAACAATATAAATATGTTTTCTCATTTTTGAGTATGTCACTTGTGGTTTTTACTAAAATGTCATTTTAAACTGGAAACACGCACATTGAGTCATACTGGTCACATAGTGTATCAGTTTGATGTTAGAATTATTATTACACATCACAAATGACACATTAATCATTTTACTAAATTATAAAGATAATCCAATCATGTTTTCTTGGTTTTCAGTGAGTGAAACTTTTTGAACTAAAATGTCAATTTTAAACTGATAACAAATGCTTTGAGCCATATTGGGAACATCGTGTATCTTATTGAGGTTAGGATGATTCATGAACATCAAAAATGACTTATAGATCATATTCCTAAAGTATCAAAATAATTTGAATGTGTTTTCTCAGTTTTGAGTATGTCAGTTGTTTTTTTACTAAAATTAATGTCAATTTTAAATAAAAAAACACACTTGGAGTCATACCGGTCACACTGTGTGTTGGATTGTGGTTTGGTTGATTCCTACATATCCCAAATGACTTATGGATCATTTTTCCTAAATTATTAAAACAATACAAATGGATTTTATTGGTTTTGAGTATGTCACTTGTGGTTTTTAAACTGGAAACACGCACTTTGAATCATATTGGTCACATCGTGTGTCGGTTTGATGTGAGACCAATTCATACACATCACAAATGACTTATGAATCATTTTCCTAAATTATAAATACAACCTGAGCATGTTTTCTTGGTTTTTAATGAGTGACACTTTTTGAACTAAAATGTCAATTTTAAACTAATAATAGACACTTTAAGTCATACCTGGCACATCATGTATCATATTGAGGTTAGGATGATTCCTACATATAAAAAATGGATTATATATCTTTTTTATAATGCATAAAAATAATATGAATGTGTTTTCTCAGTTTTGAGTATGTCAATTTTCTTTTTTACTAAAATTAACGTCAATTTTAAATAAAAAGACACACTTTGATTCATACCAGTCACACTGTGAATCGTATTGAGGTGTGGTTGATTCCTACACATCCAAAATGACTTATGAGTCATTTTAATAAAGTATAAAAATAATATAAATGTGTTTTATCTATTTTGAGTATGTCACTTGTGGTTTTTACTAAAATGTCATTTTAAACTGGAAACATGCATTTTGAGTCATACCAAGCACATCATGTGTCAGTTTGATGTGAGAATAATTAATAAATTTCAAAAATTTATTATTAATAATTTTACTAAATTACCAATACAATACAAGTGTGTTTTCTTAGTTTTTAGTGAGTGGTTCTCTTTGAACTAAAATATCAATTTTCAACTGATAATGGACACTTTGAGTCATACTGGGTACATTGTGTATCATATTGTGGTGTGGTTGATTTATACGTGTCAAAAATGACTTATGGATCATTTTTATGAAGTATCAAAATAATATGAATGCATTTTATTAGTTTCGAGTATGTTAGTTGTCTTTTTTACTAAAATTAATGTCAATTTTAAATAAAAAGACACACTTGGAGTCATATTGGTCACACCGTGCATCAGAATGAGGTGAGGCTAATTTATAAATGTCACAGATGACTTATGAATCATTTTCCTAAAGTATCAAAACAACCCGGATTTGTTTTCTTGGTTTTGAGTATGTCAGTTGTTTTTTTACTAAAATGCCATTTTAAGCTGGAAACACGCACTTTGAGTCATATCGATCACATCATGTGTCAGTTAACATGAGAATTATTTATACACATAAAAATTAATTATGGATAATTTTCCTAAATTATCAATACAAATGAGTGTGTTTTCTTGATTTTCAGTGAGAGACACTTTTTGAACTAAAATTTCAATTTTAAACTGATAACAGACACTTTGAGTCATATTAGTCACACTATGTGTAAGATTGAGGTTTGTATGATTTATACACATCAAAAATGACTTATAGATCATTTTTCTAAAGTATAAAAACAACCTGAATTCATTTTCTTAGGTTTTGAGTATGTCACTTGTCTTTTTTACTAAAATTAATGTCAATTTTAAATAAAATGATACACTTGGAGTCATACCGGTCACACCGTACATTGGATTAAGGTGAGACTAATTTCTACATGTTAAAAATGACTTATGGATTCTTTCTCTAAAATATCCGAACAATCTGAATGTTTTTTTTAGTTTTGAGAATGTCACTTTTTTTTACTAAAATGTCATTTTAAAATGGAAACACGCACTTTGAGTCATACTGGTCACATCATGTATCAGTTTGACATGAGACTAATTTATATGAATCAAAAATTAATTATGAATCATTTTCCTAAATCATTGAGATAATATGAACATGTTTTCTCAGTTTTTAGTGAGTGGCATTTTTTGAACTAAAATTCCAATTTTAAACTGATAACAGACACTTTGAGTCATATCGAGAATATCATATATCATATTGTGGTTTTTATGATTAATACACATAAAAAATAATTTATGGATTGTTTTCCTAAAGTATTAAAACAATCTGAAAGCATTTTCTTGGTTTTGAGTATGTCAGTTGTCCTTTTTACTAAGATTAATGTTAATTTTAAATAAAAATACACACTTGGAGTCATACTGGTCATACCATGCATCATATTGAGTTTAGGTTTATTCTTACACATTCAAAATGACTTTTGGATCATTTTTGTAAAGTTCCAAAATAATACAAATGTGTTTTATTGGTTTTTAGTATGTCACCTGTGGTTTTTACTAAAATGTCATTTTAAATTAGAAACAAACACTTTAAGCCATAATGGTCACATCGTGTGTCAGTTTTATGTGATAATGATTAATACACATCACAAATGACTTATAAATCATTTTAATAAATTATTAAGACAATCTGATCATGTTTTATCTGTTTTCAGTGAATGAAACTTTTTGAACTAAAATGTCAATTTTAACCTGAGAATGGACATTCTGAGTCATATCAGGCATATCGTGTATCATATTAAGGTGTATATGATTTATACATATAAAAAATTACTTATGTATCATTTTAATAAATTATAAAAACAATAAGAATGTTTTTTCTCAGGTTTTGAGTATGCCACTTGTCTTTTTTACTAAAATTATTGTCAATTTTAAATAAAAAGACACATTTGAAGTCATATTGGTCACATCGTGCATCAGATTAAGTTGTGGTCGATTCCTACATATCAAAAATTACTTATTTATCATTTTAATAAAATATAAAAACAATATAAATTCATTTTTTTGGTTTTGAGCATGTCACTTGTATGTTTTACTAAAATGTCCTTTAAAATGGAAACACGCACTATGAGTCATACTGATCACACTGTGTGTTGGTTTGATGTGAGACTGATTCATACACGTCAAAAATGACTTGTGAATAATTTTTATAAATTATCAATACAATCCAATCATTTTTTCACAATGTTTAATGAGTGACACTTTTTGAACTAAAATTTCAATTTTAAACTGATAACAAACACTTTGAGTCATACCAGGAACATCGTATATCAGATTGAGGTAAGGCTGATTCCTACACATAAAAAATGACTTATGGATCATTTTTTTTAATGTATTAAAATAATAAAAATCTTTTTTCTTAGTTTTAATTATATGATTTGTCTTTTTTACTAAAATTGATGTCAATTTTAAATAAAATGACACACTTGGAGTTATACCAGTCACACCGTGTATCGAATTGAGGTTTGGATGATTTATACATATCAAAAATGACTTATGGATCATTTTTTATAAATTATCAAAACAATTCTAATATTTTTTTCTTGGTTTTGAGTATGTCAGTTGTCCTTTTTACTAAAATGACATTTTAAATTAGAAACACGCACTTTAAGTCATATTAGTCACATTGTGTGTCAGTTTAATATGAGACTGATTCTTACACATCACAAATAACTTAATAATCTTTGTCCTAAAGAAAATCCAATCATGTTTTATCAATTTTCAGTGAGTGAAACTTTTCGAATTAAAATATCAATTTTAAACTGATAACTTACACTTTGAGTCATACTGGGCACATCATGTATCATATTGAGGTGTGGCTAATTCCTACATGTAAAAAATGACTTATAGATCATTTTACTAAAGTATACAAATAATAAAAATGTGTTTTATTGGTTTTTGAGTATGCCACTTGTCTTTTTTACTAAAATTAATGTCACTTTTAAATTAAAAGACAAACTTGGAGTCATAATGGTCACTCTGTGTGTCAGATTAAGGTGCAGCTGATTCCTACATGTAAAAAATGACTTATGGATCCTTTTAATAAAATATAAAAACAATAAAAATGTTTTTTCTTTTTTTTAGTATGTCACTTATTTTTTTTACTAAAATTTCATTTTAAAATGGAGACACGCACTTTGAGTCATATTGGTCACATCGTGTGTCAGTTTGATGTGATAATGATTCCTACGCATCAAAAACGACTTGTGAATAGTTTTAATAAATTATCAATACAATCTGAGTGTATTTTCATAGTTTTCAGTGAGTGAAACTTTTTGAACTAAAATGTCAATTTTAAAATAATAACTGACACTTTGAGTCATATCGGTCACATCATGTATGATATTGAGGTGCAGTTGATTCCTATACATCAAAAACGACTTATGGGTCATTTTCCTAAAGTATAAAAATAATAAGATTTTGTTTTATTTTTTGAGTATGTCACTTGTTTTTTTACTAAAATTAATGTCAATTTTAAATAAAAAGACGCACTGGGATTCATACTGGTCACACCATTCATCGGATTGAGGTGTGACTGGTTCCTACATATTGAAAATGAATTATTGATTGTTGTAATAAATTATCAAAACAATCCAAATTCTTTTTCATAGTTTTTTAGTACGTCACTTGTCTTTTTTACTAAAATGATATTTTAAACTAGAAACACTCATTTTGAGTCATATTGGTCACATTGTGTGTCAGTTTGATGTGAGACTAATTCCCACACATCAAAAATAACTTATGAATCGTTGTCTTAAATTATAAAGACAATGTAAGAATGTTTTCTTGGTTTTCAGCAAGTGACACACATTTTGAACTAAAATGATAATTTTAAACTGATAATGGACACTTTGATTCGTATTGGGCACATTGTGTATCAGATTTAGGTGTGAACAATTCCTACACATCAAAAATAGTCTCTTAACATAGCTATTTAACTTCTCAAACAACTTTGGACAATCAAAAAGGTCATATTCAATTGCCATTGTCATTTCTTCCATGCAATATTCGTCATCATTTACACTGGTATTCATATTAAATGATCTATAAACCACCGTATCATCCCAATCGATGTATACGTTTAGTTTTTCCCCTTTTTTAGTCCAAAATTTATAGCTTTGATCTATTACGTGACAAATCAAATGTTCTTCCAACTCTTTCGGACTAATTTTTATTAAATAAAAACAACATAAACACAGAAAAAGGATTTGAGAAGGGTTGTATTCATGCTCTATTACAAACTTTATGAACTCTTTAACTCCATATTCATACTCTTTTGTCATACGATTAGCGTACGTCCATTTTTGATTCATATCCATCTTATTAGGTTTATAAAATATTCATTTTATACAAAATAAATAAATACACATAATATATTCATTATCAAAGGTGAAAGTTATAGATAATTCTAATAAGGGGAACCCAACATATGATTATTTAAAATAATTTTAGTGTGCTTTGTAGGAAATGGGTAATTGAATTTAAGAAAATAATTACTCCACTATGGTAGGTGTTATCCTCTTAATTCATCTAGAATGATCACCGGTACCTAATATGAGATGAATATTGCTTAGAGTAGTTCAAGAAATATATGTGCATGTCTAAAAGAGATGGGGGATGAGTCTCAAGTAAAAAAATACAATAATAACTATTTAGAAGATGAAGTTGATGATGATGACATTTTTCTCCTTAAAACATTTTAAATTACCACATCTTAATTTAAAATTTCAAATCTCATCTCAAAAACCACTTTCAAAATTCAAAAGGATTCATATTGAATTTTTAAAACCCCACTTGAAATATATTTTTTAAAATTACACATGAAAATTGACCAATTTTTTTCAAAACACTTAATGGGATATAAACCCCATTTTCTATAAAAATGGTTATCATCAAGTGAAAAAATTTAAAATCATATTCAAAAACCATTAACAATAAATTAAAAGTTTAAAATTGTTTCCATGGAAATATGTACACTTTGAAATGTTTACAACTTTATAGGTTCACTTTGAAATCACATCATGAGTTTCAAAACACCAAATCCATTTTAGTTTATTTTAAGGGAAAACCTTATTTTTTTCATTTCAAAACCAGCTTTAACATTTAAATCCAAGTTTCCTTTTTTCAAAACTGAAATTTAAAATAGTCATAACCATAAAAAAGCTAAATAGGTCACCACCCATTCTAAAGAAAAGCATTATTATTAAGCATTTCATAAACATTTTATAAAGCTGACATGAATACGTCGTTTTTCAAAAGAAATTAGTATATTAACAATTTATATCCTAACATGATTGTCCTAGACTACCTGCCTAAATACTGAGGTTCCCATAGGATTTTTTTCAAAATTCAATCAAGGGATTATTCATTTATCAAAAACTAGCTTCATCAAATGTCATACAAGAATCCAAAAATACAATATTTTACATGACATATAATTTATTCAAGAATCAACATCAAGAAGGTTTAACAAATATTCATGACATTGAAAACTATTTTCAAAAATATCGTGAGGTGTTAGACGGAGTTCGTGTGTGATATCGAGCTTAGGTTTGATTTGAATTTATCTGAGTGGGATTTTAATTGGAGGTATTCTAGTACCTGGGGTGAGAGAATGATAACATATTTGTTTTTTTTTGGCAAGTAACCAACCATGAAGTTACACCAAGTTTCGAGTTTGCACATTGTTGTGGGTGTTTAGAAGATCATTGGATGATTTCAGTTGTTTAGGAATTGTAAAAGAGCGATGAGATAGAATGTTGATGGTTGAAACTGATCATTTTTAGTGAAAATTTAGCCAAAGGAGGGTCGAATAATATTTTTTCATGATATTGGGTGCAGTGAGATGGAAACCACATCACGCGTACTGTTCACATTATATATTTATGTTTGGTGTATTGTGTAAAGTATGTTAAACATGTTTACTTGTTTTAAAAATATTTATTCTATGAAATTAAAGTTTGGACTTGTGTTCTTTAATTATTTACATTCTTTCATTTATATAAGTCCATGCTTAGAAATTATATAAGCTCCAAATCATTTGAAGATCCATAAAGGAATGTAGCGATCATATGTTTGGGCTATGTTACCTCACTTTATTTTGATAAAGTAACCTGGATATTCACATGTATTAGACCTTTGTTCAATAAAGGAAAATAATATATGGTAAATATTTATGTTTTGATATCTTGAGTACTTTTAGTAAATCTGAATTTAGTTTTAAATCATGAGTTTAAATGGTATGAATATACTTATTTAAGTATTCTCTTTTATACCATGAGATCATAACCTTAGAATATATATGAAAACATAAAATTTACATATACCCACATGGGTGTGTATGTAGGGTATGAGATAAATAGGACTAGTAATATTTCACCAAATATTCACCCATGACATCATATAAGTATCACATAATAATAATCAATACACATCCCATAAAAGGGAAATAGCCTATAGAAAACACTGACCCAAGGGTTTCCTAATAAGAGTGATAAAATCACAATGAAACTTTTTTTAATAAAGTGACAACATGCCTTTAATAACTAGATGGGTGAAAATATTATTATAAAATCATCCTTGTTATAAACTAATGATACCATTTATCAATTACCAAGAAATCTAGTTTTAAATACATATGGATAATATGTTTTTATTCTTTTAAGAAAATCCAACCATGAGATTTTCCTGACATCAATCTTTAAAAATAAATAATGTTTTAAATAATCATTTAGAAACCTTTATTAAACAACTTATTTTTTTCCTTTTAAATGAAAAGAATTACTTGAAAATCATTTTCCTTAGCCCAGTCCTTATTTATTAAAAATGCATATTTAGAAATCCCTTTTGGATTTGTTTTTAAAGAAATGGAACTAAGAAGTAAAACTCAGTATAACGAAATGTAACTAAAATGAAATAAATAAAAAAAATAAAAATAAGAAACTAAAGTGTAGAATATGTAAGAAATAAAATTAAATAAGGGTAATGATGATAACCTTCCATGAAAGTGAAAGTAGGTACCAAAAAATATATATAATGGCACAAGTATAAGCCACAATACATGGGGAGGAGCTCTGACCTATATGTTCTAAAGGTAACTGACCCACTCATAGAATACTAACCAGCTAGGTGACTAAAACAAGTAATGCAGCCTAGGCCTCTCGAGGAAACCGAAATATCCCCTAGCTAATACCTTAATTAATCTAGAGTAGTACCCATCTGTTTACCATCATATCTACAGCCTCCCATGTGAAAACCACAAAATAATCCACATAGAAATCATCCATTACATTAATAGTAACTAACCATAATTAAGAACACAATTGATACCATGCCTCCTTTCAAAAACCCTTTTGAAAGCTCACTAGAAAAGCAATCATTTTTCTTGAGACCATTTTTAAAAAAAATGGTAAGCTCAAAACTATTTTTAAATGAAAAAAAACCATTTAAAACCCCCTATTTAAAAACCTATATAAGAAAACCAAATTTAATCAACATTTTTAAATTTGAAAACTTATCTTTAAATGTTATAAACATGTGAAATTACACACATACATATCTAAAAAATTATCAATACAAATATTCACATATTTTCATGTGAATACGTGCACGTGTCTAACACACACACACACACCAATACTTTGTGTATAAGTATAAAAAATGAAAAGAGGAATCTATAACATTGGACATGAATAAATAACACAAGAACAAAATAAAACAAAATAAAACTTCTCAAACAAGTAAACCCCAATTAATCAATGTCATAAACCCATACATTACCCAAATAAATTTCATAAACAACCTCAAATAATTTTAAAACACCAAATTACTTTATTAAAACCATCATAAATATTTTATTGGCCAGAAATATATTTTATCCTTTGAATGCAGATAAAAAAAAGTCCAAATCCATAATAACCCAATTGAAAATTAATTATAATCCATTAAAAACCTTGAGCAACAAGCATATTTAAATCCAATTAATCACAAATTACAATTATAATTTTAGAGAAACCAGTTTCAAACACACAAGAACGTGAAACAAACTAGGGAACAAAGAAAGCATAAATACACCTACCTAGGGATATAGCAGATGATGCAAAACCATCAGGAACAGCGAGTGGAAGGCTTAAAGAAGAAGGGAAAGTAGTGAACACATTGAAGTGAGGAGGAGAAAATAACAAACTTTGGATTCAAGATTTGATTCATCTAAGAGAAAGTATAGATATCATGGAATCTTGGATTCGAGCCTTGATTAAATCCTTAGATTTTTTCAAGCCTTGATTTGAGCCTTGATTCAAGCCATGGATTCAAGGAGGAGAAGCATCGATAGTAGGTGGTTTCCACAGAAATCTTGAGATATCACAGTTGAAACAGTTGTGGTTAGGCTTCTTTAAATAGATTGGGGAGACTTTTAACAGCGCTTTTAAAAAAATGTTGATAAATATCCTTTTATCAGCGCTAATAAAAGCAATCTTTATCGGTGCTAAAACTTTAGCACAGATAAAGTATTTATAATTATAATTATAAATAAAAAAATTGTAAATATATTTATATAATTATATAGTTATTTATTATAATTTTATAATTATTTAAATATATAATTATTTATTTATAATTATATAAATACTTTTAAAAAATATATTTTTTTTATTTATAATTATAAAAATACAATTTTATAAATATAGTAAATATACATTTATAAATAAATATATCTGTAAATATATTTATAATTATTTATTTATAATTATAAATATGTTTATATAGTTATATATATTTATATAATTATATATATTTACTAAATATATAAAAATATTAAATATATTCATTTTTTAAATATATTTATTATAATTTTATAATTATAAATATATTTATATCATTATATATATTTATATAATTATCAGTGCTTTTTTCTAGCATTAATAAAGGTCAGTGCTATTAGAATTTTTTTTGTAGTTGTGGTACCCCTACTGTAAATTAAGGATGAGGTATGCTTCATTTGACAAAAAAATAGTATGTATTTTAAATCTACTGTAAAACTTTTAGGTGAAACAAAACAACAACATAATTATATTTCTCTATTTATATACAGATTGATGAATCCAAATCTAAATCCACTTCCATCTCACGACATGTGCTATGGAAGGAGGCACATGTAAATAAATATGAGATACTAATAGATGAAAACACTCAAAAAATTTGGGAAGCATGTGTAAGTATGGCATAATAAAAATTTGTTTTACTTTAAATCTCTATGACATAATAATGATTACTTATTTTTGTATATTTTCTATTTGACTTAGACACATGAATCACCAACACCTATACCAGAGAACACCTATTATTAGTGGCCTTGCAATGGCCAGAACAGTATAGCCGCGTTAGAGGTGCGGGTTTTGGGGTGACACCCTGAACATATTTTGAGAAAAGAAAAGAAGAGGGGGATAAAGATAAATAAGTGGAAGTGATGTGGGCATGATTAGCTTCCCTTGAATAAAAATTTCATTGGTAGATTGAGTTGCTAAAAAATGTTATGGGGTGAAGCAAAGAAAAGAAAAAAATCAAGAACAACCACTACATGAAGACCCCACCCCACCCCCACCACCACCAGCAGCTTTTAGGAAATCCATTCCCCTCAAAGAACTATCTTAGGTGAGGTAATCAATATTCTCATAATTTTTTCTGTGAAATGTGAATTAGACAGACACTGATAATATTCATGTACTGATATTCTACATGGTGAAAATGATTATGATTTATATCTATCAACACCCACCCATCACCTTGATGCGAGGGATACCATGTTCAATATCCAAGAAGACACTTTACACAACATACAACTACCAATATGTCATGTGAGGGTGGGGATTAGTGTAGTTCATGATCCAAATGTTGAGTTACATGTTCTACTTGATGACGTAGATATTCATGCAGTCGGGAAAGATATTCAAATATTAATAGCATGGATGTCGGATCTTATAAAAAAACATATCGGCAAGGAGGTATTCATTTTCAATTTATTTTTCATGCTAAACCTTTAACAATTAATGAAAAAAGGTTTAAAATGATGAATGTTATTACAGATGGACAAAGGGAAGGAGATGAAACGAAAGGTCGAATCAAAACAATCTAAAGGATCAACCGACCAATCAAAATGATCTTCATAAAGCACCTTTACCCTGCCCATTGAATATCCACATTTACTAACATTGATGGTTTAAAAAGATACAAGGTTACAAAGTGGTAGTAATCACATAGTTGATTTTGAAGAATAAATGTATGGAGAGGCCATTTTAGACTTTATGTATCTTGAGAATGTAAATGAAATCCACAAGTATGAATGGCTATGAGTCTCAATTGTAAATTTATACATGATGTGTGTTTTCATGATTTTTTTTTCAATAGCTAATATACTATGTTATTTATGACTAAATACAATTCATATTTTTTGTAGGCGTCTATATCAATACTATTTGAAGGGAAAACCTTATGAACATAAATATGGACTCATTAGTCCTCACATCACTTCTACAAACCAAACCAAAATGGAATCAACTAAAATTGATGAAATAGTGGAAAAACTGGCTGCAACATTTGAAAAAAATTTACAGATGATAGACTCTTATTAATAACAATGAAGTATGGGTTAAACTCTATAATTTAATCATATAAAATATATTTTTATTACTTTCATTAATTATTCCTTTTTTCTTTTTTAGGTAGTATTGGGTACTCATTGTAGTCAATTTGGAGACTCAAAAGATTTATTTTCTGGATTCACTGCATGGATACCCAACAAACCAACCACATGTGATGATGTTTTTCAAATTTTAATACACTAAATCCAATTTTTTGGAACTAAAGTTAAAGTTATATATTTTATATTATGTTTTAATGAGAATTTTTTTATGATAGTGTGGTGTTTAAATATTGTCAAAATTGTAGAATGAGGACAATCCATGCGCACAAGGAGCCTATCGACTTCTAAATATGGATAAGTATTAGGGTATATATAATAATATTTCACTATAAAAACACATATCAAAACAAATTACTTATTTTTCTCAATGGTTCTATAGTGTCTAAAAAACAAATAGAAACAATTGTGGTTATTATGTTTGCAAATTTATGAGAGATACCATATACCATCAACAAACTATCATCCCCAAAGAGGTATTTTTTAAGATAATTACTATTTCATTTAAAATATTAATTAATCCTTTATGTATTTATATTTTTCCAGTACTACCATGACTGTAGAAAGTCCTCATATTCACAAGATGAAATATATTTTTTTAGAAATGGATAGGCAGCATACTTGGTGTTAGAATTAACATATATATCATGAAGATGTGACTTCCTACTTCTTATTTAGTTGTTTTTCTCATAATTTTATATAATTTTTTAGTTAATTTCCTCATCATTTCTATATGATACTTATTTTGTTAATTTTTACAAAGATCATAAAGAAATGACTTCATCAACAAGGATGATTCACTCTTGTACTATGATCATACACTCAATCTAATACATGGTGTACCCAATATGACTCAAATTGTATGGTTTAAATTTAAAATTGACATTTTATTAATGTATTGTTTCATATTTATGTTTAATTTATTTCTTTATAGTATTACTAATATAAGAATTGTTTTCTTATACATGTGGATTCTTTTCCTCGGGTTGGGGTGGTTTGTTTGAAGTTGTTCGTGATCGTGAGAGATTAAACTTCGAGGCTACAATTGAGATAATGATAATAAGAAAATGGGTTAAGAATGTATACAACCATCGTGAAAAGGAGAATTAATACTAATTAATTAATTTTTTCATCATTTTATCTTCTATTTATAAGTTAATTTCCTTATTATTTTTATCTAATACTTATTTAATTTTTTTCATAGATATTTTGGGAAGTCATATTTTTCTTTCAACTATCTGTAACAAGCTAGAAAAGAAAGAACATATTTCTTTCTGATGGAAGAGGAAACCTCATGCTACCTGAAACATGAAGTGTTTGAGACAGCATAGGGGTTTATCTTCCATCAGAATGAAACATGTTCTCTATTTTCTATATTTTTACAGATATTTGAAAGCAAAATACATATTTCATACTCAATCATCTACACCTTAATCTGATACACAGTGTGCTCGGTATGACTCAAACTATATGTTTTAGTTTATAATTTACATTTTAGTTTAAAACACACATCACATACTCAAAATATAGAAAAGACATTAATATTGTTTTTATACTTTAGGAAAATAATCCATAATTCATTTGTGACATGTAGGAATAAGTCGCACCTCAATCTGACACACAGTGTGGCTAGTATGACTCCAAATGTGTCTCTTTATTTAAAATTTACATTTTAGTAAAAAAGAAAAGTGACATACTCAAAACTAATAAAATTAATTTGAATTGTTTTTATACATTAGGAAAATTATCCATAAGTCATTTTTGATGTGTAGGAATCAATCTCACCTCAATCTGATACACGATGTGCTCGATATGACTCAAAATGTCCATTATCAGTTTAAAATTAACATTTTAGTTCAAAACGTGTGTCAATCACTAAAAATAGAGCAAACACACTCAGATTGTCTTGATAATTTAGGACAATGATTCATAATTCATTTTTGATATGTAGTAATTAGTCTCACATCAAACTAACACACGATGTTACCGGTATGACTCAAAGTGCATGTTTCCAGTTTAAAATGATATTTTGGTAAAAAACACAATTGACACACTCAAAATATAGTAGACAAACTCATATTATTTTGATAATTTTTTAAAATGATATATAAATCATTTGAGACATATATGAATCAGCTTCACCTCAATCTGAAGCATGGTGTGACCGTTATGACTCCAAGTGTGTATTTTTTATTTAAAACTGACATTTTAATAAAATAGACAAGTGAAATACTCAAAACTAAGAAAATGAATTAATATTATTCTTATACCTTAGAAAAATGATCCACATTTCATTTGTGACATGTAGGAATCAGATGCACCTCAACACAATACACGTTGTATCTGGTATGACTCAAAGTGCGTTATTAGTCTAAAATTGACATTTTAGTTCAAAATATGCATCACTCGCTAAAAATAAAGAAAACACACATGTATTGTATGGATAATTTAGGATAATGATTCATAATTCTTTTTTGTTTTGTAGGAATTATTCTCACATCAAACCAACACATGATGTGACCGATGTGACTCAAAGTGCGTAGTTTCAGTTTAAAATGTCATTTTAGTAAAAAAAATAAGTGAAATACTCAAAACTGAGCAAACACATTTGTATTATTTTGATAATTTAGAAAAATAATCCATAAGTCATTTTTGACATGTAAGAATCAACTTCACCTCAATTCAACGCACAGTATGGCCAACATGACTCAAAGTGTTTCTTTTTATTTAAAATTGACATTTTTGTAAAAAATACAAGTGACATAATCAAAACCATGAAAACACATTTTAATTATTTTGATAATTTAGGAAAATTATCCATAAGTCATTTTTGATGTGTAGGAATCAACCGCACCAAAATCTGATACATGGTGTGCCCGATACGACTCAAAGCAACCGTTATCACTTTAAAATTGACATTTTAGTTCAAAATGAATGTTACTCACTGAAAATAGATCAAACATGCTCATATTATCTTCATACTTTAGTAAAATTATTCATAAATCATATGTGATGTGTAGGAATCAATCTCACATAAAATCGACACACGATGTGACTGGTATGACTCAAAATGTGTGTTCCCAGTTTAAAACGATATTTTAGTAAAAAAACACAAGTGACATACTCAAAACCAAGAAAACACATTCAGATTGTTATGATACTTTAGAAAAACAATTCATCATTCATTTTTGACATGTAAAAATCAGTCACACCTCAATCTGATACATGGTGTGCTTGTTATGATTCAAAGTGTCTATTATCAGTGTAAAATTGACATTTTAGTTCAAAAAGTGTGTCACTCACTGAAAACCAATAAAACATGCTCATATTGTCATGATAATTTAGGATAATAATTCATAAGTCATTTTTTGATGTGTAGGAATCAGTCTCACATCAAACTAACACATGATGTGACTAGTATGACTCAAAGTGCATGTTTCTAGTTTAAAATGACATTTTAGTAAAAAACACAAGCGACATAATCAAAAATAAGAAAACACATTTAGATTATTTTTATGCTTTAGTAAAATAATTCATAAGTTATTTGAGACATGTATAAATCATCTGCATCTCAATCTGACGCACGGTGTGACCGGTATGGCTCTAAGTGTGTCTTTTTATTTAAAATTGACATTTTAGTAAAAAAAACTGACAGACTCAAAACCATACAAACGCATTCAGATTATTTTTATACTTTAAGAAAATTATCCATAATTCATTTATGATGTGTAGGAATTATTTTTACCTCAATCTGATATATGGTATGCCTTGTATGACTCAAAGTGTCCATTATCAATCTAAAATTGATATTTTAGTTCAAAATGTGTGTCACTCACTAAAAATCGAACAAATGCACTCGGATTATCTTGATACTTTAATAAAAAGATTAATAAGTCATTTGTGACATGTAGGAATTAGCATCATGTCAAACTAACAAACGATGTTACCGGTATGACTTAAAGTGCGTGTTTCCAATTTAAAATGACATTTTAGTAAAAAACACAAGTGACATACTCAAAACTGATCAAACGCATTTGGATTATTTTTATACTTTAGGAAAATAATACATAAGTCATTTTTGGCATTTAGAAATTAGTCGCACCTCAATCTGATACACGGTGTGCCCGGTATGGCTTAAATTGTCTGTTATCAGTCTAAAATTGACATTTTAGTTCAAAACATGTGTCGCCTACTAAAAACCAAGCAAACACGTTTAGATTTTCTTGATACTTTAGTAAAATGATTCATAAGTAATTTTTGATGTATATGAATTAAACTCTCATCAAACTGATACACAATATGACCAATATCACTCAAAGTTCATGTTTTCAGTTTAAAATGACATTTTAGTAAAAAGGATAAGTGACATGCTCAAAACTGATCAAACACATTCAGATTATTTCGATACTTTATAAAAACAATCCATATGTCATTTATGAGGTGTAGGAATTATAATCACCTCAATATAATGTATTATGTGACTAGTTGGACTCTAAGTGTGTCCTTTAATTTAAAATTTACATTTTAGTAAAAAAGACAAGTGACATACTCAAAACTATGAAAACACATTAAAATTGTCTTATAATTTAGAAAAATGATCCATAACTCATTTATGATGTGTAGGAATTAGCCTCACTTTAATCCGATACACGGTGTGCCCAGTATGACCACTACTACAAAAACGGGCAAGGAAAGCACCACCTTTTATCAGCGCTAAGAAAAAAATCACTGATAAAGGAACCCTTTATTAGCGCTAAAATTTTAGCGCTGATAAAGGAATTCTTTATCAGTGCTTTTCTAGCACTGATAAAGAAGCCATTTATCAATGTTTTTTTCTTAGCGCTTATAAAGAGTACTCTTTATAAGAACTAAAAAAGCACTGATAAAGAATTCCTTTATCAGAGCTAAAATTTTAGCGTTGATAAAGGAAGCCTTTATCAGTGCTTTTTTAGCGCTGATAAAACCATAGTTCTATATTTTATAAAATCCGGTGCACAGTATCCTCTGTTTATCATGCCCTAAATCCCTCACAGTGTTGTACCCCTACGACAACCCCCCCCCCCCCGATCTTCTCTTTGTCGGACCTCCGCCGCTAGACCTACTCCTTATCCTCCCCCTCAAACCCCTTCCACGGATCCTCCTCCCCACAAAACCTACTTCCTCTTCTCCACTAGACCCTACTCCCCACGAACCCTACTCCTCCATTTCTCAACAGTGGCGGCTCCTCCTGTGCACCTCCCCCTCGTGGTCACACCTTCCCCTCCCGACATAGGGCAGAAGGCTCCCTAACCACTCGATGCTTCTTCTCTCTCTCCATCGTGGGTGCGATCAACTCTAGGTAAGTCTCCCACTTCTCCTTTTAGGTTTATTTTTGGTGGATAGGTTTTATGAGAGTATTTTTCATTAGGGTGATGTTTATATTCTTCCCCGTGATCACCACCCTTGGATTAGATGCTAACTAACATAGAATTCTAACAATCTATGTCACGAAATAACACATGTAGTGGATTCTTATACTTGGTTAGCAGATGATTTGAACTAAAGTATGAATTTTTTATGATTCCCCATGGGTCCTTATAATGTTTGGAACTAGAATTTATTTTTCACCAAGTGTCATATGTATGAGGGTTTGATATTCTCGTGAAACCTCAAGCTAGACCTTATTATACATGAATATTCTATTAATGTTGAGTGTTTTTCCTCATCATTTTGGTGGAGTGGGTTTATCTATACTGGGGAAAGTGGTATTTTTGTAAACCCCTTCATGAAAAAGAAGAGTTTTGATAGTACCCGCTTCATTATTAATTGGTTACACTTTGTGGGTGTCATGATGTGTTGGTGATTGTGTTTATGGGTAAGGTTCTATTTATGATAGTGATTAGGACCCCTCAAATATAGAAAGTGTATCCAAACCTGTGGATGTTAAGTTATATTTCCCTTATTTGGTGAGCATGGTTTTATGTGATGTGTGCAAGAAGAATACTTTTCTTCCCTATGAATGTCGAGGAATTATGGAATGCTTCATAAGGGATACTTATGGTTAACTCTTGGTAGGGATATGGTGTATTCATCAACCCATATACCAGAGATGATGAGTGTCTTTGTGAAGTTATAGTGTTCTAAATTGAATCTCACCTTGATATGGTTCATAGTGGATCCTATAAGCCATTTAGGTTCAATTATTATTAAACCAAGATTCATGGAGTGGTCTCCAGTCTTCATGCACTAGGGCCACAGAATATGAGGAGATCAGAGTAGCGCATCCATGGAAAGGTGAATGGTATTATTTGGAAAATGACTTTGTGGTATGAACATGTAAGCAGTTGTATTTGGGTGTTTAATTCTTTTTAGGATTGTGGGATGTTTCTTGACTTCGATCAATGGTAAATTCCACACATCTTTCTTTTATGTCAAAGATAATTTAAGTATGGTGTCAACTTAGTGAACCTCTATGACCAGTTGTTCCTAGGTGCTAGTCTAGAAGGTTTTTTTAAAAAATGGAGAGACACCATGCACTTCATTGGGTAGATAGTTATTCTTCCCTGATACCTATTATGGGTATCAAGATTATTATTTTGAATGGAGACTACTCTAGTAAAGAACTACCCTTGGTGTGTCAGACCAAGTGATTTTGGTTAAGTACACCTACACTATGGATAATCCAATTATGTGATGGGGGATGAATTTATTCTCAGGAGATTGTAAATGTCTTTCACTTGGTTGGATTGTATTTCAACTCTTTTTATTAAATCCATTAATTTATGTTGATAAATTCATAGACCGACCTCTAGTGGTTTGGGGGAATTCAACATGTAATAATAAGCTTTGGATGGCTATATTAGTGTTTTATGATTATGCCTATGGTTTTAGTTGATATCATAATCTTTTAAGGTAGTGATCTTCTGGGATGTAGGGTTAGCAGCACCCACCCACAGTAGGTGTGTGATGCAAGTCTCATCTCAGGAGGCACTGTAATTCATAGGTACCTCAAGGATAAACCATTACTCTAAGGAATTTAATATTATTGTGATGGGTATAGACATATCACATTGAATTTTCTTAACATTCATGCTACAGTCAGAGAGGCAGTCGACGAATAGCTTAGGAAGAGGAAGGAACTGGAGAAAGGAGGCATGTATAGCACTAAAGTGATGGAGGAGATCGGGGAGCAACATGAGGTGGATGGAACTTTGGTTTTATTCTACTAATACCACCCCTAAGTAGACCACTCCTATATTGGGAAGTTAGTGGTTAGAATCTCAGATAGTTGTAGTCACTATAGTCTTTTTACCATGAGGCTCCAGGAGTGTTTGGAGGTACGATCTATGTTCATTGTACTTTTCTTGTAGTACTATTAGAAATAGGTACAAGAAACTATTTTTCCTAATTTTTTAAATTATTTTCTAGGTATATGGTAGGCGTTAGTAGATTCCCATGTTAGTGAGGGAGAGTTATTGCATATTCTTTAGATGTTCATGATAGAATTTATGTTACTAACCTTAATTTTCTATTTCTTATGTTAATTTGGGTAACAAAAACTATGATATTCCATAGTAATTTTGAATAAACCTAGGTTATTTGTTTCCCCTGTGAACCCCTTTGTGTTTGGAAATGTATCCACTATATTAGTTTTCTCATCAAAATTGTATCCTTGTTTTCATTTTATTTGAGTTTGGTTACTAGTTTTGGGCTGTTTAATGTGATTATTTTATTATGAATGAGGTGGATGGTAGGGGTGGTTAAAAGGATGTTTAATGTTTTGCTGCAAGGGTTGTGGGTGCTAGAACTATTGGTAAGGGGGTTGGAAAGTGTGTTGATTTTGATGGGGGGTCTATCCTAGTTCTGTTGATTTCCAAATCTTTATTGGAAATGGTTAGGCTCTATTAATCTCTATTTTTATAAGGAATTGGTTATGTTCTACTATATTTTGAAGTCTTGTTTTGTGTATTTGAATCATAAATACTAATATTTGTGATTCAAATAGGATGGAGATGAATAAAGACTGGATGGATGCTAATCGTTTGACAATAGAGTATGAGAACAGAGTGAAAGAGTTCATCAAGTTTACAAAGGATCACGCAAAGGATTCTTCTCAAATCCTTTTTCTATGTTTACATTGTTGTTATTCTAGACTAATTACTTCAGAGGAGTTGGAAGAACATTTGATATGTCACGGAATAGATCATAGTTATAAATGTTGGAATAAATACGGAGAAAAAGAAAATGTAGCTACTGGATGGGATAAAACTATGTTTTATGGATCGTCATATATGAATACAAATATGGATAATTAAGAAGACCGTATGGAGTATGTGATTACAGATGTCAATGATGATGAATATTGTATTGAGGAAATGACAAGGACAGTTGAAGATGAACTTCGTGATTTCCCAAAATTGTTTGAGAAGTTAAATAGTTGTGAAAAGACGCCATTGTATGCTGGTTGCACTAAATATATAGCATTGTCTGCAGTACTGAAGTTGTATAAATTGAAAGCAGGCAACGAATGGAGTGATATAAGTTTTATAGAACTACTTTCTCTCTTGAATGACATGATCTTGGAAGATAATGAGCTCCCAAACCAGATATATGAAGCTAAACGAATGCTACACTCGATGGGTATGATTTCTGAAAGAATACATGCCGCCCAAAAGACTGTATGCTACTTTTCAAGGAGAACAAATCACTTACAGAATGCCCAAAGTGTGGTTCTTCTTGATACAAGAAAGATGAATCCAATCCTACGAAAGGTGTATGGTACTTTCCAATCATTCTAAGGTTTAGGTGTCTATATGGAAGTGAAGAAACTGCAAGACAATTGTCATGGCATGCAGATAAAAGAAATAAAGATGGGAAATTACGTCACCTGGCTGACTCTCCTCAATGGAAGATAATTGATCATGAGTATACTGAATTTGTAAAAGAGTCGAGAAACCTTTGTCTTGTGTTATCTACAAATGGACTGAATCCTTTTGGTTTTCAAACCAACACTCATAGTACATGGCCTATTATGTTGGTAAATTATAACTTGTCACCCTGGTTATGCATGAAGCGGAAATTAATCATGTTATCTATGCTTATATCAGGACCAAAACAACCAAGTAATGGTATTGATGTTTATTTGTCTCCTTTGATCGAGGATTTGAAGTTATTGTGGGATTCAGTTGTTATGTTGTATGTTGCTTATAAAAGTGAATACTTCACGTTGAGAGCGATGTTGTATGGGACGATAAATGATTTCCCTGCTTATAGAAATTTTTCAGGCAATAACATTAAAGGAACTTAAGGTTGTCCCATGTGCGAAGAAGATATAGAATCAATTAGGTTGAAACATTCATCAAAATCTATGTTTCTAGGACATATTAGATTTCTACCTCATCAGCATAAGTACCGATCTTGGACGACATCATTCAATGGAAGTTTAGAACAACACACAACACCGTCTCCACTAACAGGTGATTAGCTATTTGAGAAATTAAAAGATGTGAACATAGTTTTTGGTAAACCATTTTCGAAAAAACTTAAGAAAATCGATTGGAAAAAGAGATCATTTATTTTTTGAATTACCATACTGGAATTTTTTGTACGTCACACATTTTCTTGATGTGATGCATGTGGAAAAAAATGTATGTGACAATGTTATCGGAACGTTGCTAAATTCCCTTGGTAAAACAAAGGATGGAATTAAGGGAAGGTTGGACATGGTTGACATGGGAATACGAGAAGAGTTATCTCCCGTGAAGGGTGAAAATCGAATTTTTCTTCCTCCAACTGCTTACACTCTTTCCAGGGAGGAGAGATATCAGTTTTGAAACTTCTTCAATGATGTAAAGATTCCAGAGGGGTATTCATCAAATATCAAGAATATTGTGTCAATGAATGATTTGAAGTTAAAAGGTTTGAAATCACATGACTGCCATGTTTTGATGCAAGATTTAATTCCTATAGATTTACGTTGCATTTTTTCCAAGAATGTTCATCAAACATTAACCAAACTTTGTTTCTTTTTTAAAGCTATATGTAGTAAAATTTTAGACCCGACGAAATTGCCAACTATGGAAAGAGAAATTGTCATCATATTATGTGAATTAGAAATGTTCTTCCCACTAACATTATTTGATATGATGGTTCATTTGATGCTTCACTTGGTGAGAGCACTACTAAAAATTCAGCCTATAGTGACCGCCAATGGTGGTCGCTTTAGGCCCGACGCTGTAGGCCTACAACGATCGCCATTGGCGGTCGCTGAAGCTGGTTGAAATTCCGGCCTACAGGAACCGCCATTGGCGATCACTGAAGTGGGCCGAAATGCCAGCCTACAGTGACCGTCATTGGCGGTCACTAAAGCTAGCTGAAATGCCGGCCTACAGGGACCGCCATTGGCGGT
The DNA here is from genome assembly GCA_963277665.1 of Viscum album. Taxonomy (NCBI): domain Eukaryota; kingdom Viridiplantae; phylum Streptophyta; class Magnoliopsida; order Santalales; family Viscaceae; genus Viscum; species Viscum album. Next base: position 406,504,829 of record OY728134.1, read on the forward strand.
CACTGAAGCTGGCCGAAATGCCAGCCTACAGCGACCGCCATTGGCGGTCGCTAAACAAGAAATATTTTTTAAAAAAAAAATTCACGGTATAGAATAAAAAAAACAGCATATAAATCATAAAAAATGGAAAACAAATCCAAACACCATAAACATCAAGATCATCATAAACAATAAATGATAGACGTGCTTCAATGATCCACAACCATCTGCTTTAGAAACCTACAATAAGATACAAAGAAAACAACTAAACAAAACAAACGTAAATTTGATATATTTATTCAGTTATTATATACATATAATAAAATAAAATCTAGCATCTCATGGGTGTGATAATAATTTAAAACCCCCAATTTAAGAGATGTTATCATTTTAGAATTTTTTTTCTTGTTTTGGAGTCTTTGCTTTAGTTTCTGAAAGTGTTTTTTTGTCTCAAAAGGAATGTTTTTCACATTCACTGCATGTTATATGGACGTGCCATCTCCTCCTATATGTCACAAATAATATTCTTATCATTTTCATGTGGTTTAATGTCATTCGGAGCACGTTTGCTCTGAATTCGACCGTGACATGCCGTTTTGGTCTTTTATGACTCCAGAAACGCGTTTCCAGTCACCGCGGTCAAACAGAACCTATGAATGATGTGCCGTCTACTTGAACATTTCACAATTCACATCGCGGTTGTTGTCGTATGATTTCAAGGCATTCAGAGGTCGTTCGGGTGGTTTTGACCACCCAATGCGCCCTTTTAGAGCACGCTGAACTGCAGAAAATGACACATTCAGTCGTACCGCATGCACCGCACATCCGATAGATATGTCGTATCCTTCTACATGTCAAAAATAATATTCCTATCGTTTTAGTGTGGTTTCAGGTCATTCGGAGCACGTTTGATCTGAATTCAACCGTGAAACGCCATTTTGGTCTTTTAGGACTCTGGAAACGCATTTCCGGTCACCATGGTCAAACGGCACCTTCGATTGACATGCCGTCTACTAGACCATTTCAAAATTCACACCTTGGTTGTTGTGGTATTATTTCATGGAATTCTGAGGTCGTTCGAGTGGTTTTGACCACCCAACGCGCCCTTTTAGAGCGCGCTGAACTGTTGAAAATGACACATTCGATCGTACCGTGCACACCGCACGCTCGATGGACATGCTAACTCCTCTTACATGTCACGAATAATATTCCTATCATTTTTGTGTGGTTTCAGGTCATTTGGAGCATGTTTGCTCTGAATTCGACCGTGACACGCCGTTTTGGTCTTTTATGACTCCGGAAACGCGTTTCCGGTCACCGCGGTAAAACGGAACCTCTGATTGACATTCTGTCTACCTTTCCATTTTAAAATTTACACCGAGGTTGTTGTCGTATGATTTCATGGCATTCTGAGGTTGTTCGGGTGGTTTTGACCACCCAACGCGCTCTTTTAGAGTGCGCCGAACTGCTGAAAACAACACATTCGGTCGTACTGTGTGCACCGCACGTCCGATGGACGTGTCGTCTCCTCCTAAATGTCAAGAATAATATTCCTATAATTTTTTTGTGGTTTTAGGCCATTCGGAGCACGTTTGCTCTGAATTCAACCGTGACACGCCATTTTAATCTTTTATGACTCTGGAAACGCGTTTCCAGTCACCGCGGTCAAACTGCACCTCCAATTGACGTGTCGTCTACCCGAACATTTCACAATTCACACCTCGGTTGTTTTCATATGATTTCATGGCATTTTGAGGTTGTTCAGGTGGTTTTGACCACCCAACGTTCCCTTTTAGAGCGCACTGAACTGTTGAAAATGACACATTCGGTCGTACCGCGCGCACCGCACGTCCGATGGACGTGACGTCTCCTCCTATATGTCACGAATAATATTCTTATCGTTTTAGTATGGTTTCAGGTCATTTGGGTCATGTATTCTCTGAATTCGACCGTGACACGCTGTTTTGGTCTTTTATGACTCCGGAAACGCGTTTTCGGTCACCGCGGTCAAATGGAAACTCCGATTGATATGTCGTCTACCCGACCATTTCAAAATTCACACCTCGGTTGTTGTCGTATTATTTCATGTCATTTTGAGGTCATTCGGGTTGTTTTGACCACCCAACGCGCCCTTTTAGAGCGCGTTGAACTGCTGAAAATGACACATTTGGTCGTACCGCGCGCACCGCATGTCCGATGGATGTGTCGTCTCCTCCTACAAGTCTTAAATAATATTACTATCATTTTCGTGTGGTTTCAGGTCATTTGAAGCACGTTTTCTCTGAATTCGACTGTGACACTCCGTTTTGGTCTTTTATGACTCCGAAAACGCGTTTTCGGTCACCACGGTCAAAAGGCACCTCCGATTGACATGACGTCTACCCTAAAATTTTACAATTCACATTGCAGTTGTTGTCGTATGATTTCAGGGCATTCCAAGGTTGTTTGGGTGGTTTTGACCACCCAACGCGCCCTTTTAGATCGCTCCGAACTACTAAAAACGACACATTCAGTCGTACCGCGCGCACCACATGTACGATGGACGTGTCCTCTCCTCCTACATGTCAAGAATAATATTCCTATCATTTTTGTGTGGTTTTAGGTCATTTGAAGAATGTTTTCTCTGAATTCGACCGTGACATGCTGTTTTGGTCTTTTATGACTCCGGAAACGCGTTTCTGGTCACCGCGATCAAACGAAACCTCCAAATGACGTTTAGTCTACCCAAAAATTTGACAATTCACTCTGCAGATGTTTTCGTATGATTTCATGGCATTCTGAGGTCGTTTAGGTGGTTTTGACCACCCAATGCACCCTTTTAGAGCACGCCGAATTGCTGAAAATGACACATTCGGTCGTACCACGCGCACTGCATGTCTGATGGATGGGTCGTCTCCTCCTACATGTCACGATTAATATTCCTATCATTTGAGTGTGGTTTCAAGTCATTAGGAGCATGTTTTCTCTGAATTCGACCATGACATGCCGTTTTGGTCTTTTATGACTCCGGAAACGCGTTTTTGGTCACCACGGTCAAACAGAACCTCCGATTGATGTGTCGTCTATCCTAACATTTCACAATTCACATCGAGGTTGTTTTGTATGATTTCATGGCATTCCGAGGTCGTTCGGGTGGTTTTGACCACCCAACGCGCCCTTTTAGAGCGCGCTGAACTGCTGAAAATGACACATTCAATCGTACCGCGCGCACCGCACGTCTGATGGATATGTAGTCTCCTCCTACATGTCACGAATAATATTCCTATTGTTATTGTGTTGTTTTGGGTCATTCGGAGCACGTTTTCTCTGAATTTGACCGTGACACGCTGTTTTGGTCTTTTATGACTCCAGAAACGTGTTTCCGGTCACCGCAGTCAAACAGAACCTCCGAATGACATGCCGTCTACCCGAACATTTTAAAATTCACACCATGGTTGTTTTTGTATGATTTCATGGAATTCGGAGGTCGTTCGGGTGGTTTTGACCACCCAACGCGCCCTTTTAGAGTGCGCTGAACTGCTGAAATTGACACATTCGGTCGTACCGCGCATACCGCATGTCTGATGGACGTGTCATCTCCTCCTACATATAAAAAATAATATTCCTATCATTTTCGTGTGGTTTTAGGTCATTCTGAGCACGTTTTCTCTGAATTCGACTATGACACGCTGTTTTGGTCTTTTATGACTCTGGAAACATGTTTCTTATCACCGCGGTCAAACGGCACCTCCAAATGACATTCCTTCTGCTCGAACATTTTACAATTCACACTGCGGTTGTTTTCATATGATTTCATGGAATTTCGAGGTCGTTTGGGTGGTTTTGACCACCCAATGCGCCCTTTTAGAGCGCGTCGAACTGCTGAAAACGACACATTCAGTCGTACCGCATGCACCGCACGCCCGATGGATGTGTCGTCTCCTCCTACATGTCACGAATAATATTCCTATCATTTTTTGTGGTTTCAGGTCATTCGGAGCACTTTTTCTCTGAATTCGACCGTGACACGCCGTTTTGGTCATTTGTGACTCTGGAAATGTGTTTCTGGTCACCACGGTCAAAAGGCACCTCTGAATGACGTACCGTCTGCCCGACCATTTTACAATTTACAATTCGGTTATTTTCGTATGATTTCATGGCATTCCAAGGTCATTCGGGTGGTTTTGTCCACCCAACGCGCCCTTTTAGAGCGCGCTGAACTGCTGAAAACAACACATTCAGTCGTACCGCGTGCACCACACATTCGATAGAAGTTATGTCTCCACCTACATGTCACGAATAATATTCCTATCATTTTCGTGTGGTTTCAGGTCATTTGGAGCATGTTTGCTCTGAATTCAACTGTGACACGTCGTTTTGGTCTTTTATGACTCCGAAAATGCGTTTTCGGTCACTGTGGTCAAAAGGAACCTCTGAATGATGTTCCTTATGCCTTACCATTTCAAAATTCACACCACGGTTGTTTTCGTATGATTTCATGGCATTATGAGGTTGTTCGGGTGGTTTTGACCACCCAACGTGCTCTTTTAGAGCGCACCGAACTGCTGAAAACAACACATTCAGTCATACCGCGCGTACCGCACGTCTGATGGATGTTCTGTCTCCTTCTACATGTCACAAATAATATTCCTATAATTTTTGTGTGGTTTTAGGTCATTTGGAGCACGTTTGCTCTGAATTTGATCGTGACACGCCGTTTTGGTCTTTTGTGACTTCGGAAACATGTTTCTAGTCACCGTGGTCAAACGGTACCTCCGAATGATGTTCTGCCTACCCGAACATTTCACAATTCACACCACGGTTGTTGTCGTGTGATTTCATGGCATTCCAAGGTCGTTCGGGTGGTTTTGACCACCCAATGCGCCCTTTTAGAGCGCACTGAACTGATGAAAACGTCACATTCGGTCGTACCACGCATACCGCACATCCGATGGATGTTTTGTCTCCTTATATATGTCACTAATAATATTCCTATAATTTTCGTGTGGTTTCAGGTCATTCGGAGCACGTTTTCTCTGAATTCGACCGTGACATGCCGTTTTGGTCTTTTATGACTCCGGACACGCGTTTCTGGTCACCATGGTCAAAAGACACCTCCGATTGACATTTCTTTTTCCCAAACATTTTAAAATTCACATCGCGGTTGTTTTCTTATGATTTCATGGCATTCTGAGGTCATTCGGGTGGTTTTGAACACCCAACGCGCCCTTTTAGAGCGCGCTGAACTGCTGAAAACGACACATTCGGTCGTACCGCACGCACCGCACGTCCGATGGATGTGTCGTATCCTCCTACATGTCACGAATAGTATTATTATTGTTTTTGTGTGGTTTCAGGTCATTCGGAGCACGTTTTCTCTGAATTCAACCGTGACACGCTGTTTTGGTCTTTTATGACTCTAGAAACACGTTTTCAGTCACCGCGGTCAAACAGCGCCTCTGATTGACGTGTTGTCTACCCTAACATTTTAAAATTCACACCACTATTTTTTTCATGTGATTTCATGGCATTCTGAGGTCGTTTGAGTGGTTTTGACCACCCAACGCGCCCTTTTAGAGCGCGCCGAACTGCTGAAAATGACACATTCGGTCGTACTGTGCGCACCACATTTTTGATGGACGTGTCATCTCCTCCTACATGTTACGAATAATATTCCTATCATTCTCATGTAGTTTCAGGTCATTCATAGGACATTTTCTCTGAATTCGACCGTGACACGCCGTTTTGGTCTTTTATGACTCCGGAAACGCGTTTCCAGTCACCGCGGTCAAATGACACCTCTGATTGATGTTTTGTTCGCCCGACCATTTCACAATTCATATTGCGGTTGTTGTCGTATGATTTCATGGAATTCTGTGGTCGTTTGGGTGGTTTTGGCCACCCAACGCACCCTTTTAGAGCGCGACGAACTGTTGAACCTCCCTCCAAAGACGATCTAATGTGTCCTGAGGGATAGAAGCTCAGTCAAGTGTAGTCAATGGAAATCAATGTGGTTCACGTATGATATGACCTAGATGACGAATAAATGTAGGGGAATTCAGTCCCACAGGATGAAATACCTCATCAAAGGAAACATCAAACATCGTGTCAGAATTCCATGATAAAATGCCACGACCAGGGACTCTCTTGCGAGAGGAAGAAGTAATCGAGTCTGGTCCTGTTGAAAACAATTTTATATATAATTTTATAGATGTTATAAATATATATATATATATATTTTTTTTTGTTTATCAATTACATAAAAAATAGAGACAATGACATTCAAACATACCTCGACCCTGAGACAAAGATGCCTTAGATGGATGATGTGGATATGCTGCCTCTTCCCCTGATATGCCTACAGTCATAGAAAACATTATTAAGGGGACTATCCAAAGTTTCCAAAAGATAAATTAGATTGTTCTTAAAAAAATAAAACTTGTAAAATTGTTAATCAAACAAAAAGGGATTGAATAATTAGTTGTGAATGAATTTTAAAAAATCAGAAAGTTAACAAAACAGATATACAAATTATGCACAAAACCAATCAATGCATACCCAAATTTCAGATTGAATTAATAAAAATTCAAGCAGTACATGAACCAGATGAAGAATACCTCAATGGGAAGATACACTGACAATAACATCAATATACCAAGATTTAAATCACCCTAAATATTTATAACTGAATAAACTTCCAAAAGTGAGGATTAAAACTTACAAGGATTTATAAAATGGTTAGATAATTTATGATATCCTAGGACATTCAATACTGAATATTGGGAAAACAATTATACCTTTCATTAAGCATGCAAATCGACCATTTCTCCTTCAACAGTCGCTCTAACCCAATAAATATCTTCTTCACGTTGAACTACGGTATGTTGATCAAGCTATTGGGAAACAAACGGAACAGTCTCAGGTTCATATTCTTCAAATAAAAACACTCCTCGCCGAGACATTTTGACAACAACTTGCCAACTTGGATTCGAAGGCAAAGTACGAAGAATAATTGTTCCGCTTGTGATGTCAAAATGAAAGGTTCATTCTCAACTCATTCATTTCTGTATAACATATAGTTAAAATTCACCAATGAAAACTGATATTGATCGACTTTACATCCACGCACTGGATCAACCCAATTACACTTTAACAATATGTACTTCAACCCGTGTGTGTATACAACTTTGATAATGTCTATCAATTGACCATAGTAATAACCAGAATCGAAAAATGGAAAATTGATGTCACTGTTTTGTGTTGCTCGTCTGTCGTCAACATCTTTAATACGAAATCGAGAACCATTAGCACCTATAGCATTATAACGACGATCCATTATAGATGGACCCTCAACCAGTTGGATAAATTCTTCAGTTAGCGTGGGGTCCCCTAAATCCCTCAGCTTATGAACCTACATAATTTATAAAATTCAATACTGATATATGCAGAAATAAATTAGTATAATACTTCACTCATAATGAAAATCAATTTATACATACATAATCCTTGAACCAATCATGAAATGGCGCATAATGAGATTGTTGAATTTGCAACTCAGTCGCACGATACATCCCTTCTTTTATCTCATTAATGTGTTTCCTGAAAATGATAAAGTGATGTTTAAATGATCAGCTTATACAAACAAAACATAAAAAAGTTAAACAATAAAAGTGATAATATACTTACTGCATTAATGGTGCAACTGATGGAGTATTGAACAAGATATATCGATGTGCTTGTATCCACTCGATGTTTTCCATATCAAATTTGGTTCCTTTTCTAACTGGACCATCATGAATCTGAGAGGGCTTATCAATTTTTGTTTCAACATCCGTAAGATATTCTACACAAAAAGTAGTACACTCATCCATCAAATAACCATTGGCTATTGATGCCTTCAAACGAGCTCGGTTGCATACAAATCGTTTCAATGTACTCCAATACAGCTCAATAGGATACATGCACCTGAATTGCACTAGACCAGCAGTCATTACTTCATCAGTTAGGTGCACTGTCAAGTGGACCATAACATCGAAAAATGAGGGGGGGGGAAGTTTCTCAAAGTGACAAAGCGTAAGTACAATTCGGTCCTGCAAACTTTTTAAATCACTCATTCGTTGATTTCTTAAACAAAGTTGTCTAAAAAAATTACTCATCTCAATCAACGGCTGAACAACATTAGGGGATAAACAATCACAAATTGCGATTGGAATCAACTGCTAAAGTAGTATGTGATTGTCATGAATTTTCAACCCTTGCAATGTCTTTCTCGTCAGATTCACACACTTTGAAATATTAGAAGAGTAACCATCAGGCACCTTGAGCATCTTCAAAATGAAATAAATGTCTCTTTCTCCTTTGTAGTCATCGTATACTGTGCAGTAGGCATATATGTCTTGTTTCCCTCAGCTAACTGTAAATGAAACTGTTTCTTTAAACCCATTTCTTCCAAATCACGGTGTGCATTAACATGGTCCTTTGATTTTCCACTGACACCTAAAATGGTCCACAATATGTTATCACAAAAAAAAAATCAATGTGCATGACATCCAAATTATGCCTCAGGATGTTAGTTTTCCAATACAGAAGACTATAAAAAATACTTTTCTTTTTCCAATTGTGACTGTGTTGCCTACCCGCAGCACGAATATTACGTACTGAAGGAGCCACCAAATCCTGAATTTTATATACTGTGCGGATGTTTTCTTCCTCAATCTGTGATAACATTTTGACTCCTATCATGATATTTGGTGCTGGGCTAAACTCTCTAGAACCATAAAATTCCACTCTGTCTTTTCTAAACCTGTGCTGAGGGGGGAGAAAACGTCTGTGACCCATGTATGCCCATTTTTTGGAATGTTTAAGCCATACAGATTTTTTAATTTTATTGCAACAAGGGCAAGAAAATTCCCCTTTCGTACTCCAGCCTGATAAATTTGGATAAGCTGGGAAGTCATTGAATGTCTACAATAAAGCAGCCTGCATTTTGAACATTTCATTTGTTTCACAGTCATAAGTCATCACACCATCACCCCAAAATTCATTCAACTCATCAATCAATGGCTGAAGGTAAACATCAATCTTATCCCCCAGAATTTTAGGTCCATAAATAAGAGTGGAAAGTAATATAAATTGTTGCTTCATACAAAGCCACATAGGAAGATTATACGGAACCAACACCACGGGCCATGTGCTATGAGTTACACCAACCATAGACTTGAATGGATTGAAACCATCTGTTTCCAATCCCAATCAGACATTACGAACATCTTTAGAAAAGTCTGGATGTCTCTTATCAAAATCCTTCCATGCATGAGAGTATGTCAGGTGGGTTAATATAACACTTTCATGAACTCTTTCTGCATGTAATCTCATTAAATTAGAAACTTTAGATGACATAAAAAATCTTTTCAACCTCAGTTTAAGGGGAAATTAACGTATTTTCTTTATAGAAATCATTTTCCCCTGTATCGCAATCTAACTTTGATGAATATGATTTCCCCTGTTCTCTTTCCACCTGGAAGCACCACAAAATGTACAAATATCCAAATGGGCAGTTTCCTTTCTAAACAGCATACAGTTGTTTGCACATGCATCTATGGTATCATATGTAAAACCTAAGTTCTCTGTCAACTTACAAGCATGGTAATACGACTCGGGAATATTAGTGTCAACAGGAAGAACCTTTTTCAATAACACCAAAAGCATGTTGAATGATGTGTCTGACCAATTATTCAAAGACTTCAAATGCAACAACTCCACGATAAACGACAGTTTATTATAAGAAGTACATCTAGGATATAATTCTGTTTTTGCATCATCAAGTGCTTCATAAAACCTCTCTGAATCACGATCTTCACCAGATCGAAGATTTATCTCACCGATCTCAAGATTCTGGATGTTAATGCCTTCAGGATCCAACCCACGTACCATTTCAGTAAGCATTTCATGCATTGGATCATTCATCCTTGCATCAACATCCATCTGAACTGCATCCGTATTTTGAAAATGAATATATTCTTCTCTATGACGAGTCCAACTCTTATAATTTTTCAGAAATCCATTAAAGAATAGGTGCTCCCTCACAACATCTCATGTGAATTGATATCTTTTAGCACATTTTCTACATGGACAACTAATATATTCACTTTCAAATGCTCTGGTGAAGTCAATAAACTGCATAATGCCATTGAAATATTCTCTAAACATTCGATTTGGAAGATCAATCCAACTCTTATCCATAATAATATCTGTATAACAAACATTTACACAATACTTATTACATTTTCATTTTTCAAATCAACTATATTTAAAATAAATACTAATCAATTGTTTGTGAACCATTGATAAAATAATAATGTAATTGAAATCCCATGTCATATCTGATTGTGCTACAAAACTGGAAGGGAGGGGAGCCGAAGGCGGTGCTGTGAGGGAGAGGAGAGGCAGCGAAGGGGAGCCGGAACCAGAGGTGGTGCGGCGAGGGAGGGGACGGGCGGCGGCGGCGGCGGTGAGTCGGAGGAGAGGAGGCGGTGAGGGGACGGGGGATGGGCAGTGAGGGGGGGGTGTCCGGAGTGGGGGGGCTGTCCGGGGTGTGGGGAGGGTTGTCCGGGGTGCGGGGGATGTCCGGGGTGTGGGGGGGATATCTGGGGTGCGGGGGTGCGGGGGGGGTGTCTGGGGTGCAGGGGGGATATCCTGGGTGCGGGGGGGCTGTCCGGGGTAGGGTAGGAGGGGCGAAGGGGCGAAGGGCTGAGGCCAGAGACCGAAGGGCAGAGGGGGCGGAGACCAGAGGGGGAGAAGGTCGTAGGTCAGAGGCCAAAGTTCGGAGGGACACCGGAGGGGACGGAGGGTAGGGTAGAGGATGGCTGGAGGGGCGGAGGGTAGTTGGAGGGCGTCCGGAGCCGGAGGGCAGAGGGAGAAGGGCGGGCGGAGGGCGGAGGGTGGAGGGCGGCGAGGGCGTGCGGCAATGGGGGAGGGAGCGTGAGGGAGGACGGAGGGTGGAGGGCGGCGATGGGGTAGGGCACGCAGCTAGGTCGAGGGAGAGGGAGGAGGTGGGGGCGCCGAAGCCCCCTTTTTTTGGAAAAGCTCAGCGACCGCCAGAGGGGGTCGCTATAGGGCACCTATAGCGACTGTCATAGGCGGTCGCCCGTGTCAGGGGGCTTCAAAGCCCAATATTGTATTAGTGGAGAGATTCGACTTTGTGGTCTTGTGCACTATAGATGGATGTACCCCATTGAATGGTATATGAAGATTTTGAAAGGGTATGTCAAAAATCAAAGTCGGCTAGAGGGTTGTATAGTGGATCGATATATTGTTGAGGAAGCCATTGAATTCTGTACTGAATACCTATCTGATGTGGAAAGCACTGGTCTCCCAAAATCTCGTCACACTAGACGCATTGAAGATGAGGGAATTTTTGGAAGAGATGTTGTGACAATCAATATTACAGATCGGGAGTAGGTCCACCTTTATGTTTTGCATAACAGTTGGGAGGTTGCTCCATATATTGAAACTCGAAAAGAAATTCTTAGGCAGTTGAATCCATCAAGGGCTGAAAAATGGATATCAAATACACATAATCACCATTTTATAGGATGGTTTCAGGACCATATTTTTAAGGAGTTAGATGAAAATCTGAATTCAATTTCAGAACGACTTCAATGGCTAGCCGCCAGACCAAGTGTGTATGTATTATCTTATAGTGGTTATGTAATTAATGGTTATACATTCTATACAGATGAACATGATGAAGATAGTACCATGAAAAATAGTGGAGTTACACTTGTGACTGAAGCGATTCATGTTTCTAGTAGTAAGGACAAAAATCCAATTTATGCAAATATGTCATACTTTGGCATTATCAAACAAATATGGGAGTTAGATTATACGGAATTCCAATTGTCGATTTTTCAATGCAAATGGGTTGATAACAGTAGTGGTGTTAAAATATATGAATTGGGATTTGTGAAAGTTGATTTTAGTAAATAAGGGTACAAAGAAGAACGATTTATAATGGTATCACAAGCAGTAAAAGTATTTTATGTTCCATATCCCACAAACCGAAAGTGGTCGATTGTTCTGTTATCATCCAAAACTACTAAAGGGTCCGATGAAAATTCAGTTGAGGATGATCTTTTCAGTGGTACATCACAATCATTTTGCATTGGTCCCAATGTAGATGATGTTTTATATGTTATAGGATACCACAATGAAGGGATTTGGATAATTGATAGATGTTTCAAATCCCTTCAGCCTTTGAAAAAAAATAGAGTTCAATAAACAGATTATATTTTTTTGCAATATATATCTTTTTATCTCATGTTATTATATTATCATTACTGAATTTATGTAATCTAAATTAACTGTTCAACCACTTTTGTAGATAATGACTTCTATATGTTATGGTGCTCCTAACCTCGAGGCTAAACAAGTCTCTTAAGCTGTTGTTACTGTTGCGGCTGCTCACAGTGCAGAGCAACAACAAGTTTTTGAACATGTTGTTTCTCCTAGTGTTAAGGTCCAACAACCATCAGCACATGGTGTTGCTATCATTTCATATGAATGTATAGATTATGTTGATATCGATGAAATGATCAGGGATGAAGGACCGACGTTGCAGAAAACACAGGTGCATCGTAGTTTGACGATGTTAGCCAAAGTTCTTAAGGCGAAAAGCAAAGGCATAAAATTTGATGTCGGATGGAATGGATGAGGCCAACATGTGAATCCCAACAAGGATATGTTTAGTAGTTACATTGGAATTGTCACTCAGAAACACACACTGATTGACATAGATTCATAGCACCATGTTGTGTCTGGGCTGAAGGCTGTGATCTGGGAAGAAATTACGGTAACATTATGATATTATTTTTTTTAATTTACTAGAAAATAAAATAATGAAACAATGTATTACTCTTCTCAATCTCTTGCAGAGTACATTTATAGTAGATGATTCACACAAGAATTGTGTACTAAGGCTTGCAGGAAGGTGTCACCGAGGTTTTCACACTATTTTAACAAAATGTCACCTGAAAGATTCCAAAGGTAAAATAAACTCGCACCCACCCCTTGTCTACGCTCACTCGATATCCCAAGAATCATGGGATGCATTTATTGACTGTTGTGGGGATGAGAATTTCTAGGTACATTGTGGCTAATAATAGGCTGATAATACGTTATTTGAGGATACATGTATTCATCACTTTGATTTTCAATATTTCATTTATGAAACAACAACTCAGTACTGAAAATAAGGAACGTGCATCAAAACCAACATACCTCTATCGTAAAGCAAGGATGGGGTATGCTTCACTAGAAAAAAAATGGTACGTATTTTAAATTTATAGTAATATTGTTAGGTGCCAAGAAACAAAATCATAATTATCTTTCTATATTTATATGTAGATTGATGAGTCTAAAACCAAAGACACTTTTATCCCATGTCATGTTCTAGGGAAGGAGGAACGTGTGAATAAGGAAGGGAATCTAGTAGATGAAAACACACAAAAAGTGTGGGAAATATGTATAAGTATGACACAATAAAAAAATTTGTTTTAAATTGCTATTGCATAAAAATAATTAGTTATTTTCTTATATCCGACAGTCATAGGAATCAGCTACTCCTGTAGTAGATGCATACCTATTATCGATGACTTTGAAGCGGCCAGAACAATACGTTCATGTCAAAGGTGCGGGGTTTGGGGTGACACCCCGAGTATATTATGAGAAAAAAACAAACGGATGATAGAGATGAAAAAATGAAACAAATGAGAAAAATACTAGAAACTCTTGAAGAATGATTTTAATGGAAGGGAGAGTTGCTAGCAACTTTTATGGGTGGGAAGAAAGGAGAAGACACAACTCAGGAACAACCAGCACGTAAAGATCCCGCCCCACCCCCCACCAGCTTTGAGGTGAGCCATTTCCCTCAAAGAACTATCTTATCCGTGGTAATCAATATTCTAATAATTGTTCCCATGAAATTTGAATTAGACAAACACTGATACTTTTCCTGTAATTATATTCTACAGGGTGATAATGACTATGATTTATATCTGTTAACACCCACCTATCACATTGTAGTGAGGGCTATGGTGTTCAACATCCCAAAGGACAATCTGCATAATAGACCACTTCCGAAAGATCATCTGAAAGTGATGATTATTGTATCTCATGAGTCAAATGCAGAGTTACCTATTCCACTTGATGACGATGATATTCATACGGTCAAAAAGTCTATTGGGACATTCATTGCATGGTTGTCACAACTTGTAAGAGTATATGTGGACAAAGAGGTATTTATTTCCATTTTTTCAAGTTAAACCTTTAATAATTAATGAAAAAAGGGTTTGAACCAATGAATGTTATTATAGACAGAGAAAGGGAAGAGGTGAAAAGAAACATTGGCTAAAAAGCATCTAAAGGAACGACCAAATGATCCCAAAGAGCTACTGAAAGCACATTAACACAACTTGTTCTCTATCCACATTTACTGGCATTGAAGACTCATGTCGATACGAAGCTATGATGTGGTAGTAGTCATATAGTGGTTTTTGAAAAGAATATATACGAAGAGGAAATTGAAGATTTCATTGTTACTGAAAATGTAAATGAGATCCTTGAATACGGTTTGTTAGTTATCACAGTTGTAAATTTATATATGAGGTATGTTTTCATGAATTGATTTTCTAAAAGCTGATATAATGTGCAAATTATGACTAAATGCATTTTATATTATTGACAGACGTATATATGAAAAACAGTTGAAGGAATTTTCCCATGATCCAAAATTCAGACTCGTTAGTCCTCATACCACATCAACATAACTAATGAAATTAGAGCCATCAAAAAAGGATGAAATAGTGAACGACTTGCTGAAAACATTTGAAATCAAGATTATGGATGACTGACTTTTCCTAATACAAACCATGCAGGGGTAAAACTCTACGATTAAATCATATCAATTATATGTTTACTTCTTTTATTACTTATTCATTTTTGTGTATTTAGGCAACATTGTCTGCTAATTACGGTGAACTTGGATACTCCAAATATTTATTTTCTGGATTCAATGCAAGGATATCCAACAAACCAACCACACATGATGGAGTTTGTGAATCTTTAAGACACTACATCCTACATTTTAGGTCTAAACATCAAGTAATATAATTTAAATTATCTTTTACTGAGGATTCTGTTATGATAGGTCGGTGTATCATTATCGTCTAAAAAAAGGAATGAGGACAAGGTCCAAGCATAAGGAGGCGAGCAAGTACTATGTATAGACAAATATTAGGGTATAAATAATAAAATTTCACTATCAAAACACATATCAACACAAGTTACTTATTCTCCTAATGATCAAATTTTTTATAGTGTCCAAAACAAACAAATGATAATGATTATGGTTATTATGTTTGTAAATTTATGAAAGAGATCGTTTTCCATCAACAAACTAGCAACCCTAAAGAGGTATTTTCAAAAACAAATACTATTTCATTTAAATTATTTATTAATTATTTATTTATATATTTTGCAGTACTACTATGACTGTCAAAAAGCATCATACTCACAAGATGATATAGATTTGTTCAGAAATGAGTGGGTCGCATATATTATGGAATATTGTACACAAATAGCATAAATATATCACTTAGGGACGTGTACAATTGGCGGTCATTTTTTAGAGGGGTTAAGGGGATCAAAAGATGAAACATTATTGTATGTAACTATTTGTAGGAAAATTGTAATTGTTATTAAATAAAACATACTTTCTCCAATGATTAATTTTCCCATTTTAACAGGTGAAATGCTCCAGCAACATGCAAGAATGATGAACCACTTTTTTTGGGCTTTGGATAAGAAAAACCAGTAAAATATCCAAAATACCTTCATATCCGACCAAACGCATTCTAATTGTTTTTATAATTTATGGGGAAAATATATGGGTCATTTGTGATGTGTAATATTCAAACCCGCCTCAATTTGAGGCATGGTGTGGCCGGTATCACTCAAAGTGTCTCTCTTTTGTTTAAAATGGACAGAATTTTAAGTGAAAACAACAACTGACGTACGTAAATCCAGCCAAACACATTCAGATTGTGTTTATACTTTAGAGAAATTATCCATGGATAATTTTTGATGTGTAAAAGTCAAACCCACCACAATATGAGGCATGGTGTGGCCGGTATCACTCAAAGTATCTCTTTTGTTTAAAATTGACAAAATTTTAAGTGAAAACAACAACTGGCGTATGGAAATATGACCAAACGCATTAGGATTGTGTTGATACTTTAGGATAATGATAAATGGGTCATTTTTTATGTGTAAGAGTTAACCCTGCCTCAATCTAAGGCACAGTGTGGCCGGTATCACTCAAAGTGTCTCTCTTTTGTTTAAAATGGACAGAATTTTAAGTGAAAACAACAACTGACGTACGGAAATATGACCAAACACATTAGGATTGTGTTGATACTTTAGGGTAACGATACATGGGTCATTTTTGAAATGTAAGAGTCAACCCTTCCTCAATATGAGGCACATTGTAGCTGGTATCACTCAAAGTGTCTCTCTTTTGTTTAAAATGGACAGAATTTTAAGTGAAAACAACAACTGATGTATGGAAATCCAACCAAAAGCATTAATATTGTGTTGATACTTTAGGGGAACAATAAATGGGTCATTTTTGATGTGTAAGAGTCAACCATACCTCAATTAGAGGCATGGTGTGTCTGGTATCACTCAAAGTATCTCTTTTGTTTAAAATGGACAAAATTTTAAGTGAAAACAACAACTAGCGTATGAAAATCTGACCAAACACATTTTAATTGTGTTGATACTTTATGGGAATAATAAATGGGTCATCTTTGACGTGTAAGAGTCAACCACGCCTCAATATGAGGTATAGTGTGGCCGGTATCACTCAAAGTGTCTCTCTTTTGTTTAAAATGGACAGAATTTTAAGTGAAAACAACAACTAACGTACGGAAATATGGCCAAACACATTCATATTGTATTAATAATTTAGTATAACGATACATGGGTCATTTTTAAAGTGTAAAAGGAAACACTGTCTCAATTTGAGGCACGGTGTGGCCGGTATCACTCAAAGTATCTCTCTTTTGTTTAAAATGGACAGAATTTTAAGTGAAAACAACAACTGACGTACATAAATCTAACCAAACACATTCGGATTGTGTTGATACTTTAGGGTAACAATCCATGGGTCATTTTTTACATGTATGAGTCAACTTCGCCTCAATATGAGGCACGGTGTGGCCGGTATCACTCAAAGTGTCTCTCTTTTGTTTAAAATGGACAGAATTTTAAGTGAAAACAACAACTGACGTACGGAAATTCGACCAAACGCATTTGGATTGTGTTGATGCTTTATTAAAAAGATCCATGGGTCATTTTTTATGTGTAAAAGTCAACCTTGCCTCAATCCGAGGCACGATGTGGTTGGTATCACTCAAAGTCTCTCTTCTGTTTAAAATGGACATAATTTTAAGTGAAAATAACAACTGACATACGGAAATCTGACCAAATGCATTCATATTGTGTTGATACTTTAGGGGAACAATACATGGGTCATTTTTGATGTTTAAGAGTCAACCTCGCCTCAATTTGAGGCACGGTGTGGCCGGTATTACTCAAAGTGTCTCTCTTTTGTTTAAAATGGACAGAATTTTAAGTGAAAACAACTGACGTACGGAACTCTGACCAAACGCATTCAGATTATGTTTATACTTTAGGAGAATGATCCATGGGTCATTTTTGATTCATACTAGTCAACCCCTCCTCAATTAGAGGCATGGTGTAGCCGATAGCACTCAAAGTGTCTCTCTTTTGTTTTAAATGGCAGAATTTTAAGTGAAAACAACAATTGGCATACGAAAATCCAACCAAATTCATTTGGATTGTGTTGGTACTTTAGTAGAATTATCAATGGGTAATTTTTTATGTATAAGAGTCAACCCCGCCTTAATCCGAGGCACGGTGTGGCCGGTATCACTCAAACTGTCTCTCTTTTTTTTAAATGGACAGAAATTTAAGTGAAAACAACAACTGGCGTACGGAAATCCGACCAAACGCATTAGGATTGTGTTGATACTTTATGAGAATGATTAATGGGTAATTTTTGACGTTTAAAATTCAACCCCTCCTCAATCTGAGGCACGGTGTGGCTGGTATCACTCAAAGTGTCTCTCTTTTGTTTAAAATGGACATAATTTTAAGTGAAAACAACAACTGACGTACGGAAATCTGAACAAACGCATTAGTATTGGGTTGATACTTTAGGATAAAGATAAATGGGTCATTTTTGATGTGTAAAAGACAAGTCTACCTAAATCTAAGGCACGGTGTGGCCGGTATCACTCAAAATATCTCTCTTTTGTTTAAAATGGACAAAATTTTAAGTGAAAACAACAACTGACGTACAGAAATCCGACCAAACGCATTTGGATTGTGTTGATATTTTAGTGGAACAATACATGGGTTATTTTTGACATTTAAGAGTCAACACCACCTCAATATAAGGCATGGTGTGGCTAATATCACTCAAATTGTATCCCTTTTATTTAAAATGGACAGAATTTTAAGTGAAAACAACAACTGACGTACGGAAATCAGACCAAACACATTCTGATTGTGTTGATACTTTAGGAGAACGATAAATGGGTCATTTTTGAAATGTAAAAGTCATCCCTGCCTCAATCTGAGGTATGGTGTGGCCGGTATCACTCAAAGTATCTCTTTTGTTTAAAATGGGCAGAATTTTAAGTGAAAACAACAATTGGCATACGGAAATCTGACCAAACGCATTTGGATTGTGTTGATACTTTAGGAGAACGATCCATGGGTAATTTTTGACGTGTAAGAGTCAACCCCACATCAATATGAGGTATGATGTGGCTGGTATCACTCAAAGAGTCTCTCTTTTGTTTAAAATGGACAGAATTTTAAGTGAAAACAACAACTGGCATACGAAACTCTGACCAAAAACATTTGGATTGTGTTGATACTTTAGGAGAATGATCCATGGGTCATTTTTGAGATTTATGAGTCAACCTTGCCTCAATCTGAGGCATGGTGTGGCTGGTATCACTCAAAGTGTCACTCTTTTGTTTAAAATGGACAGAATTTTAAGTGAAAACAACAACTAACGTGCGGAAATCCAACCAAACGCATTCAGATTGTGTTTATACTTTAGGAGAATGATCTATGGGTCATTTTTAATGTGTACAAGTAAACCCACCAACCCCCTGGGTGGAACCCCCACCTCTCCTAGACACCACCCCACCACCTGGACACCCCCACCCCCTAGACACCCCCACCCCCATGGACAACCACCCCCACCCCCCATGGACACCACCCCACCCCCCTTGGACAACCCCATCAACCCCCTGGACACCACCCCACCCCTTGGACACCCCCACCCCTCTGGAAACCCCCACCACCCTGGACACCCCCACCCCCTGGAAAGCCCCCCCAACCCCCTAGACACCACCCCACCCCCCTGGACACCCCCATGGACCCCCCCCCCCCACCACCACCCTAGAAATCCCCCCCACCCCCCTGGACACCCCCTAACCCCCTGGACGCCCCCACCCCCTGGATGCCTTCACCCCTCCTAGACACCACCCCACCACCTGGACACCCCCACCCCCTGGACGCCCCCACCCCCTGGACACCCCCACCCCCTGGACACCACCCCACCCCCTGGACACCCCCACCCCCTGGAAAACCTCCCAACCCCCTGGACACCACCCCACCCCCCTGGACACCCCCACCCCCTGGACACCCACCAACCCCCTGGATGGCACCCCCACCCCTCCTAGACACCACCCCACCACCTGGACACCCCCACCCCCTAGACACCCCACCCCCTTGGACAACCACCCCCACCCCCTAGACACCACCTCACCCCCCTTGGACAACCCCACCAACCCCCTAGACCCCCCACCCCCTAGACACCACCCACCCCCTAGACACCCCCACCCCTATGGACACCCCCACCCCTAGAAAAGCCCCCCACCCCCCTAGACACCACCCCACCCCCCTGGACACCCCCATGGACACCCCCTCCCACCCTAGATATCCCCCCACCCCCTGGACACCCACCAACCCCTGGACGACACCCCCACCCCTCCTAGACACCACCCCACCACCTGGACCCCCCCCCCCACCCCCTAGACACCCCCACCCCCATGGACAGCCACCCCCACCCCCTGGACACCACCCCACCCCCTTGTACAACCCCACCAACCCCATGGACCACCCCCACCCCCCCTGGACACCACCCCACCCCACTTGGACAACCCCACCAACCCCATGGACCGCCCCCACCCCCCATGGACACCACCCCACCCCCTGGACACCCCCACTCCCTAGAAAGCCCCCCCAATACCCTCGAAAGTACCCCACCCCCCTGGACACCCCCATGGACAGCCCCCCCCCCCACACACACACACACGCCCTGGATAACCCCTCCCTGTAAGAACCCGGATCTTCATTCCAGGTATGTTTTTCCTTTTCTAGTCGTTTTTTAGGAAAAGAGGAAAATCTAGAAATTTTCTAAGTACACGTCGTGCACTTTGATCCCGTGTAAGGCCATGGGTTGGTCGTGTCCGGGCCACACACATGGTGTGTAGGGTTGATGTGGAGTCCACTTAATGCGGTGTACGGAAAAGGCGAGTACACGTCGTGTACTCAAGAAGTACACACCGTGTACTTTTCCTTTTATTTCATTAAATGGATCGGGGTCATGTCTAATCCCTATTTTCGTCTTTTTCTTCACCTAATTACGTGTAGAGCATCCGAGGAGGCCGGATATTCTCCGAGCCATTGATCTGTCACCAGTTATTTGAATCGAATGTCGTCGGTTGCAATAGAATCGCAGCGATGAGTTCTTGGTTCTTCCTTGGTCATGTTTCCTGATTCTTTCTCTTATGAGAGTTATCTAAGATTGAATGTTTTAGATGTTTTTGCAGATCTTCTCTGTTCTAGGCCGATTCATAGGCTGAGGTTCAAGTATATCGATCTCCTATGATCGAGGTAGGTGGTTTGTTTCCCTACATTGAATGTCTTTGAGTTTTTGTGTAAAAAGTGTCGGATTCCCATGTATCGGGTATCTCAGGTTAGGGTTTTGAACCTGTATTATTGTCTACCTTAGATTGTTTTATGCTTGAGGTTATTAGATGATTAATAATTGCTTGTTAGCATGTTTTAGGATCACCCCATGGGTGTTTCCCTTGTTTTGGTTGTTTACCGTCATTTGGTTGAGGTTGCATGTGAGGCATACCTTATTGCATTGATTGCCTACCTTGAGATATTTTATTGCATGTATTTCCTACTATTTATATGATTTTGATGCATTGTAGCTATTATCCAAGTATTTATTGAACTTACTTAGGGCTACTGACAGTCGATTATGCACGACTAGACTGCTCAGGGCTGTGTGAACCTGGTGCGGTAGACTAAAGAGGGAATTGACGATTAAGGGCTTCCCTAGAGAGTCTATTATAAATTAGTATCGTTCACAGGACCTATAGGAATTGGAATTTGTGTTTCCTCATATTTTCCTTAGTTACGTACCGATACTATAGGGGGAATTAGACGTAAGTTCTTCCTTAGAGAGTCTATACCTATCGTTGCAAGACCACAGGGGAATTGACGGTGAGTGCTTCCCAAAGTATCTATGCCTTTGTATGATTACTTGAATATAGGGGTCTGCCGGTATGAGCCACCCAGAGAGTCAGTGTGAATTTTTTTTGGTTGGTTGTGATGAGTCCACCAAGCCAAAGAACAATCTTGTGTTTTTTATTAATTGTAGTTTAGGTAGTCTGTTGAGATACCTGTTGTGTTACTTGCTATGCTTTGGGAATATAGAGTTGTTGCTAGATTCCTTGGGTGATAATTAAATGACTGAATTAAATTACTAAATAAATGTGAATGGAGATTTGTAGGATTGTTTACTTAGTGTACTCTTGTTTCTCTACTGCATTTATTTCATTCACTTTTGCTATATTACTCACTGACAGTAGGGCACAGATCTTGTGGTGATTGCCTACTGGGATTAGTCTCACACCCTATTTGGGTCCTGCTTTTTTTCCCAAACAGGTTATATGGTTACAGGTGTGGATAGGGATTGTGACCCTTCTACTTCAAGTACATGATTACTGGTTGGAGCTGGAAAGCATAGGACCGAGCCTAGGATTGCGATGCTGCTGGAGTTGCTGTTTACTTTTAGTACTTGGTTCTCAGTTGTATTTCAGCACGTTGTTGTGTTTGCTGCTTTCCTTAGATACTTGTACCTACTGCATCATTTTCATCGTTATTATATTATACATTGCTTCTGCTATTTAGTTTCAGTTATTGTATGTTGTTTACTGTTTCCGCTATTGACTATTATTTCCTTTTCTTTGTATACCTTACTAAATGAGTGCATAGTTTCCCCAATGACTCACCAAGGCCCTCGCTGCTAGTCGGTATCTTCTGGTGTTTGGGGAAACACACTTGAGATCATGTGGCGAACCGAGTATGGGGCACTAGTTGAGTGGCTCCAGATTCGGGTCATTACAAAGTGGTATCTGAGGAGTTCTTTCCTTTTCTATTGACTTACTATTTAGCGACATTAGACAGTTATTGGACAAAATAGGTAAATGGTAAATAGTTGTGCCCGGGAGTTCTAGAACCCATGTACAGGGAAAAAGCCAGATTACCTCGAATGTTGAAATTTTTGAGTTTTGCAAATGTTATAGTTTACTTGATTTTACCGTTGGGTGGTGCACTTGTTTTGTGTTGTTACTATTTATATGATTGTGGTTCTATTTTGTTGCAACCCAATGAGATGAGGGTATGTCATCTCATGCATCATATAGGCACTTTTTAGAAAATCACATGTCATGCATTTTTTCATGCCATCTAGGTTACATTAGAATTTGCATACTGTTGTGATAGAATTTGTGATAGACGATGCATGTTGTTATGATAGTTGTTGTGATATAATACATGCCATGTTGATAGGGTATCATTTGTTTAGAGCTTCCTTATCATGGACACCAAACTTTGGTCTTAGGGGTGTTATGGGCCCTTGAGGATCGGAATTTGGTGGGTCGTGAGTTTGTTATACTTTTTACTTGTTATATGCATTGTTATGATGCCAATCTTTGATTCACGAAGAGTATGGGCCCCCACGGATCGGAATTTGGCACCTTAACGCTTGTTTTCCTGTGTTTCTAGGCTCCGGTGCAGTTCTGAGGCTATTGTCCGGAAAAACCCAGAATACACGGCGTGTACATCATGAATACAAGCCATGTGGTTTTTAGCCGTGTCACTGACTGTGTGGACAGGGACACGGGGTTGTGAAATTTCTTGTAGGAACACGTCGTGTACTAGTGTACACGCTGTGTAGTATGACTTGGGTATCCGGTCGTGTCATGAACAACACGGGCCGGGGGTTTCCTTCAAGTACACGCTGTGTCCGTCGAGAATACGCCGTGTAGTGTCGGTTGTGTGTCAGGTCGTGTCGCTAAGAACACGGGCCAAGTAAGGCATGTCTAGTACATGTCGTGTCTCCTTTGAACACGCCATGTAGTTTTGTCATAGGGGAGTCGTGTGACCACGCCGTGTAGCTGAATAAGTGGGTTGGGAAAATATGCAGGGAAACACACCATGTACCATGTTGACACACTGTGTAGTAGTGGTACAGACAGGGAAAAAATCTTAAGGACATGTCGTGTAGTGGAAAAACACGTCGTGTAGTTTCCTACTGGGACAGACCGTGTTCCTATCTGTGTAGGAGTGATCGGGCATGGAGAAAAAGGGTTAGTACATGCTGTGTAGTTTGAGAACACACCGTGTAGCCAGGTGGTTTACACAGCCATGTATGGCCAAGGTACACGCCCAGGGTAAAATTTCTGGAAAACAAGCCATGTAGTGTTACTAACACGCCGTGTAGTCATGTTTTCCAAAATTTTAAAGTTTTTCCCTCCTGTTCTATTTTACTCTCTTATGTTGCAATTTTGTTCGTCGTTAAAGAAGGTGTGCTTTTGAATTTTCAGAGTAATGGCACCAAGACGTCCTCTCGTTGCACGTCAGGAACCAGACAGTGACCGTACGCCTGATACGGCTGACCAGGGACTACCAGTAGTTCCACCTATCATTTCGGACATGGCACCTGCAGTGATTTCGGACACCGGTGTCAACGCTTAGTTCAGATAGGGTTTCATGATATTCATGTAGACCTTTCAGGGAGCTCAACATTCTGCCCCGTCTATGGAAGAGCTAACGCGGGTTTTTCAGCAGTAGCATCCTTCCACTTTCACCGGGGAGGGAGGACCACAGGATGTGGAGTCATGGCTAGAAGACATGATATCCATCTTCGAGCATCTGGAGATGCCTCTAGAGAGGAGAGTGAATCTCGTGACTTATATGCTGCGAGATTCTGCTAAGAGGTGGTGGGATGTGGTTTCGCAGGTAGGGCGCCAACAGGCTATGGCTTGGGACGAGTTCCATCGTACATTCTACGACTACTTCTACCCAGCGACACTGAGGGCTGACAGAGCCAGAGAGTTCATGAACCTGCATCAGGGTACTCTCATAGTTATGGAGTATTCCTCTCACTTCACAGAGTTACGGTGTTTCACTCTCGTTCTGGGGAATGACGAGCTGTTTTTAGCGAGGAAGTTTGAGGAAGGACTCAGACCGGACATCAGATCGCAGGTGAATGTCTTCTAGTTGACTTCTATTACTCTGATAGTCAACCAGGTGCTTATCACAGAGAGAAACTTGAGAGAGACTGGAGTTGTGGACCAGGGCGGTTCAGCTTCCAGGGCTGAATCTTTTCAGGTAGACGGCAAGAAGCGCCACTGAGAGTCAACACGAGGTGAATCGAGGAAGCAAGGCATTCCTTCTAGTAGACGAGATCTTGCTTCTAGTAACCAAGTGGTGTGATATCAGTGTGGGGAAAATGGTAATAATAAGCCTCAGTTCCCGAGAGACCTAGTGGAGTGCCGATCATGCGGCAAGATGGGTCATCTACAACGTTTCTGCAAGGTTCTTCTTCCAACGGCTAGTGAAAGAGGATCAGTTTTGACTCTGCGTATAGGAGCAGGATCCTGGACCTTCCACAGTTCAAGGTACGATTTTAGTAGCCTCAGTTTTATCCTCTGCACTTTTCGATACAGGAGCTTCTTATAGCTTTATTTCTGTGCATACTGTGGAAATCCTTAGACTTATTGTTTATACTTCTGAGGATATGATGATGCTAGACACTCCCTTGGGAATTATAACCGCTAGCGTGCGTCAGTGCTTAGATCGCCCCCTTGAGGTTGGTGGGTGTCATTTTTCATGGAGTCTCTATGTTTTGGAAATGACAGGCTATGATATCATTCTCGGGATGGACTGGTTAGTTCCCTTATAGGCCTTTGTCGATTGCTATCGCCGTAGGGTGAGTTTTACATCACCGGAGGGGGGATCTTTTCTTCACAAGGGAAAATGGGATGTCCAGGCAAGCAGAGCGGGACCATAGCTTCATGGGTTGGGCAGTGTTACGGTCCATATTTCTAGCTTATATCTGGATGACCATGGGACTTCTCAGATAGATTTTCCTCCAGTGGTTAATCGCTTTCCAGATGCCTTTCCAGAAGACTTTTCAGGTTTGCCTCCGGAGCAAGAGGTAGAATTTTCTATCGAGCTTGTTCCAGGAGCGGTACTGGTGTCCATTCCTCCTTATAGGATGGATACACATGAGTTACAGGAGCTCAAGAAGCAGTTGGAGGAGTTTCAGGCAAGGGGTTTCATCTGACCCAATACTTCTCCTTGGGGTTTGCCTGTCTTGTTTGCGAAAAAGGTAGACGACACCCTTAGGCTTTGTGTGGATTATCAGAAGCTGAACCAGTTGACGGTCAAGAATAGATATCCTTTACCACGGATAGATGATCTCTTTGATCATCTTCGATGAGCCAGAGTGTTGTCGAAGATCGACTTGAGATTCGGCTACCATCAGTTGAGTGTCAGACCCTCTGATATAACTCTTACAGCCTTTCGGAGCAGGTATGGTATGTATGAGTATTTGGTTATGTTGTTCGGTCTCACGAACGCGCCAGTAGTTTTCATGGCGCTGATGAACATAGCTTTCCATCCTTACTTGGATTCTTTTGTGGTGGTTTTTGTGGAAAACATCTTGGTGTACTCTCACACTCGACACAACCATGCTACCCATCTTGAAATCATTTTGAGTACACTGAGGGAGCATTAGTTATATGCTAAGCTCTCAAAGTTCCACTTTTGGATGGACGAGATTCACTTCCTAGGTCATGTCATCTCAGAGACAGGAGTATCAGTAGACCCAGAGAAGGTGAGAGCAGTAGTTACCTGGGAGCAGCTGAAGAATGTCTTTGAGGTACGAAGTTTCTTAGGGTTGGCTGGTTACTACAAGCAATTTATACAGGACTTCTCATGCTTAGCAGTGCCGCTGACGAGCTTGACTAAGAAGGGGGTGAAGTATGTTTGGTTAGAAGCCTGCGATTCAGCCTTTTAGGAGCTGAAGGGGAGATTGACTTCAGCACTGATTCTAGTTTTTCCGGAGCTGGGCAAAAGTTATACAGTTTTCTGTGATGCATCTGGCATCGGGTTTGGAGCAGTGCTTATGCAGGAGGATCGTGTTGTTGCGTATGGATCTCGGCAGTTGAGGTCACATGAGAAGAACTATCCTACGCATGACCTGGAGTTGGTTGCAGTTGTTCATGATTTGCGTTGTTGGAGACATTATCTTCTAGGAGAGCATTTTGTGGTATATACTGACCACAAGAGCATCAAGTATATCTTCACGCAGTGTGACTTGAATCTGAGACAGTGGAGGTGGGTTTAGTACCTACAGTCTTTCGATTTCGAGCTTGCTTATAGGCCTGGGAAAGGCAACGCTGTGGCAGACGCACTGAGCAGGAGGACGCAGATACAGGCAGTTCAGGAAGCCAGCAGCGAGTGGCAGCTTATGGCTCTGTTCTCTGAAATGCATCTGGAGGTGCATGACAGACAGGGTCAGACTTTTCTTTCTTCTGTAGTTGTTACCTCTACCCTTCTTGACCGAGTTCGAATGAGGTAGCTATCAGATTCTAAAGGCCTAGTCCTGTGGGAAAGCGTGTCAGGATAGGACCCTCTTCCCAGATAGACCGTAGGCGAGGATGAGATCTTGCATTTCTAGGGACGCATATGGGTGTCAGCAGATATACGCGAGGAGCTGATGCGAGACTTTCATTCCTCAGTTTGGGCAGTTCATCCTGGCGTCACCAAGATGTATCGTGATCTACACCGCCAATATTAGTGGTCAAGTATGAAGAGAGATGTTGCTGGTTTTGTCATGAAGTGTTCTACCTGTCAGTAGGTGAAGGCGGAGCACCAGTGACCAGCAGGGCTTTTACAGCAACTACCCATTCTCGAGTGTAAGTAGAATGATGTCACGATGGACTTCGTGACAGGGTTACTGAGATCGCCTCGAGGGAATGGCGCGATATGGGTTGTCATTGACAAGTTCATGAAGGTTTCTCACTTCTTTCTGATCAAGGAGACCTTCGGTGTCAGTGAGCTTGGACGGTTGTACATCCGTGAGATTGTACGCTTGCATGGGGTTCCGAGTACTATCATTTCAGATAGGGATGTCCACTTTACGTCGTATTTCTGTCAAGGGCTATAGAGGGCTTTGGGTACACAGGTACTTCTGAGTACAGCTTACCATCCTCAGACAGATGGTCAGTCAGAGTGCATGATACCGGTGCTAGAGGACATGCTACGAGCATGCGTCCTTGATTTTGGAGGTTCTTGGGAGAAACATATACCTCTAGTGTATTTTTCCTACAATAATAGTTTTCAAGCAACAATTCATATGGCACCTTACGAGGCTTTGTATGGTAGGTCGTGTCAATCACCCTTGTGTTGGCTGGAGGTAGGAGAGGCAATTATGTTGGGACCTCATCTTGTTCAGAAGACCACAGAACAGGTGGAGTTGATTCGGAGAAGGATGGCTACTGCACAGTCTCAGCATAAATCATATGTTGATCAGTGGAGACGACCTTTGGAGTTCAAGGTCGGAGATCAGGTTTTTCTACGTGTTACCCCGAGGTTGGGACACAGGAGGATCAGAAGACAGGGTAAGCTTTCACCGAGATACGTCGGGCTGTTTGAGATTCTGGAGAGGGTCGGGCTGGTTACTTATAGGTTGCAGTTACCTCAAAGGTACCAGGCTATGCACGACGTCTTCCATGTTTCTCATCTTTGATGTTATTTCTCAGACCCGTCTCATGTCTTTCAACCCAAGGAGGTTGAGTTGGATCAGGATGCATCATTTGAGGAGCATCCTATCAGGACTTTTTATCGTAGTGCAAAGGTACTATGTGGCCGATCTGTTCCTCTGGTACGGGTGATATGGCAGCACGACCGTGTGCAGGACGAGACTTAGGAGAGGGAGACCAATATGCGATCACAGTGGCCAGAGTTGTTCGAGGTTTCTTCTTCGCCACCTTGTTAGGGAAATTCGGGGACGAATTTCTTGAAGGGGGGAAGTTTGTAAGAACCCAGATCTTCGTTTCAGGTATGTTTTTCCTTTTTTTGTCGTTTTTGAGGAAAAGAGGAAAATTTGGGAATTTTCTAAGTACACGCCGTGTACTTTGATCCCGCGTAAGGTCGTGTGTTGGCCATGTCCGGGCCACACACACGGTGTGTAGGGGTGATGTGGAGGCCGCTTAATGAGGTGTACAGAAAAGGTGAGTACACATCGTGTACTCAAGAAGTACACACCGTGTACTTTTCTTTTTATTTCATTAAACGGACCAGGGTCGCGTCTAATCCCTATTTCTGTCTTCTTCTTCGCCTAATTACTTCCAGAGCGTCCAAGGAGGCCGAATCTTCTCTGAGCTACTAATCCATCACCGGTTATCCGAATTGAACGTCGTCGGTTGCAATAGAATCGCAGCGGTGAGTTCTTGGTTCTTCCTTGGCCACGTTTCCTGATTTTTTCTCTTATGAGAGTTATCTAAGGTTGAACGTTTTAGACGTTTTTGCAGATCTTCTCCATTCTAGGCCGATTCATAGGCCGAGGTTCAAGTATATCGATCTCCTAGGATCGAGGTAGGTGGTTTGTTGCCCTACATTGAATGTCTTTGAGTTTTTGTGCAAAAAGTGTTGGATGCCCATGTATCGAGTATATCGGGTTAGGGTTTTGAACCTGTATTATTGTCTGCCTTAGATTGTTTGTATGCTTTAGGTTATTAGATGATTAATGATTGATTGTTAGCATGTTTGAGGATCACCCCATGGGTGTTTTTCCTGTTTTGGCTATTTACCATCGTTTGGCTGAGGTTGCCTGTGAGGCATACCTTATTGCATTGATTGCCTACCTTGAGATATTTGATTGTATGTATTGCATGTTGTTTATATGCTTTTGATGCATTGTAGCTATTAGCCAAGTAGTTGTTGAACTTACTTAGGGCTGCTAACAGTCGATTACGCACGACTAGACTGCTCAGGGCTGTGTGAACCTGGTGCGGTAGACTAAAGAGGGAATTGACAATTAAGGGCTTCCCTAGAGAGTCTGTTATAAATTAGTATCGTTCGCAGGACCTATAGGAATTGGAATTTGTGATTCCTCAGAGTGACCTTAGTTACGTATCGAGACTATAGGGGGGATTAGACGTAAGTGCTTCCTCATAGAGTTTATACTTATCATTGCAAGACCATAGGGGAATTGATGGTGAGTGCTTCCCAGAGTGTCTGTGCCTTTGTATGATTACTTGACTATAGGGGTCTGCCAGTATGAGCCACCCAGAGAGTCAATGTGAATTTTGTTTGGTTGGTTGTGACGAGTCCACCAAGCCAAAGAAAAATCTTGTGTTTTGTACTACTTGTAGTTTAGGTAGTCTGCTGAGATACATGTTGTGTTACTTGCTATGCTTTGGGAATATAGAGATGTTGCTAGATTCCTTGGGTGATAATTAAATGACTGAATTAAATTACTAAATAAATGTGAATGGAGATTTGTAGGATTGTTTACTTAGTGTACTCATGTTTCTCTGTTGCATTTATTTCATTCACTTTTTCTATATTACTCACTGACAGTAGGGCACAGATCTTGTGGTGATTGCCTACTGAGATTAGTCTCACACCCTGTTTGGGTCCTGCTTTTCGGACCAAACAGGTTATATGGTTGCAGGTGTGGATAGGGATTGTGGCCCTTCTACTTCAGGTACATGATTGTTGGTTGGAGCTGGAGAGCATAGGACCGAGCCTAGGCTTGCGATGCTGCTGGAGTTGTTGTTTACTTTTAGTACTTGGTTCTCAGTTGTATTTCAGCACGTTGTTGTGTTTGTTGTTTTCCTTAGATACTTGTACCTGCTGCATCATTTTCATCATTATTATATTATACATTGCTTTCGCTGTTTAGTTTGAGTTATTGTATGTTGTTTACTACTTCTGCTATTGACTGTTATTTCCTTTTTTTTGTATACCTTACTAAATGAGGGCATAGTTTCCCCAATGACTCACCAAGGCCCTCGCTGCTAGTCAGCAGCCTCTGGCATTTGGAGAAACGTGCTTGAGGTCATGTGGCGAACCGGGTATGGGGCACCAATTGAGTGGCTCCGGATTCGGGTCGTTACACTCCCCCACCCCCTGGACACCCCACCATCCCCCAAGACGGCCCCCATCCCCTGGACACCCCCTACCCTCCTCGACACCAGCCCACCACCTGGACACCCCCACCCCCGGACAACCCCACCCCCATGGACAGCCCCCACCACCCCCTGGACACCACCCCACCCCCCCTTGGACAACCCTATCCCCCGAACACCCTCATCCCTCCGGACACCCCAACCCCCTGGACACCCCTACCCCCCTTGGACAGCCACCCCAAACCCCTGAACTGTTGAAACAGTGGGTGTCCTAGACCCAACTATTCAGTGCTTTTGATTACCATATCGTGTATACTGTTAGCTATGCATGATGTCATCTTACCATTATAGTGTAGACTTTTCTGCATCCACTATTGAAATGGTAATGTCCAGAGGTTAATTATTGTATCGAAAGGTTATAGTAGTTCCCAGGATATAATGAGAACCTCTAGATACTATGACATTAATCTTAAATATATGTTTTATGGTCTAGATACTTCTTACTGATTGGACACAGTAGATGTTTGACTATCAAGTGTTGGGGGCTCATAAGCATTGAGACTTCTTCTCATGAAGTTCGCACTTGGTGATCTCTAGTAGTGAGATCATGAGGACTGACATGTCAATAGGAACACCACATGTTTCGCGTGTCATTGGATGTTCTTATCTACGATCATGTGTAATGGTCTCCTGACTTGAGATCATTACCAATGTATGTCATTTGATTGTGTACTTTGATGCAAGATGAAAACCATGGCAATGAAGTCGTGGCGTGGTAGTCTGTGTCAGGTTCGTCATTGGTGGCATGACATCGGTTGAATGGTCAATAAAGGATTTGTCGCTTTCAGGTTATGGAAGTAATATATCTCAGGCCATGTTGATATGGATGGTAGTACATTTATAAGATCATGGTCATGGCAGTTAAGGGTAAATCCATCCAGTTACATCAACAAACAATTTAGCAAGAAAAAGGGCGATGACACGTGAGTGCGTCCTGCTTTATGAGATATTACTGACAAATAGATTATATTACACAGTGCATGTTCGTAGGTTGGTTATCGCTGCTGTGACAATCCTTATTTCTTCAGGGGTCATGATGGGTTGCTAGATCCCACTCTTGGTCTGTGAATATTATTCACTGCTGTCGAGATAAGGGCCTAGAGGGTCACACACAATAGTGTATTCAAGAATCTGCCCTATTCAACTGAATAAGAGTTTTGGAGATGGTGGGTCCCGCCACAGGGGTTTGGGATTTGTCCAAAGTTAAACGATCACCAATGCAATAAATAAATTCATATTATTCAAGTTTAGAATAATGAGTATTGAATTTATTTATTAAATTTATTTACGAGTTTTAAGTAAATACATGAAAAATATTAATTGACGAATATTAAATTATTCATGGTTCAATTAATATTTATGGGAGCGACGAGTCGAGTTAATGACTCAATTATTATCGCGTAATATATTTTAATATATTACAAGTGAAAGATAGTAATATTTATGACTCAGTTTAGCAGTCATAATATGTTGTTAATAGTGCGTTGATTATTCGGGGGCCAGTTTGGCATTTCTGGGTAATTAATAAACCACTATAAATATTAGAGGAGAGGAGATTTCTAATTATTATTCATGGGGCTTCTCTCTCCTCTCCTCTCTCTCATAATCTAGAGAGAGAGGCTCTGGATCCAAGGAGCTCGGATCGAGCTCTCTCTCTCAGGCGTCGCTAGCGAAGCGATGCGGTGATCGTTGGAGCGTCGAAGGCGTCGTCGTAATTCCGTGCTAGCACCCGAATTACGACGAACGGCGCTCTCGCAGATTCCTTGAAGTGTGTGTGGACGATCTAGAGGAATTCGGCTTTGGATTATTCGAGCAGCGATCGCCAACGGCGAGCAGACGTCGTGCGTGACTTCGGATTTAAACCAGGTATTGTTACAGTTTATTTTGTACTTAAAATCCTTCACGCGGGATCCTCGGCTTTGACCGGGTTGCCCTTCAGTGACGTCGACAAGTTTACGTCGATCGTCGGTGGAATTTTTTTTAAAAAAACTTACCTGTTAGGGCTTCCGTTGTATACCCGGTTCCAACATGAACAACCGCCAAACCCCTTGAATTCTGAATTGAATTCTTAATGTATTTAATTAACTTATGAATTATGTGTTAATGGTGTATGAGTATACTTGTTGTATGGGTATACTTGTTGTAATTACCTTATGAATTATGTGTTAATTTTGTATGGGTATATTTGTTGATATGCTGATTTTTTTGCAGGTCTTGTTTGAGTGTGCTGCTGCAGAATTTTATATTACAGCAGGCAGGGCATTTATCATTGCTTTTTTAGCGCTGATAAAGGTATCCTTTATCAGCGTCTTTTTAGCGCTGATAAAAGATCTCTTTATCAGTGCTCTTTTAGCATTGATAAAGGATACCTTTATCAGCACTTTTTGAGCGCTGGTAAAGGGGACTCCCCTTTATCAGTGTTGAGCTTTACAACGCTTTTTTTTGCGCTGTTAAAGCCCGTTTTGAGCGCTGATAAAACTCGTTTTTGTAGTAGTGGACTCAAAGTGTTTGTTATGAGTCTAAAATTGACATTTTAGTTCAAATGTGTGTCACTCACTGAAAACCAAGCAAACGCGCTCGGATTATCCTGATACTTTAGGAAAACAATTTATAAGTCATTTGTGACGTGTAAAAATTAGTCTCACATTAAACCGACACACCGTGTGACCAGTATCACTCAAAATGCGTGTTTTCAGTTTCAAATGTCATTTTAGTAAAAAAGACAAGTGATATACTCAAAACTGAGCAAACACGTTCAGATTGTTTCAATACTTCAGGACAACGATCCATAAGTCATTTGAGACGTGTATGAATTAGCCTCACCTCAATTAGATGCATGGTGTGACCAATGTGACTTTAAGTGTGTCCTTTTATTTAAAATCGACATTTTATTCATGTATTGTTTTATATTATGTTTAATTTATTTCTCTGTAGTATTACTAACATAAGAATTGTTCTCTTATACAAATGGATTATTTTGCTTGAGTTGGGGCGGTTTGTTCGGCAACTGATACCATGATCAAGTTTTTCTAAGAGGGGGTCTCGTGCCAAAGACAATGAAATATTGATGTGTTTTTAATTTTTGTGATAATACTTGCTCATGTGATTTTACAATACATTTTTTTGAAATGTCTATAATATAATGTTTTTTTGTATTTATGGTGTACTTTTTATTTCAATTAAATTGTGAATTTGACATATGTATTTAGGTTACTGCTGCAGTGTGTTGTGATTTAAATATCATACTGTAGCTGTAGGGCCTTTATCAGCGTTATTTATAACGCTGATAAATGCCCCCTTTATGAGTGCTAACAAAAACGTTGATAAATGTTCACGCCTTAACGACGTTGAGGACAACAACACCTTTTTAGCACCGTTGAAGTCCTTTTTGCGCGTTATTAAAAGGATGAATTGCGGTAGTAGGCAGAGTGAGAGGGAGTGAATTAAGAATTAAGATTAGGGTTAGGTTATTTTTTAAGTTATATATATACGTGCGTGTGTATATAACAAAATGATTATTAATTGATTTAAAATAGAAAATATATAAGATTGTTAATTTATATATTAATATTTTGACTACTCGAATAACCTGACGAGCTACTCGATTACATTATTTCAATACTCAACTTGATTAGATAACTGAGTAGCTTGAGTTTAGCCTGACTCGAAAAAAATCGAGACGAATTCAAGTATTTGTATTTGAGCTCGAGTACCGCACCACTCATTTACTCCCCTAATGATACTAGCCATTAGGGCCCACCGGCCCAGGTTCTTCCGGCGGCTCCCAATTGACGTCCGCACGCGCTCCTCTGGTTTCTCCTGAATCCGCCGTCCCGGAAGGCGGCGATGCGCGGAGCCACCGTCGCCGGCGTCAGCTCATGAAGCTCAAACCGCTCTCTCTCTTTTACAGGAGTGTAAGGTTTCCCGTCTCTGCTCTCGGTACGGCCAAATCAATCATGGCATCGGTGGTTACCCTACCCCTAGAGTCTTCCTCCGAATCCCGAGAGAATTTGCACAGTCCTCCGGGTTGTCAACGGGAAATACAAGAAAACCAGGAAAAATCGCAGCAAGAAATTTCTCTGGTTTCACTGAATCTGGGCAGCTCCGAGTCTCACATTGACCGTGCGTGGGCGCACTGGAGGAAACTCGGTGAGCCAAAGTTTATTGTTGCACCGATGGTTGATAATTCCGAGCTCCCTTTCCGTTTGCTTTGTCGCAAGTATGGTGCCCAGGCGGCTTATACGCCTATGTTACACTCCCGCATCTTCTTAGAGAACCAAAAGTACCGGTCTGAGGAATTTACAACCTGTAAGGTATTGCGATCGTTCTTCTTTTTTGGTATTATCCAGTATTTTCGCCCAATTAATCCCATGGCTGCTTGAATATGACGTTGCATGAACAGTTAAAAATTACTTCACCTTGAGATGCAATTTTATTTGATTGTTTTCTGGGCAAACTAAGTGCTGGGCGTTTTGCTTTGAAGTTCAGTTATGAATTCCCGTTGTTTATGAATCATTTCTACGCTAAGTATTAGAAGTTAGCATGACCATTTGTGTGATTCATGTATGTGCTATTTGTGCAACACAAGAAATTCAGGGCGACATTCAAAATTTAAAAAAATTCAGGGCGTTTCATTTTGACAAGCAAGGTTATGTTGGAAGTCAGTAGAGGTATAGTTTGTTTTTTTAGTCGAACCATAGCTGACCAAGAGATTAATTCCTTTGGGACATTGTAGCTTGCTTGTTAGAGGGTTCTCTCCTCTCAAAGATTGCTAGAGGATTGAAGCCCTTGCCACACTGGGGTGCTTATTAGGGCGTTCCCTACCAAAGATTGCTCCAGGGTTGAAGCTCTTGCCACACGGGGGTACTCTTTTAGAGGTAGTTTGATGGGTGGTGGTGGGGTATCAATTATAAGATTGGATTGATTCCCATTTACGCGACTTACAATCCATGGGTAAGGTTAATCGGTTGTGCAAAATTGATTGATCAAGGTTGGGCTGGTTCCCATTTTCACAAAGGGGCACCGTTCCTCCCCTTACCACAAATGCTTCGTCACTCAAGCTTCCCTTACTGCAGATGATTCATGATAGAGTGCGGAGCATGAGA
This sequence comes from Viscum album, assembly GCA_963277665.1. Lineage (NCBI taxonomy): Eukaryota > Viridiplantae > Streptophyta > Magnoliopsida > Santalales > Viscaceae > Viscum > Viscum album. The sequence goes on from OY728134.1 coordinate 406,540,617, forward strand.
GAGAGAGAGAGTAGCACTAAGACTTTTATTCCAGCAGCAACAACTAACACGATTTACAATAGTTTAGCAAAATAAATGTCATGACCCGGGGTCCGTGCCGTGACTACCTCAAGCCCGGCTTCCATAGGCCAGAGGTTGGTGACTAACACTGGAAAGACATAACCCAAAAAGGGAAGACATTGCCTTTAAACCTGTACACACACAGACAGAGCATACCGCACAAAACAAACCACAAAGGAAAGAAAGCAGTACAACCACCACAAAGTATCACTATTCAGAGTAAAGTGTGTAAACTGAAAGTAAAGGGCCCAGAATACAAGCCCAACTGAAAGGAAAGTACAACAAAAGAAGTACAAGCTCCGGAGGTCGTCCGTCAAGGATCCTACCTGAAGGGTAGGTACAACTCTCTGTCGGATGTCACTATAGCACACCACGTCTATCGATCCACCTCCGAGCACCGCCCAGTCCTGGTTCCTCAAAGTCTCGGTCAAGGCTGTCCCTCGTCTGCACAAGACACAACAGGTGCGGGCGAAGCCCGTGCATGGGTGAGTATAACAATACTCAGTAGGGACCCCGAGACCCCCGAAGGTCTCTCAGTAATCCACGAAGGAGAACACCACAAAGGAAATACCACAGAGGTAATACCACCAATCAAGATCTCAAACATATAGCACAAATTAAAAGTCGCAACTCACACCAGGTGTAACTTAAGCACAAAAATAAAGTTGATTAGTCGTAAAACTAGATCATCTTATTCTATCGAGAGGCTCTGTTGCTGACTCGCACAAGGTCGCTAAGTGCTGACCCACAGAGGATCGCTAGTTGCTGACCCACAGAGGGTCGCTAGGTGCTGACCCACAGAGGATCGTTAGGTGCTGACCCACTCATGATCGCTAGGTGCTGACCCATGCATAATCGCTATTCTTTCTTCACGTCACAGTCAGCCATTGAATTCCTGCACTTACCACGCTTGATTTCCGGAGGATCTGCTCCTCAAGCCATCGATCGTGCCTCAACCACCACGAAGTCCCACATAGAGTAACCCCAAAGGACCGTCTCGCTGTAAGGGTCCCAACGCAACAGACGACGTGTCGATCGGACGCCCAGTCTGTAAGTTATGAGGTTTTTAGTAAAAAGGACCTGGTTGGATTCGAGTCCGATCCAACCCGGCAGTACTCCAACTTCTGTCAAAACTCAAGTGGAGTATCTCAAAAGGACCGCCTCGTCGCAAGGGTCCTCGTGCCGCAGACGATGCGTCAATTGGACGCCCGGTATGCAAGTTATGATCGTTTTAGTGAAACGGGGCCTGTCGGGTCGGTCGAACCGACCCGACCCTATCCAGGGGTCCGGCGTGGGTCCCGCATGGGTCCGGCCCAACCGGCCCATTGGGCTCGCGGGTTCGGCTTGGTAGGACGGGTTCGGCCCGACGTCGCAGATTCGGCCCGACGTCGCGGGTCCGGCCCGACGTCGCGGGTCCGGCCCGACGTCGCGGGTCCGGCCCGACGTCGCGGGTCCGGCCCGACGGCGCGGGTCCGGCCCGTTGAGCCGCGGGTCTGGCCTGCGGGCCGACCCTGTCCGCCTGGCCGGGACGCGGCAGACAGCCGTGTTCGGCCTCCCTCCTGCCCCGCGGTCGACGCGGGGTGACCTCCTCGCCGCGATCAAGCGACCACGACGACTCTATGCGGCCAGCCAGGCTGGCCGGCCGTTTCGCATGCACGCAGACAGGGTTCGCGTACCTCGAGCGCGCGGGCCGCTTTTTTACGCGGCGCCGACGGGCGCCGTGCCACCTCGCCGCCGCGGTACGCTAATGGGCGCGCCGCCATCCTCTGCTCGCGGTTGCCGCCGGCGTGCCGGCGGTACCTCGACGAGCCACCAGAGTCGCTCTGGTGGTCCGTTTCTCGAACCGCTTGCATCTACAAAATCGCTAGGTTGTTCCCTTGGCTGCGACGGCCTCAAACTCGCTTTGCCGCCGTCTCGAGAAATCATCCACGAAGAACGCACAATAAACAACCATGGCGGAGTGTTCGGACCTTGTTTGGGTCGGCCCGCGCCCTCCGCGTTAGAGTTTAATCATGGGGATAACACGAAGATAATTACACAGCTTGAAACCCCCCAAATCAATCCCCGCATAATATCCACCCGCAAGAACGAGCGATTCACGGATCAACCTGTTAGTCGGTTGATCCGCGTTCATCGTTAATTTTCAAGAATGAGGAAGAAATCATCAAATACTTAGAACGCATAAACCCCTACCTCGTTGACGTTCGATGCCGAAGCGTTCGTCCCCGAGGTTTTAGGATGTCGATGTCGCTTCCGGCTCCGTTCTTCGGGGCACGTCGAAGCCGATGATGATCCGTCGGCGCGTCGTTCTTCGTTCTTTGTTGGAGAGGGATTCCGCCGACGGTTTGTCAGAGATTTCCCCGCGTTTGTTATTTCCCCGAACTCCAACACGTTTGATTATTAAAAGAAATAAAAAGCGCAGCGACGTTGTGTCCATTAATGATGCTCATTAAATGAGCCACATTTAATGAGCCACATTTAATGAGCCATTAAGATAACAACGTCGTGGTTTTAAACGAGCCATTATTGACCCTCCATTAATGCGCCTGGTCGCCGCCTCGTCGCTGCACCGCAGCGTCGCCGTCCGCCACTCAACGGTGAGAAAAGAAATAAAATAATTCTTTTAAATTCTTTTATTATTTTTCTCGAAAAGTTCGAAAAATAACTTCTCCGCTCGGCTTTTGCCGGCCGAAGTTAAGTTATTTTTAGGCGAATCCTGGCGATCCGAGTTCAACGGTGCCCTCGGATTTTCGATCCGTGCACCGATTTAAAAGTTAAAAAATTCCGCTCGCACGTTTACTGAAAGTACCTTAAAAAAAGTTCAAAATTCCGTTTCGGGCTCTCCGGGCCTCGGGATCACGTGCTGTCAGAGCGTGCAGTCTCGGAATAATTCCATATAATTTAAAAAAAAAAATTTACAAGGAATTTTCGAGACATTACAAGAAACTAGGAGAAAAGAAGAAGAATAGGAAAGAGGAAGAACTCCTTAGTAGATGCTGCTCCCAAGGCCTTACCCTCTCCTCAACCCATGTTGATGACCAACAAAACCGTTCGTAATCCCTACTCAGCAGAAACCTCTTCATTTAATAAACCCCACTGTAAGATCCCGTCTTTTTCCTAATATGTCCTTCTATGAGTTTTTCGTTGGATCTTGGCGGTCGAGTCTTGTTTGGAGATGGAGAACCTTTGTTGGGGAAAATGGCTTAAAGTTTAGGGATAATTGTTTGTTTGAATTAATGTAATCCGAGTGTAAACGTGTTAAATGAGTTTATGAGGGTTTTCCGTGAGTTTGGAAGGCTTCAGAGGTGATTCAGACACTTTCATAGGAGTTGGGCTGAAAACTGTTCGCTAGATGATTACACGCCGTGTACTGCCGCCAGACACATATCGTGAAGTGGTTACACGTCGTGAACCTAATGCATGTCGTGTAAAAGTCGATCGGGATAAATATTAACCCGAGGCGACTGGTTTTTCAGCGTAACTTAAAAGTGAAGAGATACACAACGTTCCAGTGGTTTTAAGTGGGCAACGTGTGATGTTTTTCATTCCATTGCGTGCAACCTTCACCTCTCGACCCTAGGGTGAACTCCAAGCGATTTTGGAGCCCTTCCAACCTTTTCGGACGTTCCGATCACACATCCGATCCTTGATAAGTGTTTTTTCTTAGGTTTCCCTTCTCTCCTGTGGTTCCTTGTTCGTTGCGGTGTAAATCTTTTGACCGTGGGTTTGTTTTGGGGTTTTGATCTTGACCTAAGTTGATTTAGGTTCTTGTGATCTTTTGCACCTTCGTCCTAGTTGGCGTTTGCCGTTGACAACATTGCGTTAATCACCGGTCTAAGGTAGGGGGTCTAAAACCTAACCCCATGGTCTGTTTAATTTATAAGTGTTAAACCCTCTTTTATTATTCTTTTTATTATTATGGGTATTTCCGAGTCCCACATCGGAATACTCACTTGTGTATTCCTCTCTCTCAATCTATAAAAGAGGGCCTCCGCCTCACCTTGAAGGTAAGGGGTTTTCCCAATCTACATGGTATCAGAGGGAACCTTATTCCCGAACCCTCCCTACTCTGCCCTAAGTGGCACCCTTCCCTTCTAGGTCTGCCCTACGCGCCCCCCCCTCCTCCCTCCTTGGTCTGCCCTCCAGCGGCGCCTTTCCTTGGCACCCTGCGCCTCCCTGTGCCGTCTGGCCCCGGCCTCCAGCAACCCTCCCCGGTGAACCTCCTGTGCGCGCGACGCCTCCCGCAAATCCTCCCGCGACCTTCCTTTGGCGGTCCTCCTGTGCGCGCGCTGCCTCCCGCGTAATCCCCCGAAGGCCCTCCCCCCGACGGCCCTCCTCATTTGCGAGCGGCGACTCCCGCGGCCCCGGCGACCCTCCTCCTTTGCGAGTGGCGTCTCCCGCGGCCCTCCCCCGGTGGTCCTCCTGTGTGTGCGCCGCCTCCCGCGAATCGACCCGGCTTCTTCAAGGCAAATCGGCTCCTCCTGGTTCTTCCTGCGCCAGCGTGCACCGGTTCCCGGTGCCCTCCCGCTGTCTGCTGCTTCTCACGGGTTCCCGGCACGCCCGACACGCCCGCTGAATCCGGCGCTGCCCACACCTGCATCTTCAACCGCTACTCGCCGCTTCCATGGCAGACCCCTCCCCTCTGCCGCAAATGATAACCGCTTCCACTCGTCTCGTCGATGACCGGTTGGACTCCACACATTTCTCCATCTGGCGGAAAACTGTGGTGATGTCCCTGACCGGGATGGAACTTGATCATCACGTTGAGGATCCTCCCCCGGCTTCGACTGACTCCACATACCGTAAATGGAAGCTTGTCGATAACAAGATCTTCGCTCTGCTGGTCAATTCAATGGATCGATCGGTCAAGGATGTCACCCGCACGACAAATACAGTCAAGGAGCTATGAGACTCCTTGAACATTATGTATTCCGAGACCAACAATCTGCCTCGGGTGTTCGATATCCTCCAGCGCCTGTCCCATATTCGACAACAGGACCAGTCCTTCACCGCATATTTCTTGGAATGGAAAGGGCTTCGTGATGAATTGCATGAGTTGTGGCCCGTTCCCCAGACACCGACAGAGGCTCAGACCCAGCGGGACCAACTCTGCATCTTCACTCTTCTCAGCGGCCTCGCTCCGGAATTTGCCACCACGGCAACCGAGCTGCTCGCCAGCCCTTCGTCGCTGGAGATCCCACAGGTTTATCATCGGCTCAGCAAGGCCCAACGGGCTCTTCCCCCTTCCGCCCCGATCATCGACCACTCAGCTCTCGTTGGACATGGCGGTGGACGCTCCTCAGGCCCTCGTGGACGTGGTCGTGTGGAAGGTCGTCCGCGTCCCCTCTGTCAACATTGTGGCAAGCTTGGCCACCTGATCGACCGGTGTTGGGTTCTACATGGGCGTCCATCTCAGCGCCCGAGGCAGCGACAAACCGCGGTCCAGGAGGCTTCCTCGGCAGTCGCCACTCTTCCACTATCTCTGGACCTGTCTATGGCCGACATCCGACTGACTCATGATCCTCGAGACCCCGCAGGACTCGGTCCATCCTTGGCTTCTCTGGCCTATTCCGTTCACTCCGCTGCCTTTGTCGGCCGTCGCTCCCCTGCATGGATGCTCGATTCAGGTGCCTCCGACCACCTCACCGGTGATGCTGGTCTGTTAACCTCTTACTGCCCTTCTACCGGTTCATCAGCCATCACCGTCGCTGATGGCTCCACTATCCCCATTGCGGGCTTCGGCGCATGCTTCCTGACGTCATCGCTTCACCTACCATGTGTGGCACATGTGCCCCGCAGTCCATTTAATCTTATTTCCATCAGTAAACTGACGAAAGATTATAACTATGCTGCCATTTTTACCTCCTCTGGTGTTGTATTTCAGGAGCGGACTACGAACCGGGAACTTGGTAGAGGCCAGCTTCGGGACGAGGTCTACATGTTCGATGGACCGACACCTATCGCTTGCACGTCTGCCTCTGCTCGAGCATTGGATCTTCATTCCCGGTTATGACACCGGCCTGCCTCCACCATTCATCAGCTTTTTCCAGACTTTAGTCGGCATAATTCGTTTCATTGTGAGTCATGTACATTTGCGAAACATCATCGCACTACATACATTCCTTGCGTGGATACAAGGGCCTCAAACCCTTTTGATCTGGTTCATTCAGACGTCTGGGGTCCTTGTACCATTTCGAGTCATTCGGGATATAAATATTATATATCTTTCATTGATGATTTTTCACGAATGACTTGGCTTTATCTCCTTCGAGAACGCTCCGAAGTGTTTTCCACATTCCAGACATTTTACAATGAGATTCAAAACCAATTTTCCATCTCTGTAACAATGTCTTCGCTCGGATAATGGTCGTGAGTATCTCTCTACTCCCTTTCGGCAGTTTCTTCAGACAAACGACATCCTTCATCAGACCTCCTGTCCCGATACACCCCAGCAGAATGGTGTGACCGAGCGGAAACACTGACATATTCTAGAGACTGCTCGTGCCCTCCTCTTCCACCGACAGGTGCCTCTGCATTTTTGGGGAGATGCAATTCTCACCGCCACCTATCTTATAAACCGTCTTCATTCCTCCATCCTTCAGAGGGAGACTCCTTTTCGAGCGTTGTTCTCCTCACTCCCTCTTCACTCCCTTCCCCTTCGAGTGTTTGGATGCCTCTGTTATGTTCGCGACACACGTCCTAGCCTCTCCAAACTCTCTCCCAAATCCCTCCGGTACATTTTTCTTGGCTACTCCCGCACTCAGCGCGGATATCGCTGCTTCTCACCCGACCTACGGCGGTATGTCATCTCGGCCGACGTCGCATTTGTTGAGAGCTCTCCGTACTCCCTTCCCTCTCCTCATCCTAACCCTGCCATCGATGATTGTCTTCCTCTCATCATCCATCCTCCACCGGTGTCAACCCCTGTTGACACCCATTTTGGTCAGGTCTACTCCCATCGTCCATCAATTGTGTCCCCCGTCCCGGCCAGTGACACCGTCATCCCCGCTTCGTCCGATGCTCCTGCCCCGCCACCCGAGGACTTGCCCATTGCCTTACGGAAAGGTACGCACTCCTGCCAGAGTACTTTATTTGTCTCTTCATACAAGGGTCTGTCCGCTCTGGAGACAGTGTCTATTCCTCGCACAGTTGATGATGCCAAATCTCACCCCGGGTGTCTAGCAACAATGCGGGATGAATTGCAGGCTCTGGAGGAAAATCATACTTGGGATCTTGTCACCCTTCCCGCAGGGAAGCAGGCGGTCGACAGCAAATGGATTTACACAGTCAGGCTGAATCCCGATGGCACTCTCCATCGCCTCAAAGCCTGCCTGGTGGCTAAGGACTTCGCGCAGACTTATGGTATTGACTATTTTGATACCTTCTCCCCAGTTGCCAAGATGACCTCTGTTCGACTATTCATCTCTCTGGCCGCCCATCATCATTGGTCTATTCATCAACTGGATGTCAAGAATGCATTTCTACATGGCTTCCTTGAGGAAAAGGTTTATCTGCAGCAATCCCTCGGATTTTGTGCCTCCGACGCTGAGTCTCAATTCTGCCTACTCCGCCGCTCTCTTTACGGCCTCAAGCAGTCTCCCCGTGCTTGGTTCAACCGCTTTAGCACGGTCGTCACCGACTTTGGGCTCTCTCGCAGCATGAAGGACCACACTGTGTTCTACAGAACGACCTCCGCTGGCTGCATCCTATTGGTCGTTTATGTGGATGATATCATTATCACTGGGAGCGACTCTGTGGGTATCACCCATCTCAAGAGGCATCTTCACCATCACTTCCACACAAAGGATCTCAGTCCTCTCACATACTTCCTCGACATCGAGGTCTCCTATTCTTCAGACACCATCTCCCTCTACCAACGGAAGTATGCGTTGGATATTCTGCAGGATACTGGGCTGACATAGGCCACTGCTGTCGACACCCCTCTGCAGCCTGACAAACGGTCTCTTTATGCCTCTTCCGCACTGTATCCACATCCAGAGCGGTACTGTCGACTCGTGGGTAAACTCAATTATCTTACCATGACTCGTCCCAACATTGCCTGTGTTGTTGGCAAAGTAAGTCAATTTATGGAGCATCCGACCACCTCACATTGGGATGCTGTCATCTGCATCGCCAAATACATCAAGCGAGATCCTGCCCGTGGTCTTCGCTACTCCCAGCATCCTCATCTACATATTGAGGCCTTTTGTGATGCTGATTATACTGGTTGTCTTGCTACTCAACGATTTACTTCTGGGTTTGCCATATTCATGGCAGACAACCTTATCTCTTGGCGCAGCAAGAAACAGACTGTCGTCTCCCGCTCCAGTGCAGAGTCTGAGTACCGTGCCATGACCACTGTCACTACGGCGATCCTCTGGTTTCGCCAACTCCTCCAGGAGCTTGGCTTTCCTCAGCAGACTTCTGCTTACATCTGGTACGGCAATCAGGCAGCCACCAAGATTGCTTCGAATCCTGTCTTCCATGAACGCACGAAGCATATTGAGGTGGACTGCCACTTTCTTCGATACCACCTGGAGCACAATCATGTCAGTTTTAGCCACATTCCAACGGCGGACCAGCTTGCTGACCTCTTCACCAAAGGTCTCTCAGGGGCTTGCCTGGCCTCGCTCAGTTCCAAGCTGGGCATCCACAACATCTGCAGCCCAGCTTGAGGGTGAGTGTGTCTGATTTTGTTTGCTGTCATTTTTTGTGGGACTCGTTGTCCAAGCTGGGCATGTCCAGTTTGAGGGGGAGTGTTAAACCCTCTTTTATTATTCTTTTTATTATTATGGGTATTTCCGAGTCCCACATCGAAATACTCACTTGTGTATTCCTCTCTCTCAATCTATAAAAGAAGGCCTTCGTCTCACCTTGAAGGTAAGGGGGTTTTCCCAATCTACAATAAGTATGTGCAATATTGCGATTGCGCTAACATATCGTGCGCTTTAATCAATTAAATGATGAATTAGATTATTCCTTGGACTCCGTTGGTTCCAATTGATAACGACCTGGTCTATGGCTACCCGTTGGGTGAGTAAACCCTTGAATTGATATATGAATTGACTAATGGCTTAAAGTGTGTTTAGCATGACATGAGATTTGGGTGATTGCTTGATATAGATTCACCGTGGAAATGCCCTTGATTATTGAAATAACTAACATGTTAATGGTTTAAGACCAATTTGTTAAATGAAATGTGTAATTGAAAGATTATTGGTAATTTGTAGAATTAACCATTTAGTCGTATGATGTGATATTGTGATAATCTTGTTGCTATGACATGTGTTGTAATTCATGGTGTAATGTTTATATTGAGCGGACTCTGGGGGCTCTGCCCAGTCCCATGCTGTAATGCTTATATCGAGCAGACTTTGCCCAGTCCCATGCTGTAATGCTTATATCGAGCGGACTCTGCCCAGTCTCATGCTGAAATGCTTATATAGTGGGCTTGACCCAAATTTGTGTGATTTTTGCCATGGACATATGGTTATGGTTGACATTGGTTGTGTTACATGCTCACAGACATACCAGCATGGCGCCGAAACATGTTATTTGGATATATGGTTATGGTTGACATGATTGTGCTACATGCTCAGAGACATTCTGACATGGTGCCAAAGTAGGTAAATTTATGTATTGTATTAATTGATTAATTAATACACATGTTTATTGATTTATTGCATGCACTTATTATCAGACTGGTTTTGTTTAGACACGGTGGTGCAGACCTACTGAGTTTTACTCATACCCTATTCGGGCCGCCTTTTGGTACTCGAGCATATTACATAGATGCAAGTTTGGACAAGGGAAAATGACCTTGTTGATGATTTGTTGCTTGCTGGCTGGGCTGGAGTTTGGAGACGGGACCGACATGGGGTTCGGGACTAGGGTCTTTGAGTTTATTTGTGTCAGTTGATTCTTTTATTTGTATTGTTTTCAGTTTGACATTTAGATACATATCAGCCTGTCATTACATTGTTCACTATTATATGATTATTTGGTCTTTTCTTTCTGTAGAATGATATGAAGGAGAACCCAATACCCAAGGTTCCTCTCTAAGGGATGAGGTTATTTTATAAGGAATAATAAAGACCACATTGGACCACAAGTCCGATGTGGGACGCAGACTCCAACACTCCCCTAAAGCTAGGTGTACTTAGCTTGAACACATAATTAAAGAAACGAAAGAAAAGAAAACAAAGAACACTGCAAACATTCACCCTCAAGTTGGACATGCCTAGCTTGATTACAAAACAAGACAAAACAAAGAAAAGATAAACTGGCATGGAAGGTGATGGATGATGGAAGAAGCCACTGAAAAGGATGTGCTCACGAGGTGTCGGGAAATCCGCACTGGCGGGTGGATTGTCGGAGCGCCGGGAAAGCCGCACGGGCGGTGCAGGACGTCGGAGCGCCTGCACAGGCGGGGTTGGACGTCGGAGTGTTGGGAATGCCGCACAGGCGGGGCTGGTCGTCGGAGCGGCGGGAAAGCCGCACTGGCGGTGTCGGTCGATGAGGCACCAGGAAAGCCGCATTGGCGGGGCTGGTCGATGAGGCGCCGGGAAATCTGCATCGGCGGGGCCGGACGACGGCGCGTCGGGAAATCCGCATAGGCGGGGCCGAACGATAGTGCGCCGTGAAAGCCGCACGGGCGGGGCCGGACGTCGGAGCGCTGGGAAAGCCGCATTGGCGGTACCGGACGATGGTGCACCGAATGCAGAGGCGCGGCTTGGCTGGAAGAGGGAAGGTTGGAAGGGTTCGATGGGATTGGTCAGGGAGGAGAGCCGGCGCGAGGAGGTGGCGCACAGAGAGGGCCGACGAGCAGGCGAGGCAGCACGCCAGATTTGGACGACGCGGTGAAGAGTGGAGCCGGTCGCCGGAGGAAGGACCGCTGAGAGAGAGAATGATGAGGAGTGCCGGGAAAGCCGCACTGTCGGGAAATCTGCCCTGTCGGGCCGATCATCGGAGCGCTGGGAAAGCCGCACGGGCGGTGCCGGACGTCAGAGCGCCCGCACAGGCGCGACCAGACGTTTGAGCGCCAGGAATGCTGCACAGGCGGGGCCGGTTGTCGGAGTGCCGGGAAAGTCGCACTGGTGGTGCCGGTCGATGAGGCACCAGGAAAGCCGCATTGGAGGGGCTGATTGATGAGGTGCCCGGAAATCCGCATAGGCAGGGCCGGACGATAGTGTGGCGGGAAATCCGCATAGGTGGGGCTGGACGATAGTGTGTTGGGAAAGCCGCACGAGCGGGGCCGAACGTCGGAGCGCTGGGAAAGCCGCACTGGGGGTGTCAGAGAATGGTGCACTGGATGCAGAGGCGCGACTTGGCTGGAAGAGGGCCGGTCGGCAGGGTCCGACGGGACTGGTCGGGGAGGAGAGCCGACGCTAGGAGGTGGCGCACATAGAGGGACAACGAGAAGCGGCTCGCTGGAAGAATCGAAAGAGGTGCCGTTCGGAGCTGTCGTCCGACAGGGATGAGCGCGTTCGTGATGGGGGTTCGTCCGACAGGGGTTTCGTTCGACCGGGAGGAGCGCGCCAGGTGAGGCCGACATGTGAAGGTCCTTCGATCGTTGGAGGGAGGCGGGGCCGGGAGACCGCAACGGGAGGCGTCGTTGCGGGAAGCCGCGGAGGAAGACGGACCAGGAGGTTTCCACCTGGAGGGTTCCGTCAGGAGGAAAGGAGCGCAGCGGATGGGAGGGCCGACGCTCAGATGCGGACGGGGATGCCGGCAGGACTCGATCTGCTGACAGCGAGGAAAGCCGACAGGGAGGGAGGGGCGACGGCAGAAAACCTATGGCTCGCTGGCCATGGAGGCCGCCGCCCTCCACGGGGAAAAATGGTGGAAACCTAGACGGGAGAAAAAAAAATGGATGGAGGGCTCGGGTTAGAGAACACGCTCTGATACCATGTTGAATGATTTGGAGGAGAACCCACCAACCAAGGTTCCTCTTTAAGGGAGACCTTGAGGTTATTTTATAAGGAATAATAAAGACCACATCGAACCACAAGTCCAATGTGGGACGCAGACTCCAACACTTTCACTTCCCAGTTGTATGGTATATTGTTTCCGCTATGTTTCTGTTACTATGATATTTGTTTATATTGTTTACTTGCGCTGTATTGTAACTCTATACCAGAGGGCATGGTTCCCCACTATACTGATCACACCCCGGCTGCTAGCTGGCGGCTTCTGGCGTATGAGGATGCGTGCTTGAGTTCCTGTAACCGCCCCTTTCTGGCCACGTGAGAGAGTGACAGATCGGGGGACGTTACAAAGTGGTATCAGAGCCCTCATGTTTTTCTTTTCTGTTGCTCTACTATTTGGGAAAGGTAGAAAGAAGAATAGGATGTGTCAGAACTTGGTAATGAGCTTGTGCATGAGAGTAACTAACCCATGTATGAGGGAAAATTCGAGTGCCCAGGGATGAGATTGGTGTGCATGATGTTTGCTTGTTGCGGTTTGATGTTATTTCACCTTAGGTGATTCACATGTTGTGTGATGTTATCGTTTATTGAGATTTCTACTCGTGGCCCGGTATGGCGCGGGATGAGTATGCATGAATCATGATAGGCACATAGGGATATATTTTGACATGCATTGTTCATGGTAGAGACATATTTATTGCTTGTGTTATATACTTGCCTATATGAACTGTGAAAAGAGATACCTGTTATAACTGATAAATGGAATGAAATGAAATGAACTGATATGTCATGCTGAAACACTTGTAAGCCATGTTTAGAAAGACCAGAAGCAGTGGTTCTCTATTGTTGTTGTCACCTGTTGAGGTTGACCCTGTTGTTATAGCCAGTGTTCTAAGGAGTGTGTTTTACTTGTAGAGAAAATGCCTCCTCATCATCTTCGAGTTGAGCGTCTGGAGAGTGACAATCAACACGCTCCTAACGCAGCTGAACCAAAGCTTCTTGTAGCTCCTGGGGATCATATGAATGTTCAACTTCGCGACAACTTCCGGAGGGTCATACGATCCATGGAAAGAGAAACTATTCGCACTGTCGATGTCTGAGTTGACGAAAGAGCTCCAGCTGCAGAATCTGCCTACGTTCACTAGGGATGAACGCCCCCAGGCAGCTGAGTTCTAGATCGAGTATTTCTAAATGGTCTTTAAGCATCTCAAGACACTCGCAGATAGGAGGGTGAAACTTGCTTATATGCTTCGTGGACCTACCAAGTGTTGGTGGGATATTCTGGAGCAAGCTGGGCAACAATAGGAGCTATCTTGGAAGGACTTTGAGGCGAAGTTCCTGAGCCACTTCTATCCCGAGACGTTGAGGGATGAGAAGACTCGTGAGTTTATGTACCTGACATAGAAGGGCATGTCAGTACTGGACTACGTCGGACGCTTCACCGACCTACAACGGTTTGCGCCATCTGTGGCAGCTGATGGGATCTCCTCGACGATACGTTTTCAGGATGATCTTCGCTATGAGATCAGGTCACAGGTGAACGTTTTCCGTCTGAGCAGTTTTGTGGATGTGATGAACTGGGAGCTCTTCTTTTGGTGGTAAGAAGTGTTGCTATGACAATTTTCGCCAAGGCAACAACGGACAAAGCAATCGGGGCAGTGGGAAGCCATCTCAGGATCGTGTCCCGTTACAGTGCTTTTAGTGTGCAAGTTGGGGCACAAGCGGCCTTAGTGTCCATACCCCGCTTTGGAGTGTTGTGCTTGCAGCATGATGGACCACCTACAGAGGTTTTGCAGGAGTATGCAACAACAGAGCAGCGGCAGGAGATCGGGACAGGTACCAGAGTCTGGGAAGGACTCATCTACTCCTTAGACTAGTAGTTGGAGTTTCACTGGACGTTCTGGTCGAGGCAGGGGACGTGGTACCCAGCGCAGGAGCAACAGTTTCAGGCAGAGGGAACATCACAGGGGAGTCAGACTGGAACCCGGGGCAGAGGGGCTAGTCAGTTGCACGTTATGCAGTCTACTTCGACCAGTGTGGATGTTGAACCTTTTATGGTTAGAGGTACGATTCTTGTATCGTCTACCCTTGCTTGTGTTTTGTTTGATGCCATAACATCACATTCATTTTTATCTGCTCTTTTTTGCAAACGATTTGGGCTTGGATGTGGAAAGCTTGGATGATGTTTCGACCATCGACACACCGTTGGGAGTGCGGACAGAGAATATCAAATGTTGCAAGACGTGTTTTCTAGAGATTGGTGGTTACCGTTACTTTTGAGAACCGTTTATGCTGGAACTGACAGATTTCGATTTGATTCTCGGTATGGATTGACTAGTTTTATACCAGGCTCATATCGACTGTTACCAAAGGAGATTTGCTATCTCCAGAAAGAGGTAGCTATTCTCACCAGGGTGAGTGGGATCTTCAGGCTGGTCGTGCAGGACCAATTCAGTGCATATTGGATTGTCTCAGGGCTCAGATAACAAGCCTTGTTCTGGATGATGGTGGAATGCAGCAGGATACTAGACCGTTTTCGGGATGTTTTTCCTGACGAGTTCTACGACTTACCGCCCGAGCGAGAGATTGAGTTCATGATCGAGTTGGTGCCGAGAGCTGAATCAGTTTCCATTTCTCCTTATAGAATGACACCAGCTGAACTTTGGGAGTAGAAAGTTCAATTGGAAGATCTGGAAGCTAAAGGTTTCATACTGCCTAGTATGTCTCCACTGGGTTCTCCAGTTCTTTTTGTCAAGAAGGTTGATGGAACTTTGCGATTATGTGTGGATTATCGAAGATTGAATCAGATGACGGTAAAGAATTGATATCCCTTTCCACCCATTGATGATCTTCGATCAACTGAGAGGTGCTAAAATCTTCTCCAAGATTGATTTGAGATCAGAATACCATCAGTTGAGAGTGAAACCATTGAACATACCCCGGACTGCTTTTATGAGTAGGTATGCCTTGTATTAGTTTGTAGTGATGCCGTTTGGTTTGACGAACGCACCGACAGTGTTCATGGCCTTGATGAATCAGATCTTGCATTATTTTCTGGTCCAGTTTGTGATGGTTTTTGTCGACATCTTGGCGTATTAGCAAACGATTATGCCCAACATCTTGACATCGTCTTGATTACGTTGAGAGAGCATCGACTTTACGCCAAACTATCAAAATGCGGTTTATGGATCGATAAAGTGCACTTCTTGGGCCATGTCATCTTAGAGGCAGAAGTGCTAGTGGAAACAGAGAATGTTGCAATTGTGTTATTTTGGGAGAAACCCAATAATGTCTTCGAGATTCGGAGTTTTCTGGGTTTAACAGGTTATTATTGGCGCTTTATCCAAGATTTCTTCCGTCTGGCAGCACCGATGTTAGGGCTGACCAAGAAAGGGGTGAAGTTTGTTTGGTTAGATGCTCGTGAGAGAGCTTTTTAGGAGCTGAAGAGCAGGTTGATCTCAGCACCCATCCTCACTTCTCCTGGCCATTGCTCTCGCATAAGCTTCTCACGTTCCTAAGTCTCCTCTAGCATCTGGCCATGTTGCCATAGCGCGCGGACCACAGAGATGCGTGTGCCACGCAAGGCCTTTTCCTGTCTATCCAAAATGCGAATTAGGCTGTGAACGAATGAAGTATCAGACTTAAGAGCAACATGATTTTAGCTAATCACGCGAGCTGGATCCGACTGGTACTTCTTTAGTTGAGATATATAGAAAACATTATGAATTGAATTGAATCTCGGTGGTAATACCAGCTGATAGACCACTTTACCAATGCGTTCCAGAATCTCAAATGGTATCAATTTGGTACAGTCTCTCAGTTGAGATGGTAGGAGTAGAGATAGGACGTTTCAGAACTTGAAATGTAGAATATAAAAAGACGTAACTAACCTCTGTATACTGAATCTCAAGTTACCAGGGTGGCTCAGGTACAAAGGTGTTCTTAAACACTTCTAGGTGGGTCGTCACCTCATCGTCGTGAGTTTAGCTGATAAAAATAGTATATCATGCATTGGTAAGAGAATTCCCACTAGGACTTCATTAATCATATGATATTTTGTGATCTTGCTTGTTGTGATTTGGTATATGGTGAAGCAGCCTGTTCCAACTGGTCACCCCTCCAACGTTGCCCGAAATCGAATAACTCATTGCATAACTAAAAAAACAGAACAATAAAATAGTAACATAACTCAAATTGGGGGTGTCACGCAGCAAGCATGTCCGCCACAAATAAAGCATGCGATGAACGACGCTGCACAAAGGTTCAAGCACCCCGTCTGCAAGTTTTGGCCGTTGCACAAGCTTGGTGAGGAAAAGTAAATATTTTCTTCACCTCTTGATCATTGCGATAAGGAAAATGCCGTTCTTAGCTCGAGGTGTGCAATCTGGTATGAGCTGCATGAGGATTTTCTTCCGGTTTCTCAACTTGAGGCAACCTGTTGTACATGCGACCTCTGGGATGACATAAGTCCTCGATATGGCGCTGTGGCTATGATTGATCATTTGAAGTAGTTCAAACGCATAAAACAGACTAGCAATGGAGTGGAGAAACTCGCCTTTCCCTCTACTCAAACATCCAAAGTTCTTGTTAAGAGAGGTTGAGCGAGTGATGCCACCATTTCAACAGGTTTTTCCGGTCCAAATGAAGCGAACAGAGGATGATAAGAGTTAGACAACTGCTATAGTTCCAGCAATATTGGTTGTATCCGCATCCTGTGCTTAACCAGCCCATAAGGAAGACCAAAGGGGTCGTGAACCACCGCACTGAAAGACATGTTATCATGTTCCTGATACTACTTCTATCATATTATCGATGCCATTGATGGGGGAACAGGTGAAAGCCCTATCGGTTCCACCAAACATGCTGGAGGTCCTTGGGAACTTGGACTTACATAGACGCATCAGACTCTCCTTGCGAATGGACATAGAAGAAGTGTAATTTTGAGAATTGATGGTGGATTCAAAAGTGGAGTTGATGTCCTGATCGTGGCTGTTGCAAGTCAGAGGGAAGAATTCCGAGTTCGTTTTCCTGGCGTGCCTGTAGATCTTGTCAACTTCTTTTCGTATGTTGGTGAGGCGGTTAGTGACGTATTGGTACCACTAAACTATGAGGAGCTGGGTGATGTGATGGGGCGGATCTGTTGAGACCTTGATAGATTTCACCAACATCTTGATCTGATTTACATCAGCTCTAATGCAGGTTTACTTATGTAACGACTCGTATCCTCAGCTTGTTCCTTTGCGTGTTTCCAGTGCCAGAGGTGTTCAAGGAGAGTTCAAGGAGGAAGAGGTCGAGCTGGAGTTGAAATTCTAGCAGCAGAGGCGGTTCACAGCGTGAAAGTAGGATTCACGTTGTGAATGAGTTCTGACCTGGGGAGATTCGCGGCCTGAAGGTTGTTCGTGGCTTGAAGTTTCATGGGGAGAATTTCTAGGTAGATTCGACGGCGTTCTGGCCGAGGTGATTCACGGCTTGAAAGAAGGATTCATGATGTGAATGAATTTAAGCCTGAGGCGCGCCATGATATTCGACAGACTTTAGCTCAAAGGCATTCACAGCCTGAAATGCTTTCACGCCATGAATTGGTGGCCATCCCGAACATTCATGGCGTAAATTAGTGTATCATGCCTTGAATGCGACGTATTCCGACCTGTCCATAAATTTCGAAGCCCTTTGATTCTTTCTCATTCCTCTTGATTTTGGTGCGAACCCTAGGTGATTTTGGGACCCCATCCAACCCTGCTTCCTTGGCTTCCGGAGGTTCAATACCGGTGATTCGAGGTGAGCGCCCCTTTATCCCTTTATTTTCTTTTCGTTCTTCTCTTGGGAATTCTCAGCGGTGTTGGCGATTCGGTCGGGGTATGTTTGGGCTGTGGTTTTGACGAGACTTTGATGTGATCTATGTTGATCCGAGGTTCTTTTGTGTGGATTTGATTCTGTGGGTGCCTTCTCTCCTGGTTGTTATGCGCAGCGATTCAGAAAGCGTCGGTTGAGGTAGGGGATTCGAGAACTCTCTTGATTATGTGTAAATTGTGGAATTAACATGCCTATGTTTCCGTTGGGTGGATGGTATGGACCAACCTAATGAAGATAATAACCGGAATTAGGAATGAATTGGGTGGGGATTTGTGATCGCATGCGGTTATGCTCTGTTATTGCCTCTTGATTTGCTAGGTAGTGTGTTATCCTTTGCTTGGTTGTCGTTATCGTGATTTGTGCTCCTGAAAATTGATTAAACAACTTAAAGCTGGTAATATTGTGATAAATAATGGAAGAGGCATGAAATCTGTTTACCCGTCTTGGAATTCGTGAAATCTGGAAGTATGCTATGGCTGCTTTTAGCTATTCTTAGCTTTTGATTGTAAGTTGTTATTGCATAATGAATCGTCTAGTTCAAGACGATAATGAAATTGTTGTTTGGAAAGATAATTGCTTGGGGTTGAGCGAGCCCGTTTATTTTAAGGCTTGGAAGCCTTGGTTCTATGGCCTTAGTTTCCCCGTGAGTTTGCTTTGCTGAAAATCATCGCCGCCTTATAAGTATTCTCTAGGATGTTAGAGGGTTGATGTGAATCATGCGGACCTGGGATGGTTGATATATTGGTGTTGCAGGAGCTGCGGCAGATGCCATGGATGACATGAGATACGTTTATGGGTTATATTGGTGCATCAAGGGTTGCGGCTGATGCCATGGATGGTATGAGATGCGTTTGCAGGTTATCTTGGTGTAGTAGGGGCTGCGACAGATGCCATGGATGACATGGGATACATTTGTGGGTTATCTTGGTGTAGCAGGGGCTGCGGCTGCCTCTCCACAGTTGGCAAGAGGAACGTTTGGGTCGTTGCGGATGTGGTAGTGGTTCGGTAGCTATGGAATGAGATTGAGAATACTGAAATTCAAACCCTTGAATTGGAATCAGACATGAATGCTTTTATAAACTTAAATGACAGCTGGTTGTGGGCAGCAAATGGCAACAGTTGCAGCATGAGATGGTAGTGGCTTAATGGATGACAAAGACATTCCAAGAATGACGTCGTACTGTTGGGCAAAAATCCCTCAAGGTATCATTGAAACATTTTTGAGATGATTGTGTTTGTTGACAAAGTGAACATCTGTGTTGTGATTGTTGACAATGCAAGCCATGACATACAAATTTGTTGACAAAGAGGATTTCATGGTGGAATGTCGAGTTCAAGAGCTGTGGTCAACGATCCATGTTTGATTCAAAAACGTCGACAAAAGAATGGATGATCTGGAGGCGACATAAAAAGAACAGATACAAGGTGGTGCCGTTTTCCAGTGTTTGCCAAATTTTTGGGCCTGAAAATCGACAAATGAAGAAAAGTGTCTTTGGCAAAGAGACTTGCGCGCCGAGGTCTTGGAGGATAGGAAACTTGCGCGCCATATGTTTTTGAAGATCAGATCATCAAAATATGGCAAAGGGATAAGGGTCGCGCAAGTTTTGGTGAGGTCGCGCAGGTGACTTGCGCGCCGTGAAGAGACTTGCGCGCCGATGCCTTGGAAGCTTGAGAACTTGCGCGCCGATGGTTTTTCAAGATCAGAAGATCAAAATATGGCAAAGGAAAGAGGGTCGCGCAGGTGTTTGGTTTGGTCGCGCAAGTGTCTAGGAGGACAGAAAAGACCTGCGCGCCGAGACTTGCGCACCGAGGGTTGACTTGCGAGCCGTCGCGCAGGGTTGTCAATTTGCCTATAAATACTGGACCACCCCTCCTCATTCTGCACCGGAGTTCAACACTTTGAAGATTCAGAGCTCCCGTCGCGCAGGTGTGGTGGTCGCGCGAGTGGTGGTGTGTCGCGCAAGTGGGACTTGTGCGCCAGAGAAGGAAGTTGCGCGCCAAGTGTTTGTTGCGCGCCTGAGGTGGTTTGAGCAGCAAAAGAAGTGCGTCACGCAAGTTTGGAGAAGCTTAAGCTTGAGTCGCGCAAGTGTTAAGAAATACTTGCGCGCCAGTGTTGACTTGCGTGCCGCCTTAGAGAAGGGCGCCAAGTAAGGTTGATTTCTGGCAGTGATTCAGGACTGCGTGGAAGCTGGAGGATTGCCCGGTACCTTCGGTGCAAAGAGAGATTCATCTACGGGTGAAAGTTGGACTTCAACAGAGCATCCACATACAACAGATGATGCATTCTTTCATGCAAATGAAGAGACCTACAGGTCTATAAACTGTGAGTGGATTCCTTCCAAGAGTAGTGAGCAAAGGAAGAGAAAGAAGGTGATTCTCTCCACCGGCAGTGAGCCAGAGAGAGAGAAACAGGGAGTGACTCTTGGGAAAGCAGTGAGCTGACCCTAAACTTTGTAAAGGCAGTGAGCCTGGGCATAGAAGTGATCTAGCCCGAACCATTGTATCCACATCTAGTGAAGAATAATGGAATTTGGTACGACCGGCAACTTGTCGGCGTATGCTCCTTGGACGTAGCCCAGTGAGGGTGAACCAAGTAAAAATCTCTGTGTCTGCTTGCTTCCCTGCATTGCATTTAAAGAATCATCATCAGATAAAGAAGAAAATAAGTGATCATAATAAACACACAGGTGCAAACAAAGTGACCCTTGTAATAAAGAGGTCAAGATCCAGTGGGGCAGGAAGAACTTTGAAAAAAAATATCCATACACCGATTCACCCCCCCTCTTAGGGTATATAGGCCCCTATTGGTCCTAACACGTACGACTGTATCTATAGCAGAAAGAAATCCGCAACTGACTGATACTGCCCCATTGTTAGTTTACATCATCGACACACATTAAACAAGTAAGTCTGACCTCCTACTGACGTGTATAACACTAGGGGCACCGAAAGCCTTTCCACCTCTAGTCCTAATGCACGAACCAGAATGTGTGCAACAAAAGAGTGTGATGCTTCAGAATCAAACAGAGCATAAATCATGGCAGAAGATCAATATAGGGTACCTCGAACAATCTCTGGTCCCTTTGGCGCCGACACATCCATAGCATGAAGCTACCCATGTCTGACTCCCATGCCTCGCTGCTAACGACCACCACCACGACCCCACTCAAGCCTAGGCCCTTGAGGATGAGGGACATCCCGGGGCTGACCTCCACCAGCTCTATCTCCTCTCGGCGGATAAGCCTGCTGTTGAGCATAAACTGGTGGCTGTTGCTGAGGTTGATAAGTGATCTGACTATTGGATTGGTGTAGCTCGATCCGGTTGGGCCGAATGCTTGTGGCCCGCAAATGTCGCGGGTCGAGCTCCGCGGTGAGCTCGTTGGGGGTTGCAGGGGGCAACACGCCCCTGCTCCGGGGGTCGAAGTCCCCCGGCCCAATTTTTGGGCACTGTAGCAATGCTGACCACTGTAGCAGAGCTGACCGACCGACACCGACAGACACTGCAGCAGTGCGGACTTCGGGGTCAACTGGACTGTAGCACTTTTGACTTCCAGCCGGCAACCACTGTAGCGTTTTTGACAAAGCTGGCCGCCGTTCACTGTAGCGACGCAGACTCACTTTTCGAACAGTGATCGTCTTCTCCATTGTTTTATAGCCCATTTTCGGGCTAGGGTTACCACTGAAAAAAACCTCTGTAATTTGTGCTCCCGATATAGTGAAATTCTGCCTCTCCTGTGGATGTAGGGGTTATTCCCGAACCACGTAAATCGCTGTGTTCTTGTTACTTTCTTTCTTTTGTTTTCTTGTTTTTGTCATTGTGTCTCCCGACGTTTTCACAACACTGACCACCCGCACCACGCTAATCCTCGAGAAAGGTCGGGCATTGGAACCGACGGTGACCGAGCTTCCCAGAAGAATAACACACCGGCCCAGAGTTTTCGGTAGATGTATGAGAACCACTATGGGTGTTGATTGGCACGTGAGGTACTGACAGATTTTAGGACCCCGGGACACCCTGAGAGGGGAGGGGTGAATCAGGGTGTCAATTTTTTCTTTTAAACTGATGAATCTTGTTTCCACGTTGGTAGGAACACGTTAAACCTGTATGATGGATATGACCAACAATCAAACATTCACATGCAAAGAGACGACAAATAGCAATTTTTCTTAGTTCACCACTGAGGGCTACGTCCAAAGAGCATACGCCGATAGTGTGTCAGTCGTACCAAAATCCACTAATCTTCACTAGTTGTGGAGTATAAAAGTTTGGTCATAGTCATTCTGTGCCAGACACACTGCCTTACAATGTTTTAGGGATATCTCACTGCGTCCCTCAGATCACTTTTGTGGACTCTCTCAAGCTCACTGCTTTGAGAGAAGTCTAACTCAGTTTATCGACATGAATGTCGCTTCAACAGATTGACATTAAAGTCTTTGTCCCTGATTTAGCACGAGACTCTACTTGCACCGAAGACCTGAGTTGATGCACACTGAAAGCCCCATCCACTTAAACCTAATATTCAAAAACTGCCTTTCACAAAGCTCCTTCGCGAAGCTCACTTCTTCGCGAAGCACCCCTGTCTTCGCGGAACACACTGCCTTCGCGAAGCTCCCTTGCCTTCGCGGAATAACCTGCCTTCGCGAAGCTTACTGAGCCAACACGGAACAACCCATCTTCGCGAATCACTCAATACTTAGAATCATTGACTTCGGTCAAGACTAGAATAGTCTTTTCGCGAAGCTCAAGCTCGCATAGACAACCAGTTTCGCGGAGCACCCCTTTGCGAAATCAGAGCGATGCCGGATTTTCTTTGCAAGTTCGTGTCAAATAAAGAGGGGTAGCCTCTTATTTATAGGCTTGACCAATCGCGAAGTTCCACCGCCTCCAGCGCGTTTTTCGGATGGTCAAAAACATCTTCGTGGCGCTCTTCCATTTGCAAAGCTCCATGAAAATTCTCTGTTCGCAAAGCTCTTCGTAACCGCAGAGAGTTCCGTCAAAACCCTTCACGCCGCCGCAAAGCTCCAATTCTTGTAATCGTGAAGTAACACTGTCTCAAATCGCAATGCTTCATATCTTTGAAATCCTCAAGCCAGTCTTCGCGAAATCTATGCCTTTACCATATTTATGAAGAGTTGATTTCAGAAAAATACCTTTGGTGAAGCTCAAATTCTTGTAATCGCAGAGCACACCATCACAATACTTTAATCCTTCGCGAAACACAAATCATGGAGCCCATTTCTGTGAAATTCATGCCTTAGTCATATTTTCATAAGACCTTCAAGAAAAACCACTTTTCACAATGCTTTCCATTCTCCAAATTTTGGACTCCAAAAATTTGGCGAACACTGGGAAACGACGCCACATTCAACACTGCTTACTGCTTGAACTGTATGATCCCTATCCTTGCAATCTTCCTGATCATCCATGAGAGGATTGACAACAAACACAAACCATACTCCATTTCCAGCAAAGAACAACTTTGGTTCCAACACAGATCTTACGGGGTATTGGTATGATTTGGTGCACCGATAGACCCTAAGGGGAATTGATGAGATGAGATGCGGCGTTTGCGATATGAGGATATGCGGTGGGGGCTGTGCATGGAAGGAGGAGGACACGAGGTTGATGTCCTTCATGTTTACGACATAGTAGTCAATCTCGGATCGCGGCGCGACGCAGCGGGGTTTTATACCGGGATCGCGGCGACGCGGATCGCGTCGCGACCGCTTTTTTATCCAATCGCATGCCATTTAGTATTATTTAAATTATATAATTCTATACATATATATGCTGAAAAATTAAAATATGATAAATAAAAGATAAAAAATAATTAAAATAATTCATATATAATAACAAAAGAAAGAAAATTTTAAAAATGGCCACTGAATGTAAAATTTCGAACACATAAAATAAAAAAACAAAAATTAAAAAATGGGAGGGTCAAGTGGCACACCTGATGTGCTGCGCAAACCAGAAAACAAATGAATAACAAAACCCATAAAATAAATAGATAAAAAAAGACTCGGGGGGATGGGGGGGTTGGCGTCGAGGGGTCGGTGTGACAGGGGGCAAGGGGGTCGTCGACGACGTCGAGGGGTTGGTGTTGCAGGGTCATCGTCGGCGTCGAGGGGTCGGTGCGCATGGGGGTCGTTAGCATCGAGGGGTCGGTGTGCAGGGGGTAGGAGGGTTGTCGGTGGCATCGAGGGGTTGGTGCGGTGGGGTCGTCTTCGACATCGAGGGGTTGGTGTGGTGGGGTCGTCTTCGACATCGAGAGGTCGGTGCGCAGGGGGCAGAGGTGGTCGTCGATGTCGAGTGGTCGGTGCGGCGGGGTCGTCGTCGGCATCAAGGGCTCGGTGTGACAGCGGTGTCGTAGGCCAGTGCAATTTTTTTGCTAGCAAATACGTGTCGCGTCCGCGATCAGCAAGATTGCGCGCGATCTGCGACACTGCGATTGCGGCACAACTGGCGGGATCGCGTACTGCGACGCGACTCAGCGTCCAGGGGCGGCTATGCACCGCTCTGCACCGCACCACTACGATCGCGCCTGCTCCAACGCTATTTGACAAGTATGGTTCACGATACCCTACTACCTTAAATGCGGTTTGAGATACTTATTGTGCTAAGACATGGCTGTGGAAGGGATTGAGAGTATCATGACGTTTGACGTTGGGGCGTGAGAGCGAAAAACTAGTGGGAAAGTGTTTTCGGGGTGCCTTAGACTTTTTATTATATTCCTTCACTTGGGTGTGATATTTGTTAAGTGAGCCTTGGTGATGCTGGGGGGATTAGTTGACCTTGTAGGTGGTTGTTGTTTCTGCTGTTTATTCAATGAAACATTAGTATGCTTCTTCCACATTTGCATGAGTGGTCTTGCATAAGACCCTATTGAGTATACTTGTTATGCTCATCCTATATATATACATCTCAGGTTTCTAGGAGGGCTTTGGAGACCGAGTCAGACATCACTAGTTCGGGTTGGAGTTGCCGAGGAGTCGCTGCCACAGGTTTTTGGTATGGTTTTATTTTGGAGTTTTGCTTTTTGTATGACTTTCACATGCATGATGGGATATGGGTACCTTTACTTTTATATTTATGGAACCACGTTTCATATGTGTGATTTCATACCCTCGGTGCTAGTCGCCACCCCTTGGCCCATAGGGGGTGGGTTTCGGGGGTCATTATCTTCTTTTGTTTGCTACCGGCTCAGGGAGGGGATTAGTTGGGGAAGGGTGGGTGTGGGTGGGTGGGTGGGTGGGGGGGGGGGTCGTGACAACCTAAGTGGAGTAGTACTGCTATATGAAGCCAGGATGCCACTATAATAGGAAATATTTGCCTGTATGGGGCAACAGGTGGTCAGTTTTTTGTTTTAGAGGAAGCCGGAGAATGTTTTGTTGTTCGAAACTTTCTTACTGATGCAGTAAAAGGCTCTGGGGGTCATTGTTGCAAGAACATGATTGGAGGTTGTGTGGTTGTGCTTGGTAAAGCTTGTGCACAGCGGCAGCTGGTCGACTTGGAGTTAGCTATCCTTCGACAACAACCGCTTTTGGTTCGGAAAATTGTTTTTGTTTTGAAACTGGAGATGAGAGATTGGTCTGACTATGCCAACATTCATCTTTCCACCTTGAGGACAACGTGGATTTTTAAGTGGGCGGAAATGATAGGAAGAGAGCTGCAGCAGGTAGCAGGAAGTGAGTATTAGGTGTCTACCAGGGGGCAGTTCTGTAATTTCTTAAATAAAGCGGTTGGGGCTGTTGGAAGTACACCCGTGGTTAAGAAATACTGGATGAGGCAGTTGATAGAGGGGTGTCTGAGATTTTATTTTGTGGCTTTCTGCTCGGCAGATGGTGGAGGCCTCGACCTTGGATCTCTCACCCTTGCATTGAGTTGATGGTTGAAGTCTTACACACTATGACCATAGTGCATCAACCCTCTCTTCCCATGTAAATAGGGGAGCTTCCTGGAGATTGCCAAGCAACTCAACAAAACCTTTGATCCCACTGCTTGACAACTCTCGACCGGGAGAAATTGAATCCAAATAAAGTGAAGACCCGGAGCTTCGCTTCCTACTCACATGCCTGCTACCGCACGACACTTCACTGCCCAACGACACCATTCCACTGTATATGGAATGAGTTGAGTAGAGAGAATAATGATGTAAACAATTCAAAAAGAAATACAAAGAATAGAGTAAACTAAGGCATGACGACCGCCTATACTTCGTCCACCTGATTCACTAGGAAATCCTGAATAAGAAAATCTTTCATTAAGAACAGGAGCTCAAGGATTACAGCAGCTCTCCCCTTTCCAGACCAACTACCAGAAGGTGTTAGTTCTTCATGAAGATGAGAACAGAGGGGAAGAACACTAAGAAATACAGTGAAATAGAAAAGAAAACAAAGCTACGTCTAGAATGGCCGAATCCAGAATTCCCTTTCTCTTCACCTTCTTCTCCCTTTTAGAGACAGTAAACTCCGTGGAGATCAGTCCATGCGGCAACAAGTGTTCTCTGTGATTGTTCCACGCGGCAGGAAATGTTTGAGGTTATTTCCTTCCAAACTAAGCTACGGGTAGTGCAGGTTTCAGTGCCCACTATCATCCTCCTCTCTGTAGGATCCGACTCCACGTGTCCTTCCATCATAACCTTACTCGATTTGAGCAAGCAATATTTGTATGAAGATACTCTCCCCATGCATGGCCTACAAGTGTCATCAGATGAAATCGAGGGCCTTGATTAATTTTGCAGGCGTTCTTGTTGGATTGGTGTAGCCCGATCCGGTTGGGCCGAATGCTTGTGGCCCGTACTTTGCAGGTGTTCTTGTTCTTTTTTTTCCCTTTTACTCTTCTGTGATCCGTTCTTTGCTTCGTTGCTCCTGACGTTTTCACGACAGTTCTGTGCTGCATGCATGGCTCGGGAAGCATGGGTGAAATCATCACGTGTAAATGTTCTGAGTCTGGGTGCTGGGGTGGCGTTGAGGGGTTTATACTCCTCATTAAGTGACGAAGGACAGCGTAGACAAGAGTACGCTGATTGCGTTGGAGTGTCGCGGGTAGCGTTGGAAGGTAAGGCTGCGTCGGGGTTTCAGAAGAGAGAACATTTCCCATGGCAGTACCTCGGCATGTTCTGACCTTGCATGGCTAGATGGACGAGTTTATGGCTGGATAGAGCCCACATAACACTTGTACTCATAGCGTAGAACACGACCATGGCTCAGAACAATTCATCCACGGCACAGATAACTCAGGCCGGCACAGAACATCTTCAACACAGAACAGTTTCTTCATGCAGCTCAGAACACATGCACGGGTCAGCTGAGAACACTTGCCCCTCAGACCACTTTGCTGGCTACAGAACATTTGGGGCTGGCACACAGAATATTTCCCAGCTCAGAACACTTTGTGGGGGTAAGAACAGATGCCCCACATTTGGCGGGCCTTGTTTCCCTTCAATTCCATGGCTTGGCTCGGCCACTTCTCACCTGTTCATCAACAAAAACACCTACTCAAAGCTCGGCTATGACATTTTAATATCAAAATATAATTAAAATATTAGAATCGTCACTTTAGGCTGATTTACAATTTAATTTCAAAATAAACTAAAATACCAAACATATGATAAATACCCTAAATAAGTGAAAATATGGGGAAATATTGACAATGAATAGCAAATAAAAATCAGCTATTTTTGTGTTTTATCAATGCCACTAGGCCTTGGCCATTGTTTCGAAATGTAATGAATTATATTCAACAATCATGATTAAACTTGATAGAATATGTGTTGAAACCTAGGTTGATTGAAAAGAGGAGAATATTTGAACTCATTAAAGGCAAGTTGTGTTTGTTGTCAATTGGCTTTAATGGATGAAATATGACTATGATGTAGTCTGGAAGAAGTTTGGTGATGTGTTGATGTAGTTTGAAGGAGTTTTTGTTGAAGATAAACGAACCATGCTGTGATTCTGGGTATGATTGATCTCTTGGTTCTGATTAAGTATTGAAGGAAGTGTTTTTCACTGGTTGGCACCAGAAGCAAAACCATGTCGTAATATACTGCACTACATCATGGTTGGAAAAATCACAGTCGTGGTTCTACAGTGTGCCACGGAGAGATCAAGATACGAATCATGCCGGATCGGGTCGATCACGGTTTGATTAACGTTAGATTGGGTCGATCATGGTTTGAAATGTCTGAGATCGGTTCATGATTGAATGAATGTACCCGTTCATCTAAAACCAGTGCGATCTAAGCCTTTCATTTGGAACCAATGCGATCTGTACCGTCGGATCCGCAACACATGAGTTCCGATCAATCACATCATTCTAGGCTCTCAGATCTAGAATGCCAGAGTCTGGACGATTGATTTGAAAGTGAGATGAGAACCGTTGTGACAGGACAGTGGAGCTGTCTGGGTGGTCCTTCTCATAGGAAGTGTTAGGGGTGCTGCTGTATGGGGCAGGTTGGGTGTAATCATTAACTGCCAGGGGCAGTGTAGTAAAGTGTTAGATAGGGTTGGCTGATAGGGTTGGCTGATAGGGTTGTTAGGCGGTGGATGGGGCTAATAAATGAGGAGGGCCTGGTGTTAGGAAGGGGGAAGAACTGTATTTTGATTTTGGCTTCCAGCATAGCTGGAGGCTGCGGCCAGGCCCTCGGGGGTAGCGTTCCCAGGGGATTTCCCTCTTCTTCTCCGTTTCTTCTTCTCTCTTTCTTCTTCCTCTACTGTTTTCTGTTGTAACCGAGTTCTGCTGCTGATAGAAATTTATTGTTTCTCCCTCACGCACCTTAGAATCCTATTATTTGGTGCTTTCATTGTGAGCTTGTTGCTGTTGGGAAGGATTGAGGTGTACCTGACCAAGATGGCACTGGGTGTCGTTCCGTCGTATTTGGAATAGTCGATGCAAGAACTAATGGCCGAGATGGAAAAGCCTGCCAAGGAAAATGTGGAGTTCTTGAAGCAACATCACACATTAATAACTTTGCTGCGGGACTGGTAAGAAGATCCGGTAAGGAAGCAACGAGGTATGATCCTAGTTTGAGTTTTGTTGAATATAAAGACGTTGAGCTTCCTTCTCTTCAAAACCTCTGTCTGCGGAGGTATTGAATTCGAAAGTATCGCTCGCTGAACTGGAGTGGCAAGGAAAAGAATCCGAATGTCAGAAGATTTCGCTGACGACTCGTGCCGTAGTGGCGCAACAAGCTACTGGTTTGGAACATGCAGATGAGAATTCTCCTTGGAGGGAGGCCATAACGATTCAAATCCAACTCGACCAGAAGAGCATGAGCAACAGCTGAAAGAGAAGCAGCGATCCGATTAGTTCGAGATGCAAATTGTGTAGCAGGAACTAACGCTGGTCTCCGTTGTCATGACAAAACGTCTAACGAAGATGCAACAGTCCATTCATAAGCGAATATCGGCCGAGTCTTTCGATCAACACGTATCTTCAACTTCTTCGATGCCTTGGTCTGTGGAGGATACGTGACCGAGAGTTATACCCACTGCTCTTGGATTTCCTGTCTGTCTCTCTTCATCCAGAGTTTTGAGTCTTGTGCATGTGGCGTCCAGCTCGAAGCAGCAGTGCGACATGCCATTTGTGTTGCAGGAGCTGCGAGCAATGCTGCAGATTACACTGAGTCGTTGCGATTGTAGCGTGATGCGATCAATTCCTGCTCAAGGTTCTCGACTTGCGAAAGATAGTAGCGAGGTGAGCAGTCTTAGATTTTCCAGTCGACATTCTTGTCTTGTATTTCCAAAACTCAGCAATGGCTTACCAAGGCGACGATCAGTAGCTGGTCCGAGAGGATGATCAGCCACACTGGGACTGAGACACGACCCAGACTGTTATGGGAGGCAGTAGTGGGGAATTTTCCGCAATGGGCGAAAGCCTGACGGAGCAATGCCGCGTGGAGGAGGTAGAAGGCCCACGGGGCGTGATCTTTTCCTGGAGAAGAAGCAATGACGATATCTGGGGAATAAGCATCGGCTAACTCTGTGCCAGCAGCCGCGGTAATACAGAGGATGCAAGCGTTATCCGGAATGATTGGGCATGTTGTGGTCTGTCTGGAATGCCCGAGCATGGTGAGGTCTGGTCTTAGCTCGAGCACAATCAAGACGAAAACTGCTGCTGCAATTGCTGAGAAGCTGGAAGCTTCTGTGTCCGCAACCACAGTTCGTTCCGCCCAAACGGTAGGCCCAGGGGATCGCGATCCACGACACTGAAAGAAGCAGTTTAACTCGAGTTCTGAACGACCGAAGGTGTGTGAGTTGCGAACTGAACTTGTTCAAAATGTTCGACTTGTGGGAGTACAAAGCATGTCGAAAGATGTGTGTGTTTTTTCCAGTGCAGATGACGGGAGTGGCCGATGTGGAGGTCAGCTTGAAGATTTTTTCGACTGCTCTAGGAAGGTTTGGTAGGGCGCAGATTGACTCTGTTCCTCTGTTCCTGCTTGAACAAAAGTGGTAATCTCTGATCTTAGTTCTTTTTTAGACAAGAGGAACAATGAAGAAATGAGGGGAGTGAAGGTTATTGCAGAGGCGGATTGCTTGGGAGTTCCAACTGGGATTCATCCATGGATATTTTATGACATCATTTCAGATGTTGCAAGAAGCACATGGGATTTCAATAATCATGTTCCTCCGGTCATGAAGGCGCAGCATACCGGGGACCATTTTCTGAAAGAAAATGTTCAGAATTCGAAGACTGTTTTGGAAGCGGCTAAATCTTTGGTATTTCCTCTTCCACACCGTTCAGTTGCTAAACAAAATATTACATTTGGATCATATCATGATCATGGAGTTGCGAAAGTTGTTGCACTAAACAAGGATTGGGAGAGAATGTATGGAGTGTTCAATACTGATGCAATCAAAGCAGAAAGAGAAGATCCTAAGTAGTTGGCAAATCAAACTACAACAACGCCGACAACACCAAGGTATTCTAATCGAATGAGTTACATTTGTCTTGGAACAGTGGGGATTGACATGACAATTTACTTGTTAAGATTAGATTTTGATGTTTGTGGTTATGCTCTCTATGAGCATCTCCTTTTGAAGTTTGCAAATGCCGGTCACTTGATTCGCTACTTTCTGGAAGATGTATCAAGAGATGTTTTTATAGTCATGGAAATGACTGAAGCTCAAGTGGAAAGTGTTTTCTATGGTAAGTTTGGTGCAAAAGCAGCTATTCTGTTCCATCCACTATGTTTCAAGGATTTGTCAACCAACTAGCACAACGTTTTCAAAATGGAGGTAGGGATCTAAAATTGGTTGATGCTTCTGCTTCTGGTGGTGTTCAGAGAGTAGCTATGAGAACTCTTACAATAACAGTTTTTGGTACAGAGAAAGCTCTTCAGAGTTGTTTATCAGTTCTCTCCGCGTTATGTGGAAAAATTTCTGTTATTAGAGGGCCCTGTGGGGCTGGAAGTACTATGATGAAGATCTATCAACTACTTGCTGAAGTTGATATCGCTCCAGCCACCGAAGCAATGTTCTTTGGGGCTCGTTTTGGAATATGGACATATGCACAACAACATTTTGCTATTCAATTAACGGAATCCTGGTATGGAAAATTACAGCGCTGGGATGAAGCTCTCAAGACTTTCATTGCCATGGCCTCTATTACCGTGAGTTTATTAGTGGGGGTTGGCTGGAAGAGTTCCAAGACATGCGTATTAAAATTTGGCTATAGTGGGGAGCTTCCTTCCATGTTTGGAGATGTCTTGTTGCTGACGTTTATCTTGTGGGCATGTCCTCTGCGGAGTCCACTAGATGCATTGCACACTGGCAGAAACAAGAAGCCTTGGTCCTCAACACCACCATTCTCCCAAGTGGATCTTGTGAGGAATGCAAACGTGATAGGATTGTCAAGCCGGACAAACGCTGATGTTTCAACTTCCATGGGGGAGGTGCGGGTTTTTTCTGTGGTCGCCGTTGCCTGAGAATCGCATGGAAGTTGTTGAGGATCATGATTCACCTCATCGGAAGGAGTCACATTATTTTCCTCAAACCTTTGCTGTGTGTAGATACATACTCTTTACCTCAATGAGAGGTGGAGCCCTTTATTTATAGATAGAGGAAAAAGAATACAAGATAAAGCAAACCAATGTGGGATTCTAACATACACATAATTGGGCCCAACACTCCCCCTCAAGCTAGAACTGGTTTAGCTTGAAAGAAGAGACACAAACAAAAATAGAGGAAAACACAAAGACCGAACACACTCTCCCTCAAGCTGGGTTGCGAGTGCTGTGGATGCCCAGTTCGGTGCACAGAGAATCCAGTCGAGCTCCCAACAAGCCTTCGGTGAAGATGTCGGCAAACTGATGAGCTGTTGGAATATAGCTAAAATTGATATGTTTTTGCTCCAATTGATGGCGAAAAAAGTGACAATCAATCTCAATATGCTTTGTGCGTTCATAAAAAACTGAATTAGAAGCAATCTTCATGGTCGCCTGATCATCACACCAAATATGAGCAGAATTCTGTGGCGGGAAACCAATTTCATGAAGAAGTTGACGAAACCATAAAATTTCAGTAGTGACCGTGGTCATCGCACAATATTCAGATTCAGCACTGGATCTGGAGATGACAATTTGTTTCCTGCTTCGCTAGGAGATTAATTTACTTGCCAGAAAAATTGCAAACTCAGAAGTAGACTTTCGGTTTGATAAGCAGTCAACGTAGTCGACATTAAGAAAGGCTCAATGTCCAAATGACCGTGATGTGAATACCGAAAACCATGGGCAGGGTCTTTCTTAATGTATTTGAAAATGCAAAGAACAACGTCCAATTGAGATTTTGTCGGATGTTCCATGAATTGACTGACCTTGCCGACAGCGCAGACAATATCCAGACGAGTCATGGTAAGATAATTGAGTTTGCCCACAAGACGACGATACCTATTCAGATGAGAATATGGGTCAGTGGCAACATGGAGAGACCATTCCTTTGGTTCAAGAGGAATGTCAACGACAGTTGCCTGAGACAAGCTAGTATTCTGCAAGATATTCAATGCATATTTTCGTTGTGAAAGGAAGATGCTGGTTGAAGAATGAGAGATTTCAATGCCAAGAAAATATGTCAAAGGACCCGGGTCTTTGGTATGAAACTGTTGTTGAAGATAAGCCTTGTGATGGGTAATTTCATGTGAATCGCTCCCAGTAATAGTGATACCATCAACATACACAACTAACTTGATGCAACCATATGACATTTTTCGATAGAAAACAGTGTGATCCTTCATACTCTGAGATAGACCAAAGGTAGTGATGATGGTGCAAAATCTGTCAAACCACGCACGAGGAGACTTTTTGAGCCTATAAAGAGACCGACGAAGCCGACAGACATAAGACCCGGTCCTGGAGGCAGGCAAGCCAGGAGGTTGTTGTGGATATATTTCTTTTTCAAGAAAACCATGAAGAAACGCATTATTGACATCAAGTTGATGAAGAAGCCAATTATGAGTAGCTGCAAGAGATATAGATAATCGAACAAATGCCATTTTAATAACCGGAGAGATGGTATCGAAATAATCAACACCATATGTCTGAGCGAAGCCTTTTGCCACAAGGCGGGCTTTAAGGCGAAGAAGAGTACTATCTGCATTTAGACGGACTGAATAAATCTATTTGTTGCCAACAACTTGTTTACTTGCCAGAAGGGGGACCAAATCCCAATGTGTGATTGTCGTCCAAGGCCTGTAATTCATCCTGCATTGCTTGAAGCCAATCAGAGTGAGATTTAGCCTTAGCAACCGTACGAGGAACATATATCGTCTGTAGAGCAGAGAAGCCTTTGTATGAAGTTGTGTATAGAGGATTATTCTGGCAAGAACAAGTACCTTTCCGTAATGCAATCGGCAAGTCATCGATGCCCGTAGCGGGACCGACGAAAGAAGTCAAGGAAATGATGTTCTCGGTTTGGGCAGGGGGCATATTCGATGGACGACGAGAGTAGACAGAGCCAAAGCATAGATCATCTGATTGGGTCAATGGAGGCAGGGGTGGGTGGATGGTGAGAGGAAGAGTTATCGATGGTGGTATTAGGTGGAGAGAGTGGAGAGGGTAACAATGGAGATTTCTCAATGAATGAGACATCAACAAAGATGATATAACGTCCAAAGTCAGGAGAAAAACAATGGCAGCCACACTGGGTACGATAGTAGCCCAAAAAGATGCAACAGAGGGCCTTTGAGAAAAATTTAGAGAGACAGGGATGAGTGTCACAAACATAACAAAGACACCCAAACACGTGAAGTGGAAGAGGATGAGGAGGAAGAGAGGGGAATAGAGTCGAAAATGGACTCTCCCACTAAAGGATGGAAGAAAGAAGACAATTGATAAGATAAGTGGCAGTAAGAATAACATCCCTCAAAAAGGAAGAGACACCTGCATGTGAAATAATAATGCCCGAGCAGTTTTCAGAATATGATGATGTTTATGCTCGGCCACACCATTTTGCTGAGGGGTATCGGGGTAGGATGTTTGATGAAGTACACCGTGATCTTTGAGAAATTGCTGAAGAGAAGAAGATAAATATTCTTGACCATTGTCCGAGCGGAGACATTTAAAAAGTTTGGGGAATTGAGTGAATTTCACGGTAAAAAGTTTTGAAAATATCACACATCACTGAACGACCACGAAGAAGATATAGCCATGTCATCCGAGAGAAGTCATCAATAAAGGATACATAATAATGACACCCTAACTGACTGAGAACCCTGCAGGGACCCCATACATCGGAATGAACTAAGTCGAAAGGGTTAGCCGCACGCGTCACCAAACGAGGAACATACGTCGCCCGATTCGTCGACCGCTCCTGAAAAACAACACTAGAAGATGTAAAAATAACAACACAATTTAAGTCCTTTGTGAGTTTACTAATGGAGATAAGATTAAAAGGACTGCAAGAAACACGAGGCACTGAAGCCAGACAAATAGGAGTCAATGAGCATGTGTCAAATCCCCCAATACGGATTGTAGATCCATCAACAATAATTGCAGCGACATCGATATACTGATGATAGGTAGTAAGTGTAAGGGTTGGTGTCCTGAGAACCAACTGTTTTGTACTTTGATTAAGTAAATGTTCACTTATTATATATTGTTCATTGTTCTGCATGACTATAATATAATAAATGTCTTGGAATATTTGTTGCATTGATAAGGTCATGACAGATCCCCGCTATGATGAGAACCTTGAAATGCTATAACAATATTCTTAAATAAAGTTCTGCGGTTGGATGACATACTATGATAGGACACATAGTATACAAACCGTCATGTGCGAGTACTCGTAAGAAGACGAGACTCTCTCATGGAGTTCGCACTTGGTAATCTCCAAGATGGGAGATTATGAGAACAGACCCGCCAGTAACAATTCTGCATGTCTTGGTGTCATCGGACATTGCTATCTACGAGCGTGTGTAATAGTCCTTAGACTGAAAGATTATCATTAACTCATGTCATGACTCGCGCACTTAGATATACTGACGAAAACCGTCACGCAGACAATTGGCGGGAAATAGGGTACGTTGGGTGCGTCACGAGTGACATGTTGTTAATGGATAAGTCGAGGAAGGATTTGTCCCTTCCATTTATGGAAGTTGATATCTCGGCCCTTTGATTGAAATAGAACTGTCGCATTAAATTCCATGGCCATGGTGTGAACGACGAGTTTATTTCAGGTAGTCAAAGAATGACGGATCAAACATATAGGTTTATGACACTGCCATGAAACCTGCTTGATGAGATATCGAGACAAAGGGATTAAATTACATAGTAAGCGTTCGTATGAGGTGACACGTCAATGCGGCGTCAACTTTTTTCTCTTGGGTGCCTTGACCCGTTGCTAGACAGTAATCTTGGACTTTAGGCAAGCTCGCCTAATTCAACGAGAAAGAGGCCTAGAGGGTCACACACTAAGTGTATTCAAGTATTTCAAGTAGAATAAAGATTATTCCCGTACGTGGTTTAATAATTATTCAAGGAAGCCTAAATCGTTTTAATGATGGAGGAAGAATGAAATGAAAAACAAGATATACACGCTGTGTATTAAAGATTACACGCCGTGTAGTTTTTCATGGAAAACAAGTACACGCTGTGTATTAATAATTACACGCCGTGTAGTTTTCTTTATGGAAAGGAAATGAATAAATGAAAACAAGATATACACGCCGTGTACATTGAATGTACACGCCGTGTAGTTTTCAATGAAAAACAAGTACACGCCGTGTATTTATTAATACACGCCGTGTAGTTTTTTCAGTCGGGATTTTGATGATATAATATTGTTTTAAATGATATTTATTATAATCAGCGTGAGCGCATGTCAAGGAATTAATTATTCGACATGGAGATTTTAAATAAGAGTCAATGAAATAAATAAAACGCGTAACACGTTTATTTATTGTCATAACTCTACAACCTCAAGCCTGATTATAAATATCCTCACAACCCCAACTCTTTTCCGACACACAACATCTCTGGAGAATTCTTTCAAGGCCGAAAGAACCTCTTCCTCCAAGAACGCTCTCAAGACCGAGAGAGATCCTCTTCCATCGGATCGACGATCAGAGGCGGACAACGCAAGCAAAGGTTTCTCCACGCTAGCACCCGGAGAATCCTTTGGTGACGTCCAGAGATACGAGGTGCACGTGTGGATCACCGCTAGAGGAAGTCTACACTTGGCTTCTGCGACGCAACGACGAATCACATCAGAACGTGATCAAAAACATCAACGAAGAAAGAACACCGCAAAAAGTATTTCTTTTCAATTAATTAAATTAATTATAATCAACCTGTAACGATCCTACTTTGTGGTTTCGGGACTTTCTATTTCTTTTGTCTATTTCTGTGATTCGATCCGTGGAGACTGACGTTTATCGTCGTATTGATCCTGGATTGATCATTGCTAATGACAAAAAGCCAAGTGGGCACATCCACCCACGCGCTTCCGCTGCGCCCGGAACCTTCAAATGGTATCAGAGGGAGGTTACAACGTTGATTATAGTTATTTAATTTTCGTTGATAATTTACGCATTTATATTTGATTCAATTCGAAATAAATCGTTCTATAAATCTGAATAAACGAGATATGTTCTTCCTCCTTCGTTTCTCGATTCATATCACAGAAACGGCCTTTTAATTTTAATGTTGATTAAAATAAAAATGAGAAACTCATCCGGAGGAGCCGCTCTTTCTGACTATACAACACGGGATTACACGGCGTGTAATTAAAACTACACGCCGTGTACTTAGGTTCAACGAACCGGCACTGGTCCGCCAAACCACGCCGTGTGAATTGAATATGCCTAAGTATTAATCACGCCGTGTTGACCAGAATTGAACGGCGTGTGGAAACCGGAATACACGCCGTGTATGTTGGAGCAACACGCCGTGTAGTCCATTTCGGCCCAGGTGAAACCGTGTACAAGGATAAGCCGCGTACCGCGTACACGGGATCGCCAGGCCGGTTACCGCGTAACAAGGAAGTACACGCCGTGTATGATTTATCGACACGCCGTGTACTCCAAAATTTCCAAAGTAAAGAAAACACGCCAAAGCCCCCGACGTGTACTTTGGATAAAGGGTGAAAAGAAATACACGCCGTGTAATTATAAACTACACGCCGTGTACTTTCCAGAAATGGAATTTCACCAGGTTTCCTCCAATGTACAAAGACCCGTACAAGGAATATGGATGAGAAGAATCTCAAGTAAATTCAGAAAGGAATTTAAGATAATGAATTAATTAATTATAAGATCATAATTAATTAAATTCAAGCGCGACTTATCTTAAATGAAAGAACGGTTAAAAGAATTTGAATTCTAAATATGCGTAAATGTCGTTGCATGCTATGGATGATCATGAGCTAGACCAAAGACCCTTTGTATGTGTATGGTTTCATTTAAATTTATTTAATTTAAATTTGTTGGCCTGCGAGCCTTCTTCCAATAAAATGTAGGGCCTGCGTGCCCATTGTTTCTTTAATGTAAACCCATGTAATGGAGGATCTCCCAAGCCAGAGGAGACGGTTCAAATCCCGAAGCCGAGGTGAAACCGACGCAAGAAGATACAAAGGTGGACAGGTGAGAGCTGCAAAACACGAACCATCAGGTTCAAGGTGTTTTCCCTAGGTTAGGGTTAGTTTATCAAAACCGCTAGATAAGCTAACCAAATAGGAGCTCATGATCATGCCATCTTATTTTATTTCTGTCTGATTGCATTGTTTATTTATTATGTATGTGTTGTTGCGATCACATAATTAATAAAATGAACAAGCATGCAAAGATGGAATAAAATAAAAAGCGGACTATGCGTAAACATTATCAGAACATGGTTAATCACTTAAGCAAGCATCACTTAATATTAACAAGCATGTGATAATGCGAAAACTACGCATAAAGGACTAAAATCCCTCAATACCATATTAAGTCAGACCAAGCCTTCCGTTACCTTATTAAGGGCAAGACTCAATAAAACTATGTGTTTGACCAACCCTTGTTGGGACACTTACTTTTATAAAGGAAGCCCTTATGAAAGGTTTCGGGTTGACTTAACCATATTACATCAAGAGAAGTAGCCCTTGCTAGACTTGGTGTAATATTGGAGGTAAGAGTTGAGGAAATCCAAGTCAGGATTTCAGGATTGGGGAGTCCACTCAACAGATCAAGGAACTGTAAGCTCACAGTTGGCAAAGACCTGCCTACCTAAATACCTTCAAATAGCTTGACCAACCCTTGTTGGGGTTATGCGAAGGGAAATATGAATCCTTGCCACTAGAATGTCAAAGCAACTGGACATTCCGAGTTCAATAGTGAGGGCCATTGGGACTTGATAAAATAGTGGGAGAATTAATTAATTCATTTATTATTTCTCATAAAATGTAATCAAGAAAGTACTGATAAATCTGCTCTTTTAATTTGTAGAATCGAAATGACAAACTCGTCAACCACATTTTCTCTACGATCAATTCTGGATAAAGACAATATCCTCACCGGCAGTAACTTTCAGGAATGGTTTAGGCGCCTTCGGGTTATCTTACGCCATGAACGAAAGTTTTACGTGCTGGAGTCCTCACTTCCTGATTCTCCTGCCCCAGGGGCGAGTGATGAAGATTTCCTGGTCTATGATCAACATTTGAACGACGCTCTCAACGTTCAATGTTTGATGCTATCATCGATGTCTAGTGAGCTCATGAAGTCTCATGAAGACATGGATGCCTATAGCATGCTCGAGCACCTCCGTGGTCTATACCAGGAGAGAGCAAGACGGGAAAGGTTTGAGATCTCCAAGGCTCTATTTCAGAGCAAGCTTGGAGAGGGTGCCCCAGCTGGGCCTCATGTAGTCAAGCTCATTGGCTACATTGAGCGTTTGGAGGTTTTAGAGTTTAAACTCCCCGAAGAACTGGGCACCGATCTCATTCTTGCATCACTCTCCCTGAGCTTCTCGAACTTTGTTGTTAATTTCAACATGAACAACATTGAGAAGTCTCTATCTGACCTCCTTATCCTTATTCGCCAAGTAGATAATGACATGAAGCATGAAAAACCTTCTGTCCTTATGGTGAATAAAAGGAAAGGGAAGACGAAGAGCTCTAAGCCCAAAGCTTCTTCAAGGCCTTCCAAGAAAAAGAAGATCAAAGGGGAGACAAGAGAACATGAGGCTGTTTTTTTCGCATGTGGCAAGAAGGGCCACTGGAAGAAAAACTGCACCCAACCTAGGAAGCAAGGGGAAGCTTCAGGTGCGTTTGTCATCGAATGCAATCTATCTGTTTCTACAAATTGGGTATTAGATACTGCTTGTGGTGCTCACATCTGTATCCAAATACAGGAACCAAGTAGATTCAAGAAGATTGATCGAGGGGAGGTAGATCTACGAGCAGCTAACGGAGCCAAACTCGCTGTTGTAGCTGTCGGAGACTACCATCTCACATTGCCTACAGGGATGGTCTTGGTTTTGAAAGGATGTTATTATGTACCCTCTGTAACCAAAAACATTATTTCAGTATTCAGATTAGATACTGATGGATTCATCTTCAAGTTTGGAAGTGGATGTTGCTACTTTTATAAAGATAGCATTTGTTTTGGTAGGACACATTTATATAACGACCTTTATGTGTTAGACTACACAAACCAAGTAATGGCAATCGATGACAAAGTTAATTCACATGACTCATACCACACCCAACTTTGGCATCACCGGCTAGGTCATGTCAATGAGAAACGTTTGACAAAATTACATCAAGATGGGTATTTAGATTCTTTCGAACTAAAACCACTTGGTGTATGTCATGCGTGTCTACAAGGCAAAATGACCAAAGCCCCATTTAGTGGGAAAGGTGAAAGAGCTAAAGAGCTTCTAGAATTAGTTCACACAGATGTGTGTGGACCATTTCCAGTTGAAGCAAGGGGTGGGTTCTCGTACTTCATAACTTTTACTGATGATTTTAGTAGATATGGATATATCTACTTAATGAGGTATAAGTCAGATTCTTTTGATCGGTTCAAAGAATACAAGAATGAAGTTGAGAACCAACTTGGTAAGAAGATTAAGAAACTCCGCTCAGACAGAGGAGGAGAATATCTTAATCAGGACTTCATTGATTTCTTACGGGAGTTTGAGATTCTATCTCAACTCACTCCTCCTTACACAGCTCAGTGGAATGGTGTAAGTGAAAGGAGGAACCGCACCCTGTTGGACATGGTGAGATCAATGATGAGTCATGCGAGACTTCCATTATCCTTTTGGGGATATGCATTACAAACAGC
Organism: Viscum album; assembly: GCA_963277665.1. Lineage (NCBI taxonomy): Eukaryota > Viridiplantae > Streptophyta > Magnoliopsida > Santalales > Viscaceae > Viscum > Viscum album. The sequence goes on from OY728134.1 coordinate 406,581,216, forward strand.
AGCGCACATACTAAACCATGTACCAACTAAATCGATAAATGGTATTCCATACGAGTTATGGAGTGGACGCAAAGCCATGATATCGAATTTACATGTGTGGGGTAGCGAAACATTTGTTAAGACCTCTTCAGGTAACAAACTTGCACCCCGAGGCACAAAGTGTATCTTTATAGGATATCCCAAAGAAACAAGGGGATATTACCTATACAACCCCTCAGACAAAAAGGTTACAGTGGCAAGACACGCCATATTCCTTGAGAGGGAGCACATCTCCAAAAGAGATAGTGGGAGCGAGATAGATTTCGATGAAGTCGAGGCTCAAGATACACAAGAGTTGGTACAAGAACAGATTCCACAAAGCCCTGTGGAAGAACAATCTGTTCCAGAGACACAAGAACTGCGTAGAAGCACGAGAGAGGTGAGAGAACCAGAACGATATGGTTTTCTTGTCACCGATGATGGTGACTCATTATTGGTGGACAATGATGATCCTCTTACCTACAAGGAAGCAGTTGAAGGCACAGACGTTGCCAAGTGGCAAGAAGCCATGAATTCTGAAATGGATTCCATGTACCAAAACCAAGTCTGGATTTTGGTAGATCCTCCAGTTGATGTAAAGCCTATTGGTAATAAATGGGTATTTAAGAAGAAACTGGACATGGAGGGGCAAGTCAGCACCTATAAGGTGTTGCGGAATCACCGGGAGACAGAACGACAGAAAACGAGAAAATGAAAGAAAGAAAAGCAACAATGAACACGGCAGTTTCTTCAGACAAACGACATCCTTCATCAGACCTCCTGTCCCGATACACCCCAGCAGAATGGTGTGACCGAGCGGAAACACTGACATATTCTAGAGACTGCTCGTGCCCTCCTCTTCCACCGACAGGTGCCTCTGCATTTTTGGGGAGATGCAATTCTCACCGCCACCTATCTTATAAACCGTCTTCATTCCTCCATCCTTCAGAGGGAGACTCCTTTTCGAGCGTTGTTCTCCTCACTCCCTCTTCACTCCCTTCCCCTTCGAGTGTTTGGATGCCTCTGTTATGTTCGCGACACACGTCCTAGCCTCTCCAAACTCTCTCCCAAATCCCTCCGGTACATTTTTCTTGGCTACTCCCGCACTCAGCGCGGATATCGCTGCTTCTCACCCGACCTACGGCGGTATGTCATCTCGGCCGACGTCGCATTTGTTGAGAGCTCTCCGTACTCCCTTCCCTCTCCTCATCCTAACCCTGCCATCGATGATTGTCTTCCTCTCATCATCCATCCTCCACCGGTGTCAACCCCTGTTGACACCCATTTTGGTCAGGTCTACTCCCATCGTCCATCAATTGTGTCCCCCGTCCCGGCCAGTGACACCGTCATCCCCGCTTCGTCCGATGCTCCTGCCCCGCCACCCGAGGACTTGCCCATTGCCTTACGGAAAGGTACGCACTCCTGCCAGAGTACTTTATTTGTCTCTTCATACAAGGGTCTGTCCGCTCTGGAGACAGTGTCTATTCCTCGCACAGTTGATGATGCCAAATCTCACCCCGGGTGTCTAGCAACAATGCGGGATGAATTGCAGGCTCTGGAGGAAAATCATACTTGGGATCTTGTCACCCTTCCCGCAGGGAAGCAGGCGGTCGACAGCAAATGGATTTACACAGTCAGGCTGAATCCCGATGGCACTCTCCATCGCCTCAAAGCCTGCCTGGTGGCCAAGGACTTCGCGCAGACTTACGGTATTGACTATTTTGATACCTTCTCCCCAGTTGCCAAGATGACCTCTGTTCGACTATTCATCTCTCTGGCCGCCCATCATCATTGGTCTATTCATCAACTGGATGTCAAGAATGCATTTCTACATGGCTTCCTTGAGGAAAAGGTTTATCTGCAGCAATCCCTCGGATTTTGTGCCTCCGACGCCGAGTCTCAATTCTGCCTACTCCGCCGCTCTCTTTACGGCCTCAAGCAGTCTCCCCGTGCTTGGTTCAACCGCTTTAGCACGGTCGTCACCGACTTTGGGCTCTCTCGCAGCATGAAGGACCACACTGTGTTCTACAGAACGACCTCCGCTGGCTGCATCCTATTGGTCGTTTATGTGGATGATATCATTATCACTGGGAGCGACTCTGTGGGTATCACCCATCTCAAGAGGCATCTTCACCATCACTTCCACACAAAGGATCTCAGTCCTCTCACATACTTCCTCGACATCGAGGTCTCCTATTCTTCAGACACCATCTCCCTCTACCAACGGAAGTATGCGTTGGATATTCTGCAGGATACTGGGCTGACATAGGCCACTGCTGTCGACACCCCTCTGCAGCCTGGCAAACGGTCTCTTTATGCCTCTTCCGCACTGTATCCACATCCAGAGCGGTACTGTCGACTCGTGGGTAAACTCAATTATCTTACCATGACTCGTCCCAACATTGCCTGTGTTGTTGGCAAAGTAAGTCAATTTATGGAGCATCCGACCACCTCACATTGGGATGCTGTCATCCGCATCGCCAAATACATCAAGCGAGATCCTGCCCGTGGTCTTCGCTACTCCCAGCATCCTCATCTACATATTGAGGCCTTTTGTGATGCTGATTATACTGGTTGTCTTGCTACTCAACGATTTACTTCTGGGTTTGCCATATTCATGGCAGACAACCTTATCTCTTGGCGCAGCAAGAAACAGACTGTCGTCTCCCGCTCCAGTGCAGAGTCTGAGTACCGTGCCATGACCACTGTCACTACGGCGATCCTCTGGTTTCGCCAACTCCTCCAGGAGCTTGGCTTTCCTCAGCAGACTTCTGCTTACATCTGGTGCGACAATCAGGCAGCCACCAAGATTGCTTCGAATCCTGTCTTCCATGAACGCACGAAGCATATTGAGGTGGACTGCCACTTTCTTCGACACCACCTGGAGCACAATCATGTCAGTTTTAGCCACATTCCAACGGCGGACCAGCTTGCTGACCTCTTCACCAAAGGTCTCTCAGGGGCTTGCCTGGCCTCGCTCAGTTCCAAGCTGGGCATCCACAACATCTGCAGCCCAGCTTGAGGGTGAGTGTGTCTGATTTTGTTTGCTGTCATTTTTTGTGGGACTCGTTGTCCAAGCTGGGCATGTCCAGTTTGAGGGGGAGTGTTAAACCCTCTTTTATTATTCTTTTTATTATTATGGGTATTTCCGAGTCCCACATCGAAATACTCACTTGTGTATTCCTCTCTCTCAATCTATAAAAGAAGGCCTTCGTCTCACCTTGAAGGTAAGGGGGTTTTCCCAATCTACAATAAGTATGTGCAATATTGCGATTGCGCTAACATATCGTGCGCTTTAATCAATTAAATGATGAATTAGATTATTCCTTGGACTCCGTTGGTTCCAATTGATAACGACCTGGTCTATGGCTACCCGTTGGGTGAGTAAACCCTTGAATTGATATATGAATTGACTAATGGCTTAAAGTGTGTTTAGCATGACATGAGATTTGGGTGATTGCTTGATATAGATTCACCGTGGAAATGCCCTTGATTATTGAAATAACTAACATGTTAATGGTTTAAGACCAATTTGTTAAATGAAATGTGTAATTGAAAGATTATTGGTAATTTGTAGAATTAACCATTTAGTCGTATGATGTGATATTGTGATAATCTTGTTGCTATGACATGTGTTGTAATTCATGGTGTAATGTTTATATTGAGCGGACTCTGGGGGCTCTGCCCAGTCCCATGCTGTAATGCTTATATCGAGCAGACTTTGCCCAGTCCCATGCTGTAATGCTTATATCGAGCGGACTCTGCCCAGTCTCATGCTGAAATGCTTATATAGTGGGCTTGACCCAAATTTGTGTGATTTTTGCCATGGACATATGGTTATGGTTGACATTGGTTGTGTTACATGCTCACAGACATACCAGCATGGCGCCGAAACATGTTATTTGGATATATGGTTATGGTTGACATGATTGTGCTACATGCTCAGAGACATTCTGACATGGTGCCAAAGTAGGTAAATTTATGTATTGTATTAATTGATTAATTAATACACATGTTTATTGATTTATTGCATGCACTTATTATCAGACTGGTTTTGTTTAGACACGGTGGTGCAGACCTACTGAGTTTTACTCATACCCTATTCGGGCCGCCTTTTGGTACTCGAGCATATTACATAGATGCAAGTTTGGACAAGGGAAAATGACCTTGTTGATGATTTGTTGCTTGCTGGCTGGGCTGGAGTTTGGAGACGGGACCGACATGGGGTTCGGGACTAGGGTCTTTGAGTTTATTTGTGTCAGTTGATTCTTTTATTTGTATTGTTTTCAGTTTGACATTTAGATACATATCAGCCTGTCATTACATTGTTCACTATTATATGATTATTTGGTCTTCTTTCTGTAGAATGATATGAAGGAGAACCCAATACCCAAGGTTCCTCTCTAAGGGATGAGGTTATTTTATAAGGAATAATAAAGACCACATTGGACCACAAGTCCGATGTGGGACGCAGACTCCAACACACCCCTAAAGCTAGGTGTACTTAGCTTGAACACATAATTAAAGAAACGAAAGAAAAGAAAACAAAGAACACTGCAAACATTCACCCTCAAGTTGGACATGCCTAGCTTGATTACAAAACAAGACAAAACAAAGAAAAAATAAACTGGCATGGAAGGTGATGGATGATGGAAGAAGCCACTGAAAAGGATGTGCCCACGAGGTGTCGGGAAATCCGCACTGGCGGGTGGATTGTCGGAGCGCCGGGAAAGCCGCACGGGCGGTGCAGGACGTCGGAGCGCCCGCACAGGCGGGGTTGGACGTCGGAGTGTTGGGAATGCCGCACAGGCGGGGCTGGTCGTCGGAGCGGCGGGAAAGCCGCACTGGCGGTGTCGGTCGATGAGGCACCAGGAAAGCCGCATTGGCGGGGTTGGTCGATGAGGCGCCGAGAAATCTGCATCGGCGGGGCCGGACGACGGCGCGTCGGGAAATCCGCATAGGCGGGGCCGAACGATAGTGCGCCGTGAAAGCCGCACGGGCGGGGCCGGACGTCGGAGCGCTGGGAAAGCCGCACTGGCGGTACCGGACGATGGTGCACCGAATGCAGAGGCGCGGCTTGGCTGGAAGAGGGAAGGTTGGAAGGGTTCGATGGGATTGGTCAGGGAGGAGAGCCGGCGCGAGGAGGTGGCGCACAGAGAGGGCCGACGAGCAGGCGAGGCAGCACGCCAGATTTGGACGACGCGGTGAAGAGTGGAGCCGGTCGCCGGAGGAAGGACCGCTGAGAGAGAGAATGATGAGGAGTGCCGGGAAAGCCGCACTGTCGGGAAATCTGCCCTGTCGGGCCGATCATCAGAGCGCTGGGAAAGCCGCACGGGCGGTGCCGGACGTCAGAGCGCCCGCACAGGCGCGACCAGACGTTTGAGCGCCAGGAATGCTGCACAGGCGGGGCCGGTTGTCGGAGTGCCGGGAAAGTCGCACTGGTGGTGCCGGTCGATGAGGCACCAGGAAAGCCGCATTGGAGGGGCTGATTGATGAGGTGCCCGGAAATCCGCATAGGCAGGGCCGGACGATAGTGTGGCGGGAAATCCGCATAGGTGGGGCCGGACGATAGTGTGTTGGGAAAGCCGCACGAGCGGGGCCGAACGTCGGAGCGCTGGGAAAGCCGCACTGGGGGTGTCAGACAATGGTGCACTGGATGCAGAGGCGCGACTTGGCTGGAAGAGGGCCGGTCGGCAGGGTCCGACGGGACTGGTCGGGGAGGAGAGCCGACGCTAGGAGGTGGCGCACACAGAGGGACAGCGAGAAGCGGCTCGCTGGAAGAATCGAAAGAGGTGCCGTTCGGAGCTGTCGTCCGACAGGGATGAGCGCGTTCGTGATGGGGGTTCGTCCGACAGGGGTTTCGTTCGACCGGGAGGAGCGCGCCAGGTGAGGCCGACACGTGAAGGTCCTTCGATCGTTGGAGGGAGGCGGGGCCGGGAGACCGCAACGGGAGGCGTCGTTGCGGGAAGCCGCGGAGGAAGACGGACCAGGAGGTTTCCACCTGGAGGGTTCCGTCAGGAGGAAAGGAGCGCAGCGAATGGGAGGGCCGACGCTCAGATGCGGACGGGGATGCCGGCAGGACTCGATCTGCTGACAGCGAGGAAAGCCGACAGGGAGGGAGGGGCGACGGCAGAAAACCTATGGCTCGCTGGCCATGGAGGCCGCCGCCCCCCACGGGGAAAAATGGTGGAAACCTAGACGGGAGAAAAAAAAATGGATGGAGGGCTCGGGTTAGAGAACACGCTCTGATACCATGTTGAATGATATGGAGGAGAACCCACCAACCAAGGTTCCTCTTTAAGGGAGACCTTGAGGTTATTTTATAAGGAATAATAAAGACCACATCGAACCACAAGTCCAATGTGGGACGCAGACTCCAACACTTTCACTTCCCAGTTGTATGGTATATTGTTTCCGCTATGTTTCTGTTACTATGATATTTGTTTATATTGTTTACTTGCGCTGTATTGTAACTCTATACCAGAGGGCATGGTTCCCCACTATACTGATCACACCCCGGCTGCTAGCTGGCGGCTTCTGGCGTATGAGGATGCGTGCTTGAGTTCCTGTAACCGCCCCTTTCTGGCCACGTGAGAGAGTGACAGATCGGGGGACGTTACAAAGTGGTATCAGAGCCCTCATGTTTTTCTTTTCTGTTGCTCTACTATTTGGGAAAGGTAGAAAGAAGAATAGGATGTGTCAGAACTTGGTAATGAGCTTGTGCATGAGAGTAACTAACCCATGTATGAGGGAAAATTCGAGTGCCCAGGGATGAGATTGGTGTGCATGATGTTTGCTTGTTGCGGTTTGATGTTATTTCACCTTAGGTGATTCACATGTTGTGTGATGTTATCGTTTATTGAGATTTCTACTCGTGGCCCGGTATGGCGCGGGATGAGTATGCATGAATCATGATAGGCACATAGGGATATATTTTGACATGCATTGTTCATGGTAGAGACATATTTATTGCTTGTGTTATATACTTGCCTATATGAACTGTGAAAAGAGATACCTGTTATAACTGATAAATGGAATGAAATGAAATGAACTGATATGTCATGCTGAAACACTTGTAAGCCATGTTTAGAAAGACCAGAAGCAGTGGTTCTCTATTGTTGTTGTCACCTGTTGAGGTTGACCCTGTTGTTATAGCCAGTGTTCTAAGGAGTGTGTTTTACTTGTAGAGAAAATGCCTCCTCATCATCTTCGAGTTGAGCGTCTGGAGAGTGACAATCAACACGCTCCTAACGCAGCTGAACCAAAGCTTCCTGTAGCTCCTGGGGATCATATGAATGTTCAACTTCGCGACAACTTCCGGAGGGTCATACGATCCATGGAAAGAGAAACTATTCGCACTGTCGATGTCTGAGTTGACGAAAGAGCTCCAGCTGCAGAATCTGCCTACGTTCACTAGGGATGAACGCCCCCAGGCAGCTGAGTTCTAGATCGAGTATTTCTAAATGGTCTTTAAGCATCTCAAGACACTCGCAGATAGGAGGGTGAAACTTGCTTATATGCTTCGTGGACCTACCAAGTGTTGGTGGGATATTCTGGAGCAAGCTAGGCAACAATAGGAGCTATCTTGGAAGGACTTTGAGGCGAAGTTCCTGAGCCACTTCTATCCCGAGACGTTGAGGGATGAGAAGACTCGTGAGTTTATGTACCTGACATAGAAGGGCATGTCAGTACTGGACTACGTCGGACGCTTCACCGACCTACAACGGTTTGCGCCATCTGTGGCAGCTGATGGGATCTCCTCGACGATACGTTTTCAGGATGATCTTCGCTATGAGATCAGGTCACAGGTGAACGTTTTCCGTCTGAGCAGTTTTGTGGATGTGATGAACTGGGAGCTCTTCTTTTGGTGGTAAGAAGTGTTGCTATGACAATTTTCGCCAAGGCAACAACGGACAAAGCAATCGGGGCAGTGGGAAGCCATCTCAGGATCGTGTCCCGTTACAGTGCTTTTAGTGTGCAAGTTGGGGCACAAGCGGCCTTAGTGTCCATACCCCGCTTTGGAGTGTTGTGCTTGCAGCATGATGGACCACCTACAGAGGTTTTGCAGGAGTATGCAACAACAGAGCAGCGGCAGGAGATCGGGACAGGTACCAGAGTCTGGGAAGGACTCATCTACTCCTTAGACTAGTAGTTGGAGTTTCACTGGACGTTCTGGTCGAGGCAGGGGACGTGGTACCCAGCGCAGGAGCAACAGTTTCAGGCAGAGGGAACATCACAGGGGAGTCAGACTGGAACCCGGGGCATAGGGGCTAGTCAGTTGCACGTTATGCAGTCTACTTCGACCAGTGTGGATGTTGAACCTTTTATGGTTAGAGGTACGATTCTTGTATCGTCTACCCTTGCTTGTGTTTTGTTTGATGCCATAACATCACATTCATTTTTATCTGTTCTTTTTTGCAAACGATTTGGGCTTGGATGTGGAAAGCTTGGATGATGTTTCGACCATCGACACACCGTTGGGAGTGCGGACAGAGAATATCAAATGTTGCAAGACGTGTTTTGTAGAGATTGGTGGTTACCGTTACTTTTGAGAACCGTTTATGCTGGAAGTGACAGGTTTCGATTTGATTCTCGGTATGGATTGACTAGTTTTATACCAGGCTCATATCGACTGTTACCAAAGGAGATTTGCTATCTCCAGAAAGAGGTAGCTATTCTCACCAGGGTGAGTGGGATCTTCAGGCTGGCCGTGCAGGACCAATTCAGTGCATATTGGATTGTCTCAGGGCTCAGATAACAAGCCTTGTTCTGGATGATGGTGGAATGCAGCAGGATACTAGACCGTTTTCGGGATGTTTTTCCTGACGAGTTCTACGACTTACCGCCCGAGCGAGAGATTGAGTTCATGATCGAGTTGGTGCCGAGAGCTGAATCAGTTTCCATTTCTCCTTATAGAATGACACCAGCTGAACTTTGGGAGTAGAAAGTTCAATTGGAAGATCTGGAAGCTAAAGGTTTCATACTGCCTAGTATGTCTCCACTGGGTTCTCCAGTTCTTTTTGTCAAGAAGGTTGATGGAACTTTGCGATTATTTGTGGATTATCGAAGATTGAATCAGATGACGGTAAAGAATTGAGATATCCCTTTCCACCCATTGATGATCTTCGATCAACTGAGAGGTGCTAAAATCTTCTCCAAGATTGATTTGAGATCAGAATACCATCAGTTGAGAGTGAAACCATTGAACATACCCCGGACTGCTTTTATGAGTAGGTATGCCTTGTATTAGTTTGTAGTGATGCCGTTTGGTTTGACGAACGCACCGACAGTGTTCATGGCCTTGATGAATCAGATCTTGCATTATTTTCTGGTCCAGTTTGTGATGGTTTTTGTCGACATCTTGGCGTATTAGCAAACGATTATGCCCAACATCTTGACATCGTCTTGATTACGTTGAGAGAGCATCGACTTTACGCCAAACTATCAAAATGCGGTTTATGGATCGATAAAGTGCACTTCTTGGGCCATGTCATCTTAGAGGCAGAAGTGCTAGTGGAAACAGAGAATGTTGCAATTGTGTTATTTTGGGAGAAACCCAATAATGTCTTCGAGATTCGGAGTTTTCTGGGTTTAACAGGTTATTATTGGCGCTTTATCCAAGATTTCTTCCATCTGGCAGCACCGATGTTAGGGCTGACCAAGAAAGGGGTGAAGTTTGTTTGGTTAGATGCTCGTGAGAGAGCTTTTTAGGAGCTGAAGAGCAGGTTGATCTCAACACCCATCCTCACTTCTCCTGGCCATTGCTCTCGCATAAGCTTCTCACGTTCCTAAGTCTCCTCTAGCATCTGGCCATGTTGCCATAGCGCGCGGACCACAGAGATGCGTGTGCCACGCAAGGCCTTTTCCTGTCTATCCAAAATGCGAATTAGGCTGTGAACGAATGAAGTATCAGACTTAAGAGCAACATGATTTTAGCTAATCACGCGAGCTGGATCCGACTGGTACTTCTTTAGTTGAGATATATAGAAAACATTATGAATTGAATTGAATCTCGGTGGTAATACCAGCTGATAGACCACTTTACCAATGCGTTCCAGAATCTCAAATGGTATCAATTTGGTACAGTCTCTCAGTTGTGATGGTAGGAGTAGAGATAGGATGTTTCAGAACTTGAAATGTAGAATATAAAAAGACGTAACTAACCTCTGTATACTGAATCTCAAGTTACCAGGGTGGCTCAGGTACAAAGGTGTTCTTAAACACTTCTAGGTGGGTCGTCACCTCATCGTCGTGAGTTTAGCTGATAAAAATAGTATATCATGCATTGGTAAGAGAATTCCCACTAGGACTTCATTAATCATATGATATTTTGTGATCTTGCTTGTTGTGATTTGGTATATGGTGAAGCAGCCTGTTCCAACTGGTCACCCCTCCAACGTTGCCCGAAATCGAATAACTCATTGCATAACTAAAAAAACAGAACAATAAAATAGTAACATAACTCAAATTGGGGGTGTCACGCAGCAAGCATGTCCGCCACAAATAAAGCACGCGATGAACGACGCTGCACAAAGGTTCAAGCACCCCGTCTGCAAGTTTTGGCCGTTGCGGGCCACAAGCATTCGGCCCAACCGGATCGGGCAACACCAATCCAACATAAGGCACGATTGGTTGCAAAAGGTTTTAGACAACGTCAAGGAATTGACTATGATGAAACTTTTTCACCGGTTGCGATGCTGAAATCCATCAAAATCCTATTGGCCAATGCCGCTTACCATGACTTTGAAATTTGGCAAATGGATGTCAAAACAACATTCCTTAACGGGAACCTCCAGGAAGATGTCTACATGACACAACTTGAAGGGTTTGTGACTCCAAAGGATGCCAACAAGGTATGCAAGTTGCAGAAATCCATTTATGGATTAAAGCAAGCATCAAGGTCATGGAACATTCGTTTTGATGAAGCTGTAACGAAATTTGGCTTTGTTAAAAACGAATGTGAGCCTTGTGTCTACAAGAGGTTTAGTGGAAGTGCAGTCGTTTTCTTAATAGTATATGTTGATGACATATTACTAATTGGAAACGAAGTACCTGTGTTACAGTCAGTTAAGGCATGGTTGCATAAATGCTTCTCCATGAAAGACTTGGGCGAGACAGCATATATTCTTGGGATCAAGATCCATCCCGATAGATCCAAGAGAATGCTGGGCCTGAGTCAAAGTACATACATTGACAAGATACTGAAGAGATTCAGTATGGAACAGTCCAAGAGGGGATTGTTGCCAGTGTCACATGACATTCATCTTTCCAAGAAAATGTGTCCTCAGACACATGAGGAAAGAAAGAGAATGACAAGGATCCCTTACGCATCCGCGATTGGGTCAGTCATGTATGCTATGCTATGTACGGGGCTAGATGTTGCTTACGCATTAAGTGCGGTAGGCAGATATCAAGCTGATCCAGGAGACCGCCATTGGATGGCAGTCAAGACGATCCTTAAGTATCTGAGGCGTACTAAGGATATGTTCCTGGTTTATGGAGGAGATGAGGAACTAGTCATCAGAGGACATGTAGATGCTAGTTTCCAGACTGATCAAGATGACATAAAGTCGCAGACTGGATACATCCTCAGTTTGAATGGAGGTGCAGTGAGCTGGAAGAGCTCAAAGCAAAGTGTGGTGGCAGATTCTACAGCGGAGTCTAAGTATATCGCAGCTTCTGAGGCAGCTAAAGAAGCAGTATGGATGCGAAGCTTCGTCCAAGAGCTGGATGTAGTACCGAGCAGTAAAGATCCTATCACACTATATTGTGATAATACTGCAGCGGTGACACTTGCAAAAGAGCCAATGTCACATCAGCGGACAAAACACATACTTCGGAAGTATCATCTCTTTAGAGATTTTTCTCAGAGAGGCGAAGTTGCAGTGAGCAGTATTTCCACGGAAGACAACGTGGCGGACCCCTTGACTAAAGCCTTGACTCAGCGGAAAAATGATCATCATGTGAGGTCTAGCGGACTAAAAGTCGTAGGCAGTTGACTCTAGTCCAAGTGAGAGTTTGTAAGGGTTGATGTCCTGAGAACCAACTGTTTTGTACTTTGATTACGTAAATGTTCACTTATTATATATTGTTCATTGTTCTGCATGACTATAATATAATAAATGTCATGGAATATTTGTTGAATTGATAAGGTCATGGCAGATCCCCGCTATGATGAGAACCTTGAAATGCTATAACAATATTCTTAAATAAAGTTCTGCGGTTGGATGACATACTATGATAGGACACATAGTATACAGACCGTCATGTGCGAGTACTCGTAAGAAGACGAGACTCTCTCTCATGGAGTTCGCACTTAGTAATCTCCAAGATGGGAGATTATGAGAACAGACCCGCCAGTAGCAATTCTGCATGTCTTGGTGTCATCGGACATTGCTATCTACGAGCGTGTGTAATGATCCTTAGACCGGAAGATTATCATTAACTCATGTCATGACTCGCGCACTTAGATTTACTGACGAAAACCGTCACGCAGACAGTTGGCGGGAAGTAGGGTACGTTGGGTGCGTCACGAGTGACATGTTGTTAATGGATAAGTCGAGGAAGGATTTATCCCTTCCATTTATGGAAGTTGATATCTCGGCTCTTTGATTGAAATAGAACTGTCGCATTAAATTCCATGGCCATGGTGTGAACGACGAGTTTATTTCAGGTAGTCAAAGAACGACGGATCAAACATATAGGTTTTGACACTGTCATGAAACCTGCTTGATGAGATATCGAGACAAAGGGATTAAATTACATAGTAAGCATTCGTATGAGGTGACACGTCAATGCGGCGTCAACTTTTTTCTCTTGGGTGCCTTGACCTGTTGCTAGACAGTAATCTTGGACTTTAGGTAAGCTCGCCTAATGCCAACGAGAAAGAGGCCTAGAGGGTCACACACTAAGTGTATTCAAGTATCTCAAGTAAAATAAAGATTATTCTCGTACGTGGTTTAATAATTATTCAAGGAAGCCTAAATCGTTTTAATGATGGAGGAAGAAGGAAATGAAAAACAAGATATACACGCCGTGTATTAAAGATTACACGCCGTGTAGTTTTTCATGGAAAACAAGTACACGCCGTGTATTAATAATTACACGTCGTGTAGTTTTCTTTATGGAAAGGAAATGAATAAATGAAAACAAGATATACATGCCGTGTACATTGAATGTACACGCCGTGTAATTTTTCCGGTCGGGATTTTGAGGATATAATATTGTTTTAAATGATATTTATTATAATCAGCATGGGCGCATGTCAAGGAATTAATTATTCGACATGGGGGTTTTAAATAAGAGTCAATGAAATAAATAAAACGCGTAACGTGTTTATTTATTGTCATAACTCTACAACCTCAAGCCTGATTATAAATATCCTCACAACCCCAACTCTTTTCCGACACACAACATCTCTGGAGAATTTTTTCAAGGCTGAAAGAACCTCTTCCTCCAAGAACGCTCTCAAGACCGAGAGAGATCCTCTTCCATCGGATCAAGACGATCTAAGGCGGACAACGCAAGCAAAAGTTTCTCCACGCTAGCACCCGGAGAATCCTTTTGCGACGTCCAGAGATACGAGGTGCACGTGTGGATCACCGCTAGAGGAAGTCTACACTTGGCTTCTGCGACGCAACGGCGAATCACATCAGAACGTGATCAAAAACATCAACGAAGAAAGAACACCGCAAAATGTATTTCTTTTCAATCAATTAAATTAATTATAATCAACCTGTAACGATCCTACTTTGTGGTTCCGGGACTTTCTATTTCTTTTGTCTATTTCTGTGATTCGATCCGTGGAGACTGGCGTTTATCGTTATATTGATCCCGGATTGATCATTGCTAATGACAAAAAGCCAAGTGGGCACATCCACCCACGCGCTTCTGCTGCGCCCGGAACCTTCAGTAAGCATACCTGGATCACTTGTGAGATGATTAGAAGCACCAGAATCAAGCATCCAAGCTGTCGGTCGATGAGATACACAAGCGGTAAGGCCACCGGTCTGAACAATAGAGGCTAAAGAAGAGGCAGGTGAGAAAACAGTCCGATGAGAGTATATAAGTGCAATCTCAGCCATACAGAGTTCCAGGTTGTGATGAATATTAGATGGTGGCTAGTATGCTGCCATGTCTAGAAGGAGATGGTGAAGTGGCAGCAAGAACCCACTTGACAGGAATAGCCGGAGATGAGAAATTTAGACTCAACAGGAAAGGTAAGGCTGCGCCAATGGTAAGCGGAAACCATGATCGCGGTCTGATGATGGCGTGCTGTCGGAGAGAGATGCCATAGGTGAGGAGAGGCACTGGGAGACCGGTACTTTTGAGCGCTAAACGCGCTCAGTCAGAGGGCGAGGTTGAGGTGCGCCTAGAGGAAGCAGAGGAAGGGGTGACTGAAGGTATTGTCTGGGGGCGCTGGCTACAGTCGGTGCATAGGTGTGCGCAGAAGGGATCGCAGATCGAAAGTGTCATTGCGTGACAGGAGAGGGTGACTGCCGTTAGGGGATGTGCACAGGAAGAGCCGTCAGGAGGGGCGTCAGGGTGCGCTTGGGTAGTCCGATGCCATCAGGGGTGGCGGGCGAAAGTGCGGTCGCCAGGGGAGCCACATGGGTGGCTGGGCGCACTAGGAGGAACGTGCGCACAGGGAAAGTTGATGTGGAGGGAACAACCGACGAAAAAGATAGGCGTCGGGAGTGGGCAGACGACTTCGACGCGGCACAGAGGAGTGACGGGTCTGAAGCGGAGGCGTAGAGGGGCTGTCGATCGGAATGGACGCGTGGGAAGGGGAGACGCGTCTGGAGGGGGCCGTCGGGGGCTGTCGCGGCCGCTGGAGAAGGGCTGCGCAGGGTGGGGTGACGTGTAGGGCGACGCCAGGGGGGGGGGGGTAGGGTTAGGTAACCGTACTCCTTGCCTCAATGAGAGGTGAAACCGTTTATTTATAGATGGAGAAAAAAAATATAAGATAGAGCAAACCAATGTGGAACAGTAACATACACATAATTGGGTCCAACACTATGGAAGAAATGTGACTGCTGCAGCTGCTGAATTTGGAGCTCAGCTTTAACATGAGGACATGGTGGAATTTCGGACGGGCAGAAATGATAGGACAGTGGGGCTGTCCGGGTGGTCCTTCTCATAGGAAGTGTTAGGGGTGGTGCTGTATGGGGCAGGTTGGGTGTAATCATTAACTGCTAGGGGCAGTTTAGTAAAGTGTTAGATTGGGTTAGTGGCAGGGTTGTTAGGTGGTGAATAGGGCTAATAAATGAGGAGGGTCTGGTGTTAGGAAAGGGGAAGAATTGTATTTTGATTTTGGCTTCCAGCATATAGCTGAAGGAGAGGCTGCGGCCAGGCCTCCGGGCAGCGTTCCCAGGGCAGTTTCCCTCTTCTTCTCTGCTTCTCTTTTTTCTTCCTATACTGTTTTCTGTTGTAACCGAATTCTACTGCCAATAGAAATCCATTTTTTCTCCCTCACGCACCTCGGAATCCTATTACGTTGATTTGCATGGGCTCGATTCGTCAGACATGATTACCTAATAATTTATGACCTATCAGAGTAAGTACATGCCCCATTTGAAAGGTTTATGATATCCTATGAGAATGAGACATTTTAAAACCTATATAAAGGTTTATTCTGGGGTCACTACAACACATTCAAACTCCCAAATCTTCAAAGCTTCCAGAACATGTTTTTTCTCGCAACTCGAGAACTCTTAATCAAATTAACTGCATGCTCAATTTCTTTTTAATTTTTTGTAGTTAACTTCTGTAATTTTCACAGGAAGATCGTCCATTATTTGTCCAGTTTTGTGCAAATGATCCGGACACCTTATTGGGAGCTGCAAAGTTAGTGGAGCCTTACTGTGACTATGTGGACATCAATTTGGGGTAATGGTATCCACTTCTGCTCACCATCTTAAATACCATCTTCAATGATTCTGCATTTTTGGTTTTTGTTCTATGCATTTCACCAGATGCATCTATTTCTGTGCTTTTATTGGGAAGATTTGTTAGCTTTGCTTTATTTAACTGTAATTCGAAGTTTCCTTCATTATTTAACTCATGGAAGACACTATTATGAATTGATTAATATTATGCATGCAAAGTGTTCCGTATTAAATAACTAAAAATGGTTGTGACAACCGATATTGTACTTGGAAAACATTTTACATTTTCATTTTCCAAAAATGTATAAGAAGATGTATTGGATTATGTAAATGAAAATGAAAATGGGAGATTTTTTGAAAATTGTTTTTCTCTTTTCAAGAAAGAAATTGAAAATGCAAGAAGTGGTAAATCGCGTACTTCATGTTTTCTCCTATCACCAAAAACATTTCTCACACATTTTTTAATACATTTTTAGATTCACGTTTTCCAAAACTCCTTACACTTATTTTTTAGAATAAACAGTTGAAAAAAATTATTGCTTGTTCTGTTTTTGAGAAACAATCACACATTCATGTAGAAAATCACTTAAATAAGTATCAGGAAAATATTTTTTCAAGCAATCTAACACTTGTATAGAATCACTTATTGTAAGTGCTATAAGGGTCGATTTGACAGCACTTATTGAAAACTATTTATAACACGTATCATTTATGATATGAACAGTTTGAAAAAATAAGTAGTGTTTGTTCGACAGGAAAAAAAAAAAAAACTTGGCAGTGGTTAGGTAAACACTTTTTCAAAGCAATTTGGAAGCACTTCTATAAACGACGAGTGTTATAAGCAGTTCTCATCAAGTATTGTCAAACGAACCCTATGCAGTTTTCAATATGTGTTGTCAAATGGAGCTATAGGTGCTTAACTAAGTCATGTTTTCTTTGAGCAGAAGTGCCTGTTGGCTTTTGTGTTGATATCAATATTTTTGCCCAAAACCAATTAAATAAGTGGGGCAGGAAAACATTTTTTTAAACGAACCCTATGCAGTTTTCAATATGTGTTGTCAAATGGAGCTATAGGTGCTTAACTAAGTCATGTTTTCTTTGAGCAAAAGTGCCTGTTGGCTTTTGTGTTGATATCAATATTTTTGCCCAAAACCAATTAAATAAGTGGGGCAGGAAAACATTTTTTTAATAAAAAAATCTTGAAACACTTGTATAGAATCACTTGATAAAATCATTTTTCAATAGGTGTTATCAAATGGGACCATAGGCAGCTGAAATAAAGCACCTTTTCTTGGATGGGAAGCACATGTTTGTTTTCATAGTCCCTAATGTTTTTGTTATAAACCTTCAACATGTCCATTAATTTTGAGATTCGTTGCAGTTGTCCCCAACGCATCGCCCGACGGGGAAACTACGGGGCCTTTCTCATGGATGACCTCCCCCTTGTCAAGTCCCTTGTCCAGACCCTATCATCGAACCTCACCGTCCCCATCTCATGCAAAATCCGAGTCTTCCCCGACACACGCGACACGATCACCTACGCCCAGATGCTCGAGCATGCCGGCTGCTCCCTCCTGGCCGTCCATGGCCGGACTCGTGACGAGAAAGACGGGAGGAAGGTCCGAGCTGATTGGTCCATCATCAGGGCTGTCAAAAACATCGTTCGGATCCCCGTCCTTGCCAATGGGAACATCCGTCACGTGGACGATGCTTTTGCTTGTCTTGACGAAACTGGTGTTGATGGGGTGCTCTCGGCTGAGTCGTTATTGCAGAACCCTTCACTCTTTGCGGGGTTACGAACTTTGGAATGGGTGGGCGAGGGGGAGGAGAGTGAGTTTCGGGTGGGGGGGTTGGACCAGGCGGATTTGGTGGAGGAATATTTAGGGTTCTGCGAGGGGCATGCGGTGCCGTGGAGGATGGTGCGGTCGCATGTCCACAAGATGCTTGGGGAGTGGTTTAGGGTTCATCCGGAGGTGAGGGAGGAGCTGAATGCCCAATCGAGGCTGAGCTTCGAGTTTCTTTATGGCATTGTGAATAGGCTCCGGGAGGTGGGGTCGAGGATCCCACTCTTTGTCAAGGACGCTCACATGGGTGGCCAAGTGGTCATGTTTGAGTCTTGATTCTTGATTCTTTAGTTGTGAATGTAATGAATGTTTTAAAGGTTATTTATGGAGTGGTACATTTGTCAAATTGGTTAAATATACTAAGTGCGTATAAATATATTTTATCATTGTCTCTGTTCATAACATCATTTTTTCCTTGTATGAAACGTGATCATAAAAATGTCATCGTAATTATTTTACATGATCATGAATTTTTGTTAAAGTTTAAAACAATCATGTAATAAAATTTTTTATTTAGAATTCATCGTTTCAATTATGTTATTATTATCAAATATATATTTTTTTTAATTTTGAGTCTGAAATATTCTCAAGATATCTTGATCAATCTTTTATGATTGAATTCCATACAATCTTACAATAAAGTACTACAAGGGAACATATTTGTTTAGATATATTTAACATCATTAAGTATTATTATTATAATCTTAATAATTTGTTTATGATTATTGCAATAATATATTATTAATTAAAATGATGTGTTATTATTTAATGGTTTATGATTGATTTTGAACATATTTTTTAATGCGATTAGTTATTATTATTTTTGAGTAATGTTGAATACATTACATGATATACGACAAAAGATTTTTTTGTGTGGTGAAGATATAATAAAAAATTACACATTTAACATTATTTTTCACCAATGTATTTTATTTATGTTTATATATATAGGTATTAAACATTTAATTGTGTTGAAAATATATTATAACATGTTTTTTTCAATCATATTTGTTTCATTTAATTATGTGAGGACTTCGTGAGACTATTCACAACTGATTATTAAATATAATAATAATGTTATTGTATTGTTGGTATGATTATAAAGTTTGTGAAACATGTTTTAATAATTTTAATTATGTTTAATAAAATGTATGTGTAAAGGAATGTATTTATTATTATTATTATTATTATTATTATTATTATTATTATTATTATTATTATTATTATTATCATTATTCTTATTATTATTAGGTAATAGATAATAGATAATAGAGGAGAATGCCTCCCCCCCCTCATTTGGGGCGTGCACATGGTGGGAGGGGGAGAAGCCCTCTCATCTTATCTTTACATCCTCATTCGCTCAAGGAGGATCCTCTATGGATCGAAGGCATGTTTGTGTTTCTCTATTTCTTCTCTCTCCTCCATTCCCTTCCTCTTATCCCTTCTCTTGAATTCTTGGCATGGTGGGATTTTCCATGTAATGGAAAAACCCTCAATTTCTATGGGAGTTTCGGTGTTAAAGGGTTAGATACGTCACGTCTAACCTGAATCTATTCCTGGTTGTTGAAGGCGTTAATGTTTCGTCTCTTTCAGGTAGGTGATTATATTCTTTTCCCTTTTGTTAAACCACAAATGTTCTAAATTGTTTCCTTATCTACAAAATGCTTCTATATACCGTTTATGATTGATTTATGACAGTTTTTTCATGATTGATCTATCAAATTAATGTTATGTCAAAGAGGTTTTTTATAGCAAACACATGTAAAATTCATCACTTGTCTCCAAGGGTTTAATTAAAGTCATAAAAAAGTGGATTTCATGTACTTTGATATGTTTCACAAAGATGGAGATTAATTTAATATGCTTGTTAATTGCATTGTGTTGGATTATGTGGAAACTCTTCCTAGCGTGTGCCCTTCTAGTAATGACGCAACTATGACCAGAGAGGCTAGTCATGATGAGACTTCGAATAGTCCATTACGAACTTCACCACTAGTTTAAAATCACGCTCTAGCTAGTGGCATGTGTGCAGTTGGATGTGGTTATGGATATAGATATGGATATGGATATGGATATGATTGCGATTATGGTGACAGTTATGTGTGAGGATCCTCAGTGTCCCTGCCTTGGTTCTATAGGTGATCTCCCCATGATGTATGTTTACAACTTTTATTATAAATTGTTCCTCATTTATGATTTCTTAAAGTTCTTATATACATTCACTTTTGAAAGTGTGTTTAAAATGGAATCTCATGTTGCTTTTATAAAAGGTAAAAACAACGATACATTTATATTTGTATTTCAAACTAGCATGTATGGTTTTCCAAAGGGAATTTATAGAATTCTTGCTGAGATCCTACTGGGCTTTAACACATACCCTATATACGCACCTTGGTGCCCATGCCTTTTCTTGGTCTATTTTGCAGGTATGATTGACGTCTCCAATTCCTAGGCGTGGACCATGGCTCATATTGGAGTTGTAGAGGAGGTGGCATGCGAGGTTGGCTGTGTGGCATGTGGAGTTAAATGCATATTTTAATTTTGAGTATCATGCCTTGTTATGTGGACTTTGATTTGTAATTTTATGGTGTAATGACATGATTATTTATTTGTTTAGTTAGATTGTATTGTTATTGTTACATTTATTCTTTATTATGTAATAAAGGGTAAATTGTTCCCATCAGTCACATTGATACCCTTAACACCTGTTGTTGTTGACTCCTTTATTATGTAATAAAGGGTAAATTGTTCTCATCAGTCGCATTGGTACCCTTGACACCTATTGATGTTGAATCTCAAATTTGTTTTTATGATCACGATCACTAAAGATATTTCTAACCTTTTTTTGTTTTAAGTGAAAAGATGGAAGAATGACAGGGTTCAAAAGGGTTCTGGTTTTTATACCCAATTTGGAAATAAGAAGACCACGATGCAATACTCTCCACCATGCCACAATAGGGTGTAGAACATGGACCATGATGCAATGACAAGGACCACACCGTAGTACATCTTAGTCCAACTTCCTCTCTGAGAATCACAATGAAAATCTCGGAATCCATGCCGTAGTCAAACCTCATATCCTACAAACTCGGGTAAGGCCACACCATAGGTGAATGACCACACTGCAAAACTTCTACGCCAGAGTCATCCACGACGCAACTTAATGGCCACACTGCAGCTACCTTGAAATCAACAGAACCCCTAAAAGGACCCTATAAGACTCCACGCCATAGCCCAATGCCCTATGCCTCAAAGACCACCTCTATGGCGCAACAAACCTACCACACTACAAGGGACTTCGATCCAGAACATTCAAAGAGCATTTAATACTTGGCCTAAAAGATTTGTTTCGGGTCATTAAAGCCTTGGCTCGACCCAAGGCTCCTCCAACACCTATGAAGGTTATAAATCGACATCAATGGATGCTTGGATATTATCCAAAAACATCCACGACGACTACTTTCTTCCGAATCAATCCATGACGCGCTCCAAGCTTCTTCCAATTCTCAAAAGGCTAACCCAACTTCAACGACATCAATCCAATTTTTTTGGCTCTTTCTTTTTTGAGCCAATTGCTCACTTGTTGCAATCTATTAAAGGCTCTTCCTCTTTTACCTCCCCCTCTATCAATCTTTCATTTTCTTTAAAATCCTTTAGAGAGAGTGGAGTGCTTTGTAAAGGGTTTGTAAAAAAAACCTCTAT